>JAGVRJ010000009.1:0-697500 GCA_019059635.1 Proales similis | reverse complement strand
CGCGTCTTTGTATTGCTCGACTAGAAGACCACCGAGCACATACATCTTTTTTAGTAATAGCGGTGAGCTACATTCCTTTGCAGTCTGTTCTGTAGCCTAAGGAGGAATTAAAACGAGAACTACTTATTTAACTATCTGATGAAATGCCGTACTTGGAACATGAGTTTCGCCGCCTCCAGATAGCGTTTGGCTTTTCGATAGAGCTCAATCGCGTTGAATGTTTTATTTTGATCCAGAAACTTGCTTGCTTGTTTGGCCAGCAGACCATTTATTTCGGTTAGGTTGTATTGTTTGGCAAGTCGTATTCCCTCGTCCCAATAATTGAGCTTTATGCAGATGTCTGCTGCTGCTTTCACATTTTGTGACTTGAAGGTTTTTAAGTGCGGTTTTAGCTGAAAACGTCCTGCTCTCAAGTCTTACCTTAAGATATGCCTCACTCGCTTCTTTGCACAGCCCTACTGATTCGAACATCTCCGCGATCCTCTAAAATGTCTCTCTCTTACTGTTTGATGTACAAGTTAATAAAAAGCTATTTTACACTCAGAAATTCACTATTCTCAGGCAACTGGTCCATAACTTTGGCCAAGCTCTCAAAGTCCTCCAGGATATAGTAGCATTCTGCTTGTCTCTCCAAGTTGCGGCTGAGCAAAAAGTATTTAACTGCAAGCTCCCATCTCTGTCGGTCCATGAAGAACTGGCCGATCTGGTTACAGGCCTCTTCTACATCGAGATCCGAGCCCCCATCAGCAGTGGCACTAAGCATGTCACTTTCTAGAACTTCGTTCTCGTTTGCGCCCGCGTTTCTACTCGCTGCTCCTGCTTTGAGTAAACGCAATACTTTGAACCAGTCACCTAGCTTTTTTCTCAGCTGAAAAGCTAAATCTCTGATTGAGCAAACTTCGATTAGCTGGCTTTTTAAAAATTCATTTTTTTCCACTCACTTTCGATCTGCCTCTAGATAAATGGCCTCTGCTTCATCGTATAAGCCAAAATAGGCGCTGATTTCGGCTTTTTTCAATTTTTGATCCTTCGATTTACGGTAATAAGAGTGGAAAATCATAGTCTTTCGGGAAGTTGGCACCAACCGAGATGTTTTTCAGTCTCTTAATTGTTTCAATTCCATAGTAATCTTTGAGTTTGATGAGTGCGTGTTCTGCAGTTTCCAAGTCGAGCTTATTAAGAGCTGTTTCGGCCAAAAGACGCCTTTACCAAAGTAGGGTTTGGGTTTTAGTTGTGCTAGGGGTTACATCCGACATTTACCACAGTCTCGGGTGCGAGTTTGATTCAATCAGATGAGATGCATCATTTAAATCGGTGTTCTCCAACGCATTTCGTATTTCTCTCAAAATTTTCGAGTCCAGACGGATTATATCTGCCAAAACAGGATTCTCTGGCCTTGACATTATCTCATCTAGATTGACGACTGTTGCCTCAAGATTTTTGAAATTACACAAATAGCCGTTTGTGGTCACAGGCTCCTACATCAAGAAAATTATACATTAGATTGTTTTGATTGTTTTTAAGTGTACAGTACCTCTGAATTAGTGCCTTTATAAACGATGAGCTTCATCTTTTCCATTATAACAAACATATCTGAATCGTCTTCCGACCACTTCACATCCCACACATCTGTCTTCTTGAAGTTTGCTAGTTCGTCCTTATTGCTTTTGTTGACTAGATCGTAGAGGCGAAGTACTGAAGAAGTATCTATGATTGCCATTCGACTAGAAAAGAATTTGCCGATCACTTAAACAAGCAGGCATTGGCAAATGAATTTACGTTGCTTCTGAATTTATTTCAATTTTGGCCGGGATGATTCCTCTGTTTTCATTTAGATAGACATCCATGACGGTACCAGTCGCAAGGTTAAACTTTTGAACTATCCCAGACGCTCGGCCCACGAACAGATATTTTTCTGTCAGACTGACGGCTGTTATTTCATTTTTCGCTTCCTGTGTAGTTCGAAAGAGAAATTAGATATCAGCATAGAAACATTACATTCCATAGTGAATATAACCTGAAGTGTGGAGCTTAAAGCGATAATTGAAGGGTCTTCAGACGCCAGCTGGATGTCAGCGTTCACATTATCAATGTAGATCAGTTTTTCGAAAGCTCTTTTAGCCTTATTCGACGAGCTGCCAATAGACGAAGAATATTCCCAAATGTAAAGGTAAGATTTTGAAGCGACGGCAAGATGTGTTGGGCTCATAGACCAAATTGATGGCGCAAACTCAATGTACTTGAAGCAAATTGGAGTTCCGATTGAGTTGCAGAGCACAATCACATAGTTCGGTTGGAAAGAAAGATTTTTATTTGTGAGCTTTTTTGCCAATCGATCGGCAGACGATGATTGCCCTTTTGTTGTGCCCTTTTCTTCGGTTTTATTAAAAAGCACGCAATAGTCGCCAGCTCCAGCTATTCCGATCAAACTCTTAATATTCTTGACTGTTGTCTACAAAATAAATGAAAATGCCTGAGAAAAAGAAAACTAATGCGGCGTCAATCGAGCCAAGTTACCTCTCCAGTTCTTGAATCAAAAAACAGCACCGATTGTTGCGACTTGTTTGGCATGGTAAAAGAGTAAGCAAGTGTTTGATTGAAATAGCACCACTTAATTTCAATATTCAAATTAAAAACCAGAGCCCTAGGCTGAGCCTTTTTAAGGAGCTTACGTTGTAGTGGGGTCGAACGTTCGCAAAGTAAATTATTGAATCGATTGAGATAACCATTCTTAACCCAGTACCCTCCCAGCTCAAACAGCTTATCTGCTGTCCGGATACTTTGAGGCTTTTTAAATGCTACTCAGATGATAGTATTTTGGATTCACTATTTTTTAAGCTGGAAATGAGATTACTTGTCCCCAGGAGTCATAAAATTGAACAATGTTGAGATCCTTGTCATCAGCTGCTTGGATTCCACCAATTGCCAGGACACTTCCATTTGGGTTCCATTGGGCGCAAATTACGTCCATGAGACAGTCCAGAATCACAGGATCTATTTGAGAACGCCGTGAGAATCAAGCTTACGTCAAACTCCTTTTCTGATTCTCCTACATTCATCTTGCTCGTTTCTCATAAGCTGACAACGTCCATTTGTGAAGCAGATCGCTAAAGCGGGTGCGTCTGGAGAAATAAAGCCACGACTGCCGTCATACCAGTCAATGCTTGCTATTTTGACATTTGAGGAGTCAAGACAAGCGACTTTCAAAGGTTCCTTTTAAAGCTCTTTTATGAATGAGTGAGAAATGTTTCAAATTGGCTAGGAAACAAACCAGAGGTTCTCCTGCAAAATCGAACAGTTGAATTTCTCCATTCTCTTGACCGACCAGTAACACTCTTTTATCTGGCGACCACTTAAGGAGGAATAGCTCTGGCTTAAAATAACGAAATAAAAACGCTTAAAGGGCGTCCATTTACCTCAATATTAGTCAAAGGCGTTTTGGGCAATGTTTTAACCCAAATCCTCTGCCCCTCTAAAGTTCCCAAAATAATTGAGCCTTAAAGAGAACTCAGTCGCTGTCTTGGTATGAGGCGCAATCTCAAATAGCTACCATCGAAATAAACAATTGCGATATTGTGCCCATCGGGGCTCCATTTCGCGTCTGTTATCACAATATTGTCCCTTTGATTGACCATTTCTTCGCACCATTGGCCATTGTAACAATCCCAAATGATTATTTTTCCAGCGCTGTCCGCAGTAGCCAGCTTGCTAAACGGCTCGTTCCACGTTATGCTGGTTATGTCGGCTTTGTGACTCTCCAGACTTTCGTTCATCAGTAACGAAGATGGTTGGGCTTTCCCGTCTGGCTTTGATGTGGCTGAGAGAAATTCTGTTTGAGTTTGGTTTAAAATTAAATTGGCAAGCTTAACTACCATCTTCAAGTTTGATGACTTTGACAATGCTCTGATCAGTTCCAGCAGCAACGAAGCCAAGCTTTCGATTCCATCGACATGTTGTCACTCGGGAATTGTCTGGTACTGATATCTGTTGAGAAATTTGAGATGAGCTTTTCAGATACAAGCATATCAGATCGACTTACCTTTTTACTGATATAGATAAACATATTCGAATTAGTAACTCACACAGAGCTTAATGGTCTCTTTCTGAGTCTTTGTGACTTCAAAATATATTGAAACAGGCGCTAAACATGCGTACTATATGACTCGTATATTAAGAATTCGCCCTAAAATTCCTGAAAGGTACTCCCGTTGCCATGGCAACAAATCTGACTGACATTCAATTCATGCCAACATGCTGAGTTTGGTCTCATCGATAAACTCGAATGTAATAAAATCTTCATCTTTACTAGAGACTAGTTTAATTTGATTACTTAATAATTTTTTATTGCTAAAAAGAATTTTATTCATGACTTAAACGACCACTCCTCCTCTAGGTCTTGGCGTTAAAGGAAAGCGTCGCGATCTGACAGAGATCAATCGGTCTTATTTTTTTCAGTAGCCTCATCTTCAAAAGACTCTTCGAATTCATTTGCACGTTTCTTGTCAATTGGATAGAGCCTTGGAGAAGAAGGAATAATAAACCTTTGAAATATGACCAAGGCAATAAACTAGAGCTCACCATCGTTGATAGAGATAAATTAAAAAAACAACATCGTCCCGCAAACAGGCCAATCGATGCATAGTTGGCATTTTGATTATAAACGCGAACAGATCGTCAACAAAAGTGTTGAATGCTTTGTACATAAACGCTCGCCAAGGCAAATGTGCGACCGATTTTAGCTTTTTTCCAATTCAGTTAATATTTTCCGTTTCGTCATTTCGTGTTTTTTAAAAGTAAACTACCTTGTAATTGAGGAAGAGTTGGGGCATCATAAATATAAAGCCGAAAGCGTAGATGCCGTTTACAAGGCTGTGAATGGCCCACGAATACCAGCTGTTGATGATTTACCATCTTTAAATTTTACTAGAACCTCCAAATGAAGAAAAATCTTACTTCTTGTGGCTATTGTAGACTAGAGAGTAGATAGCACCCGAAATACAGAGCGGGAGTAGAACATAAGAAAGGTTTTTAATCGCCTAAATCGAAGTTTGGATGAGAATTCAACTCAGATCGAATTGTTTAAGCACCATACCAATGAATCATAAGCATTCGTTTCTCGTTCCTTTGCGCTTTCTTTGCCAAACTTTTATTCAAACTTGTTAAGTTCTGTCAAGATGTGCCGGTCTATAAAAGTAAAAATATTACCTTTAGCCGGGGAATGAACGATGAAAACTCGACGGAAACTTTGAATGCTTTGAAAACTTTCCAAATCTGAAACAAAATGTTGACTCGAATAAAAGGCAAAAACAGGATATAGAAATCTAACCTCGATTAAAACTGAGACTGCAGATGGTGCCAATATTAGCAGACTGCTTTCCTCTTCCAATAGGTACAGGAAGATTATAAATTGGCTGAATGCGCGCCAAAGCACTTTTTTCCATCTTTTTTACACATGAAATCTGAATGATCAGCTACTTTGTCTTACATGTTTTGAGCGAGAGTCCGACTGTGGTCTTGCGCTTTTTCCAGAAGACGATATCGTTTTTGAACGCCAAAAACTCGAACAAAAGCTTCGAGGAGAAATTAATTTACGCCAAAAATCCGAAATATGGCTTTTTGAAGTAACTCACGTGAATAAGCGCAACGAAAAACGTTACAAATACGAGATACATGTCCGTGTCGGTAAAAAGCGAAGATATTTCACCCAATTGCTTTTCGCTGATTCCCATTTCTCTCATGCTGACCAAAGTGGCTTCTAGTTGGCGAAATAGACGTAATTTGCCCACAGACACGGGCCAATACTCAATTGATACTTCGAGTTCGTTCTGAGTTTTATTTATCGGCTAAAACAAGAGGAATGAGCAGTTAGGCTTTGGTTGAAGGTCGGCCAAGTGAAATTACCTTGAAATCTTCATCTTTTATTGAGAGAGAATCAATGTGAAGGATGGGCAAGTACTCTCCCTTGTCGGTCAGGCTAATGTTTATGCAGCAGTTTAAAGAACCCGTTAACTATATAGAAACATTGAGATGTGCTACTCACAACAAGTCCTGGTAAAGCTCCCCTGGCACGTTAGCTCGATCAAAGTCAAAGGAAGAGTTCATGGTGAATAGACTGAGCCGAGTTAGCAAGTGAGTTACTGGCTTTGGTTCTTCCACTTGACCTGCTTGGTCATGCTTTTTAAGAAGGTTGCCATATCTCTTGCTTTCTTCGACTAGGTATCTGCTAAGCGAAATCCATTTGATGATACTAAATGACTGAGGAGAGAAAGTGAAGTTCTTCTGAAAGTTCTTGGCCAGTGACAATACAATGTACGCGTCCAATGTTCCGTTCCTCGAAGTCGAAGCGGGAATTTCAATATTTAGAGACCTATCAATTGGGCGAATGTTTTTCTTTCCAAGAGTTTAACAATAGGATTAGAACGAACCGTCTGGAAGCGAGCGAGAGATCCAAATCGTCAAATTTTACAAATTTTCTACATTGAGACGAATGTTGAGGTCGAGTCCTTTGAGAAGGGAAACAGATCGCTAGCTGTTAAGCTTCAGAATGAAAAGAACATACTCCAAATGGTTGAGTGAGCTTGCATCTTACTTTGTACTTTTTCTGCCAATCTGGAAAATGATTGATACAATTGGGCGACTTGACGTTAGAACAGCCCGGTGGATTAAAAATATCATAGAAGCCTTTGAATGTGTAAGCCAAGTATATTGAGAAAACAAGAAGGGTGATGCTGGTAAACCAAGACATGTTCAAAACAATCCAAGCTGGCAATCAACTTGTATGTGCCCCGTGTGCCTATCTAACATCTATTTATGCATGGCTGGCTCATGGTCCAGTTAGATCTGACACCAAATTGACAGCCTGACGCTTACATTTGTCCTTGGAAATTATTGTTATACTCTTTTTTTTTTAGATTTTCGACACTGTTAATTCAGAAATTTGAGCCATTGCTTTGCTAGGCTTCTCAACGCCGATTCTCTTCTTTCTTAAACTATTTTTTCGTGAAATACTTGAGAGAACTCAGTCTCTGCCAAATTTTCGTTAATTATGTCCTAACCTTCTCATGCGTAGTTGCTTAAACGCTCAAATCTCGTCTGGAGAATTTTTATTCTGATTTTGGACAATTTAAATACTTTTATCCGATTTAGATCACACACACACAATTCAAGTTAATCGTCGAATTAAAAACGCGTTTTATTGGATTATACTACTCTGGATGTCGTTAAATTTTTTTTCATAATTTTCGTCCTCTTTTGGAAGCCGAGTATTTACCCAGCTAAGAGATTAATCACTGATTAAGTTTGTTAGGCTTCAAACCAAACTCGCATAAAATTAAACCTGAGTCAAGTTGCCCGATGTTTCAGTTAGTGGGAGAGAGAGAGCGAATTGGATGAAAATCAAATTCCTCTAATTTAATAGTAATTTTGTTTTGCATTCCTGAGCGCAATGTTGTTATTTGCTCTCTTTGTCGGCTGAATGTGAATTTTTTAATCAGGCTGCACATTCTCAGTTCTGCAGGTCACCCAAGGCCTTGTCATTTTGGTTTAATTTCAATTCGGCTGACCTATTTAATAAATAAAAGCCTTTAGACTGGGCGAATAAATAATTTCGACTTTTCGCATCAACAAACACCATCATACATAAACATTCTCATGCGAACTTGTTATTCTTCTCCCCCTCGACTCATCTAATCAACTAATCTAATTCTTTCAAATCGAGACTTGTTTAGCATGCTGGAGCATATCAAGGCAGTTATATTCCTTGGGCTTGGCATCATTTTTGGGCCAGGACTTGGAGCGTATCTCACCTTCTTTGGAGATGTGTACACGTTGTCCAAGAAATATGTAAGAGTCAATCCACCTGGATGCTTGCTCTCTTATATAATGTCTTCTCTATTTCAAGCCTATTCTGGTACATATCACTGACGAATGGGAGCTCTTGTTGCTTTTCGGCTTATTCTGGATTGGAATATTTTCGTTCATGTCATTTAAGAGATCAGTGCTGAAGATACTTAACCAGCCTCCTCGACTAGACTGGTGGCAAAACGGAGCTATCTACCATATTTATATCAAGTCATTCAAGGATTCGAATGACGACGGATTCGGCGATTTCCGAGGGATTATCGAGAAACTGGATTATCTTCAAGGCCTTGGGATTAAGATACTTTGGGTCTCTCCGTTCTTTCCCTCTTCGAACAAGGACGGCGGCTATGACATTACTTCTTTTACTCAGATCGACCCCGTTTATGGTTCTATGGATGATTTTGATCTTTTAGTCAAGCGCATTCACGACAAAGGTAAATTCTCGTTGCTTTTTGATCCAATTTTTGGCGCACTAAAAATTCGGAAAAGGAATGCGGCTAATTGTAGACATAGTTCCGAATCATACATCGAACGAACACCCCTGGTTCCAGCAAAGTTGTTTGAAAGAAAAAAATCAATATTCTGACTACTATGTCTGGTATCCGAGCGAAGACAAAGTCAATCCACCGAATAATTGGGTGAGTAGACAGAAAAGAAACTTCGGATGCTCAATTGAGTATGAATGATTGAACGCTCTCTCAGCAAAGCGTGTTCGGGGGGTCAGCGTGGACCTACAACGAGCAAAGAAAAGCATGGTATCTGCACCAATTCTTGCCCGAGCAGCCTGATCTTAATTTCAGATGTGAGGCGGTCCAAAAAGAGTTCAAGGTTTCTCCTCGTCATTCGAATTCATTTAAATGCGTGTAAAAAATGCTCCATTCAGGACATCATTCGATTCTGGCTTGAAACTAAAAATGTTGACGGACTTCGTATCGACTCGCTCAAGCATCTTGTCGAATCGGAAAAGTTCACAGACGAGCCTGTAAAAAGGAGCCATTCGATCGGAGAGCTTAGTTATAACGATCTGGCCCATCGCTTTACCACGAACCAGCCGGAGACCTTTGAAATCCTTAAGGAATGGCGAGCTCTCTGCAATGAAATCAGCGCAAAAACCGGTAGCACAAGGTAAGGCAGCTCTTTTATCGATTTCTTTACATTTAATTCTGGCAATCAAGTCTATAAACAGGATAATTGTACCTGAAGCTTCTTATGATGTGGACGACATTCCAAAATATTGCGACGACTCACATATCGTTCTTAATTTCCAGCTGTGTTCGATCAAGCACAAGCCGAAGCTTCAACAGATGATCAGTTTCGACGAAAAAGAGACCGATATAGACGAGAGCAATTATGAAACATTCAAGCCGAGGAATATCGAGCGCCTGCTTGAAGAGTATTTTAGCTTTCTGAAGAAAGGAAGTTGGCCCAATTACCAGGTAGGAATGCTTTATTTCAAGTTTCCTACCAATTCGTTTGATTTTGAGCATTTTATTTGATGGCTTGAAAAAGATAGGAAATCATGATTGCAAGAGATTGGCCACTCGAGTGGGACCCGAGTTTGTTGACCTGGCCAATACGCTTAATCTTCTTGTCGGAGGCACGCCGGTGGTATATTACGGAGAAGAGATAGGAATGGAAGATCTTCACAGGGACGAACTATCATTTGACGCATGTCAAGACGAATGGGGCAAGCGACATGGTCCCAGCAAATATTTAGATTTCACCAGAGACGTTGCTCGAACTCCCATGCAATGGTCATCATCAGCAAACGCCGGATTTTCAAATGGAAAAAAAACATGGCTGCCCATACCCCGTGATTATGCCAGAATCAACGTCGAGCAGCAGCAGAAGGAGGCCAACTCTCATCTGAACATCTTCAAGCAGCTTATCGAGCTCAGAAATGAGCCATCATTTAAATGGGGCTCGTTCAGTTTTGTAGTCGTAGACGAGCAAGTATTATCATTCAAGCGAATCGCCTTTGGTCAAGCACCATTTTTGGTTGTCATGAATCTGAGTGAATCTTTTGTTAAAGCGAATGTGTTGTCGGGCAGTGATATTGCCCCCAGGGCATATGTTCGCTTGTACATTACTGGTCCGCAAAAACTTCAAAAAGAAGACCTGGCCCAGACTTATCAACTCAAATCACCTGTTCTGACAAAATCAGTTCCTCTCAATCCATTTGATTGCGTCATTCTCACCTGGCCTAGTTCGGATTAACCTTTTTTGTTTAGATTCAGAATCTCTAGCATTCAAACTGACTAAATTGAATTTGTTATGCTTTGACTCATCTTTTTGTGAAATGTAGAACTTAGAAGTGCAAGCTGATGCAAACTTAGATTTCCCATGAGCCAACTATTTTCCTATTACCTCGCTCATAACCATGAGCGGTAATTTCCAAAATTATCCAACTGAAATAAAACCTTTCAAGTTCAATTTTACAGTTTACTCTTAAATTTGTTAGAATGTCATCGAAAGCCAAGAAATCAGGGCAAGCTAACGAGCCAATAGAACAGCAGGAAAAACTGCAGGCAGTTGTTCTGCTCGACTCTTATTCGAACAAGTTCGAGCCTTTCAACTGGCAGCGAGCCGAGTGTTTGATGCCATTCATGGGAGGAAAGACGCTGCTCGACAACAATGTCGAATACTTGATTGAGAACGGAGTTGAAGAGATATTCCTATTTTGCACACGTAATCACGCCCAGATAAGGGATCATATCGACAAGCAAGCCTGGCGCAAACAAGCAGAAGTGCATTTTCTCTTTAATTTCAAGTGCCGAAGCTTGGGAGATGCTATGCGCGAGATTGATGCCAAAGGACTGGTGAGGAGCAATTTCATTCTCATCACCGCCACGTCCATATTGAGTAACATCAGCCTTGGCGAGTTACTTGAGAACCACAAGCAGCGTTCAAAAGAAGACAGGAACGCTATAATGACAATTGTTTGCGATGACTTCAAGAGCTTTTACTCGACAAGATCTAAAACCACAGACTCTCGACTCATTATCCATAACAGTAGCAATCGAATTCTTCACTACGAAAAGCTTAACAGTTCGTGGGGCCAGAAAAAGTACATTGAAGTACCAGCTTCCCTAGCCGAGCACGCATTCAAGTCGACTAAAAGCTCAGCCCAGCAGGCAGTGGACAAGGCAAATATGCGATTGAGATCGAATGAACACGAGAGCGGGTTCAACGCATCTGTCGGAATTCAAGGCTTAAACGAGCAAAATCTAGACCATATGGACAATGTTCAGCAGCGAACCGATTTATGCGAGACCCAAATCTACCTGTGCAATCCATACGTCCTACATGCTTTCACCGACAATTTTGACTTTGACTCCATGTCGGGCTTCATAAAAGGAATCTTAATCGACGAAGAAGTATCAGGCTACACGATCTACATCGATTTCTTGTCCAGAAAATTCGGCTCTCACTTGTCGATAATCAACGATTTAAACTCGTACTATGTTGAAACGTTGCGAACTCTTTCACGTATTGACCTGGTGCTCGACTTTGACCGACGAGGAGTTTACTCTAAAATGTTGGACAGAATAAATGTGTTCATTCACAAATCAAACATTCGCATTGGAAGCAGCTCAAATCTCAAACGCAATGTGTTTGTCGGAGAAAATGTGCAGGTCGGAGCCAATTGTGAGCTATTCAACTGCTTTATTGCCTCGGGTTGTGTCCTAGGCAATAACGTCAAGATAAGCAACTCGATCCTCTTACCGGGAACAAGAGTGGGCGACTCTACAATTATGAATGCAGTCGTTACCGGACATGACACTAGAATAGGCCGAGGCTGTGAAATTGCGGAAAACATCGCTCTTGGCGACGGTGTCAATTTAAAAGACGAATCTAAACTACTTGAACGAGGTGTTTACTTTAGAAAAGAAAACTCTAAGCCGAAAGAACCAGCCCAAGACCTATCGGTCAAAGAGAACAATTTTAATAAGCTCATTCTTAATCCCAATTACTCAATAGTGGATGACGAAGAAGATAACGACGAATTCGATGTGAACGAGGACGATTTGCTCGAACGCTCAGACGACGAAGATAACAAGTCAAGTGTTTCGGAATCCATGAACTTCATGCTGGACACTTCAAAAAATCAGCACTTTTATGTGTGGCGACTGAAGACGCAGCGAAACCGCAGATATAGACAGATATCGTGCGAGTGTACAGATGAAGAGAAAACTTCAATTTTACATTCAGCAACGAGCAGCGAAGACGAAACCTCGTCAGACGAAGAGACCAAGTCGAACTATAGCGAGGGCTATTCTTCCAGAGCAGGCTTGAAAGAGTCCAAGCTTCATGAGCTGATTGCGGCTCCTGGCCTGTCCGCCAAAGAAGATCTCGATTTGTTCTACTCTGAGACAATCGAAGTACTTAAGAGAGGCCTGAAGTTCAACACGGATCCGTCAAACATAATTCTTGAAGTAAACTCGAGCAAGCACGCAAACAACATTCAAATCGACGACGTCTGCTTCTACCTTGGTCAAGCTATTCTAAGCCTTCCGTTTGTGATGAACATTGCTCCGAGCGATTACTTGAAAGAAGTTGTGAAATGTGCCGAAAAGTACGAGCTAGTCCTCAAGAACTATTACACTAAAACTCGTTCATCGCAAGTCATATTTTTAAACTCGATGGCACACTTTTTCATCAAAAGAACTCTCTCAGAAGACAGCAAGTTCATCGACACTTTTTATGTTAAAGTGTTTCACTCGTTGTTCAGCGATCTCGAATTTCTGAGTGAAGAGGTCATCATTGAATGGTATGAGAAGCAAAAAGAAGCGCTGAGCGGAAACGACTCTCAAATAAACGGAGACGCTTTTCTCGAGCTTCAAAGGCACTCGTTGACTAAACTCCTACCGTTTATAACATGGCTGCAGGAGAGCGAAGAAGAGACAAGCGACGAAGACTAACGACCGATCTTTCGATATTTCTTCTTCTCCCCACATTGTCAAAATGGCTCATCAAAAATGAAGAAAATAAGAAAAACTTCTTTGATCGTCTCATTTGGTTTCTATGCAATCAGAGTTGATTGATTTTTTTCGGGGGGAGGACTTTCATGGGGAAGTTTCATGGTAGGTGCCATAATTGATAGAAAAAGAAATCTCAACGTTGCACAACCATGAGCTTATTCAACAATTTCAAGAGAATGTTCGAACAGAAGCATAGATCTAGATATAGATTTTCCCGTCTCGTGTTTTCGTTTACCTTAGGCCTTTTGATATCGGTCTATATTTGCGCGTTGGCAATATTAAAATCAGATGGCATTGATCATGAAGCCCAAATTTTCTATTGCTCCCTTCTACTCGTAGGAGTGCCTCTCTCCATGATGTGTTTGGCATCTATGCGATGTGTGATGCTGCTTTCATTCGCAAATCTAATTTCAAGTAGTTTGAAAATTATCATCTCGACAAGAATCATATCACTGCTAGCAGAAGGGCCCTTTCAAAATGCGATCCAAAATTTCGACAAGTTCACAGTTTTTCTTGACTGTCAAACAGACATGCTGCAAAATCTGAGTGACCAAACGCCCACCTATAAAGCAAATTACGAAAAACTAATGCTAGACCTTGAATCAGCCGACAAGAAGGTGCTTGAACAAAGCAAGAAAATAGAAAACTTGGTTCAACAATTGGAAATCGAACTAGCCGAGCCAAGCGAAGCGAATCGATTCAGACGATCGGTTATGTCTGGTGATGGATTTTCAAAACGCAAACTAAATGAGTGCAAGCAAATGCTTTCTCTTGGCGAAGAGCGATGCAAAAACAAGATGCAAGCAGTTGGCAACCGATGCCTCCACGCAAAGTTGATGTTCGGCCTTTTAAATGAAGCCGTTTGTCCGAAGATTTTCAACGAAGAGAACTATGACTATTGTTATTACAAAAATTTAACGCAGTTGTCAATCGAGAGTAGATGCGAGAAAATAATTTCCAAAGGAAAGATCGATGACAAGCAGGCACTTGACGAGCTGAGATCAATTAAGAATACAATGAGCCAGGAGGTTAACATCTCATTTGAGCACGAATTTCAAATAAACCAAGTTAACCAAGAGTCGAAAGAAAAACTGGCCCTGTTCAAGGCATCTTTTGTGCAGTTCAGGGCTGAAACTCAATACAGATCCGAAGTGATGTACTATTCTCTACTAATACTTAAAGCGTGTTCAAATTATGGCTTTTCGTTCGCTTTCTTCGCCGCATTCTCCTACTACTCTAAATACACAAGCGACATCAAGTTTGACAACAACTTTCTAACCCGATTACTTTACAAAATTGACTCAGATCAGCAGCAAAAAGGTCACCCGTCGCTATTCCCCTTGAAAGCTCACGAATGCGAGAGCTACAGGTCGCCATTCGAGTTTTACATTTCATCTGCACAGCGATCCAGTTTCAGAAGGGGCTTGGCGGTCAACATCGTGCTCTGGATCATTGGTACTGTATGTGTGCTTGGAGACTATCTAATAAGCGACTTTTTGCATAACATCAACCGAATCGGTGTCATAAACTTCCTATTCATTCAACGCTCCCTGCTTGCCGTAAATGTGACAGGGAAAGGATTCTTGGCACAAGCATTACGCTCAATGACCAGCCAATTAAAGCGGGAGGAGCTCTTGGAGCGGAACGGCTCCAATGCACGGTGTCTACCATTGCCCTCTTCAGTTCCTCCGCTCACTTGGGCATTGCTCATGGGCCATTATCTGCTTCTGATCGCCGTTTTGTTTGGTGATGTTTATTTCAAGCGTATAAATAGGCTAATTTGCTCATTGCTCTATCCCGAATGGGAAGCGAAACGAATTTGCTGGCTTTACAACTTTATCGCACTTCAAAGAAAAGAACTTGACAAGCTGAAAGAGCAAATGGCGTTGGAAGAAAATAAATGAACTTTGGCGGTTATATGATTCAACTCGCTTCTATTTGCCTTTGAATTGAATGCCTCAAGGGTGAGCTTAGCTGGCATATGAAAAAAGTCAGAAATTTTCGTTTTCTTTGATTCAAAGATAGAAGCACAGAAAACAAGAATAACAAATAACAGCCAGCCAAATAAAATAAACCGTTAGAACCAATTTGATTAATGAGAGTTCAATATTTGCGGTCAGCTGGCCAAGCATTAGTTTATCGGGATGAAATATTCTGATATGAATCGTTTAATAAACGAATCTTACATCAGACGCTTTAATTGCTCTTTTTTTGGCTGGCTGTATTGGTAGTTGCCTGCGAGTACGGAGCGTCTTGAACGGGCGCGTAGCTCAGCATTGCACGTATCGCATGCTGAATGAACTGCTCGTATACTGGCTGATAGACCTAATTTAGAAGAAGACCATTGTGAAAATCTTCAAATTTAAACCATGAGCCGTTTAGTTTGCTTACTCGTCTCCACAAAATATCCGCGAGACCATCAATGTATTCGCCGACTTCTTTGTATTCGCCGCTGTACTTGACGTAAATCCATGCAGATAGCATGATGAAACAAGACCAAAATAAAAAGTTGAAGAGAAACGAAAATGAGCCGAGCCAGAACCATTCGAGGAGGCCAGAAGTCATGTATGCCAACACCATAATTGCGATTAGGGAGGTCGCTGTCCGGGAAAATGCGAATATGTTTTTGCTGTCGTTGTGTTTCACGTACTTTTCAAATAAATCCTCAATTTCAAGCTTCAACTCGGTTAGATATTGTTCGCTCATTGAGTCGCCGCCAAGCTTGGGCACTGAGTTGAATTTTTTTACTGTTTCTTCTCTGATTTGCACGTTGGCCACTTGCAGATGATGCGGATGCATGTAGGGACGATCGCCGCCGCAATGCTGCTCCATGGCGCTGATGTAAAATTCTTTTGCAATCGCTTTAGCAGCCAAGTTGTTTGCCTCGGCGGTAGCCATTAGCATTGATTTGGGCTCAGGCAGTTCATCGGCCTCGAATATTCGGCAGTAAGCCTTGAAATACTCGTGTAACTCGAGAGTCGAAATTTCTCGTCCATTGATCTGTTTGACCGGAAGCTCTGGCCTAAACGCGCTTTCGACGAATTTCTTCACGTAGGTTTTGAATTCGCCCTCAATGTCTTTGAGTTTCCCGTCAAAGTCAGGGCTGGTGCAGACCTTAAGACCTGGATGCGGCATCAAATAGCAGTCGAGCTTGTCAAAACACTTGCGCAGATTGAGGCGCAAATCTCTGAGCTCTTGATGTTGCTCTTCCTGAACTTTGAATCGTTTTTCAAGTAAATCTTTGCCACCTTCGTAGCCGTACTTGTGCTCATAAGGAAAGCACCAGTCCCTGATGAGAAAAGTCAGCTTGTTGAACGGCGTTTCTTTGGAGTTCTCCAGCGCAATTCTTCCGTATTCGGTGAACAAATGCAAATGCTGAAGGTCATCTTCTTGCAGATTTTGCATTATATTATAGACATGAACTGAGCTGATCATTAGACTTAGCGCAAACACAGTGGCACAATCTTTAACGGTACTCTGAGAATCAAACGCTCCTTGTGTGTCCATGAGGAGCACAGCGACTTCTTCGTTTGAATCTTGCCTTTTGACAATAAATGGTTCAGCCCACATTAAAATACCGGTCGTGTCTCTTTCTGAGCCGCCTTTCCAATGAAAGCCTGTCAACGGCTCTTCATCGCTGCCCATCCAATCCTCGCGACCGTTTCGGTTCAAATAGCGTAGAAAGAAATCGAGGAGAAAAGATTTGCCTTTTCGAAAAGCGCCCGCCACCGAAATGACGCAAACTTTTTTTGTTCGAGCTTTGGGATGATTGAGAATGGACAGCAGGTTTTCTTCGTTCAGCTTAAATTTGTGATCTCGAGTAATGTCAACGATTTGAAGCGGGCCCACATCTTTCGCACTGCCCGATCTCAACTCGCCGGATTCACCCGCGGGTATCTTTCCTGACATAACAAATTCTATCTAAATTATTGATTGACGTGTCTTATTTAGAGCGATAAGACAAATCAAAGTGAAAAGCATTTCAAAGAAATATATAAATGTTGTGATTTGGCGGTTGCAAAAGCAAAAAATATCGAGAGTATGCGATAGCCAATCGATCCAACTTCACTTGATAAGACTCAGTCACTTGTGAAGATCGTTCGTTCATGTAATCTCTTTTCTATTTAAACAACATTGTGGATTCACAAGCCGAACAAGCTTGCTACTTGCACTGTGAGCAGTAAGAAGTAATAATTCTTCATAATTATGCGGTTGGTGTTGGTTGAATTCAGTTCTTCTTGAGATGAATATATAATGAGCAGAGCTGCAAGTCCGAATGTTCAAAAGAATGGCCCGTCTCAGCTCAGAAGGTTAACTGGGCCCTTTATTTGCCTCATAATCTCTGTCGATCTCGGTCTTTTTTTTTTTTATTGCATCACGCTACACTTCTACAACGCCCAGAATGTAAATTATACCCTCAATAATTAAGACAAGAATAATTGGGAATATCAGAACACTTGTTTGTTGCCTATTCCTTTTATTTCATATATTTTACATTGCAATCAATTGAGAGTGAGTTAGAAATGCCTGCCTTCTCAAACTTCGTAATTGACAGATTTATGATGCGGCGGTAATGGTTTACAAAAACAGGTCCTAGATAACCCACTTGCAAAAAATATTTTCATTTATGCTCATACAAGCAAGATATGCAACCAAATGGATGTAATATCAGTAACAATCCGATCAAAACAACTTTTCTCAGTCATCAAGCTTTTCTGATTCATTTCAATTCTCTCACTCTCAGCTTTTGTTTCACTTTTTCTTTCTCTCATGAAATATGTCAAAAATGAAAAAAATTTGCCAGGAATGGGGTTCGAACCCATGCTCACATTTGTGAATTGGATCTTAAGTCCAACGCCTTAAACCACTCGGCCACCCTGGCTTGCGTGATCTAGAGGCCTATTTTTCCGTAACTAACATGAATATGAAAAATCCACTTTATGCATGTCAAATAAACTCAAATCCAGTCAATAAGAAAGCATAAAGAATTCATATATTAGTAGTAAAAGCTCAATATTATTCCCCCAGCTGATTTGGAAACATTTTGCTCGATAAATGAAAAGTTTAAGACAAACAACTAATGCACGAGACCTGGTTTGTCCTGGATTTGACCTCTAGTTCCAGTCATTTTGATCTACCTGCTGTCATTCTAAATTTTTTTATATTGGTCTATGTGGCTTTTGTCAAAAGTCATCAAATAAAAAAGTCGCCTCGAACTGAAATAATAAACTTTAAATTTATTATTGTCCTCGAGCAAAAGTCGGGCGTGTTAGTTTTTTTAAGAGACATGAGAAAATATCTTTTTACGAGTATTAACAACACATTATGAGTTGTGGTACTATGGAAACTACTTGAATTATGAGTTATATCACCGAACGCAAGGTTAAATATAACGCAACGGAATGCTGAAAAGGAGAATGTGCAAAAATAGTAGTCTATAGATGAAAACTAAAGGCAGCAAAGGCACGAATGAACCTCTTAAATTATGATGAATAGTCAAGGAACTCTGGAGGTTTTCGAAGAAGATATCAATCCAACAAGATGTAAAGATCTGTGCCAATTGATGTCCAATAACCGCGATCGGTTCTGGTGTATTAGTTTTAGAAATTGTTACATTGGCAAGTTGTGAGTAACCTTAGGAAGTTGATTTGTTCATATTTTCGGCATTTGATTAATTTTGGTTCAAAAAGAGATTTTGAAAGACTGATGAAAGCGGTGAAAAAATGCAAACCAGTCGTCTATCTGAACCTGAGCGTGAATATTATCAACTCAATTGAGCGAGTAAATTACCTAACAACCGTGGTAGCCACTTTAAACAACCTGGATTCATTATGGTAAGACAGTGCAAATAACGATGAGATGATGACGATGAAATTTTTTTAACTGCCTCTTTGACAAAAAGCCTTCACTCAAATCCGATCGGAGACGCAGGTCTCAGGCAACTGAATTACGCCTTGCTCGATCTGCCAAAGCTGAGGTCATTAGACATTGGTGACTGTGATCTTACTGACGAAAGTGTAGAAAACATTCGAGAAATTTTACATCGGAGAGGCAGCGGAAAATGTAAGCAAATAAGGAAGCAATTGTCAGCGATCAGAGATTTCTGAAGCTCTTTTCCAGGTGTAGAAGAGTTGATTCTCAGTCACAATCCAAGAATAACAGCTGATGGATGGAGCAAAATTTTAATTTCAATTGCGGCTACTTTCGATCTGAAAAACCTTTACCTTGATTACAACTCGCTCGACGATAGAGCCGGCTTTTTGATTGTAGCAACAATTTGCTCTAACAACAACCTGCAAACTCTCGACTTAGAAGGTACAAATTTAACGGACCAGAGTGCCGAGGTAAGACTCATCCCAATAAAGCTTTGTTTGCTGTCTATCATAGCTTTTATTTTTTTATTTCAAAGCTAATTCTCTACTTGCTTGAAAACTACTTTGTCGGGCTAAAATATTTGAACCTTTACTCTACCAAAATTGACGCTAGTACATTGGCGAAAATCCACTCTTTTGTCAAACCTGACATAGAGAGTCATCATCAAACCGAAATGAATCATTTACGACGAAATCCTCCATTCGAGTGGACAGAAAATGAAACAGATGATGCTGGTGATGCGTTTACTTCAGAGTATGAGTCAGTGCTTGAACCAGTAGACCAGTATCAAGCAGAAGGGTCTGAACTTCACATCAGAGATAAAGAGAAAATAGATGAGTACAAAAGAAAGGCCGACTACCATCGCAAGATGGACGATCCCTCAGCTTTGGCGAGTAGCCTTGAGAGAGATCTGATCGAAAGAGCCAACAGGGAGCGTGGTGCTGTTCAGGTAGAGCAAGATGATCAAGAAGATAAAAACGAAATTCTTGAAGCAAAACATGATCATCGCTTCAAATCTCATCAGGTGCTACCGTTTAATCTTAAGAGATGATTGGTGTTGTGTTTTTTTTTAATTTGTGTGAGATATGCGCAGTTAGAAAAGAAATAAATTTAAGCTTTTATAGAAAAGAGGGAAAAAAGTTCGCAGTGAGCAGGATTTGAACCTGCGCGGGTAACCCCATCTGATCACCGTGTCTTGATACAGACATAGAAACATTCTAGTCAGACGCCTTAACCACTCGGCCATCACTGCCTGGTCTGGATGCCAACAAAATGGCTATAAATTAAAGACTTTCAGTTTCAGACTGAATCATCAAGCAATCTTAATCGATATAATTTATTATTTTTATTCAATAGCCAACTAGAGTAGCGTAGATGAACTGATGAAATGAATTTGAAAATAACGATCGTATTGTCTTTTTATCTTCCCAGAAACATTGTACTGAGGCCAAGAAATATTCCAAGTATGAAAGTAGATACAATCATTAAAATGATGCCTTGTGCGGAGAACATCAAGTCCATGCTGAAAATTAATGGTCACAAATCGGTCAAGGTTTGAAATGCATTTTGAAGAGGTACTCACAAATCGTTGAAACGCATCTAAATAGTCGTGTGGCAAAATTTCCCTCCTTTCTAGACTTGTGTCTGAATATTAAAACGGCCGATTGCTCGAGCGTTTCCTGCATTTATTTTTTCCATCCTTTTCATTTAGAATGCAGAAATGCGCGAGCAACTATTTGAACAACTCGAGCCTTTGAACGAGCTAATTGCATTCGAATTAAGAAAAGGCAGTCAGATCGTTAAGCTGCTGCTACAGTCTAATTCGAAATTCTATGACAACTTTTTCTTTTCATATTTTCCCTTTCATCTGGAGCTCTTTTCTTTTCTGCATCTTATTGTTGACGCAAGAAATGTTTCCGCTTTCTCCTTTGCTCGCTTGTTGTTGTTCTCATTCACAATTATGCCGATTTGCATGTCGTGTTCAAGGTTTCGATTTTCCGATCCAATTCACGCGTGTTGATTGTTTCTTTTCGTTTAAAATCTGCATTCGTCAGACATTCCAGTTACTTGAGCAATTAGGTCCTGAAAGAGCACGTTTTTCTTTTTATTCCTTTTACATGTCATTATTAACGGGCGAGACGAGATAACCCATACAGACAGACACGTCCATAAACAGACACGCATGCAGCGTAGTAACGTTTGTTATCAGGCTGATCAAATGTCCATCCTTATGCTGATCGCCATCTGGTAATCTGAAACGTGGCCTTATCTACCGAGAGTAATAAATATAGGCCAACGCTCAAGAGGCAACTTGTCTCTCACAGTTTATGATCAGCTCTTTCATCGCTTTCTTTTCTTGTCTTATTTCATTTTATCACCTTATGGTGTCCTTAGATTACTAGGAAAGGTCAATGAGACGCATGCGAAAGCTGGACGCGTATTCCCGCACCGGAATTTACGAGCTAACTTTCACTCTGAGTCACAGTTTATTAGAGATTTTAATCGCAGGAAGGAAGTAATTAGATGAGCCAAGATCAAATCGATCTCTTGTCCAGTTATTAAAAATTCATTCAATCCACAGTTTAATTATGCCCGACACAATCAAGTCTTTCTCATTTTTTTTCCCAAGTTGATCGAATAATTAATCAACCGGATAGGTGCATGAGATTATATCAAGTCGCTCAGGACCTCGCCAAACGAGGAAGTGGACTCTCATTTCATTAGTAAGTTCCTGATCTGTGATTAGATGGCTCCGAGTGTCATGCTAGTCTTGGCCACAGGCTAGTGAAAGGAAGTTAGAACGCTAAGCTATGTAAACAAATTGAACGACAGCCGCACCATTGTGCGTCCGAGTTTGCTCATTCGCTTAAACGTCGAGAGGAAGCTAGTTGAGTGCTCATGACAAGCAAGCACACACTCTCACTTTTGCCTGGCCAATTTCTAAGTTTGCTCGGACCGATAATAAAAGCAAATAGAATAAATGAATTCTGGCAAACAACTGTTTGATTGTAGTCGCTTTAGCCCAGTGTCAGTGTTGAGGAACCAATAGAAATAATTTGTAAACACTTGGTGGCTATTTGGCCAAAATATTATTAGTCAAGTCGATTGATCGAAGCAACAAAATGAACCATGGACGGTGGCGAACCGGTGACGTCGCCTGGTGGCATCATTTAATAAAGACCTTATTTGAGCAGGCCATTGAAGAGATGCGCAAACAAAGAGACACGCGGTGCCAGCGCGCTCTATTCAACACTTATCCCAGCTTAAATTAAATAAATATCACACGCGAGTGAAGCCGGGCAAACAATAGAACGCCTGAGTCGATTTTTTTCCTTTAATTCGATTTATGGCCTTCTACGCCATGGCCATGCAGCGAATTATCCAATGCCGTAAACCGGTCGAAGCGCTGGCGCGTGTTTAATTAAACTCACGAGCCTTTCCACGAGCCTGTATTGTGCTCACTAATGAAAAGTGCAAATAATCCCTGACTCACTCTTATCGCTCGCTTATTGGCTCAATATAGCAGCTTCGGAGACAATTGCTTTTACTCTCTATATTAGGACTAGAAACTTTTATTCATTTTGGGTTTTTAATCAAATTACACTCATCATAGGTTAAAAACGAAGATTAACTAAGGAAAAGCAAGAATAAAAACTTCATAGCGAGACAGAGACAAAAAAATTACTTGTACTTAAGTATTGACTAGATTGGCGAGCTCGTTCGGCAAAAGAACGTGCATATTGAAAAGGACGAAAATAAATTAAATTTAACCAGAGTGCGATAGATGAGATCAGTCAGAAGATTGTTTTGTACACAAAATTCGGAAGACTTGTTGGATTTTGTGCAATTTAACTTGACTGGTGATAATTGAGAAAGAAAAAGAAGAGGAAAGAAATGAAAACAAAACGGCCATTTTAAAACGAATAAGGTTTCAGAACTCGGAGTGCTGATCATCGCTAATGCTGCGCATCACTTTCTCTTCTTCGTCCAGCTCGGAATCGTTTGTCCTCTCTCCCAGTTCGGTTTCGTTATCCACCGCCTCGTCCTCGTGAACAGACGATCCGAATGCGGTCTCTTCAGCCTCATCCTGCACCTGCTCCTGTTGCATTTGTGATTGACTGTGAGCGAGCTTTTGCTGCTGTTGCTGCTGTTCCTCCTTGTACGGACGACAGTACTTGTAGCGGTGGTTCATGTGCTGGCTGTAGGAGCCCGAGTGAGAGAATCGCTTTCCGCACTTGCCACACTCGAACGGCTTCTCGCCTGTGTGCAGCCGCTTGTGCTCGGCCAGATGGTGCTTGTGCTTGAACGCTTTGTTGCAAATGTCGCACACAAACGGCCGGATGCCAGAGTGCTCGTACTTGTGTCTGGCCAGCGACGACTGCTTGCTGAACATCTTGTCGCACTGGTCACAAGCGTACATGTCACTGCCCTCGACCATGTGTCCTTTCCACGACTTGCGTCGATGCGAGCTCAAATCGGGCGATTGCTTGTGCATTTGCTGGACATTTCTTTCACCGTCGGTGGCGGTGTCGAAATCGTGAACACTTCCCTCATTCGAACTTGCCTCCTCTCTGGCGCTGAGGCTATTCCAGTAGTTGTAGATGTTCAGGCTCAAGTTGTTCTCCTTTTTATCGTCTCTGTTCTCAAAATAAGGCGGGTTCTTACGTCGAGACGCTTTGACTGACTTTCGCTCGTTTGAAACTGAGCCATTTAAATCGCATGATGCCAGAGAGCTTCGGGATTCTTTTTTCAATGAGAGATCAAGTGGCTGTGAGATGTTCGATTCGCACGCTTGCTGTCCTTGAGCTTGCGCTAGGACCGTAAGAAAACTGTCGGATGTGTTTGGCGAATCGAGTCGAGCTCTTTTGTCGACGTTCGAACCGTGCTCGCCAAGTTCGCATTTTCGTTTTAGTCTCATGTCCAATTCAAGCTTAAACTGATTCATTTGCATTGATCTATCTTGGCTAGTGCTGGACGAATTAAGGGCCAAATAGTTCATCATGTTGAAATTCTTCAGATAACTAAGCCACATGTTGATTCCACTCTGCTGTTGCTGCTGATGTTGAAACTGATTCTGCTTCAAAATTGAGTTCATGTCAAACGGACTTGATGGCGACTGCTGTTTACTGAATGCCTGTAGCAGTGATTGCTTCAATAGCTCTTCGTTAGATGAAGGGAATCCATTTTGATTGAGTAAATTAGCTCCGGCCAATAAGGGATTCATGAAGGCGGCCATGGCGAGCATCGGGTTGAGCTCTTTGAATGCTTCGATGCTGCCGGCGTCGGTCGAGGCTTGTTTGCCTGCGCTGAGCGGCGCCTGGCTCTGCTTGATCACTTCGCCCATCTCGTACTCGGCTGCTTGGCCTGCGCAGTGCGCCGGCTTGAGCAGAAATTCGTGCGTCGGAGAGCCGGAAGACAGCGACGTGTTGAGCGAGTTACAGGTCGAACTGAGCGCGTGCGCGGCTAGCTGCTGCATTGAACACTTTTTTGATGTCATATGACTCGAATAGGATCCGGAGTGAGAGAATCGTTTGCCGCAATTGTCACACTTGAACGGTTTTTCTCCTGTGTGGATTCGTGTGTGCTCCTTAATTTCAGGGTATTGTCGATTAGATCAATTGATCAAAATTGGAAAGATGCGCGATGAGCAGCAAATTGTGAAACGAAAAAAACGAAAGTAAAAAAGCCAAAAGAGCGCGAGTTGGGTCTGTATTTATCAAGTTAAACGAGTAAATGGGAGGTGTTCCAGTGCTCGGATCGAATAAAAATCAATATTTGTGAACGAGAAGCGCGTGCTGGGCGAATGCTCTCTGGTGAATGGGCGGGGCCTAACAAACATGAATTTTGACATGGAACCGTGTGCTGATTGGCGCGCACGTTAATGCCATCAGGTCGACCAACGCGCTCGTATTGGCCAAAAATAGTGTGGGGACGGCTGGAAAGGCAATCAAATGCTTACTTTTAGATGGTGCTTGAACTTAAATGCCTTAAAGCAGTACTCGCATTTAAACTTCCTTAGTTCTGGACTCATGTCATGACTCATTAGGTGCCGTTGCAAGCGATGCAAGTTGTCAAAATATTTGTTGCATATTTTGCACACAAGCAGCTCAGGATTGGCACCAATCGATCCATTAGACGAGGCCTTTGACTCTCCGACCGCTTTTAGTATCATCTCGCTGCCTTCAATGCATTTGGCAGCTATATCGGCCGCATTTGCTAAATCATTCTCTTCCTCTTCCGCATACATATTGCTCACAAATTTGGCATTTTTTGATATCTGTGAGCCGTTCGACGACGAAAGTGAACTGGGCGAGAGAGATGCTCCTCGATTAGTGGCCTCAGAATCTTTAAAAAATATTTACGGTTTAGACAGGGATTCGCAGTTTTGTTTGCAGGAGAGAAGAAAAACGAAAGAATTGGGTTAGAGGGGCGCCATAGGAGCCAGATTCGACCCAGTTGTAACATGATAGGCACTTGTTCGGGACATTGAATGGTGTTCAGCTTCAGTCATCAGTAAATAATGGGGATCAGGAAGACGCACAGGTACAAGGACTTGAATTACACTCATCGGAGCGGGCCAGAGAGGAAAACACATGCGCACATGGGCATGTTGACTGAAGCAGCTCGGCTAAACGGAGCGAGAAGTTGGAAAATAATTATTTTGCTTAGCGATGGCTTCCATTCTGTTTGAATCGGCACGCGCGCGTGTGCGGACGTTAGATCAGAAAAGAAAAATGCCGCTACTAGTGTCGAGCTCATCAACAGGCCGCTGTCTTTTTGAGCACAGCGGCACACGGCTCACATCTTTGCCAATCAAGTTTATTAAAATGATAAGCTTAGATGCGCACAGCTAGTCTGCACCAACTCAAACTCTTTGGAAGCAACCGCGCTCACTTGTCCCCTCGAATTGAAAATGAATAGAACGAACTCAAACTGGGCATTTAATTAATAATTAATAATGTGCACAGAGATTTGTTTAGATTTCTGTGGCTAGGTTTGGATTTTAAACTGTTTGATTCTGACTGGTTCAGTGCAACACGCATCACATGGACGCGCTGTCCAGGCGGTCAGAAATCAACTAGCATAAAATTGATATGCGGCGGCAGAAATGGGAGCCTTTCATTCCGTTCATTTGTCATATAGCGCGCGCGCACACTTATTCTGCTACTCTACTAACGCTGACAAACTTTCTAGTGAGCCGACTGACCGCCTGCCTGCCTGGCCGCCCACAACTCTGCCTTAATTATATTTCAAATGTAATTATACTTCTATTTTGGGGCGGCTTTAATTACGAGGCGTAAAACCAGCGAACGGGAATGACAAGCAGAAGTGGCTCGACTGATGGCCTGTGTGGCCAAGGGGCGGCGATCGCTCTCTGAAAGGCTCATAGTGCCACGAGCGATACTCAGCGTGTGGCACTAGAAATCTAATCAGAGTCGGAAACAAATAAAACTTGAAAATAAAAAAAAGCGAGTAGGCTGGAGTGTGTTATAGCATTTGGTGTCAGTGAGTTGATGCATGGTTGACTTTTGGATGAGGCAAATGGAGCCGGACAGACGTAAACAAGTGAGCGAAACTCATCATGACATTGATTCGACTCGGGACGGGTGCGGATAGAAATAAACGAAAAACAAACGGACCATTCACGCTCGATTTAATCGTTTTAAATGAAAGCCGTGAGCGGTTCGAGGAACGGCTTCTGGCGATAATTACCTTTGATAGCGGTCTCATCACTTGTTTGCTCCTGCTGCATTGGCCGGTTCTCGTTGCGAAAAGAAAGAGCCAGTGCCATTGTTCGTACGCTCGATTTGCTAAGTCTAAACAAATGAGAGCAATTTTAGTAATTGGCGAGCCGTTTCAATCAACAGCGCGGGCCCACTGCCTAGATACATTCATCTGCTCACTCATCAACTTGAATCGCCAAGACGACCCTTGCCTTGCCTCCCATTTATACGCGAATTAAATGGACGTGTTTGGCGTGAAATTTAACCGCGATCTAGGTTCGCTTTTTATCACTGCCATTAAATCACTGGGCCAGGCGAGTGCAACAGCGACGTCGCCTATTTGTTGATCAGATAGCATAGCCGAAATCCGATAACTATTTTCTGACCCAGACGCCGCCGTGTGGTTTCGATCTACGCGACGCAAAATATCGATTCGGTGTACTAAATGGAAAACTCTGTGTATAAAACGGGAGAATAAATATTTCGCGAGATTTGGTTGGCTCGACGGCACCGCATGCGACGCTGCCAATTCCTACTCCAATCAGAAAGTACCTGAGTTATTATAATGTTGGCACTCAAATTATCATATCTGATGCGCTCAATAATCGGCGGCTGCTGCTGCTGCGGAGAGTGCTTGTTCGCTCGCTTTGCATTCTCTTCAGCTTCTTCTTTTTTCTTCTCACTTCGTCTTCCTCCTGCTCAGCGACCAACAATACTTTTTTAATTATAATACCGTAATTAATGCGACAAATCGATAAAGCCAAATTCATAATGGACGGACCCATAAAAATGACGATTTGTTTACTACTTTCGGAGCCAACCGCGGCCAGATAAAAATCTAGTCAAGTGGGCATAAAAGCGAACAAGAGAATGGCAGCCTGCATGCAAGTGGCGGACGGCTCGGCGGCCACAGCGTCGTCGACCAATTGGATTTAAGGTGCTCAGAGTGTGGCCCACCAGAGGCTTCACATTTGGCCGCATCATTATTAACTCTGGATCCAAATTGGCTATTTGTAATTCAGATGAATAGGAATCTAATTAATAAACGCATTGAGTAGTCAAAAGGAAGAGAGGAGACACTGAAGCGAAATGACAACTTGCTCGTCCCAACATAAAATATTTAAACGGCTGAAGCTGCACGAATGAATAATTAATCAATTTTTCGCCGACGCCCCTACCATCTTAAAGGTTGCTCAACTCGATTGAAGCACTGTTAAGGAATGAGCAATCAATTTCGAACAGCGATTTATAAGTTCGAGTCGAGTAAACAGCAGAAATGCGGCCGGCGACAATCAAATAGACGAAAGATTGGCCAACAAAAATAAAAATGAAACCATTCTGATAAACTGACTTGCTCCTACTGACGTTCTTTCATACTCTTTGCCACTCTCAGACGCCCCTGATTTTCTCTCACTTCTCTCTTCCCACTCGACGAATATCCCTAATACACGTCAAATGCAACGAACCACCAGTAATTAATGTGCTGGCGCAAAAATTCGAAGCATTCTAACCGCTCGACTCATCATGACTTGGATGAGCAACGTGCCGCTTTTGCAAGGTTCATAGGCGCACGAAATGCAAACAACTCAAAATTCAAATATATGCAAATCCCATTGATAATTAGCAAGCGCGCGGCAATTACCAGGCTGGTTTCAATTTGCAGTAAACTCAGTCCTGGCACGTTTGATTAAGCACACCAAAGTAACTGAAGCTCACCCGTTCGTTTACTTGTCTGTACCCGCACTCAAACTAACACACACACACACACAAACGCTCACGCGTCGATCAATTTGAGCGAGACGAAAAGCCAGAAGCGAGATACTTCAAACCAAAAGGCAGCCTAATTGGCCGCGCGTAAATCGTCACAAAGTGACAATTAGAAAGAAAAAAGCCATTTTGCACTAATTTCACTTCCCTTCAATCTATGCCTGACGCGCTTCGTTTATCTTGCCTTTTGGTTAAATGGCTGGAACAAACGCGACTAATAGAAGCCCTGAGCGCGGTGCGCGACTTTGGCCCAATTCTCGTACAAGCGCAATGCCAGTTAAGTGAGCTGCTTGGCAAATATTTACTGCTCATTACACTTTATTGGCAAAGGAGAGGAAGCGCCCTTTCGTCTGATCATTTTCATACACCGAATGCATTGAGAGCGCGCAGGCGTCTCTCACTCTTCCATCAAATCCTTCCTGATGAATTCGCGCGTCGCCTCTCGTTTTCTTCTTTCTCGCTTTCTTCCGGCCTGCTCTATCCAAAACTTAAACACAGTCACTGGTAGAATTGAGTGAGCAGGCACCTTTCTTAAGAAAGGGTGAGATGCGGCACAATGAATTTTGACTAATTTCGTTCACACAAAATAACCAAAGTGGGACACTTGTGTGACTAGCGAGCCTTAGATCGAAGGCTTCAGTGAGCATTCGAAATTAGGAAACGGAATATATGCCCCCAAGAAATACGAGTAAAAAAAAAAGGCCAACCAAAGTAAAGAACATAAAGGGCTTGTAAGCTGAATGCTTATAGGAAGCAATTGTTCACGACGGCTAATTGAACGTTCGAGTAGATTTCGATATGCTACGCCTGCCAAACACGCTAATCAAATTAGCTTATTGTTTATGCACGAGTTTAAATTAACTGTGATTTGCTGGACGCCAACATACACTCGAAAAAAAAAAGTTGGAACCCTCCTGGCGCTGATAAGCGATTTGAGACGCGTGTACCAAAGCTAATGAGATTCGAGGAAGGAGTGTGCACAAATAACAAAATGTTCCTTTTTTCATGAGTAGAGGCAAACGCTTGTTCGACTGACGTCCGAATGTGTTTACAATAGAGTTTGTTTTTTAATTTAATTAATAATTAGTAGCTCTCGCTGCTCAATGCTCCTTTGTGTTCACGAGAGCGTGCAGAGAAGCATAGAGGGAGAGGAGAGAGAGAAGTAGAGAGAAAGAGGAGCCAGAGAGAGAGAGAGAATTTAGAAGAGGCTTCGTAAAAATGGGGCCTTATCTGAGTTTTTGTCATCGATTTTCCATTTGTGCTCAACTCACTCACACAGCGTCGCACACTGTGACGCTATCGTGTAGCCCATTATGATTCTCATCTACTTCAATTCAGCTTACTTCCAAGCTACTCACTTCATTTTGCTCCTATTGATTACTTTCCGCATCCCTTCTAGACGTCGTCTTCTTCTGTCTACTCAACGCTGTTCATCCAGTCAGGAGGCGCGCGTAGCATCCACACATACGCGCACATAGCCTGGCGACGTATAACTGAAATCAATTTGCTCAGATTCCTAAACAAGGGCCGTTCAATCAAGTTTTCCTATTTAATTCCTTTTGAGTGCTCCCATTTGATAAAGAGTAGACGAATGCGCAAAACAGTGAGTTGATGAATAAGTGCGCAAGGAGAGAGAGAGAGAGCAAGAGCGATAAGAAAACAAAAGTGAAGTGAATAGATGAGTTAAGTATGGCAGGCGCCAATCTCACTTGAGGCACTCACTTGGCCAAACCTTTTTTTTCTCAATTTCACTGAGTAAGAAGCACCATTTAGCAGACCTCTGATTATGCCCCCTATTCCCTATCCGTCTGTCTGTCTGCTATTCGATCAAATGTTTCCCTAAATATGTGATCTTGGTATTTTCGTTCGATCTGAACAAACCTGCGGCTTTAAATTCCGAAACAAGAAACATATTGATTTACTCAACTCTTGGGTGTATTTATTATCTTTTGGAATTCACCACTGTAAAGACAGATGCAATTCGAATCATGGTGACATTTACCCTGCTCTCATGTTCCCTGGACGCTCTCCCTGGTACTACTCTGCCTAATCGTCCAACTTGATTCAAAATGTCAAATATAGCACACACGCAAACACGCTCACTCACAGAGGGAAGATGGGTGCGTGAAAGGCATTGGATTGCGCAAATGCATTTTTTATTTGTTGGGAACCCTTAGCGGCGGATTTTGATTGAATTTAGAATGCTAAAAAGTATGGTCGACAAGAGCAAGGGAAAAACAACACACCCAGTGTGGAAATATCGATAATGGAACAAAAACATAAAACGTAAAGACGAATAAACTCAAAACAACAAAACAAATAAGTTAGATTGTGTTTTCTTCCTTATTGCCCATGCTTAGCTGCTCTTCTCTGTACGGACGACAGTACTTGTAGCGGTGGTTCATGTGCTGGCTGTAGGAGCCCGAGTGAGAGAATCGCTTCCCGCACTTGCCACACTCGAACGGCTTCTCGCCTGTGTGCAGCCGCTTGTGCTCGGCCAGATGGTGCTTGTGCTTGAACGCTTTGTTGCAAATGTCGCACACAAACGGCCGGATGCCAGAGTGCTCGTACTTGTGTCTGGCCAGCGACGACTGCTTGCTGAACATCTTGTCGCACTGGTCGCAAGCGTACATGTCACTGCCCTCGACCATGTGTCCTTTCCACGACTTGCGTCGATGCGAATCGAACTCGTCGTCGGACATTTTCCGCTTAATTCGACCTTCCTCGAAATCCAGACTAGAATGGTTGCTGTCATGACTTGCTGGACTGCTCCACTCGTTGATGTACGATTCGTACTCATTCATCACAAATCGAGTCTCGTCCGATATTTGCGTCTTGTAGGAGAGATCGAGAGGCTGTCCGGGCTTGAGCATCTGAGGCGAACAATGGCTCGAAGGCGATATCGATGAAGAAAGCGGCGAGCCCAGCGGAGTAGGCGTGCTTGATCTCATGCCACTCCGATTGCTCGGCGGTCGGCTCTTGTCGGATGCGACAATCGTGCTGCCATTTCTCTCCTCGTATGAGTTGGCTTGGCTCACGCCTTTGAGATCGATGTTTTGATTTCGCAGTAAACTGTTAAATAAAGCATCTCTGGAATCGGTAGGCAATGTCGTCCTGGAATTATTCAAACCGTTTGTGAGGGCCGCAAAAGAGTTGAGTAAGTTGAGATGACTTAAATAGCTCATCCATAGCTTCATCTGACTGAGTTGATAGATTGAGTTCAAGTCTCCACTCGGAGCTGCTGAACCTGCGTAAAGATTTGACGCATTTTCAACATTTGATGGAAGTGAAGGCGAATTATTGAGTAAATTAGCTCCGGCCAATAAGGGATTCATGAAGGCGGCCATGGCGAGCATCGGATTGAGCTCTTTGAATGCTTCGATGCTGCCGGCGTCGGTCGAGGCTTGTTTGCCTGCGCTGAGCGGCGCCTGGCTCTGCTTGATCACTTCGCCCATCTCGTACTCGGCTGCTTGGCCTGCGCAGTGCGCCGGCTTGAGCAGAAATTCGTGCGTCGGAGAGCCGGAAGACAGCGACGTGTTGAGCGAGTTACAGGTCGAACTGAGCGCGTGCGCGGCTAGCTGCTGCATTGAACACTTTTTTGATGTCATATGACTCGAATAGGATCCGGAGTGAGAGAATCGTTTGCCGCAATTGTCACACTTGAACGGTTTTTCTCCCGTGTGGATTCGTGTGTGCTCCTTATTATTTGAATTTAATAATTTAAGGGATGAGCTTTCTGAGAACCAAACGAATGCGCACGCTTCGTATTTATAGAGAAATGAACACGGAACGACGAACGTAAACCAATCAGAACTGTCGTTCTCGTTGCCTTATTCCTATTCGACAGGTAATAATTGTGAGGTGGGACTTGGGCCCTCCATCGAAGCGCGCACATGTCATTGGTCAAAATAAAATCTGTCCAAAAATCTACTCCCAAACTTACTTTAAGATGATGCTTGAATTTGAACGCCTTGTTGCAAAATTCGCATTTAAACTTGCGCAGCTCTGGGCTCATGTCATGGCTGAGCATGTGACGTTGAAGTCTGTGCGGGCTGTCAAACAGTTTCCTACAAATTGAGCAGGAAGAAGCTCCACTGTTTATTTGTGTGACGGCCCCTTGTTCTAAACTGTGCATTTCCGTTTCAGCTTGTATCTCTTCATCAAGCTCCTCTTTGCGGACAGAGGAAGTGCCTGAATCGGACGGAGAACGTGACGGAAAATCCACTAATTTAACAACAATTGCTTGTCTTAGGTCTTGATGGTCGTTTGTAGGATCATCTTACCATTCGCACCTTCTTCTAGCGCCTGCATCTCAGAAATAAGAATCCTCTTTGTCAAATGCCGAATATGGTGGGCAGTTGCGAAACCTTCTCTCAGCTTAAATTGGCTCTTGGTGTTCTATAAAAAAAAACAACAAACTATCAAGTCAGTGTAGATTAATTAAATGGGCGCTTTTTTGCCGCCCTCTCCGATCGCGCTCGGAGTGAACTGGCCGTGCGCACACATAAAAATAAGAGTCGGCCTTGCGGCGCTGATCCAAGTAGATCTCTGTCTATGGGCAAGCGGATAGAGGAGGGGGCCGAGTGGGAGAGTAGCTGTGTTCTCAACGCCGACTAACGTCAGCAGTCCTAGACTTGGCCGCAAAATTGAATTATAACCCAAATAATTGGGCGCCAATATTCACCAATCAATCGATGGCCGTGTGCTAGCCGTGAGGAAGAACGGGGCGAAAACTAAAACGAATGAAGCAATTACCTATCGTTCAGTTGAGTGCTTGACCCTTTAAATGCGTTGCAGCATTATTCGCAGAGCTCTTATGCCGGTAGTGTATTTGTGTATGGGAGATAAAGATGGATCGAGCGCGGTGTAAAATAAATCGCTGGGATAGTCTAAAAGAGAGAGAGAGAAAAAGTGCTTGTTGAAGTTAATCTGTCGAACCAGGGAATCCACCTTGCTTTCAATAGGTGATTATGCTAATAGGTGGTTGCGCGTCGAGTGGCGAAAGCGTTCGATTATGATACGCTTTGAATTTCTGACTTGGCGTTTAATAGTGAAGGAGAATAAAATTGGCAGAAAGAAGAATAAGAGCCATGAGCGGCGTCGGGGAAACATAAGGTGAGAAGAATGCAGAATAGAACGAATAAAGAACGTAAGCAGGCGGGCGAATATTTAAAAATGGCGTTGCTTGCAAGTTTTAATTAAATAAAAGCCAACTTAACCGTGAGTTGATTTAGCGCTGGCGAGCGCGCGATAACTGCTTCGTTACGAAGATAGAAGAGCTTTAATTAGAAGGGGTCAGGCCAACATCGAGTTTGTTTTAATATATATCGACTCGAATCCAGAAAAGGATACCTGCAAGCATTCACGCTGTGGAATCAATCATCGCTCAAGTCTTAAGGTAGCCTCGCACTGATTATGCTCTACACCTTGCACCGATCCAATCTCGCCTCTCGTTTATCTCACATATACCGTTCTCGTTCCTGATAATGCCATACGCGCACTTCTACACACACACACACACACACACACACGCATAGGCAAGTTTGGCGCTCGTACAGATAATAACTAATTTAATTTGAATGTAGAAAGAATGCAAGGATTGGCGGACAGAAACGTGCGCACACATAAAAAATGATAATAAAAATTCGGCTCACCTAAGTCAGGAAAGGCGGCAGGAGACTTGAAAAATAAAACGGCAACGTGAGCCTGATGCTCCACTTTCATAAATACCTTATCTCTTGGCCGCCAGCAAACGAAGGTTAATCATAAGATAAACTATTCTGAGAAAACAGACCAACGTTCCAACAATCATGAACGTGCAGACACAAACTCGCACAAGAACACACACACACACATGCTAGTGCCAACTCTGATGTTTGTTTGACTGTTATTGCTTGGGCAAGCCGATTTACTTTAATGCGTTTCTCCTGGCCGACCATCATCAGGCCACACGACCTAGTAGGCTGTTGGCCAGTCTCCTGGGCCGCTCGTCTTAATCAATCATTCTATCTTATCATTATGGCTGCTGTGTGTATGCAGGCCAAACGCAAGCTCATGTGTTTACGCTACTGTACGCTCGACCCTCCAACGTAAACACCGGTCAGGCACAAACGGTACACAGAATAGACGCCGAGCAATCGAGGTCGAAGGAAACGGCGCCAGATTAATTAAAATATCATCAAACTCATCGAGCGCGCTCACTCATCCGCATGATAGATGAAGGTAAAATGCAGAATGGAGTGGCGGGCAAACTGCAGCTAGGAGAGTTAGAAGCGGCAAATTGTGAATCAGATACATCCAAGATGAGTAATTAAAGTGCGCCATAAGCAAGCAAATGGTGTCTACCTATGAGCGTCTCGATTGAATTGAATTCGACCACAACACACCTGGGCCACGTTTAGACTCCGTCAGGAATAAGTGACTTTGTAGCCCTCTTCAAAAGTGTTCGAATGTAATCTTTTCGTCAACATGTGTGTTTTCACTCTTCCAGACGTTGTATTTGTACTCTCTGTGTGCTCTCTTTAAAAGTAGTGGTGAAATAATAAAATAGATGTACATTCAAAAAAAACGTGTTTCAATTCAATAAATTGCTTCATCTTCGAAATTTACACGCTCCTTTATACTCAAGCAAAAGACCTCTCTCTCGTTCGTACGTTTGGTCTTTCGTTCGTTCGTTCGTGCGCGCACGCACGCGCGCGCGCGAAGCGGTCTCTTTCCTATTCGGCTCGATCTCTTTTCACGCTTTTTACGTCTCTCCAATCGCTTGCCAATTTAATTGGGCCGAACATTTTTGAGTTGCAAACGTAGCTTTTAAAGCGCTGCAGCGACCGAAAAAGCGAGCGAACGAACGAACTAGCGTGCGAGCTCGCGTCTCTTCGAATCCTATTCATTCAATAGAAATATTCTCATTCGTCGATGCGTTCGTTCCGGAGACCTTCGCCGAATTGATGTAGATGATGATGAAGAAGAAGATGGCGATGAATTCATCGTTTACACGGAGATCGAATCATTTGAGTTAACACATCTATGCTCGTATGTAGCGTGTATTGCGACCGAGCCGGCCGTTACAATCGCTCAGAGACAGAAGCACATGGCAAACCCGAACGGTTGCCCGCTCGAATTAGAGCGATCTGATTTAGGTAGATGATGATTATTATGAGTCGTCTATCGGCTCTTTCTGTGCATTCAACACAAAGCCGATGGATTTATGAATCTGGTGATGATGTCTTTCGTTTCAAGTTTGCCTCCGACATTCACTAATCTCTTGGCCGAAATGCTGGCTCTTGAACTGTTTATATATACTTAAGCAACAAAACAACAGCCTACGCAAAATAACCTAGACACTCCCTGGTCGATTGAAAAACGGTGTTCTATTCGCGCTATAATCGCTGAAACTCTGTGTGCATGTTCGTATGCTTCTTTTTATTCTACGTTTGATTTCAGAGGAGTCGCATCATGATTCGCTCTCACTTTAAACTTCAACACCAGTCCCATCCCTTTTCCGACCAAATAACGTGATCGTGCCGATTCAAAATTAAAGACCTCGGTCGAAATGGCGTATTAACAAAACCATCCTCGCAAAGGCGGCTCTTGCTTGACGAATTTCTGACAGAAGTGCGCATGAACAGCCGTGGCTATTGGCGGCCTGTTTTGTTCTTTATCCGCTGTTTGCAACGCCGCTCAAGATTATCAGGCAGCGCTTCCGGCTAGGAAATACCACGCATCATTAAGTGAACGTCAGTCATCATTTTTCATCCGTTTTCAGAGCAACATCTCGCGAGTCTTGATAGCACTTCACTGGCCATCGGCCCATCCACTTACCTTTCGAGTCGCTCGAAAGGTTACTTTAATTAATTTTGAATGCGCCACGTTTGCTTTCTGATTACTCGTCACTTCTTCTTATCGTCTCAGGCATGAATGAAATGTGAGCTCTTCACAATAGAGAATAGACGGCCAAGAACAGCCTAAATAGCAGAACAAAGGCACAAGGGATACGGTTATTGAGGAAAAAACGGAGGCTGACCAGTCTCAGTCGACCGATTCAAATGGAACCAATTTAATCGCGTCTGAATTACTGAGGCCTAATCGCATTACCTATGGGAGTTGGTCTATTTCTTATCGCGAGCTCTAAACTAAATTATCTGTCACCAGGCGCGAAATGTGACCAACTATAGAGTCCACTGAAATCCTAATTAAATCAAGCGAGCAGCAGCAGCAGACACGAGCATCGTAATTACGCTCGGTGCATTTGGCCAACAGTGCATTTGGCTCGCCGGCCATTTAACTGTCGAGCAGCGAACGCTCCTGCAAGTAATTCAATACGAGCACTGTCTCATCTCCTAATTATAAAAGCTTTCCAAGGCATTGACTTGTTCCTGATAATGATGTGCTAAAACTTAATTAGTTTTATGAGCCGTCCATTAAACTCATATGCTAAGCATCAGTTCGTTCGAACTTTACTCCTTCAAAATGAACTCAACACCGCCAGTCAGAACTTAATTATTGTCATAAACTCTTGAATTTCGACGCACGCCTCACTGAACAGCCATAAACGGCCCCGGAGAGCATGAACGAGTGTGTAATTAAACGCGTGCCATATTGAATTACTCAACTGGCCACTAAACGTGTTCGATCATAACATCCTTAGAAAAGGGATCGTGTATCCTATGAGTGTGTGTGTAGCCATATGTATGAATGAGATGGGACGGAAAATGAAAAACGGTGCCGGCACCTGCTTGTCCATATCTTGAACACCAAAAGAAGCGCTCATGTCAAGTGTAAATGTTCCGATGGAAACTTAATATGACGCCACGTTGAGAGTGATACTCGCCGCGTATCAAACGCTTGAATAAGTTTCTGCTGCTGCTGCGGCGGCGACTGTGGCTGCTGATTCTGCTGCGTTCAAAGAGCCCGATCTTAAGAAGCACACAAGTGTGCATCGCACGCACTCTCTTCCTTGAACCTTATGAATCTATTTGGCTTGAGTGCTTCGACGAGCACTTGCTGTAATTTAAATTCACAGTTGGAAAGTAGTTGAGCGTTGAAGAGTGAAAGTACTGATTTGCGGCAAACTTGTTCCAAACCAAATTAACACACTCAAAGTCGATTTAATCAACAGACTCAAATTGAAATGAAAAACTAAGAAGCTCCTCTTGAAAATAAGAAGCTTGAATATGCGCAGCGATGTAAATGCTTGCTTTGAGGAAATGATAGACGATTAATGAATTGTTAGTAGAACCAAGTTGCTGCGCTTGTTTGGCTAATACGAGAGGAGAAATAGGAGAGAAAGACGAATATATTTGAAAATAGAGATACAAGAAGAAAGAAGTGAGGTGCATTCGGTCGGACGGAACATCTGGAAAGGTGAGATAAGCACAATGGAGTAAATTGAACCGAGAAGAGCATGGAAGCGTCCGACTGAGCTTGGGCACACATGTTTGTGTTGTTCGGTGCCAAAGGTCGTTGGTTTATCATATGCATGACTTAGAAGGCTTCCATGCCCATTTAGTTTGTTTACGTATCGAGTGCCTTCGATTTTCTGCAAATCGCCTCACTGATAAGCACACACGCGCACACACACACATCACACCGGTTGGAATTTTTAATTTCACTTTTAATTATTTACGCTACCTATGGGCAAGGCCAGATGTTTACGTTATCAGAAGAAATGATGGCAGCATCAGCAGCACGCTGCCTGAGAAGAGAGGCCGAGAAGATAAAATCAGAATTGATTTATTTTCTTAGTCCACTAGGAACAAGGGCGATGCCAAACACCATTTATCTTAATTATTCATTCATTTCCTTCATTAATTAGAAGGAATTCCTACTTAAAATGTAATCGGCGAACGGCCTCTGCAGATAAGGCTGTCGAATGAGCACCGTTGTTTATCGCAATTCGACACCGTGTTTATAAACCTGAATAAACAATGCATCGATTTTCTACCTCAATGGTCCATCAGATAAACGTTCCTTTTCCTTTTACCACCCGCCCAATCGACCTTATCCACCGCAGACAGGATTCTCCCTCTAGACATTGGCGTAGACAGCGTGTTGCCTGAATAAAGCTTTATTCGTCTCCTGAGTCCTCTGCTGCTGCTGCTGCTCAGACCAGGTTGCTAAAGTTTTTGCTTATACCAGTCACTCTAGACTTGATGTATTTGTTGAGGATGGCGTAAATGTCTTTACAACCGCTGGCGGCCGAGTCAATCATTTTATCCAAATGATCAACGTGCATTCTGCAGGCACTTTCGAGCAGAACGATTTGCTCATAGTTTGGCAGGAGAGCCAGGGAAAAGTGCGGTGCGCCGCTTGTCTCCTCCAGATGATTGATGTCAATAAGAGCCGTGTCTCTCACAAGGGTCACAGAACATGCGCACACGTAGTCCTTGATTGGAATGCCCGCGTCCATGATGGCAAGGGTGGCGGCGTTCACGCAAGCACTGTAATTGCTGCCGTCTGACTGCAGAACCTTCAAAATCAAAGCCCTGAGTCAAAGCCATTTGAATATAATTTCAAGCTGTTTTTGTTACTTCAACGTAAATGTCGATTTGCGATTTCGGAAACTTCTCTGTCTGAATGACGGCTTCAAAGGTTTGTTTCAAGTTTTGAGACATTTCAATGCTTTTCCAATCGCCATGTGGACGATTCTTTCGCTCCGTGCCACTGAAAGTTGCAACGCTGTATTGACAATTTATCACGGCCTTGTCGTGTAAACTCTTTGACCTTCCAGCTCGATTCTAGGGCGAGAGGCTGCGGCCTTAAGACAAAGAGTCTCTCTATTTGAATCTACGATGATACTGCATACCTCGTGCGGACCGTAGACTGTGGCAATCACTTTGGTGTTTCCCTGTGAGAGAGTCGCCGAGCCGTCAGCCTGGGCAAACGTGCCGACTTGACAGCTGAGCTTTCGCAATTCGTTTGGCCTTCTGCCGTCCACTCGGAGGCCAATAATCGGATCCAGAAGCGAAGTCATTTTGACTTTTAAATAATCTTGTACACGTGTGATCGGCGCGCCCCACAAAAGATCCGCTCAATTCATCGAGACCAAACTTAACAAAAATTCACAGCGGCTTCAAAACGCAAAAAATGTGTCTTGAACGATTTGCTCAGAGCGCAGGTCAGGGTCGTTTGATAGATTTTCTAGAGTACCGCGACGAGGGTTCGCTGATTGCGCGGCTTCATACTTGCTTGAACGTTAGTATCAAGTGTATGCAAAAGCAAGTGTGCTCGGCGGATGAGAAAACGTGAGACCACGGTGAATAGACTCGTCCCTGTTTCGTTCGCTAAAGCGAGACCTTTTCTGTCCGTTTGCTCACTTACTTATAAAAGCCTCAAGTTTTCAGATTTGGATATCTTGAAAAGCTGAGCCAAGATGCGCATGAAGGGAGACGTATGTGTTGAAAGAATATAAACATTTCGCCAGTCCAAGTCTAAGTGTCGCAATTTAAGCTTAAGCAATACAAAGTCGTCGGTAGACGTGTGCCGACCGAGAAGGAGCCCCAGCCCCCGCTCTACCAGATGAAAATTTTCGCCCCCAATCAGGTTCAGGCCAAGAGCAGATTCTGGTACTTTGTTAGCTTGTTGAAGAACGTCAAACGAGCCAACGGAGAGATCATGGCATGCGACCAAGTAAATCAAACGCCGATTTGCGTTTGGAATTTTCTTTTCTAATCAAACGTCTATTTCAGATCTTTGAGAAACGACCGCTGAAGGTGAAGAACTTTGCTATCTGGCTCCGATACGACTCGCGCAGCGGCACCCACAACATGTACAGGGAGTACAGAGACTTGACCACCGAGGGCGCTGTCACCCAGTGCTACCGTGATATGGGAGCTCGCCATCGTGCTCGACCTCATTCGATCCAAATCATGCGAGTTGAGGAGATCGCTGCCGCCAAGTGCAGACGAAACAACATCACCCAGTTCCACGTAATTGCCCAACTGCTTGCCACAGCTCTTTTCAGCTTCAGATTGTGATCATGTTTCTTTTTGAATTTTTAGAATTCGCAAATCAAGTTCCCGCTGTTGCACAGAATCCGTGTCTCCACTCAGCGACCCAGGTTCACCACCCGACGACCGAGAACCGTTTATTAAGCGGCATGTCTTCATCCTATATGAATTATTGCCTTCGAATAAAGAGAGCAGTGATTTCTGCGGATAAAGGGACACTTTTTGTTTCTTTTTTACGGGGTTTCACATTGGCTTCGCAGCTCATTAGAAATATACCATTTGAAGTGCAAGCAAGTCAATGGGTCGTAGCAAAGCTTCTCGATTTGATCAGGCAATTGCCCATCGACTTGGTCATATCTCTGTCACTTTTATGCAATTGACGGGCTCGCTCATTTCAGGCTTGATTAAACGCAGTCGGAGTGAGATGTACAAAAGTCCTATATTTAGCTCAGAACAAGTTCACGCGCTAAAATATTAAAGCAGTTTAACTTTTCTTAGCCTAGTTGTGGAGACAATTTTTAGAGCGTGATTAGTGAAGCGTTGAGGGCACGCATACGCTCTCAAGTCATTGCTCTTCGGTGAGCTTTCTCGCACTTGTAACCAGCCAAGTTCCCAGCTTGTTTGCAATCGCTTTAAAACCTGCTGGCAATGCGTGAGAGGAAAACAAACTCGGCAAACGCTTTTTTTCTTTTTCAAGAGACTCAATTACATATTCTCTATCGGCTCGACCTTAAATTCCTCCGTTTCTTTGTGCTTTTCATGCTGTTTTTTTTCGGGTGGCGCGAGAATTTTAATAATAAATTTCTTGCTACGATCGCGCTCTAAATCACATACAAACGCTCGCTGCAGTTGATTGTGTGCCGAATGCTTGCACTCATCACACACTCTGCAATTTCATTTCACAACTTTATGCCATTGGGCTATTTCTACTGCGATTTTTCCATTCTGCTCTGAAATTTAATATTGATTTAATTTTATGGCTTTTACAAATGTTTCAGAGTCGTTAGTGTTGAGCAATCGATTTTTATTTTCGGCATATTGCGCGCTCATTCGTGCTCCAGTCGGACACGGAACAACACCAAGTTGGCTTAAAGCCTCCTTTTTTCTTCTCGGTTATGGAATAATTACGAAACGCGCCAATTCTCATAATGCGAGAAAATTTCAAGTGCTGCGCGAACTGGGTCGTCGAAAGTGCGAAATGCGAAGGAGAAAAGAACGAACTGAGCGCTAAAACTTTGCTGCAAATTTTCAAATTTAGATGGGCAACGTGTCAGCTAAAATTCAAGGAAAATACGGCAGCTACGATATAAACACGTCGCATCAAGTGACACCACCACTGAGCATGCGACGTCTCAGCGAGCGCGAGAGCATAAGAGCAGAGAAGGAAGACAATCACTGCTCTAAGGTAGAGTCGGCCGAGCGTGACCAAGAGCTAAAACAAGAGACAGAAGGCCCGCTTGAACGGAGCATTCATGTTCCTTTTGAAGAGCAGCGCTACCAGTCGAGTTCGCCGGTAGACGACAGTTCAAGCATTCAATCTTCAACTGGAAGTCGAATCATTCATGAATCGGACGAAGGTTTGTTCAATTTAGAAATCAAACTCTAAAACTCATTTGACAAGCGCTTTCATTTAGAAATTGAAACAAACCGTCAAAGAGAAGTTGACATTATTTATTAAGCGTCGCCGACCCAATTTGCTCAATCTGTCTGGTCTCAAAAAGCCCAAACCATTTTTACTCGATTGTTGATTTGGAAAAAAAAAAGAAAGAACCTGAACTTTTGATAAGTCGAAAGCAATTGGCCTAATAAAAGGTTGAATTAAAACTTGGAAATCCATTTTGAAGTTTTCTTCGGTCTGATCCAGTTTCTGAATGGTTTTATGCAGCATCGAATTACTGTGCTCACTGACGAAGTTTGACTATCGACTGTTATCTCTTTCCCGTTCGACTGCAAGCTCTTCTCTTTTGCTAAACCAGTGGCCAAGCTCAAGCTATTGAGCTGGTCCTCAATTCTCAATATTTCTATGTCTTGTTTTTGACTTGTCGACAACAGTGGCCTCGTGCCTTCAACAATTGAGCGACTAACTCTGTTTGAGGAGTTTACATAACCAGCGCTTGTTTCGCTCTCGACTATCGGCAGCTCATAATCATTCCACAAATGTGGAGACGGAATGTCGTATTCTTCAGCATCAACATTTGTCGACGAAGTAAGATTGTCAGATTTGACTGTGGTGGCAGGTTTGGCTTGATTTCGACAAGATTTCTGAATGCTTCTGAATATTGGAGTTGAGGAGATTAGAGGCTCGAAAAACGATTCATCTGAAGCCTTGTGGTTTATAACAGCAAAGTGATTTTTGAGATGGACTGGCGTCAGAATTTTCTTCTTGATTTGTTTTCTTAGTTGACTGGAGCTGACTACCACGCCAGCCAGCTGATAAGGAAAGATATTCAGCCGCGTTGAACATTCATTTTGGAGCATGTTGCTCTTGTGATTATAAACATTCACGTGTCCAAGTTTGTTACGTGGTCTGTAAACAGACCTTTTCCTCGACTGTTTCGGGCTGCTAGGTCGACTCGAGTGAAATAACTTGGATTTGGAGCGAATTCGCGATCTGCGCCTATCCGAGTGTCGGCTCTTTTTCAACTGGTGCTTTTTCTCTGCGATATTATTCGAGTGCTTAACCGTCTGCTGCTTGTAGCATATATCACTTGAAGGATAATAAGTGTCGCTTGACGACGAATCGAGTGGCGAATCAGTAAGATAACTCGATTCGATCAGCATCAACTCGTTGACCAAGAGATCATTATCCGAATCTGCGACAGTAAACGAACCAGACAGACTGCTAAGCTCTAGGCTGCCCAAAGTATTCCGGCATGATTTTATCGCCGATTGTATGTCAAGCAGTTCGTATTTCATTACACTCTGACGAACTCTATTAGACGAATAATTGCAAGATAGAACAAAAAAAAATAAAAACAAACCATCTCTTGGCGGCACTCTCTCACAAGGCTGTCCAAATGAGCCTTGTGACTGCCCAATCGTCGCTTTTGGGGCTTTTGCCTTTGAGTAGAAAACTTGCTCATCGCTTAGTGCATTGCAACTGAAAATGTAACGAGCTGTCTAATTGCCGTTTGCCTCTGGTTCTTATTCAAGTCAACAGCTTAATGATGGGACGGCGTAGGCAAACAATACTTAAGCTTTATCCGGTGTTTAATATCTCATTAGACTACACCTCAAAATGACGATCGTGCACCGATCGATTTATTTTGATCAGCGTGAACCTCATTAATCAAACTAGACGATAGCTCAATCGGTTATAAGTGTCTAAGGTGGGAACTTGGGACGACCACAGTTTCAGTGAAGACACGCGTTCGGCGAGCTAAGCCGTCTGAGTATGAAAAGTCCACGCCAAAGTTAGAGTCATAAGCACAAATGAGCTGGTGAAGAAAACAAGATCTGAGATCGGCTCTAAAATCGATAAATCAACTTTGCAAAGCCGGATTGTCGGCTAAATGTCAACTTCGCATCGACCGGTCCGGCTCCTGCAGTTGATATCTGATGTCGTGGAGAGTCCGTCTTTTTGGCGATCAGCAGTGGCACTCGACGATTCAATTAGAACGAGCGTCATAAATCAAACTAAAAGGAAAGCATTTTGAAACATCGAAAGGGACTGCCGTGAAATATTGTTGTTTTTGCATATTTTACTTTGTCTAAAGCGATTGTGCCATGGCATACCAATCTCTTCGCGATCGCTGAATATTAAGCTATTTGAGTCACACTGGAACGAATTTGAATAATTGAGTCTAGTGAAAGCTGAGAAAACATTGCAATTAAGAGGCTCCGAACGCGAAACGTTTATAATTCGATGTTGCGCAGAATCAAAAAGAAAAACTCAAGCCGGCTTGATCGCGTTGATCGGAGCAAGAAACTCGAATAAATGGCTTCGATCTATTGGCAGTTTTACAATTGGCCAGTGAACAACTTCAGCAGTCTTTACAGAAGTCATTTGCCGTCATTTGCCTCCACAAAATCTCAAACTCTTTCACAACACACGAGCATCAGCAGCGGTGTATATTCAAACTTGAGCGACAATCAATCAAGTTATGCACCAAGGACTCACTTAAAAGTTGCCAAGTATCCTGCAGACTCACCTCTAAAGGAGAGCATCTTCGAGGAACAGGCCAAGGCACCAGGCAAAAAGCGAGTTATTAAGGTGGCAAAAGGTTCGAGCAGAGGTCCTCCTCGACCCAAAACGGTCAGCAAGAGAGAGAAGAACCTAATCGTGCGTGATGCGGATCAAATCGACTCTTCAAGAGCTGGGCAAAAACAAAACACCAAGAAGAATTTAGTTATCAAATGGCCTACTCCTCGGGTGGAGATCAAGCGTGTTTACAAGTTTGCCGAAGTTGTGGAAATGGACCCGTCCGAATACCTTGCCAAATACTCGGATTTCGCCTCCGAAGAAGAATTTCAACAATTCGCTCCCGACTCGCTAATTTTGGTGCACTAGAGGCCAGTTACACTCGTTATTAAGACAGATTTTATTTTCTAATATTTCGTGCTACATAAACTTTAAGAAAGAAGATTTTGAATAATTCAAGCTAGATTCTGGAGTAAGTAAAAAAAAAAGCTGATTGCTGAGAAACGAATGAGCTTAGTTGACTTGATGAGTTCTATTGATTCAATTAAAGCGATCTTGTCCATTAAAATATTCTTTGACGAGCATATATGTACACATCGATTCGCAATTGAAATTGAGCTGAGCGGAGGATTAGAAGCGATAGAAATACTGAATTATCACGCCCTAGATGCAGTGGAACTTGGCCGAGCAAGAAAAATAAATGACTGGACCTAACGGCGGTGTCTTGAAACGGCTAGAAGACACCTATCTGAGTGAATTACACAATTTGCTATTCAAGACTCAAGGCCAGATGATTCAGTGCTTCCCCTTTTCTTTTGCTTATCACGGCTTTTGTGCTTTTCTTCGGCCTTGGTCGCTTTCCTGTGCCGAGAAGGCGAAGCGCTGGCGGCTGTTCTTCGATTTTGCCGAGTTTCTTTTGTTTTGACGTCCGTCGATTTGGAACGATGTTCGTGCGGACTTTTCCCGTCTTTCTTGGTCGCGCTGTGCGCATTGCGGCTAGTCGAATGGCTAGGAATTGGATGCAGCGGATGATTATTATTGTAGTAATGAATTCCCTCGTTTGATTTTGACTTGTGTCCTGACGATTTGGCTCGATGCTTGTTTGATGGCGAAAGAAAGTCGCTTTGATCAGAGCTTTTGTTTTTGGACACATCACGTGAACGCTTCTGAACCGCACCGGACTGCTTCCTGTGTCCATTGGCAGAACTAGAGTCACGCTTGCGATGTTCTTTCTCGCTAATCACTTGAGCTTGCGTTCTTCTTTTCGATCTCTCTCCTCGTTCTCCTCTGGCCGCATCGTTCTCTCTTCTCTCTTCATGACCATGTCCATAGTGCAAGTGTGGAAGCTGCCAAAATTAAGTAATTAGTTTGATTTTTGAATTCGCGTTTGAATTCCAGCTTTGGAATTTGCTGCCAAGCCGGAAGTTAACAGTTATATATGCGGATTAGGTTAAGCGATTCGAAAATGTTAGAGCGAGCCTATTTCTTAACTATTAAATCGTTTCACTCGAAAAGGTAAACCAGGATTTTCATTTAAACGGGAGGCGAATACTTGGGTGTTTCTAAATATTCAGCCAATGTCTAGGATGTTGTTTGAACAAAGAAAGACTCACTCTTTTCATGGGTCGTCGAAGTGTTTCGCTAAACTTGAGCGCCGGCGGCTTACGAGGGTTGCTTGACGGAGTATGGACCGAGCATACTTCAATAAATGCGGCCATGAACAAAATGAATCCGATAAAAATGAGAACCGCCGCCCACCAATAGGTCTGAAAGGGTTCACAGTTTAAAGTTGGATTCTAATCTAAGCGATTTGCTTCTTACGGTTATCCATTCTCTGATTGACGAAAGAACCACTGGATTTAGCAGAATATTCTTGAGACGGAGGAGAGGCCCTTCACCGTCTACAGAGCGGCATTTGGAGAATATATCGCAATAGCCAAGTGTTCCAACACACGGAGATCCCGGCTTGAGAATGAAGCCTTGGGTTGAATTAGGACGACGCATTTCTGCAATCTCGAACGAGTCCACGCATTGATTGTTGGTTTTGGCTTCGAGTCGAGCAAGAGATGAAAATTAGAATTCCGAATGAATCGAATAACGGGATCTTACTGCCAATGCAAGCCAGGTGGCAAAGAATCGCCTTGTCCTGTGACTTGTCTTTTAGGTCGCCTTCCAAGTAACATTGCTGCATGTCGTACTTTTCGCAGATTGACCCAGTGCAAATCTAAGAATCGAAGGGTCATTATTTCGGTCTTGTTTGAGTGACGACCAGCGTCAAATTGGACTTACGCCAGCCTTGCAGACTTGCGTCCCGGCGTTGCATTCAGTTTTGTCCGGTTTAAAGAAAGTCGGATCGAAGCGAGGACAGAGAGCGTCATTGCCGCGACACGTCACATTATGAAGACATTCGTTGCTTTGCATGCAAACAGTGGATGCCGATGCGAATGTGCAGGTGTCAAATTGACAACAAGGACCCTGGCTGGGACTGCACTGACTTCCGGGTCTCAGCTTGCATTTGTTTGTGTCCTGACTGGCGTCAATACAGCATTTCTCCTTGCAATCGGTGCCGTAGCCACAGTCACACTCTTCGCCTTCTTCGACAATGCCGTTGCCACAAAGCGAGCCAGTGTACTGCTGAAAGCAAAATTTGCTCGGGTGTGCGACCAGCGCGTGAATTATCGGACCCATTTGGTCTCGGCTGCAGTCGGAGAAATTTCGATTGTTCGGGTCATTGCCAGTGGTCGCTCTGCGGTACATGATATAATTTCCGCCGTGGCTGGTGCCAGGCGAACAGTCAGACGTGTCCGGGTCGTGCTCAGAGCCGAAGTTGTGGCCCACCTCGTGAGCGAATGTAATTTGTGAGACGGCCTCGGGCACTCGCGACTGATAGTTTACCACCGTTACAATGCCGCTGTTGAGACTCTTGGCCACTCCCTGAAGAGTCTGGCGTCGCTCGCACACTCCACCGACGCTACCGGTTAGTTTGGCCACCCAGGCAAGGCCAAGAGTGCCGTCAATGAAATCACGCGCGGTAAACGTGTACGCCAGGCAATAATCGGTGAAATCGTCCATTGAAACGTAGTTCAAGAACGTTGAAACGTCCAGGTACGGTTCGCATAGCCTTTGCTCTTCGGCAGAGAGCACTGTCTTGTTTCGGCAATGGTCTTCGGTGATGATTTTGGTTCTGTAAATCATAAACTGAAGGCCAATGTAGTAGTTCTTTTTCTCGGCGTCGAAAAATGGAAGCGCATTGTAGATGGAGTTCAACGCCTCGACATGTTTGTTCAGATAGAACAGAAGGAAAGTGGTCGTTTTGTCCAGGTCTTTGTTTCCTTCGTTGTGGAATACTTCACTGAAAAGCTGAGGGTCGACTCGAAGGTAGAGATTGCATATTGTTCGCTTGTTGGGAAATTCGAGTCTTTTGGCCTGTTGGGTAGATCCAGCATCACGCTTAAATCGACTCGGCTGTTGGTTCGCTTCTCGCGAATATTTGAAATAGGCCGACTCTGAGCTGGAGTCAGTGTAGGCGAATGGGTCAAATCCTTGAGTGTTGACCTTTTCTCTGAATAGAGCCTCTTGTTCCCGTTTCATTGCCTCGCTTATACTTGACTTGGTCGAGCCACAAGAGAAGTCTTGGCCGTCGGCAGATCGACGAGTGCGAGAACTATGAACCTCCGAGCGTACGTCGTCCTCGTGATACACAATTGAGTGCGCCTTCATGGTCCGATTGTAGCGTCTGGCTGGCTCAATGAAATATTTGCCAAGAGTTTTGGATTTGATGGTGCCATAGAATGCCCCATCGATTATGCTGCCACTAGCAAACGAGCTGTCAGGCTGGTCTTGGAGGAAGCCTTCGTAAAAAGTGATCGAAGAGTCAACGAGACGCTTGGCGCCATCTGAGCGGTCGACTCCTTCGATCAACTGGTTGGAAAAAAGATGCTGCTTGGCTGGCCAGAGTTTCAGCTTAAACTGATGCCCGTGTGAATAAAAGTCAAGGAAGAGATGGCGGTCTATTGAGCGTGTCACACGGCGATGTGAATGGTCTATCCTGGTCAGATCATAGTCGAGCTGCTCGTACTGTTTTATGTAAGGATTATTGCCAAGGTGCTGAGTTTGAAGCGAATCACTGGCCAAAGCCAAGGTCAGCAGAATGAACGCAACACTCTGCTTCATAGTGCCGGATTGTTTTCAGACCGCTAGATAAATGCAACACTCATATCTAAAACGCGCGATGTCCTTTAGCCCTAAAAACAAGCACCCAAAATGAAGAGAGGAAAGATTGTCTAATCCCTATCGCAATTAGGTGAGAGAGAGCCGAGCGGCTTCGCGCAGCTAGGCTAGTTACGAAGGCTCAGTTCTTTGCAAGGATTAGGAACCGAGTCGGCCCGTATTATGAGAGATGTTCGAAGGGCTCGGATCGCTCTACCTGACCCGCGGTCTAATTAATGCAAATAGCGAAATTATGACCATTCTCTCGCAGCATGCATGGCCTTGTTTTTGTCTTACCGGGGCCGATCGCATTGGTATTTAGTGTCAACTTGCCTATCACACACACGCACGCACACATTTATATCTGAAAGCGACTTGTTCTATTTAAAACTTGACCCATTTGAGACTTAATGGAGCTCTTTTACAACGAGGAAACCAAACACGACTCGATTGGTCGTTCAGCACGAAAAGCGAAATCTGGCTGAATGATTCAAATTTATTTTTGATTGTCATCAATTCAGTAAAACAAGCCTCGATTCTAAACAGCTGATTGTCTAAACAGGCCTCATCTCTGTTCGATCGAACTGCTCGTCGTCGTCCCTTTTCCTATTTGAGGAATAAATTGCTTCGCTGGAGCTGTATCTTGATTTATAGTTGTAGCGTCTGTAAAATAGTTTCAGCTGGTAAAAAGTAAAAGACGCAACCACTGATCCAATTAAGCCGCCGGCAAGAACATCAGTGGGATGATGCTTATTATCTGTTACTCGACTGAGCGCGGTGAAGAATGCCATTGCGATAAGAGCAGCCTGAACCAGGATGGGAATGAAGCCGAGCGATCGCTTGCACCAGCGCTGATTTATGAACAGGATCAAGAACACAGCCACATAGAAGGTGGTGGAGGAGTGGCCCGAAGGAAACGAAAGTCTGGATTCATTTACGTCCTGGATGGCTGGCGAAGTGCATTGGAAATCACGGCCTGGGATTAGATAACGAGGTCCGTTGGCACATAAAGTCTGATAGGGATCTGTGTTGGGTTTGCAGACGTCGAGGAAGTTTGGCCTTAATCTGCCTACTGTCTTCTTGCCTAGGTTTGTTAGAATTACGGTTACCAGAACGCCCGCAGTGTAATAAGTCAGGTTGGTCCAGAGGTTGCCTGCCTGTTCGGGAACATTAAAGTGAATGCGTCTTGTAAGCCTTATCCGGTAGACGTTTCTCATTTGAAGCGATTTGTGCTTGTTGAGCATGTAAGCGGTTCGAACCAGCTCAGTGATTGTGAGTAAACCGATAGGAAGGGCGCTTGCAATGAGCACCAGAACAGTGTTGGTTACTGTCGACGACTTGAACGGCATGTTTACGCTCACGTCATCGCAGTAAAAGCCCGTTTCGGCATTCGGCTTCGCCAGATACTTTAGGCCGGAATATGCAAGGCCAAGAAGCAATAGGCAAACCAGGTCGATAACATATCGGATCCCGCTCACTGGATCCATTTCTCTTTTTCAATGTCGCCTAGCGAGTCTTCCTAATTTCATTTTGCTAGACGCAGTGAATTATTCGGCCTCATTATACGTTTAGACAAGCATTCGGGCGCATGAAATATGAATTCAAGAGTTCGAGGCGGTGGTATATTGTTTAATTTATTGTCCGAAGATTAGAGCGCACGACAAGCAGGCCAATTCAGATTTATTTGTCGACGCCTTAAACAGTTGTAGCAGCCAATGTCATATTTTGCAGAGCAAACAACTGATAAGCAACGCGCTAGATTAAGACCTGTCAATCGCAGTTGAATTATTGATTATAATTGAGATTATTACGCGTGCCACAGCAACACAGACATGCAAATCATGTTGAAAGTGCTTTCACAGAGTTCAAAACGAGAAATACTTTTGGTGCACGTGACTCCAAAATGAAAAAAAACTATCAAACTCACGAACGTTTGTTTCGAACATTCGAAGCTCCGGTCTCAAGAATCTAGAGAGGTGCCTTTAGAGGAAATCCTGAGTTCTTTCAGCTCTTTCATTCATTTACATTGAATTGGCACTTTTTAATGTGCCAAGAAGTTGAAGCTATGCGTTCTCTTTTCATGATTTCCTTTTTGTCGGTTTGGTAACAACTCCAGCCATCAAATTTCCATTAGTATGATAAAGATGAAATTATTTCCTAATAGGAAACCATTTGAATTCTGTTTGCTGTGTATAGGGCGCACAAACCGAACCCGATCTAAGCTTGTTAAAAATGTGAAAATTTTTGGACCGGAAAAGTGACGCTCGAGTCCTCGGCTGTTTCAATGAAATCAGGTCACACCTTTTTTCTTTTGTTTGAATTACTCAAACACATATTTCAGATCTAGGTCGCTTTGATAATTCATATTTACATAATCATATAATCGATATAGTCGATAGATTGGAACTAACCCAAATCCTTTTTCATTTTTTTCCAGGCTAATTAGAGACAGTGCCGAGTCAGAAAATGAACAGAAGCAGCATTGAGCCCGCAGTGTGCGACGTTCTTCTCCAACTGGTCACTGTTTATGTTCAGACAGCTTTTGCAGGCGTCGGCATTCTGCTCAACACTTTGAGCGCCCTTGTCTTTTGGAAGCTGTTGCGATCAAATAAATTAAACTCGGTCATGTTCAGATACCTTCTGATCAAGTCAATATGCGACACCTACTTTTCGATTCGCATCTTCCTGCACACATTTATGCAAGGCGAGTCTGGTCGCAACAAGAATAGCTCCGTTGTTCTGCTCTACTTACACGTCATACTCCTGATCTACATGGGCTTCGTGGTGCAGCTTATATCCATGTTCTGTGATGTAGCTGCAAGTTTTAATCGATACCGGTCAATTGCAATGAAATTTAAATTCATGGACAAAGTTCCCTTCAAGCTCTGTGTCCTTTTCATGGTGGCCTATCCAATGATGTTTTACTCGCACAAGTTTTTTGAATTCCAGGTTACCCGGACAGAAGAGAAAAACGCGTCGGTTACAAGGTTCGAGATAGTGGACAGCCAGAGCTTCAATGATCGAATCAAAGAAGCCATCGGCTTTGTACACAGCCTTGTGAGAGATGGCCTGTGCGTTTTACTTTTGCTTGTTATAAACGCGTTGACGTTTACAGTAATGAAGAGCTCGCTCAGAAGAAAGAGTTTACTGGTTCATCGTGGCAGCATTCGAACAGAGAGACGTGATAGGGCCGATGTAAAGCTAACTCTCATGGTTCTAATGAACGGAGTCATGTCTACCATAAGCCATGGCCTCCTGTTCGTTTACTATCTGCCCACACAGTTGAAGTCAAGTTACTGTTTAGTTTCAGTGATTCTGATCATCTACAGTCTTTCATACACCATAAACTTTTTCTTTTACTTTTTCCTGAACAAAAACTTTTCCAGGCTGTGCAAAAGCTACATTAACCGGAAGAGTGAAACTCCTATTCAGAGTAGGAGAGTGAGTCGAGTGGAGACCGACAACTTGCTCCTAAAGGGCCGTGCCAGCTAATACATTCAATCCAATCAAATAGCCTGTTTTGTGTCGAATAAAACCTCAGAATTAGGAACTTGTTTTGTTGGGCCTCTTAACATGGGATTTTCAACGGACCGATCGATTGACCGGATCAAACATATTTCAATGACAAGTTGGCCACGGCGTTAAAAGTTTACCTATTCCCGCCTGGCTCGCCTGGCCATCAGGGCTAATTGCATGAGCAATTAATTTATCAATTAAATTTAGGGACATATACGCCCAATAGGTGACAGGCTCGATCTCTCGCCCCTGTTTGGTCTCTAAATACCTGACTTGCTAAACAGGTAACAATTATCGGCCCTGAATTTTAATTAGAATGGGCGGTGGTCGCAAGCACCTCGAACATTGGCGTCAGAACGTTTAGATGGGCTTAGGAATTATTTGGCATTGAATTCTGCGGGTGAGAAGCTAGGAAAAGTTCTAAATCCATTGCAAATAGATTGATCCGACTTGAGGCCTCTGGGGGGGGGGCTATTTTCGCAATCTCTATCGAAATGAAGGCTCAAACAGGTTCACTTGGTATAAGTTGGCTCAGTGTCCCGGTTTCGAGCACAGTTCGCCTTCAGGTTATTCAGTGCGTGTCCACTCGTTTCCACCGGTTTTCACCGAGCGGCACAATACTTTGATAGTCGGTTCCGACCGATTGGGCAAGCTATTCAGTACAATTGAATACACGCACTTGGGCCAATACGGCTATCTCCAGCGAAGCAATCAGTGCGGCGCCTGAGCTTCTAGGAGCGGCACACTTATTCTTCAGCTATTTTATTCACCTAATTAAGGCTTGTGATTGTGATTTGTCATCCCTCATTGATTCAGTGTCGGAAATATTTCTCTTTCTATTTCATTTTACTTTCGCCGTCCACCACAGTACACCTCACTTGCCTTTTTTGTTTATCACGCAACATCACTTTGATTGTGGTTATTATGTCAAGCTGAAAAAATGTCCTTCTCAGTCTACGTTCAATTAAACTCACCTTAGCCCGTGTGTGAGCTAAAGCCGCAGCTCAGGGGGCTCGAGGCTTCATTTGTGCTCTTTATATAAACCGCCTGATTTATTGAATAACTTGAAATATTTACATAATTCATCGACAACTTATTCCAGGTTGGCCGTGTATCGGCCGACAAAGAGCGCGTCACTTTGCGGCGCCTAGTCTGCATCATAAACCTTAGCATTTGCCAGACGCCAAGATTAAAGCACGTTTCAAAGCAGGCCATACCGTTTCGATGAGTACTTAGGCAGTGTGCACCTTGTTGGCGCAGATCATAAAATCATTTTATTGCCTTCGTGGCTTCATTTTGGCCAGCGCTCAATTCGCTCGTCTGGTCCTCAAAAGGGCTCTAGACTGGCAGGCGAGCGATATGCATTCATTATCATTCAGGGCTGAAGCAGAGTTTCCGTTTTCTGTTTCTCAGGCTACTCTCTCACTTCAGGCCCAGTTGCGTGTATATATTCGACTTGCAGATTTAATCCAGCTAGATGCTTATCAGCGCGTGCGGCCGATTCTCTAGTTCACGACCAACGCAGTGACGTAAGAGTCGTGAGCGCAGCTTCCATCCGAGCCCTTACATAACCAGCGAGGCCGGGACTGGCTGCTAGATTTGCAAATTAACTGTTATTTTTGTTGCGTGCTGTTTGTTGCTTCGCCAAAGGTGTAGGCCAAATCGTCGAGTTAACAGCAAGGCCAACGCGATAATGCTGCTCAAAAATGATAATTGTTTTGTTTTGATGTAATTAGAGCTCTCGACCATAACGAACGCGAGCTATCTTGTTTCATTTCATTTCTCTCCGACCCTAAGTACAGTTGCGTGTTATGCCCCAAAGCACGTTCAATTGCCCAAAAGGAAGTGACATTCTAACTAACGCTATATGTTTTCGTTTATTTTAGAATTATTCAAAATCTGCCAGATAAAAATGAAAATGGCCCGGATCGAAGTATGCAAATCAGACTTGGTAAGCTTCCGATTTTCTGTTGATGAGAGGGAACAGCGTGAGAACGTGCACTTGGCCGAATGCATTTTTGGCCAATCGTCTGCTTTCATTCATTGCGTGACTAAACGAGCGCCAATCAAATGCGTTATCGGACACGCTCCACCTCAGGCACGGTCGACTCATGGTTCGCTATGGAATAAAGCGTACCGAAGGTCTTTAAAGAGAACCCATTCGATTTTTGCCTCATTGCTCTCGTCGCCAATTCCTGACTCCTGCTCTTAAACAAATCGCTAAATTTGAATTTCAAAGGTTAAGCTGGTCAAATCGAAGCAAACAAAATTAATCAAACTGCTCGAGCAGAGGAGTAAACAAGTTGAAGTGGATTGCTCGTCTGAAGAGATCGAATCAAAGCGAAACTTCGTCGATTGCGACCAGTCCAGGAGAAACCAGAGTCACACGCACTTGTCAACTCTAACAAGCTCTAAACTGAGAGACTCGTTCATCACTCTTGATTCTTCGTCGACCCAAACGATCACGGCGTCTCAGTGCGAAGTGGCCAGTGTCCATAGCAATCTTCTCAACTCTCCAAGCATGCCAAAGTCAATCGAAAACGAGCAAAGCTTTGGACAGGAGGGCAACTCGATCGTCTCTACCTGCGAGGAGCACTACATTCAGAGCATGTTGTGTGATAATCAAGACGTTGGCCACCTTAAGCCGAAATCTACCTCGTCTAGCGTGTCATTATTGAAACTAACCGGATTCAAGAGGTCCACCAAAAGAGTCAAGCGCATGCCGAGACGAGTTCAACAAGAGACTTCAGTCACATTCAATGTGGAGGTGGCCAGCACCCCAAAAAAGGGAAGCCCTCGTTCCTCGACTCCGCGACCTGCAGTCAAGCGCATCAAAGCCAGCGAGCCATTCTCCAGCACAATGATGAGTCAAGTAGTCGAACAAAAGTACATTCCGCAGCCGCTCTTGACTTCATCCCTCATTCGACCGACCCAGTTGAAACGAAAGAGACCGAGTGACAGTTCGTCTAAAAAATACTGCTGCTGTTGTAAATCAGGCAGAGCTTGCCGTCTGGACTCTGACTTGAAAAAGGCCAAACGAGCTCGCACACAGTCCAAAAGGGCCACTACCAAATACCCGATTAAATTTTTCGCTCATGTCAAATCGCAGGATATCGACCGCATTAATGTTGAGGACGTGATCGGCTACGATCTGCAACCGTTCCTAGCCAGCTGCTTTAATTCAGGCGACTACAATGTTTGGATTCTTTAATTTTGCCATTTGCATTTTTCATTATTTTCCTTCCTTCCTCCTCTGATTTTTCAGCTTTCCATTGCCGTTTCAAGAGAGCATCTTCTTTTTTTTCTCTATTTAAGTTGATAAAAATTTTAAATCAAATCAGAGCGGTTTTAAAGGGGACGAGCCAAACGGGGTCGGAATTCATACGAGCATTACTAACGAACGGCTCACTAGCAGCATATGACATTCGATGGGCTCAAGGGTGTTTACGTAAGCGAAGAGGAGCCGCATATGCCGCTACTATTGAGGTCTTTCATGCGAAAATGCGTTTCAACTCGCATTTCATGCATCTGACTTCTCAATTGGTCGTAGCTCTTCCATAAAGTGCTCGCCGTTTGGTTCGAGCCGATGCCAACGTTAATTTAAATTGAACCGTTTCTGTTCTGCTCAAATTATTTTCACCCAGTGCGTTTTTGAGTCCTTAATTCACTTTTTGCCTTTGACTCATGAGCGCCGCCAAATCCTAATGGTCAATATGCATTTCAACCTCCGGGCCATATTGCCTCATCGCGTCATATGTGCGCGTCTAAGTTGCTCATCGTTCGCCTGAGTCAATCGCTCGCTACGGCCTGATGAACTTCCGCCTTCCGCACGTTCTGGACCTCATTTAAAAACAATTATCAAAGAGGCGAGACGGGCTGAATATTGTTAAGCTGTCAAGTTATTTCCTGCGCGTTGATACCGCCTCACTTGCTGCCGATTCATCAAAATCGAGCCGGCCGATGTCGACCATTTACTTTTCAAACGTAATTAAGCCTGATATTCGCCTTTCTCTTTCACTCACTGTATTTATTTTCCTTCTATTTCGCCCGTGTTATCAAGCAAGCGCACTCGTGAACAATTAAAGAGTGATTACACGGGCGCCTCAGCCGTCTCTCCTAATTAAGTATCAAATTCGTCTTCTTCAAATGGCACGGAACGCTGTCCTGCTGTTCATGTGTCATCATAGTCAAACGTCCAACAAGCTCGGACCGGATGTACGAGCTCGCACAGCCGGTAGAGTTCGTGATTTTGCCTTGAATGAAACAAGAGGCAAATTCTGATTTGAATTACATCAAACAGACCGACCGAGCGCAAGCTGAGACGCGCTCGCTCTCCTTTTTTCGACCAAAATTGCCTAAATTGTGGGCAAGCACACAATCATCCAATAATTGTTCGAGCCGCTCGATAACTAGACAGACGAGGCGCAGTTGGCGGCTTTTCACAAAAGAAAAATATTCGAGGCCAATTCTCGGCTATAGACACTTAGATAGGTCTGGCCCCGAGCAAGCTGGTCCCGATCGGCCCCCCGCGCCAAACATAGAAAGCTGAAAAAAAGTTATTTCCTTTGTTCATCTCAAGTGGCTTTTAATTAAATTTAAGTCGTGCCGCTCTCTTTCCCTCGCGCGCTCTGCCCCACTGTAACGCCTATTTAGCATTCAGTTGGGCGGACGGGTATTCATGTCTCTTGAAAAGGCCTGCCTCCCCGATGCTTCACAAAATGATAAAGCTATTTGCACCAACAGTTGAGTCCATTCTCCCGTCGGACTTGGAAATATCCGTTGTCGATTTATTTTCACAATCACTCACGATCAGAGAGACGAGCATTTAGCATTTCTTTATCTTTTTGTCCAATTATTCTCATGAGGCCACTTTTCCTACTCAACATACGTGACCAATGAGAGTTTGACACTCAAGTCACTTGGTCCACGTCAACTCTCATAATTGCTATTCAAACGGCTTATTCGGTACCACCTGCAGAGGCAGTTCGATTGAATGCGTAACACTCGCTGACCCCGGCGGAGAACATGACTTATCAAGTCGATTAATGGTCAAATTGATAAGTGGACAAGGGAAGAGACAGACAGCGCTGGCAATGAGAGGCGCCAATGGGAATTGGTCGGGGAGATAGTCTCTTTGTTAATCTCTTTTATTCGAAAAGCATTTTTTTTCTCTTAGTCGAGTTGCGGACAGGGCAAAACAGTACCAACACAATCGCCAAAGCCAACTCGGTATCCTTCCCCTTGACAATGGCCTTGAGTTTGAATATTCATTAGCAAAAGAGCAGGTGAACCGTCATGTGCAGAATGAGATACCTCTTATGGCCACGGTATCTCCGTCCTTAAGGAATACGCGCTTCACGTTGCCTTGCTCGTCGAACAAAATAGGATCTCTTCCTCGCCAGGTGATCTCCAGCAAAGAGCCGTAAGATCCGAGCTCGTCGCCGCTTATTGTGCCCGAGGCGAGCAGATCTCCGGGACGGACATTGCACCCAGTGATGGTGTGATGCGCCAGTTGCTGTTTCATGCTCCAATACATGTTTTTAAAGTTTGACTTGGAGACCACTTTCTCTTGGTTGCCCAGCTCAGGCACTGCGATGCTCACTTCGAGCTTGATATCGAATGTGTACGGGTCCTGGTGTTTGAGATAGTCGAACGGTTCAGGGTCTTGTTCAGCACCGGCCATCACAAAAGGCATGAGGGCATCCATTGGCACAACCCAGGGTGAAATTGTTGTCGCAAAATTCTTGGCTGTGAATGGACCCAGTGGGACGTACTCCCACTTCTGGATGTCACGGGCCGACCAATCGTTCATTAGCACCATACCAAATATATGCTCGTGCGCATTCTTTGCCGGTATCGGCTCGCCGAGCTTGTTTCCTGGGCCGACGAAAAATGCCATCTCAAGCTCAAAGTCGAGTAACTTGCATGGGCCGAAAACAGGCGGCTGGTTATCGTCTGGTCGACTTTGACCAAGAGGGCGGCGAACGGGCGTGCCAGAGACAACTATCGATGACGCTCGGCCATGGTAGCCTACAGGCAAATGAAGCCAGTTTGGCATCAGCGCGTTCTCTTTGCCCCTGAACATTATGCCCACGTTAGTGGCATGTTGTCTCGAAGAGTAGAAATCCGTGTAATCGCCAATATCGGCCGGCAAGTGCATTTTACAACTCGATCTATCAACAAATGCTCTAGCTCGAAGCCCTTCGTCGTCTTGAAGAGTTCTGCATTCTTTGGACAGCAACTCTCTCAGAGCAGCTCGGGTCTCTTTCCAAGCCGGCGAGCCGAGCCCCATAAAAGCGTTCAAAGTCTCTTGGTCGAACACATGCTGATTCTGGCTCATAACTGGCCCAGAGAACAAATGCTTTATTTGACTCAAATCCAACACCAATTCACCAATCGCCACTCCTATTCTGCGCTTGTTCTGTTAAAATGATTAGTACGAGCACCAGCGGCTGCAGAAGTGAATCAAATCTGTTTACATTGTCCGGTGTTGAAAAAACTCCATATGGAAGATTTTGATAAGAGAAATCGGACTGCGGATCGACTTGAATAAATGATGACATTCTCTAAACTAAAAGTTTTAAATTGACTGATTGGAACTGGTTTTGAACTGAACAGTGAAGGAACGCTCTTGAAGTCGTTCGAAATTCAGTTAAAGATTGACATTCGATTTTGCTCGAACTGAATATGAGAAAGAAAAGAGAGCATTTAATAAGATAGAGCGAGCCAGGAGAAAAGTCAGCTTGATCCGTAGAAATCGTGCTTGGAGCGGGCGACCAGATCTCTAATCTCTTCAATCTGAGTCTCACTGAATTTATATTTACAGCCTCTGCATTCGTTTTGGCTCTTGAAAAAGCTTTTGGCGCAGTGTCGATGCATTTTAACTTCACAATTGCAACATGACACACCCACAAACAGCAGATTGCTGCATATGAAACATTTGTGCAGTACTTGGGAGTCGAATACCTCGTTTATATAATGAGAGAGCTCGAGAATGGCGCGCGAATGAACGCTCACTGAGCCCGGCTTGCCTGGAACTTCGATAAGCCAGAAGTCGATGATGAGCCGTTGAATGGCGGCAAGTATTTCACGATCAGTTGGCATCTTGGTGACCTGCGACTGCGTCGCAGCCTGGCTCGATATTTGGCCAAACTCTTCGCTCACTTCGTTCATTAATTGCTCGACCTGCACCCATCCGTCGTCGGACTCGACCACCAGCTCGAGCGCTTTCTTAAATATCTTCAGCTCGTGGCCACTGTACAATGAACTCAGGCGCCCGACTGAGCCGGTATCACACAAGCGAATGAGAGCATAAAAGCTCACTCCGGTCAGCTCACATACGCCCGTTTTTATTTCCATATCGAACGGTCTAATCTTGGAGTTTATCTCACGAAGGAAATTGGCGTAGTACTCTTTGTGACTGGCGTCGTCGCATTCAATCTTGAACTTTTTCAACACTGCGTTGAATATTCGCTTGAAATTGGGCTGGTCTATGATTCCATTGTTGAGCATGACTTGCAAGAAATATTGCTGTGCGTCGCTGAGAGCAGTCATGTCTGCGAAAATTGGCCAGTTTGAGTGAATGCAGTTTAAAATCGAGAGGCGACATATCGCCGCTTCAATATGCTTATGTTCGAGCGTGTGTGTGTGTGTGTGTATGTTTGTGTGTTGTTAAAAGTATGCGACAAGAATAAAGAATTGAGTGTCTGACTCGTTTATTTGAAACAGATGCGTTTAAATTAAGAACATAACTGACACGTGCAGTTTGAACGAAGAAGAGACAGAAATTCATGTTTTCAGAAAGAATAGGTCTTCGAGCAATTTCGACTCTTCAGCCTCTTCGTTGACATTTCTGCTCAGCTCGCGTTCAGGTGCCCTCTTTGTTGGTCTTGAGGCTTTGATCAAATCACTTTTGCCTATCAACTCCAATAGCACATCATCTTCCTCATTCGGTGCTGTTTTGGATTCTTTTTTGACCTCCCCGACCACTGATGATGATGACGACCAAGTAGAAGAATTCAGCTTCTTTGCTTGAAGCCGTTTGAATACAAGGCCGACCAAGCGATCGAGCTCATTCTCGCTCAGAGATTCTGACTTGGCCACATTTTTCACATTTTCAATTGTTTCGCCATTTGATTTGGACGCCTTGACGAGTGAGTGGGAATCTGGCCCACAATTGAGCCGATTTTCATAGACCTGCTGAACAGCTTGATTGTGTATTGGTTCCAGCTTGGCTGCAGGGGCATCAAGTGCCCTGAGAGAGCCTATAACGTTGCTGTACTTGAGCTGGTTTAGCTGTTCTATTCTTTCCTGGTGAATTTTCTGTTGCGACAATATCTCCTCCTATGAAGTGGGCATCAGCTTCGGCTGCTTTTGAGCTCTCAACACTCAAAGTCAAGTTCCTACCTGCTTTTGAATGATCATCTTTTCGTGCTTTTCCAGCAACTCTCTCAACTGTTTCTGCTCTTCGATCAAATCAACTCTGCGCAGCTGCGACTGACATGAGCTCGACTCCGAGTCGCCGTTTTCTTTTGACGAGGCCAGTATCGGTGCAGAGCTGGCAGCAGCAACTTGATTCGACTCACTTCTGATCGGAGAAAGCTGTCTGGGCGAAATGCCGAGCGGAGTCGATGCCTAGCAAATATGAAACACTTTCAAGGCTATTATGATTAGAAACGCTTGTGAAAAAGACGAGAAACCCGATGTGGATCAAAATGCGAGCTGTTGACTATAGGCTTTGAGTGAGTAAACATTGAACTGACGCAATTCGCATCTTCTTTCTCTTCCCTAGCCTTTTGCTGTTGCCTCTTTGTTTGAACAAGTTTTCGCTGAATTTTCTCCAACTTTTTCAGCAGCAGCTCTTTCTCGTTCAAGAGCGCTTCTTGCTGCGAAAGAATAACCTGAAGCTCTTTGTCTCGCTGCTCTCGCTCCTTTTGCAAAAGCTGTTCGACACCTTTTTTCTCTTCATTCATCCTTTCGAGTGAACGTCTTAGATGCCTGAGCTAAATGAACATGCTCCAAAGAGCTGAATGTTTACTTGGCCAGCTCTTTTACTAGTTTGGCTAGTTTCTCCCGGTCTTCATTGCACAAGTCCTTGAAAGTAGCCTGACGCTGAGCGAACGCTTTCATTGAACTGCTGTGATCGTCTATCCCTGGAAGAGCATTCGTATTCGGCGCTTTCTTGCTCATCGGCGTTGATTTGTTCGGAAATGGTTTTTCTTAGCGTTCCACGTTAATTTTCGATTTTTAATTTTTCAGCCAACCGCCCAATTTTAGCCTACTCGATTCAATCCAACAAAGAGCCGAGGTCTGTCTGTGTCCGTCCGTCATCTCTCTCTCTCTCTCTCTCTCTCCTTCTGGCCGAGGATATTTTAAAAAGGAATGAGGGCACTTGTGGTCACTGCGACCACATTCACTGTCCTTCATAACCATGGCAACCGTAATTATGTTTGAAATGCGAACATTTGAGTTGGTCTTTATTGCGACAAAACAAGCTGAATTTAACTGCCGAGGCTTATGTCAGCCCTTAAAGCCAGCTTTGGTTTTCCCAGGGCAATCCAATTTAAAAAATGTATTTAACATTTAAGGGCGAGAAAAGTACAAAGAACAGTAGCGTCTCTCCAGCACACCAGTCAACAATGAACTCTAAACATCACTTGAAAGCAATTGAAGTAAAGAGGCGACTTCCAGTTCAGACTTTGGCATTGTCAATTTGTTAGAAGGGCACCAAAAAAAGAAAAGCTCAACATTTGCATGATATTTACGCGTGTTCAAACAAGTCGAAATGAAAAATAAACAGACAGCTGCGCGTCATATAAATAGCGGCGAAGAAAATTGGCTGAGCGAGATCGAGAGATTGAGAGGCTTGCGGAAATGAGTAGCTTGGTGAAATTTCTGGCAATTTTGGTCACTGCTCAAGTGGCGCTAGGAGGCAGCAGTAGCAAGCCCCTCACTGAGAGCGAGTATCTCATGCAAAGAAGGAAATTTATCATCGATCATAAATATGTGCCGAAAAACGTGCCGTCGCTGAACAGCAAGGAAAAAGTGGTAAATTTGTTCATGGACAGTCTTAAAGCGGACGAGTTCAGGAAAACGAGAGACGACTTTCACGCAGCACGTCCGGTGGAAAGAACCTCATTTCTGATGAAGCAAAGCTCCATTTATCAGGTGCTTAAGCAGATGCCCAAAGGAGCGAATCTGAAGACTTCAGAGGATCTGTCGCTTGATCGCGGTCTCTTACTCGAAGGCATCAAGAACCTCCCGCTCTACGACGTGCTCTACATTTGCGATCGTACCAGTCCTAGATGCCGAACCAGCAACTGCACCTGCCAGCCAAACAGTTTGTCCTACTTTCCCAACCCGCGATCAATTAGCGATCCGGCTTGGGTGAAAGTAAAAGGCACATTCACGGTCGAAGAGGTCAAGAACCGAACAACGTTCGTCGGCTACATGAATTCGCTCTCCGACAGTGAAAAACCATTCATTACCGATTCGGCCCGTAGATGGCAAGCTGTTAGTACATCAGGCGCATTCGGCGTCTACTACGACATATTTAACGAAGAGAATACTCGATTTCTCTACCTCGAGCTCGCTCTTAACCAGTCGCTGGGCGAGAACATTCAGCTAGTGGAGTTCAGACGCCTTGTATTCGGCGATTTGTACCGCTTCGATCAAAATGGCAATCGAGTGCCGATCAGCGCCGAAGAAGAATTGAGTCGAATTGAACAGTTTAAACAGAACTACAAGCGCCGACAGCCTCGGCTCATTGACTTTGCCTTCACTATGTTCAGTGAGTTCATTCAGAGTTTGGAAATTTCTAAACTTTTTGATTAAAAAATTTTATCAGCGAGTCGCCGATTCAGCCGAGAACGATTTGGCGAAGATGTGGCCAAATCGATTCGACTGCAAGAGAGGTTCCCGACTCTGATCCGAGGCTTTGACGTTGTGGCCGAAGAGGACCGCGGCAATACTCTTCTGTTCCATCGCGATGACATGATCAAAATGTACAACTACATAAATTTGGAGAGCGAAGGCAGCATGCAGTTTCAACTGCACTCGGAGAACATGTGGCCCGAAGACTTTGTGCCGCCCGGACCAGGCGACAGAGTTTCGGCCTTGGACAACTTTTTCGATTCGCTCGTGCTCGGAGCCAGACGAGTGACTCAGGCGCTTGGCCTCTTCAGACTGCCAATGCTTTTCGACCACATCCGCAAGAACCACATTTGCGTAGAAGTGTCGCCTGTGAGCAACCAGCTTCTTGGCTACGTTGCCGACGCTCGTAACCATCCGGGAATCCTCTATTATAGAAGTGATCTGCCTGTTGTTGTGGTTGGCGACGACCCGGGCGCGATGGGCCTGGACGAATTAACTGTCGAGTTCTACGCTGCCTACCTCTCATGGAGTCTGGATTTGGCCGATTTGAAGCAGCTCGCGCTCAACTCTTTGTTCTGCAGCGCTGTGCCAGAGGACATAAAAGAGGAAGGTCTTGTCAAGCTCACCAACGAATGGGATGAGTTCGTTCAAGACAAATACGACGAATTCTGCTTTTCAAACTCAAAATCTCAAATAAAATTTGAAGAGATTATACCGACAAGCGGACCAGCCGGCAAGCGAACCTACGTGACAATATATTCGACCGGTTTTGAAAGTCTGTTCTGCAAACGAATCGACGGAATATTCTCAAGCGGGGTTTTAGAAGCCAGAACTAAGTGCCAGTTTACTCGATACAATCAAATAGAATGCGAAACACCGGTTGATTTTGAGCCGAACCAAACGGCCAAGATTTACTTGCTCGTCGACAATCGCGAGAGAGTCGATGTCGGCTTTAGCTATAAATTTTTCTAATCAAACTAGCGGATACTTTTTTGAGAGAAAAGTTTAGAATTAGACTCAACACTGTTGGTCATTATCGATTGAATAAATAGCTAGGCGACAGAAACACGTTTTTCTCTTGACAAAATGCGACACATCAGACTCATGTTGTTTGACATGTGTGAGTTTTTCTGCTTCAAACGACGGCGAGTGCGCTGGATAAAATGCAACTACTTTTTGAGGTTTACTCAGCTTGAATGTAATTGGCATGATGATATAAGCAGGCAAGCGAGCAGGCAATCTGAACCGGCTCGAGTAAACGAAGCGAAAAGCAAACACAGAGAGAAGCTAGATAAGAGGCCTATAGCAACCTTGTATATGTAAATGCCGAATCTAAACGTGGTATTTAGGCAAAAAATAAAGAAACACAGTCCCTGTTCGCCAGCGACAGCAGTGACTAGTTGCGTCAAGAGCAAATAAATTATTGATTTCGGCATAGAACTGAAAACAAGTGTTTGCTCTTGGGCAATAAATATTCACAAGCGCGTTTTTCCTTCACAACCACTTAATCGAATGATTGTGTGTGCTTGTGTGAATAAAGGTTCAGCTGTTGCTCAAATCAAAGTAAAGTAGAACATGCACGAGAGTTCATCTACACTGTCCAGTCTGGCGCGGGGTTCTGGCCAAAATGCTGGCTCGTTTATTAAGATTGTCTACGACAATGAGGCAAGCAGTTCTGCTATATGTGAATAAAAGTCATGATGCTTTATGAATTTCGTTTCGCAGGACTTGAAAAAGAAAAGAAGCGAACAATTCTACAAAAGTCTGCGAGGCCTTTCGAATAGAACGCCGCTGCCCAAGACCTATATGACCAAGAGAGGGCCGCTTGTGCTCTTTAGCGAGCAATACAACCATGTGCCCATAAACAAATCGCGAACGAATTTGCGAACAAAAACCCAGCTGAGATCATTGCAAACGTTCGGAGATTTGAGAGAATCGATTCTGACCTTTGACTACTCAGCCGCATTTTCAAAATCAGACGAATTTACTCAAGCACGCCTGTCACCCGCTAGTGGAAACTTGAACAACAGCTCAAGTTTTGAGAGCAAACGAATCAGACCGGGCTTTTCGAGCAGACGCTATTTGTCCAACTGGACACGAAGATGGAAGCCAGAGCTGCTCGATCAAATGGCCCAAAAAGGATTTTTAAAAAGCGAAAATCGACATGAGGCCGACATGGAACCCAATGTGAAATATCGAATTGACGATGACATATCACGAGTACCACCGGCTTATCGCATACAGCCCATTTGGCACTCGGCAAGCCGTCAAGCTCTGACCCCTCTTCATGGATTTCGCTTCTACAGGTCTAAGAGCGAACTGAAAAATAGTACGGGACCGCCAATCTATTTTTGTTGAATGTTGTTTTAAAACGAAAATATACTTTTTTAGATTCAGTTGAGGAACAGGAATATTCAGAGCCAGACGAGTCTGACTTGATCGAGGTAGCTTTAGGTTGAACTCAGTTCATTTCATGATTGTCTTAAACTATTTTTTCAAGGTGCTGGACAAAAATGGAAACGAAATCAAATACAACCACTTGAGTGCAGATGAACAAGAGCTCGTCCTATCCGAGCTACTGGTTCAGACTGCCATGCATTCTATGTCAAGTAAACAATTAGCGGTAAGAAGCAAAGCCAAGAAAAATGAATTGAAAAATCTGACCTTGAAAAATTTCCCCCAGAAACGAGACCGCAATTCAGCTAACGAGTTAGATGAAAATTCATTTGAGCCGGGTCTGCACGTAATCAATTCTCTCAGATTAATTCTAGCTTGAGGCCATTGAACAACATTCACAGACGAACTTGAAAGAAATCAAAGCAGTAGAGCTCATAAATGATTCATTCGGAGCTTCGTCCTCTTACATATTTCCTCCGTTTTCTGGCCATAAGCTGAGTGCCTTCACATCAAGTCAGCGGTTCAAAGGTTCATATTTTTCTTCCCTGGTCTTGGTCCGAACCCATGTTCCAGTGAATATTATTTTCGTATCAAGGTCGTAGTCATCAGGAGCCAGGCTCTCCTCTTTTGCTCGACTTGGCGAATGTGCTGCCGCTGGAGCCATTTAAAGCAGAGCAATTAAGCACAAAAGAAAAGTCTGCCAGAGCAGAGGATGGGAAAAGCAAAAAAGCTAAAGAAACATTTGAAACAGAGTCCAAACCACAGACGAAACCAAAAGCGGTTACTATTGAGCTGGTCGACTTGAATGAAAGTTCAAGAAAAGAATCGAAAGGACCCAACCCTTTAGAATTGATCAAACCGCACGCGAAGAGCAAAACTCCTGAGCGGCCGGACATTGATCTAGGTGCCGTCATTCTGGCTCCTGATGGTCAAACCGTTCGGCTTGGGCAAACAATCAAGTCGAAAAGGAGTCTTAGTCAAACAAACGTGGACATCGAAGCTTCTATGTACTTGGACGAGTCTCAGCTCAAGCTTAATCAAGTGTCTGAAACTGAGTCAAATCATCTTCATCTTAACACTGATACCGACAACAAGCCAATGCAGACACCTGTGTCGCCGAATCCTGATGGTAACTATAATTTATCATCAAGTTTGGCGATGCCCATTCTCAACTACATTTAGTTTCGTACAAAGATTTCGCTTTATCGTCATCACAATTCACTTTATCCTCAGATAATCTACTTAACTTGATCGAGCACGCTCAAGAAATAGCCAAACTGGTGCTAGAACATGAAAACTCCGGAAAGAGTTTGGCTTTAGACGCTCAAGTAAGTTGCTAGCTCTGCAGTTCATCTTCTCTCCGTCGCAGTACGCCAAGTCTATTCATCGATTTATGCTAGCGAGCGATAAAACTTTGGCATCAGATGGTGCCTGCGGCTATAGGCGAGCTTGACGAAAGCTTTTTACTCGATAACTCTCGATTTAAAGTAAACTTCTCCCGACCCAGCCTAACCTGACTAGACAAGTTTTCTCCTTCTGATTCTCCCCTTCCCTGAATCGTTTTGTCGATTGGATTCGACCCGACTCTTCTTAACCCTGAGCCTTCTGATTTATGTCCACGCACAAACCTGCCTCTAATGCACACACGAAACTAAATCAAACACTCCTTTCTTTTCTAACACTGTCTAATGACCGAAAAATTAAGCTGGCCCTCTACGAAAATTTCAACATGCTGAAAAAATGCTGTCAACAAGGAGAGCTGGATGAAGCAAGCTTTTTATCGTTCAGACAAGCGATGAAAAAGTCACTTCGATCTTCGTTGGAAGAGCTTCGTAAGACATCGATGCTGAATCAGTTTCATAAAGTTCTTTAATCTGTTGGCGCAAAGTGAGCGAATCAAAGCTGCTTGGCAATGTGATAATAGACGATCAACTTGTTGAACAACTAATGGAGCACTCTACGCAAGATTTCGAGCTGAAATTCGACCGACGAATAGGAAAGAGTCGAATCCAATTGAAAGCGACTGACAAACGCCTGTCACGACAAGATGCCAAGATCAAAATGCCAAGAAGCCTGAATTCGCAAACTTTATCGAAAATAGAGAAAACTGATAAACCCCAGTCAACGCGAGGCGAAGTTCGACCAAACCAGTCCACTGATAATTTTGAGGAAGATCCTACCAATCAGTTAACAAAGCATTTCAATCTGGAGGAGAACGAGGTCTCAAGTAAAATCTTCAAGCCAAAAGTCTCTCAAGACGGACCAAATATGGTGGAATCAGTCTACAAGCAAAAGAAAGTGAAGAGTAAACAAGTGAAAAAGAAAGAGGTGAACGACAAATCGATTTCAAACGAAGAGCTTGACGAAAAAGATAAGTTAAAAGCTGAAAAAAGCAAAAAGACTAATGAGAGCAGCCGAGCAGCTGGGAAAGCATTAAAAGAAAGCAAACAGTCGAATTTAGACGCGAGCAGCTCAAAATTAGTAAAAGAGCCCAAACCCAGAAAAATGGCCACGAATTCAACAGCCGAACAGATAAAAAGAGAAGAACATGAGAAAAAACTTAACTCGAAATCAGAAGCTAAAGGAGATTCGAAGAGCGTGAAAATGAAGAAACTGGACCAAGAGCCGCTTCAAAAAGGAATTCAAGAAAACAAACAGCCAGCGAAAGAGGAAGCTTTCAAAAATCAGACTGATAAGCAAACAATGTCCAAGGATGGCAAACAAAGGCCAAAAGCCCAGTCACAAAAAGAAGCTGAGAAAACCTTGAAGGACAGTGCCGCAGAAGATCTGAGCAAAGCAGCGCAATCTCAGGCTGTGAATGAACCTCAACTAAGGCAGAAAAGAGAGGTAAATTATTCGAAGCGTTCAAAGATCGGTATCGAATTGAAAAAAAAAGTTAATTCTTCTCGTAATTTACTAGAAAAAGAGTAGAAAAATTGAGGAGAAAGAGATTGTTATGGAGAAGCCGATTGGAGCAAAAGGAAATGAGAAAGCAGTAGAGGCCGGTGCGGAAAAGCCAGTGAAAGCGCAGAAAAAGAGCAAAGTGATGAGCGAGAAGAAAGCGCGCAAGGCACGCAAGGAGCTAAAAATGCTGCGAATGAAAATAGAGAGGAAAATGGCCAATGAGAAAAAGAGCAAGTTTAGAGTGGACGACATGTCAAAGCTGCGGTTTGGCAACGAGCTTCAAAACATGCAATTTTCCGACAAAGATTTTAATGGTCTCGAGCCAGAAGAAATCGCCAGGCTGCAGATGCAGGCAAGTAGACGTTAAAGAGTAAAATATTTTGGCATTTAAGCGACTTCTCGCTAGGAAATGATGGCCAATAGGGCCGATGCGGCAGAAATCAGAGAGTTCAAGCGAAAGCTGAAAGCCGAAGAGCGACGCAAAGAGCTTCAGAGACGTCGACAAGAGAAAGAAGAGCTAGAGCGGTTGGAAAGAGAGGAAAAGGAAAAGCAAGAGAAAATGGCTCGAGAACTTGAGCGAGAAAAAAAGCGACTCGAGGACGAAGAAAGGTGCTTCTAGAGACAGTGCTCGAATCCATGAAGGATGCCCGAATCGTTAAAAATTGGCTGTTTTTAAGGTTGAAGCGAATGGCCGAGAGACAAAAGCGGCGTAAAGAAGCGGAGGAAGAAGAGGCAAGGCAAAGAGCGATCGCCGAAGAGGCTGAAAGGGTTCGACTGGCTCAAGAAGAATTTGAGAAATCGATGCAAGAAATGCGAATCCAGTTGGCCAAGGAGAAAGCGCTCAAAGCACGTATGTTCAAAGGCTGAGCTAAAACTGCCGCATAAACTGAGAAAAAAATTATTCCTTTCGAAGAAATGGAGCTTGACAAGCAAGAAAAGAAAAAGAAGCGCCGCGAGACTCGCCAATCAAGCGAAGAAGGCTCCGAAGAAGCAGACAGTCAAGTAGAAGACGAGAACGAGCAAGCAGACGAGCAGCAAGAGGACATTCTAACCCGCACGCTCAATGACATCAAGCAGCGTGCAGAGGAAGAGATGCGCCAAAGAGAAGAATACGAAAGGCATATCGCACTGATGGAAAGCGTCAAAGAAGAAGCGAGAAGGCTGAGGGAACTGCATTCAATTTCAAGAGCATTTGTGTTCTCCTACTATGACGTGCTCAACTATCTCTCGCCGATGCCCAATCAATCAGTCAAAGAAAACAAAAAGCGTCAGAGCGTAAAACCGCCTTAATTGAAAGAAAAAAAAATTGAAAAAAATAAGTGTAAAATATTTAAGTGTTTTCGAGGCTAATTTTTTTGTGAGTTTTCTGAATGAAAAATTATCAACTTGCGCTGCGTGCGTACTTCCGGGCTAAAGTTGTTTCTGTTGTTGACACTGTTTCAGATTCGCATGAAAGACGCTAGAACGGCTGGTTAGTTTTGCGGTTAGTTCGATAGGCGATGACTTTGACTCACCTTGATTGGTTTTTTCCGGCGTTTTTCGAAAAGAGGACAATTTTCGAACGTAGTCTCTCACACCGCTGCTTTGTTTCGTAAGGGAATACGAGTTTAGCGGATCGACTTTAATCAAATAGGGACGAGGCTGCGCATAGGGAGGCTGCGGTTCAACAATTCCCTCTTGTCGAGCTGAATTCTCCTCACGTCTATTGAGGCGGTAAACATAACTAGGCGTTCGGACCGCTTGTTTTGTTTGTGCAAATTCCTGCGCGCTTAAGCTGTGGTCTTTGATGGCCCGGTTGTAGGCAATTCGTCTTCCTTTTCTAAACGACTGATAAATGTTTTTGTCCACCTCAATAAGTTCGTTATCTGCTTAAAATAAATCTAGACACACATTAGCAAAGAGCTCAGAGTTAAAACACTACCCCAGATGACCTTGACCATCTCGATAACTTGGGGTTGAGTCGTCGTCTTAGGGTCTTGATTAGGCTCTATTTCTTCGTCTATGTTTGTTATTTCGTCGTACAGACCGCCACGAGCGCGTGAGACTGCTGGCTCCTTTTCGCTCTCTGAAAAACTTTGCCCTATCTTTGCAAGCTTTTTGTTTGTATCTGAACTGACTGAAGGTGGTGCTTGTTTCTCATCATGCTTATCGCCTTTCTCGCCCGCCAAAGCGTTGCTTGATCGTTCGTAAATTCGACTCTCGTCTACATCATCGAAATCAGGGCTCTTCTCTTCGTTTGGTGCCTCGAGTTGTTCAGTTTGGACGGCGCTTTCTACTAAACCTTGCGGACGCGCTTGAATCTTTTTTGACTTGAACCTCTTCTCATCAAGCTGATGAGAAGAGTCTTCAGTCTGTACTGCTTGAGTTTGCCGCTGGGGTCGAGGAGAAGATGCTTGATATTGATCTCGGCTCTTGTCGATTTTCTTTGACTGAGGGTAAATTTCGAGGTCTTTATAAAAATAGCTTGACTCGTAGTCGCTTTTTTGACTGCGTTCATGCTCTTCTATAATCGCAATTATTTGCGCAAGCTCCTCTTGGTCCAGCGATACTTGTTCCTCTTGCGGCGCGACCTCTTCTTTTCTACTTTCTCTGACTATTTGGGCATAAATTTCTCCCATAGCTGACTGGGACGACCGTGCAGGGCTCGTGTCAAATCCATTCGGTTCGGACATTTTTATGTACTGTTCTACAGGCGCGAAATCGGCAGAGCCCTCTATTCGATCATATTTCGTGACCACATATGGATAAGTGGAGCCTTTATTTTGGGCCAGATAGTCGGAGAACTCGATGCCCTCGTTAAGTAGAAAGCTGTCGCGAATTTTCATCTCTTGCACCATCAGCTCTCGTTCCTGCTCTTCGATCCTTAGACGCTGCTTGGTCTCTAGCTCACTTAACTGAAGAATTTCTCGTTCTAATTCGGCCCTTCTCAGCTCAAGCTCATCTTGAGGTTGGCTAGGAGAACTAGGCGCCTGTGAAGAGCTTTTCTTGCTAAACGAATACCTCTTTTCGGTCACTAGTTCTGTTTCGAGTCCAGACGGTTTCTTCAAAAGCTTCGCATCGTTTGTTTCTATCTTCATTTCGAGCGAACTGCTCAACAACTTTTGCTTCTCGAGTTGATGCATCAGCGCAGCAAGATCCGGATCAGACTCCTGCCCTACTGACTGCTGCATTGAGACGCGACGGCTGCTCTGTTCGTTCGCCAAGTCAAAATGAGCCAATCGTATGAGATATTGTGGCACTCACCTTTCGACGGTCGACTTTGTTCACTTCGCACATACTGTTTTTGATGTCGTCAGCGTCTAATTTGTCAATATTGTCGCTTTGCCGCGGCAAGTAGTCTATGTCTCTGACACTGAAGCCGCGCGACACTCGACTGGCAAACGCGTCTCTTTTGCTCGAGCTGGATTTGCTTGGGAAAAGCGGTGGCGCTGGTGTACCGTTGCTGTTGCTGAGGCCAATTTGTGACGAGTACACTGGCTGAACCATTCTTAAATGATCGCAGAGATTAGGACCAAGCCGAGTGAAGCAAGCATGCTGGATTGATACTTTTTGGAGCTGCGGCTGCCCATCTTGACGATGAAAGTCTGCTAGAGCGTGCTTGGGCGTGTTTAGGTGCCAGCAAAACTCACGGAAATTGTGTTTAATTACCAAAAATAAATAAAAAAAGTCAACAGCGCTTTTGGTTCAAATTGCAAACGCTTTTGATTCCTTCAATGAATTGGAATTTGGAAGCGACAAACGCTCCTCGCTTGTTGTTTCACTTTTCTCGCTTTATTTCTTTTTTTCCCTTTTCAGTGTGTGTGTGTGTGTGTTCACTTTGGCCCTCAATTTCTTTCTCTAGATTTTCTCTACGTGTCTTGGTTGTAGCCGAAGAGAAACAATCAAAGGAAGTGAGATATGAAAAGCAATGACGCGTAGCAACTCTCTCTCTCTTTGGCTTCGTCAAGCTGAGGCACACTTCCCTCGAGTATACTTCGCTATCTTCAAGCAGACTGGCTATAACTCATTGCTAAATTAAGCAAGCAAGTGAGCAAATAAATGAGTAAGCAAGAAAATAGGAAGACGAGTCCAATTTCTACATAATTGACTTAAATTGTCCAAATTTTATTTTTAAACTTTATTCATCTTCTTTTGACACTCATTCTCGATCTAAAGAATCTGGCTTTAACAAAGGTAAGCTTGAAATTGTCATTTTATTCGATCACAATTTAAGAGCGACTCTGTTCTCAAGTAGGAGAAGTCACCTGAGCATCGAGTTTGTTCGATTTCGGTAGACCACAGCGTAAAAGAATGAACATCGATTCAATCGCAATTTCGACTATTTCCACAAAGCTGAGAAAACTTATGCCCATGAAGAGGCCCAGGGTGCCGCCTATGCTCGAGAGCAGGTCGAGAAAGTCGTATTTCTTGGTCTCCGTGATCGAGATGAATCCCAGTGATTCGTAATAGATTCTCAATCTCAGCAATGAGCTCTTCAGTTTTTGTTGGTCGCGAATTTGAGCTGCTTTCACCAGCGGATGGCTGCCTATCAAACCCAGATATCCATCTAGAGGAAATTCAACGGACGTTGCCGTGCGATAGTAGCGAAACGTTTCGCACTCAAGCGGGCAGATAGGCGCGCAATATTGATCGATGAATCCACTTTTAGAATAATTAAGACTGTAAAAGCTTATCACGCATTCGTAATCTTTCAAGGTGCTGCACGGCTCCAGCTTGTTCGACAGAGTTGGAAATGTCATGTCCCAACATTTGCACGCTTGCTGAACGAACAGTTGAAAACAAAAGTTATTGCAGCTCTCCTGCGAGTAGTAGAAGCCACTCTGCTCGATGTGTTTGAGAATGGGCGATTCAAACTGAGCCAAGTTGTGCCGCTCTATTTCACAGGAGCTGTAAGGCTTGACTATCTGCCTCGTATATTTGCGGCCGACGATGATGCTGGTCTCTTTTCCGGTCGAAATTGGCAATATATCCATACTGTAAGGATACTGGGTATGATTTGAAATAATGACCTTCAATCCCTTGACGTCAATAAACGGCTCTAGTTCTGAGGGTATGTTGACAAGCAAGTCGATTGATAGACCGTCGTAGGCGTATCCTTTGTAAGAGTAGCGCAGGGGCCTCCGGCTGCCTTTGAAATCACGGCCCGAGTTGAACATGAAACAGCTGCCGTACAAATTATGATGGTACCAATCGAAATCGCTTAAATTGCAAATTAGTCCGCCAAAAGTGCAAAACAGCATACTCTCCCTCAGAGAGAAACTGGCACTTTCCAGCATCGATTGGGTGAGATTTTTGGCCACCAAAGAACGAGCTATAAATTCAATTGATGCCATCGTGAATGTATGTTTGTCCTGCTCAAAGTATTTTTCAGACTGATCATGCTGCTGCTTTTGCTTCTTATTGGCTTTGCTGTCTTCAAGTTCGATAAAATCGGCGATCTCATTGATCAAGCCGGTCTGCTTGGCCGCTTTGATCAAATAATTTAGACCCTCTTTGGTCGAAAAGTAATTAAACGGACAGATCGAAATGCTTGGAAATTGGGCGGGAAACTCGTGTACCTCTCGAGTGCTAGTGACCACTTCGTATTGAAAGTAATTTCTCAAAAATTCAATAATCATATAAGAGCATCCGAACGTGGACAGAATAAAACAAACGAACCAGATAATTTTCACCAGCCGGTTGGACGATCTGAAGAGACTCGATACCCCGTGAGCAGTCGATGAGCTCAGGACCGCTAAAATCACGGTTTTTATATCTGCTCTTGCGGTGTTCATTGCCTGATGTTCGGTTCGGCTTTATTGCTCACGGTGAACGAAAAAATTAAATGATCGAGCGATCGAGCTTTATCAACTGAATTTATTTAATTGCAAAATAAATAAATGACGATGACAATGACGTCTGTGGGAATCGACATCAATTAGTCCCGTTTATATCATCAGTCTCGTTCCAGCGACGTAATGTGAGTCTTTCCAAATGTTTGTCTCACCACAATTTTTCAAAGCTTTCTTGCATTGGGCACATTTGCGGTATTTATCGCACTGCTCATGCACAAGCAGGCCATCATGAGCCATACGATGCTCACGTTCGTCCACGTCCCGCTGTCTTTTTTCCTCATGCGCCATTTTCCAGTCACGCTCAAGCTGCCGTCGTGTGTCAAGCATTCGCTTAAACCTCCTCGCTCGATCGATTCGTAGCCTACAGGAAGAATCAATTCACCTGAACTGAGCCTTCACCAGACAAATGCAGTCAAGTTGATCACTTACTCTTCTCTCATACGCTCAATGTCCTGCGCGTCCTTTTCCTGTTCAAGTGTCTGCCGACATAGATCTTCTCTGCGGCGCTGTTCAATCACATCCTGGTGATACTTGAACGTATCCAATTCGCGCCTTTTCATTTCTCTCAGTCGCTCGTTCTTGGCGTCGTACTGGCCGAACACTTCTGAGTCGGGCAGTGCTCGAGGCATTTGCTCCGGCTTGTTTTTTACCTTTGCGTGAAACAGTAGCTCAAGTTGCCATTTAATCGGCGACATCAGCTCTTACTTGAAGGTCTAGCGAGTACTTTAGCTCTTTCTGGCGCATTTTCTTTTCGCGCAGATAGTTCTCTCTTTGTGACACCAGTCTGAAGGAACCAATAAAGCACTCAATCAATTTAGCTGCAAGGTCAAATTGTTCTTACTCTTCGGCCAAGCGCATTTGCTCCATTTTTTCAATGTAGTCCGTTTCCTGTTTGATTTGACTGCGTTCGTGAGATTTGTGCGTTATTTGTTTGTTGAGATAATCGGCCAATTCTTGCTGCCTGAGAAATTTGGGCGGCGTCTTGCATCGCTTGCGAAATATAAACGAACGGCTGATATCACTTGTTTTCGGCCTTTCGTTCTTTTTGGCCTTGATTGCGTCGCAGATGCCCAGATTGAAGGCATCAATTCGCGCTCGGTCCTTTCTCAGCTCGTTTCGCCTTTCCTCGTCGGCCAACTGCTTTTCCAGATCTACCATTTGCTGATACTGAGCAAGAACTAGACTCTCTTCTTCTTCAGCCCGCCTCTTCTCTTCGTGTAAATAGACAGGCACGTTTCGACGCTGCCTCTGATGACACAAGTAGCATATTTCCTGGCCAGCGCTCTGGTGCGAGCAGTCGATCAGCGAATTAGTTGATTTGGTCAGACTGCCAATGAGCCTTTTGGAAGATGGCCGGCCGACTGGAGCCGCCGTTGTTGCCCGTCTCTCTCTCTCCGGAAGCAATACTTCGGCTAAATTTGGAACGCTTGGCTCACGACGAAGCTCATACGCTTGTGGAATATGATAGCCATTGTTCGAGTCGAACGAAAGAAGCGAGCCGGCGTTCGGCTCATTCAGCTCGTCACTTGTGCATACAGTTGCTACTGGAATCACTATTTTCTCACACTTGGCTTCTTCTTCTCCTCCTTTTCCTGCTCCTTTTCCGGCGTTGTTATTCTTTCTCGCTGATCCGACCGCATCTTGCATAATAATTGGAATAAACTCTGCTATTAGCAAAAATCTGAGGCTTTTAAGTCATCAAGCCGAGCACAGCGAACAGATGCCGACCGCTGCAAACAGAGGCAATTTGCATTTATTGCCGCGATCAACGCAGCCAAAAGCCGAGCAAAACGCGCGCGATTACTGTCAACTGCTGCTCGGCTTGATTAGTAAATAATAACAATATATAAGAGAAATTGGCCTCAGGCGAGGCGAGGCAAATAATCTGCAGAGCACGCGAGAGCGAGGCTAATTTATATTCTTGCTCACCTTCACCACCTGTTTCCTCGCGGATTGTATCCATGGTACCGGTTGCAATTTTATTCAAATTATCTAATGAGTTCGATCCGATTCGGCTGTTGAGTCTGAAATGAATGGGCAATCAATGAAGGAACATGAAGAGAATGGTCGAGGCCAAGTGTCAGATCGAGCAATACCTTGGTAAGAGACATGTGTTGCTTGACATTGGCCGATTGGTTTCGTTTCGGGACATGACCGAGTCGGCAGTGTGCGGTCTCTAATAGAATAAACAGTCGATAAAGGACCAAGAGGGGGCTGGTGAGGGCGAAAATTTACGTTTTGCATTTGATTGATCATTTTTCCGGACGAGTCGAAATTGTTTACGAACTCTTTGAAAAATCGCATTTTGACCTTGTTCTCTCGGATTTGCAGCTTTCCGATGCCAGTGAACGAGAACTCGACATTTCGACGCGACTGAATCGTTCGATTTAAAACTTGAAGAACATGTTTAACACACAGCTCAATATCGTCGCGGGTGAAGGCCGTCTCGCCGGCAATCGATGCCAGATTAAGCGGGTGAATGGGAATGGCGCCGGTCACTGGATATTTTGTGTACTTGAGGCCGTGAGTTTGCGCGAACTTTTCCGATATGGCGAACACGGGTCGTTGAACGAGCACGAACTTGTTGTTGCCGACGTCGATTTTCTTCTGCATGAACGAGAAGGTTCCAAAGCCGGTGAGGAGGACGCCTTTGGATTGAATCATCATTTTCTCAACGTAGCGCGACACCTCATCCCATATTTGCACCACATCAGAGTCCTTTAAGTGAAATTGCACTCCCATGTTGGTGTCTGTGGAATTTCTCAGTAAACTGTTGACGTTCTGCATTGTGACGGCCTAGCACGAGGATTCACCAACACGCATCGAAACGCTCCTCCGCTAATCTAAATGAGAGTTGACACCAGCAGACTTGTGAGAATTGCAACCATTTTTGGACAATAGCGGACGACAAGAGAACGAAAGGGAGAGAGAGAAAGAGGCATAAAAAAGAGGAAAAGAGAAAGGGAGAAAGAGGGAACGCTTTGAATTGTCAGCTCGACCGACTGGCGTAACCGTTATTGGCTGAGTTAAAGAAGGGCATAAATAAACTTATGAATACACAGAACGAGTGAATCCGACCAAACTAATAGTAACCAAGGGAGCAAGCGCGAGTTTGTTGCGAGTCAACCGATTTCGACAAGTTAACACTTTACGGCTTGCACGCGTTATCACTAATTAACTCTAGAAATTCTATTATGTAAGTCCCTAGAGCGACTTGAATTCGACTTGCTTTGTCCGTTTACTGACCTATTCTAAGCTTACGGTCTCAGAGTGGCTCTCAAAAACACTGGTCTTTAATTTTGTTGTTTTTTTTTTTTAATTTATTTTTTTCGTTTCTTTTTTTGAGTTGGAACAGCTCGGAGAAGAAACGAAGCGGATTTATTTAGCTGACTGCGACACCGATTCGCGCATGGACGATCGTCGCTTTGACTCGCTGCGCTTTCGCTCTCTCTTCTCCTTGATGTACTGGGCGAGTACCTTGGCGTACTCGGCGCTCTGGAGCTTGCGCTTCTCGGCACGCTTGGTCTTGGCGGCCTGAGCTCTTCTCTTGCGCTGGATGCGGGCAGGAGTGATCAATCGCTGAATCTTGGGCGCCTTGAACTTCTCCTTCTTGCCTTCCTTGACGGGCAACGGCTTGCGAACAACGTACTTGCGGACATCGTCTTCTTTGGACAAGTTGAACAACTTTCGGATGTGGTTGGCTCGCTTGGGTCCTCGCACTCGTGGCACAATTCGGTTGGTGAGGCCATCGATCTCCTCATCGCCCTTCTTGACGATCACGAGCGACAGAACGCTCAGGTTGGAGTCGACGATGCAGCCGCGCACTGACTTGCGTCGACGCTCACCGTCTCGTCGCTCTCTGTAGCATGAGTGGCCCTTGGCGAGCAGCAGTCGTACTCGGTTGTTGGTGAGGACACCCTGCTTCATCGGGAAGCCTTGCTTGTCATTGCCACCAGTGATTTTGACAACATAACCCTAAAAGTGGAACGGTTTTGTATTGTTGCTTTAGAATTAGATCGAGTCGGTGAGTGGCATTGGCGGACATGATGTTTCGATAAATGTTTCGATCATTTTGAAAAGCGGCCATGCGGCCAACTGATCAAACTGATCAAGTATGCTTATCTAACATGTCATGACTCATTCGCAGGCGATTTAAGCGGGCCGATCGAACAAGCTGGTTTCGATCTCATATCTTTAGATAAGATGCCAAACGCCCGGACGCGAGCGAACTTAAAGGACATGTGAGCAGAAGAATAGGCAAATGAGCATGGCCTACCTTCCATTCGTTGCCGAGGCAGCTGGCGTCGACCTCTTGCGAGATGCGCTTATCCATGAAGGGACGAAGCTTCTTTTCATCGTCGATGTCAATGAGTTTCTGGGCTCCGGTAGCCGGATTCGCAATGTTCAGCTAGAAAAAGGGCTCGATTAAATCCTATTTAATCAGGTCGGACTACTGCATGCTCTGCTCAATGGGCTGGCTGTGGTTGACCTGCCAGCCCGGCTTGATCGCATTACAGTCCTTTAGGCGCACTCACCTTCATTCTAAACGGTTAAGAAGAAGAATTAGTAAACTTCCACTTAGTCTAGAGAACTAGATCAGTAAAAAGTGAGCAAAGAAATTTAATTTGCAAGGCATGCATGTATGGTGTTGAGAGCGAACGAGTACGCACGAGCGAACCTTAACTAGACGAGCGCTGCAGCTATGAGCGCATATGCATCACACAACTTGTCCGAGTGAGCAAGCGAACGAGCTATCAAGCCTGGCGCGCACATGCGTTCTATTCTTGTTCGTACAAGCAGACCATTCTCCTCATCTTCTGGTCATCTCCTGTTCCCGTTTCATTCGTATGTCGAACGCTTAACTATTGAAGCCACTCATGCTTAGCTTTCTCATCCACATTGGTTTCTCGTTCTTGTACAAGACAAGTGTTGGCAATGTTAAACTAGTTCTTACAATCCGGCCCTTCTGAGCTGCAAACTAAACATTCGAATAGAAATGCATCGGCCGATGTTAAATCTTGTCGTTATCCGACTAGTCCAATAGACAACTGATGGGAAACGATTTGACCATTTATTTTCGAAAGTTTTAGAACAAGTATCTAGAAGAAGCGCAGAGTCTAGAAAAGCATTTGAATGGCAACAGGTTTATATTGCAGTCGTCGGCATTGAGCCCAGCAGACTAAAATAGAAGTTTAATCAAAGGCCAAGATAAAGCCAACAGTCCAAGGAGTTGAGGCTTAGACAGACAGGATGCCGAGTTTGAAGATTTGGTCGTGCCAGTTGGGTTAGTTGATGTTTGAATTTGGCATTCAAAATCGCCTTGTCGTTCGTCGCAGTCGACTGTAGAATTGATTGCTTGGCAGTCGACGCTCAGTTTCGACGAGGTCAACAAATTGACGTTCACTTTGTCGGCGTAGTTTTTGTATTGGCAAAACAACGTGCCGTTGACAGCGTTCACGTCGATCACGTTTATCAGCAGCTCCGGTCGAAGTCTGAACACCTCTGTCTGCATTTGCCTGAGCATGCACACGTCCATTTTGACGAGACTGGCGTAAGAGATGGTAACTCGAGCCAAATTATTAAATTTGAACGAACGTGAGCAGAACGCCTTTGATTCGTAGGAGTCGATTTGGTTGTTGCTCAAGTCGATCAGGAGCGGATCTTCGTATCCGTGGTCAAACGCGTTGTTGCCGATTTTCGTCAACTGTTGGTTTTGATTGCTCAGATCCCATGCGACCAGTTTTGCCAGTGACGAAATGTCGGGCAGATTGCCGATGCGATTCCCTCTCAATCGTAAGGTTTTCAGCTGCTTCAATGGAGCAAAGCTGTCTTTCTCAATGGTCTCAATCAAGTTATTTGAAAGGTCTAGCTCTTGAAGCAGACACAGATCAGTGAAGCTCTGCTTTTTGACCTCCTTGATCTTGTTCTGATAAAGCCAGAGGTTGGTGAGCTGGTCTACGCCCTTCATTTCGCTGATGGTCTCAATCTCGTTCTCCTGAAGTTGAAGGGTCTTGAGCGTTTTGCCCACGCTGACCAGACCTTTCAATATGGGCACCATGTCTTTAATTCCGTTCTTGGCCAACACAATTGTGCTGAGTGCACCGAATCCTTCGAGCTGCGCTGGCTCGATGGCGAGTATTTTATTTTTAGTGAGCTCCATGTTGGTCAGCTGAGGCATTTTACTCAATTTCTGGTTGAGCCGTGTCAAGTCGTTAAAGCCCAAGGCGAGCGTGTTGACGCTTTTAAGCTTAATAATTTCATCGAGAAGTGATTCAAGCTTTTGATCATTGATTGAACAGCCTGGCAGCGACAGAGTCTTCAAAGTGTTGACGAGCGGCTCAAAAGAACCAGGCTCGGCCGCTTCCAGGGCTATTTCTGTGATTAGCAGAGCTCTCAAGGATAAAATACCGTTGAATGCGCCTTTGGTAATTGTCTTGAGTCCGTTCGAAAGTAGGTTTAGAGTGCCAATTGACAGGTCCTTAAACGAGTCGGACGGGATTGTGCTGAAGCTTCCATCGTTAACAATCAACGTAGTCAGATTTGCGTTTGTTACAGTCAAACGCTCTGGAAAGCCCATTTTCTCGCCTCCCAGGCTACGGAGGCAAGTCTCCTCGCCCGAGCTTCCACAAATGCATTGTTTAAAGACGCACTGACCAAAACTAGCATTGACCAAAATTAGCAGGCCACTCAAGCCAAGCAAAAATGCTGATAAATTAAAAGCCATTTGTCACAGTCAATTGAGACTTGGCTCTTTGAGGCTGAATTTTAAAATTAGTTTTTACTTTGCTCGTCGCCGACAAATATTGTTATATAACGTGCGCGAACCAAAGACGCAGGGACGCTCGTGTTTTGATTGAGTTGGTCTCATCACGTTCGCAAATATTGCATTTCTGAGTGTTGTCAATAGGCGCGCTAGACTGTGGCCATAATGTTAGCATTCAATTTCATTTTTTTTTATTCGCTTTCGCTTGGCTTTCACGTGAAATATGACACACAAGACTCGGTCATACATTGAGCGCGCTCCGATTATCAAACATTTACTTTGAATTAAAGAGCGAGAGAATTGAGAACCAGCTACTGTTGTCATGCGGGCAGATGAATCAGGCAGACTTGCACGTCGGTTATTACGTCAGCATGCGCTAATTGTCATCGATTTGTCATCATTTTCAGATTGCCGTTGTCCCCAGCAACTAAATTAAAAAAAAAACAGCAAAGCAAATTTTGGACCCGAGGTATCATCCTTGGGCTAATATTTTATTCGACAATTCATATGCCTCTTTTTTTCTTTTACGAGATCTAAAACGAATCTGCGAGGCCTAGTACAATAATGGCTAATGATACAATCGATATAAAACTAGAGGTTATCTTATTTGAGTGGTTTAAGGAGCTTTTTGTTGTCTCTTTGACAGGATTAGAAGCTGCTTGCGAAGATTGGCCGTTACCAGTGGAGGTTGGCGGCTTAGAGCTGCTTGCACTAGAACCAGCTGACGACGATTTAGTTGACGTAGAAGTCGAGGACGTGCTAGTCGATTGAGTAGAGCAGTCAAATTCGCCCGACTTAGAGCAATCGTAATCCAAGGGTACGGAACGGCAATCAAGCTCAGTAGCCGGCTCAAGGAAAAATTGAATTTTCAAACTCTGCGAGTAAAATTTGACGTTACACAAAAGCTTTGTATTGACCGCAGAATCGAGTTCGACCACCAACTTGGTGTTCTCGTACAGGCCGATCATGAAAGCAGGTAGCTGCAGTTGAAGTTGCTTCAGCATGCAAATGTTCATGTTCTGCAAACTTGACTGAGAAATGGTCACTTGGCCAAGCACGTTGGACTTTCCTCCGCGTAAACAAAACGCCTTGTTTGAGAACGAACTTATCGTGTTCTGGCTCAAATCAACCAAAGGCTGTCTGAACGTCTGCTCCGAGTAGTAGTCGAAAGAGAAATCCGCTAGGCTCTGAAGCTGCTGATTCTGGTTTTTCAAGCTGATTCGTTCTACAGGGACTGATAAAGGTATGGCAGGAATCGCCGAAAGTCGATTATTCGAAAGATCTAGAATAGATAGAGTGTCCAATCCATCGAAGCTTCCTTCCTCAATGCTCTCAATAAGATTGCTGGTTAGATCGAGCTTTTCAAGAGATTTAAGTCCCACAAATATATCCTTTGTAATTCGTTTTATCTTGTTAAACGATAAAACGATTCGATCTAATAAGGTCAATTCAGTAAAAGGTGCCAAGGTTTCAAATTGGTTCTTCCCCAGTTCCAACAATCTCAATCGATCTTTTGAACTCGCCAAGCCGTCAAGCAGCGCTTTCATGTCGCTTAATTGGTTGCCGTTTAAAGTAAGCTGAAATATTGTCTTGAATGGCTGCAATTCGGCGGTGCTGATTGAGTTGATTTGATTGCGGCTTAGATCGATTGAAACCAGTTTCTCAATTTGCGACAGGCTCGAGTCAATTCTGGTCAAAGTGTTGTCGCTCAGATCAAGGACACGCAAGTTTTTCATTTTGATGAACTCTGGTACCATTTTAGCTAATTTGGCATTATCTAACGAACTGTAACTGATCCCAATGCTTCGAAGCACACCTGCAACTGGTTCGAGTGAGCCTGGCTCGAAACTCTCAAATTTCTCGTCTGAAATCGAGAGTGTATCGACAAAGCTCAAACCCTTAAAAGAATCTTTTGAAATGCGTTCGAGTTGATTTTGCACCAGTTGCAGCTGATGAATAGAAAAATTGAAAAATGCCGACTCTGGAATGGTTTGAAAGTTTCCGTTCGAAATCTGCAAAAGCTGAAGCTTTCCAGATGGCTCGTTTCGCTTGGTTGGGAAGCTAGCTCCAGGCTTAAGCTCGCAAATTTCCTCTATTTGGGGCTGTGCTTTACATGTGCAATCCTGAAAAACACATTCTTGGCCATTTGCACGGAAGCAAAGAACGCTGCAATATACAGCGAGTATGATTAGCCTTTTCATTCTCAATTTTTGATGAAATAGGGCATTTCTCGCCTTTATATACAGCTTTTTCGCAGTGAGTTGTTCATATTGATAATAAGCCAAGACTTGCGCAAATATTTGCACAGGCTCCAAGCGAAACCAAGATTGAATGCGTCACCATCCAGACTGAGTTAGCTTTTCATGTCTTTGGCTTTAAAATCACACATTTGTCTACATGCGCTACCTTGAAAAGGCCTAAAAGAGAATATCGCATGACCAGTGAGCTATTTATTTCGAAAATTATGCGCTTGTTGAAGGTTCAATTTTTAAGCAGATTGAAAGCGTTGAATATATGAAGCTAAAATATGATGAGATGAACTAAATTAGTAGAAACAGCAGAGTGCCGATGATCATAATCAGGCCGAAAACAGGGACTAAGAGTAGAAGATTGGACGTTGTTTCAGTTGTTGGTCTGGTTGTTGTTGCCTCTTCATAAGTTGGACATTTGAATTCTCCGCTCTCCATGCATTGGTTCACCTCTTGCTGCGCATTGTCAAATTGGTAGATTGTGCAGTTGACAGCTTCATTTGGATCAGAGACAAACTCAACTCCTATCAATTCGGCGTGATTTTGAAAACGGCAGAATCTTTCTGCATTCAAATCGGAACCGAACTGATCAATTACGATATGAATCGTAACTTTCTTTTCGTCCTTGCTGGTAGTGAACTGACTAAGCATACAGATGGGCATGTGATCGAGTGATGAGCTCGAAATATGCAGGTCACTTATATGATCCTTGTTCGAAGCGTAAGAGCAGAAGGCCAATGGCTCGAATGTTTTTATTGTGTTTCGGCTTAAATTTATATCAACTTTGCTCACTTTCATGTTCGACTCGGCTCGATTAAATGCGAAATTTCGAATTCTGTTGAGGGTTTGCTCTTGGCCTGATAAATCAAGCTGAACGAGATCCGTAAGACCGACCAAGTCTGGCACATTGGCAATTCGATTTCTTCTCAAATAAAGGATTTTAAGTTTTCGTAGTCCGCTGAAGCTGCCTGTCTCGATTTCCTCTATTAGGTTGTATGCTAAGTTCAACTTGAATAAATCATTCAAATTTTGGAATATATCTTTTGAAATTCGTTTCAACTGTGCATGAGCTATTTCTAGATCTCTAAGTTTGTTGAGTATTCCGAATGGCTCCAAATAACCCAATCGAGTGTCAAATATGCGCAGAGCTTCTAAAGAGCCGCTCATTTTCTCAATCACGGTCATTATCGGTCTGATTGTTGATATTCTTAGGTTTTGAAGCTCAAGTGTCTTAAGGCTCATTCTAGTGAACGCCGACGGTTCGATAACTCTTATCGGGCAATCAATGCTCAAATGGAGTAAATTTTTAAAATCTGCAAAATTAGGTCCTAAACGATCAACAGACAGCTGCCGTAATGCAAGTGCATTGAGTTGCGGAATGCGTCTAAGTTCGGGTATAAACCGATCGAATTTCTCATTGTCAATGTCTCCACCAGTGAACATCAGCGCCTCCAATTTGTTTAAATGCTTACTTAGTGAGCCTTCTTCCAGCTGTCCGATTCGCACTTTGCTAAAAACTAAATATTCAAGATCGACTATTCCTTGCAAAGCATCTTCAGTCCAAGTGCCGATTTCACTCTCCACTATCTCCAAGAAGGTTAAGCTCAGATTTGAGAAGAGACCTTGGGGAAAAAAGCTATAGTTGGCAGATTGGATAACCAGACTAAAAAGGTTCGTCGAATGATTTTCCATTTTCGGCGGTATTCTTCCATCGTATAAAAAGCATGTCTCTATCGTATTCGTGTCTTGGGTGCAATAGCAGCCGTCAAAAACACAGCTCGCCTGTGCCTGAGTCAAAAAGAGCACCTGAAAGTATGCAGAGATTAGAAACCACTTCATGATTTCTTTGTGTGAAAGAACAGCTCTCCTCTCTTGTCTTTATACCTATTTCATGCCAGCAAATTGTTTTTGTGAACTTGATGAAAGCCAGCTCTTTGGATAAATATTTGCGTTGGAATCAAATTGGCTGATTATGACTTTTTTTAATAAAAGAAGAGCTGTTTAACGTAGTGAATTCAATTTTCAGATCTTCTTTAAATTTATTAAACATTTTTACAGCCTTAAACACGCTTCACAAATAGGCGAAAAATGATTCAAACAAATGGAAGTTGAATCTCGAAAGCCAAAAGGTAAAAACAAGGTTTGAGTCAATAGAGTCAGCAGCAAAAAGTCTTTTTTTATAATCAGGTCCATTCGTATATTTTGAGCTGTTCAAGATCCATCGTCAATCGGGAGGAGTCTTTCTTTCTTTATCTTTTAAGCACAGAATTGAGTGTAAGGCTTCGTGTCAAGGTTGCGTCAGAAAGCAAAGAGAAAAAATCATGAAACTACACATTCGACAGATTGGAATAACACTTTGAAACATAAGCATCCATTTAAGACCGGGAGGAGATGGAACGGGTCAAATGTAATAAAATAAAAGAACGGAAAAGTTCTTACAAGTTCAAATCCTTGATAGCAGCATATTGAAAAGGCCGCGATTTATGATCATGCTAGAGCAAAATGCAAGACACAATCCATATATTACACGAATTTTTCAAATGTCAAACTTTATCTAATTGCTTTTGTTTTGCGTGCTGAGTCTATTGAATTAAGTGAGAGTCTAATTTGCATAGCAAAAGAAGATGAAAAAAAAAGATAGAAAAAAAAAGTTTGCTCTATCTGGCTGGACGATCATAAACTGAAAGTGCTAGTGAATTTTATGACCCAATGAAGGCAAGAGGAGGCCGTGTTTTATGAAAGAAACGGCTTTATGGCTTAAGAATCCGGCTCATAAGCGAGCATCATGTCGATGTGTCATCGTCATTTTCTTCAAGCCGCTCGATTTTTCTGCTTGTTGAGTATTTTCTCTTTTCTCGTTGAGCCAAGAACGAAAGCCGATGCAAAGGAGTGCTGTCTCGCACTAGAAAGGGATGGAACTAAAGAGAGAGAGAGAAATTGCAAAGAAACAGAAAATCAGAGTCGAAAATTAAAACTCGGTTTCTCTCTCTCTCTCTTCTTTAGACTGGGTCTCGTAGGTCGGTCGAAGAATATTTATTTAACTACTTTGGCATACTTTAAAGTGTTTTAATCGGTTCAAGTCGAATTCGAGGCAAACAAAAATATGAACGCGCGGACGCACGCTTATCGGTACCTAATCGAGTCAAGCCTTCTCATCTTCGACTCTAATCCATTAGAGAGGAAAGAAGAGAGGATGCGGCCGGCCGGTATTATCAGAAGATTAAGGCATGATTGGCCTGCCTCAAGAACTCGGCCAGTCGACTAACTCGGCTGGTTATTTACCCTACAAATTGAAACCTTTATTTATTTAAACATTTTCTTAGCACTTCAGACTCGTCGCAGTTCGTCTCTCTCTCTCTCTGGCGGCTGAGAGAAAACAAAAACAAGTCAATCGCGTAGGTTAAAATTTTCAAATCTAAGAAGCCTACGACGACTGTTATCTCAAGTTCAATTCGCCTCGGCTTGCCAATGAGTTTAAGAGGATTACTAGTGTCGAGCTTGAGCTAAATAACAGAATAAGTGTGTGAGAGAGAGAGAAAGCCGCCCACGCTTGTGCGTGTACATTGGCCAAATAGCAAGTTATAAAAAGAAAGCAGCAACGACGCTGATAAATTAAGACCTCTTTGTAGAATGCGAAAATATTTTCAATCAAACTGTTCGTGGTTCGTTTTGAGAAGCGCGCGAGCAGAGGAACGACGGGAAAGTATGGAGCAGTTTTAATGAGGACCACTTCAATCTGGCTGAATTAGCCAACTCAGCGGAGGTGAACGCAGTCGAGAAAAGACAAGAGACTGCGCGCTTTGTTTGTGTTTTCGCTAAGTATGAAACAATTAAAGATTAAAGCTCATGCTGTTTATATTCATTAACTTGGTGACTCCCACTTCTCTACTCGCCATCAGCGCGCACTGGAAAACCTCTTTTCTCTTCAAATATTCGCTCTTCAAATTTCTCTTTCGCTCTCGCCTTTCTCTTTCCCGATTCGGCAAATGAGCTTTAAACAAACTGATTGGCTCGATTAAAGTCTCCGCCACATCTGAGCGTTTAGTTCACCAAGTTTCTCTTTTATTTCAGAACCTTATTGATCGTAGTTACGAAATCAAACACTCATCGATCAAGAACCAAGAACTCGCCCGTTCTAATTGAGCTCTGTTCACGAGCTTTAATCGAAGCTTCATGAAGAGATAGAGCTTTTAATCAAGCCAATAACTCGACTGGCTCGTCAGTCGATGCGGGTGGGAACAGCGTTCAAGTCATAAAGTCACGCAGTAGCTGGTCCTAAGTGGCCGACAGAGTGTCCCTTAACGTTTGATTGATCGGCTCATCCTTTTAAACTTAATTTTCGTTTCATCAATGACGTTGGAGGCGCGCGTGCCTCCCGCCCATTCACCTGGCTCTCAAAAACAACCGCTCGCTTATCGCCTCTAATCATTCTATTTTCGGTCAGATGAGCCCTGCCTGACAAAGGGAATTGCGACAACCAGGCAAAGGCATTGGGAGAGAAAGGCAGCGAGAGAGCAAGTAAGTGAGAAGCGAGATCCATTGAAGACGAGCGTGTCATATCTCGATATCTGACTTAATAATAGGAATGGTGAGCGGCAGTCGCTTAGTCAAAAGATAATCTCTACTGTCATCGGCGCCTATTTGATTAAGTGACTACTGCTCATTCTTTGTCAAGCACTTAGAGCCAGCCATTCCACATGAAAGAATGCTTGTATAGTCGCGGGTAGATAGAGCGGCTATACAGCCACTGTGGCCGAGTGCGGTGCGATTTTGTTAGTGCGCGCGCTTTGAATAAGAAACGACAGTTAGAGGCGTTTGGAAAAGCGAGAGTGTGTGTGTGTGTGAGAGAGGGTCTGATGATGAGCCACTTGAGTCACGGGTCTCTGAGACGGCTGGCGTTCCAGGGGCCGGAAAAAAGATATTAATGTGACTAATCAACATTGAAGAACAAATTTGCTCAAGCAGAGGCGAGCAAAATTTAAATATACTACAACTGAACACCAATAGAGGAGCGAAGAGCGTATTTGCATTCGTATGATCTCGATCGGATGAAAGCGATATATTAAGTTTCTGTCTGTTTGTTTATTCATTCATCGCTTTTGGCCAGGTTATAAGTACGCAGCGTCATGTGATCTCACACTGATTTGAATGGAACGCTAGCAGCAAGCAGCTTCCTAATCCTCGCGGAATGTGATTGCAGATGGACGCCTCTCTCATACGCCGCCAACCAAACAGGCACATATCGTTTTTAATGCGAATCATAAAAGCAAAGAGAGAGAGAGAGAGAGAGAGCATAGAACAATTAAATAAAGTAATTTTTAAGTTATCCTATCGTCTAGTGTGAACGCGTATATCTTATGGCCTGGCATGCAAATTGTCGTCCAACAGAAATTGATCTATTTAATCTAGGCAAAATGCATGTTTGGCAATAAAACACGAGAAGAGACGACGGCTAATTGCTGCTGCTACTGCCTGCCGGTCTCCGTGCCATTCGCCATCCTAAACGCTTGATTCTTGACGCCGTGCGGCAATAGTAATGGCCGTGCTAAGAAGAATATTTGTTCAATATCAAATTAGAAAGATTGACGATGAGCCGACTTGGATAGTCGAACGCTATATTCAGACGCGTGTGCTTGTGGCTTCTGTTTAACACACAAAACACCGGTGACAGCGCCGAGATCGTGACGGACGTCTGTGCTGCCTTTTTTTTCCTTATAAGCCGCACGCCTTTCAATCAAAACTTTCGGTTTGCTTTAAAGGTGATTGATATTGAGCGTGTGCATGCTGTCTCATTGGCCGGATGCTTGAATTAAAGAAATGAGTGAGATAAAAGTAGACAGGCGTGGCGACAAGAGAGGAAAGAGAATGCCAGCGAGCGCAATACGTGCGTCAGTCAGTTTGCATGCGATTGTCCGCATGTGTACAAAAGCGTCAAAGTTTTATGATTTCTGCTAATTATAATGGTCGCTTTCTAATAAAATATGTTTTGGCGGCCATAAATTGGAAAGTTTGCTTACGCATGGCATTGTTTGCTTGTGAGTTCAATAAATAACCTGCGCTTTCTTCTGCCTTCTCGTCTTGCCTCACGCAAAAGAAGGCATGCATTGAGCTCGCTGCTTGACTGCGCCTGATAGAAAAGCTCAATTCATTCGCTGCCTCACACTGCAGTTAGGGTCATAAAACGCCCCTTCAATAAAATCAACTTTCTCTCTCTCTCTCTGTCTCTCTCTTTCGCCCTCTCTGCTTTTTTTCTGAGTTACTCAGTCATTCTGAACAATGGTAATAAAATGGCATCGATTTCACCGTGAAGCTATGATTCCATTTGTGCGCGTGGGCCTGAATCGGCCTTTTATGATGCGCGTCAATTTGGGCCAAGACGATGCTGCGAGCGTTCGCTCTCTGGCTCGTTCGTTAGTTGAATTTCATAGCAAGTTCAATTTGATCCACTTTTTCCTATTGAACCATGCATTTCAATTCTCCTATGCATGCATCTATTCATTTGTGGTTCTTGGCGTTCGCTCGCCATCTCCCAGTCCACAATAAATACTTCAATATTTTTATGACACGGCCAATTTATTGCTTCTCTAACTTGGAAATTAAATATTCAATCACATCTCATTCCTGTGCACATTATTGAGACGCGTCATATATTCACTGCTGAGATGATAAAACACGCTCCATAAATATGTGTATACTTTTACAATCTTGTCATCCGAGTCTTCCGATCTGCTCTTTTATTTCTACTTCTTTGAGCATCTAGTTCACTTGGCGTATAAATTGCCAACTTATTTACCGCTCAAGTGTAGACCGTCTTCGATGCCCACGCAGGCCTGTTTGACTATCATGAGATGAGACTTGCAAGAGACAGTTTCAAGTATGTGCACTAAAAGATAAGGCTCACTCTCATCACTTTTTCATTCATTGACGGCCTCCCCACCAGCCGTATCGTATGCATGTCCGAGAGACTTTTCAGCCGATTTTGCCTCTTTATTAAAAAGAAGCAGCCAAGTGCGCTTTGCTTCACTGTTCGATTCATGATAAATGCTAAAAGCACTTGATGACATTTTCCGTTCAAGCTCTGCTCGGAAAGGCGACTTTTGCCAGTTGTTTAAATGTTTTTTATTTTAGAGCTACCTGAGTGATTGACTCGTTGGCTAATTGGAGCTCATCCATCTAGTACTCAGCATCTCTCTCTCTCTCTTTTTCCGATTAAGCTCTTATCTCAGCTTTCCAACGCTTGTCTCAATTGACTTCATTATCAACATTTAACGTTTCCTCGTCATCGGATATGTCTTTATCAGAACCTGAAAGCTAATTGTTTTAAATGGATACGCCACTCGTGCAGAATGCCTTTGTCATTCTGAAACGCATGCATTCAGCTTGTTTCCGGCCTAATCCAAATTCAGCTCACTTTTAAAGACTTGACTATTAATCGACTCGCTCTCTGGCCTTTCTCTGGCTGAGTACAGAAACACCTAGAGGGCATGGCAATAACCAGAGAGCCATGAGAGCCGAGAGAGAGACAGAGAGGCTTTAGAGAGAGTGGATCGATTTGTCTATAAAAAGACATTTGTAACCCCGACCACTTACTGCTCCAGATTTCAGTTTCGGTCGGAGCTCAACTCAAACGATAATATTCGTTTTCGTAAATATTCAAATTAGCATTTTATACATTTTCTTTGTGTGTGATTGTTTCAAATGGCTTATCGGCGGTAGTCGGTACAATCTCTGGGTCGATGCTCTTTTGGTTATCTTTTCACTTTCTAAATGTCATCTGAAGCGATACGTGAACAACACAGCACCTAATAGGAGTTTGGGCTCATTCGCCAAAGAATTCAGTTCGGTAGAGCGGTATCGGCTGCCTTTTGGACCATAAGCAGGCTCTGAGCGAGGAGAAAATCGCGAGACAAGCGCAAATAACAGAGAGCGAATGGCGACAAGAGCAGCCGGTAGAGAACTTTATCTGTGTGTGATCGGCGAATGCCAAAGAGGAAATGTGATATTCAAATAATCTTTTGACTCTCAGTCATCCGCGCGGCCGTTGAGTGATTGGCTCTTGCGAGTGGCTCGGTCCGATCGTGCGTTACTTGCGCATCAGCGAATCAGCTCATAAAGCGACTTGGCAAGTTCATTTAATTTACTTTTCTTCCAATTGTCGAGAGCTATTTGCGGCAGCCAATCAGATTTGCGCTCCGCCTCGCGTCTTCGAATTAATATTTTTCCTCTTTCACCGACACTCACACACACACACACACACGCATACGCGCAGAACAATACTGCGATCTCCAGAAAAGCAACATCAGACCACGTCTCTCTCTCTCTCATGATTTCGCCTTTCCAATTATATTAACTCAGCTAGAGCGTTTTCACTCATCATTTCATATATTGGCCATGCAAATCGCACTCGCAGCTTTATTTATCTTGATTCCACGACGTGTCTTCTGGCGCCGCACGTATGTTGCTGGTGTGCACTGGGGACAATCTCAATTCCTGAGGCAATTATCTTAAAACGAGCACTTTCTATTCGCTCTTCCTCTTCATTCAGATATTCGCCGCTTGTCAGTATCGGTCGCAAATTCAGTTGATTTCTTAGAGCCGAGCAAGGCGGCCGGCGCCGCCAGTCTTACCGGAAACTCGGCTATTTGTATTTGGAATTAGCGAACAATACGCGGGCTTCATTGTTGCTATTTCACTGAAAGCATTCGGCTCCATTTTTGAACACACACAGATACGTTGTGTAATTAATTAACAAACGGGCTGGCGATTCGTTTCGGCCTAAATACGCAAAGAAAACAGAAAAGAAAAATTCAACAAGAGATGGCAGACCGGCCAAGTAGCTCGAGTGCCCTGTCTGAGTGTACGCATGGTTTTCCTTTCGCGCGCTTTCGTTCTCTATTCTACTCTTAATCCCCATGCAGCATTGATTTGCTGCTGCTGCTGCTGTTGTGTTTTTGTTTCATTCAGCGTTTGCTGTTATTTGTGCGCAGCACGCCAGTTGACGCTCTCGTCGCTACTGGAGTCACTTCTGCTGCTGTTCTAAATAATCTACATTCGAGAACAAATCTCGCATACCTCTGAGCTCATTGAGACTGCATCTTTAAGTTTGAAAATGGGTGGAGTGAGTGCGTTTTATGTCGCATGGCAGATGTTTAACGAGCTAATTTTAGGATTGAGAGGAGGGCGGCTGCTCGAGCAGCCTCAAACTCAGATTTAGAGCCTATTGGGTTAAACATTATTAAGAAAGTCTGTTTGTCGATTGTTTTAGAAGCAGAGTAAACTCTCAGCACCAAGCGCATTGCTCCATTCGCTCCCAACTCACTCAAGTCTAAGAGTCGATTTTTTCATTCGCTCTTTATTCTTACTCGACTACATCAGCCATGGATCAGACAGCAAACGGCGTGAACGGTTCAACGTTTGACTTTGCCTCGCACTACAACAACTTGTTTCAATACAACGCGGCAGCCGCTGCGGCCTGTGCCGCTGCCTATGGCTTACTCAACAAACGTGGCAAAGAGTCGCCGATCTCAACCGACAATTATCAGGCCGATTCGCCTCAATCGGGCAAACTTGAATCGGATGACGAGCAAATCACCGACGAGTCAAAGCCGCACGACGACTTGACAAAGGAAGAATGTAAAAGAAGCGACGCCATTGACAGACGCGCGACCAACTCTTATGAATCTGAATCGTTGACCGACCCAGTCGAGTCATCGGTAACTTCGTCTAATCTGGCCTCTCCGGTCGCGCACGAAAACATTCTCAGCTCGAGCATAAAGGCCGAAGAGCACAACGAAGATAGAGACGAAGTGGAGGAGGACCATGAGGATGCGAACGACGCAGAAGATGAAGACGACCAGCGCCAGAGGCAATCTAGACAACGCTACGACTCTCAAAGCTCCGCCAACTCACAGAGATCTTCAAACTCGGAGCAACAGCAAGCCGATCTGCCCAATCAAGCCGGCAGTATGGAAGTGGTCCAAGACACTTTGAACCAGACTGTGAGAGACGCTATGAATGCGTGCATTGAGCAAGGCTCAGAGATGATGTCGGCCGCCGATGCCGTGTCGGGCAGCGTCAGCGAAGAGAAGAAAAAATTATTGACCAAACAAGAGTTGTCTGAACTCCAAGGTCAACTCATGGAGGCAGTTAGCCTGGCCATTGACAAAACCTTCGAATCGTTTTATAGCAAAAAGATTTTCGTTCAAGAGAAAAGCAGCCCCAAAACGGCCGACGTAAAGGTGGAGAGCAATCGACTATCCAGCTTTCACATGTCGAAACTGCTCGATCAGGAGCCGAGCAAAGGGCCAATCAAAGTGATCGACCAGCCCAAGGAGTCACTAAAGAGACGAATGCCACCCAGCAGCACAACGAGCAATCCGAATAAAATGATGCGAAGCGAGCCCAAGTCGCAATTTCTGGGTGCGGCCAAATCATTGGCGCAATTTTATCCCAATACGCTGCTTAACAACTCGGGAGGTCTTCTCAACCCGGCCAGTCAGCTTATTCATCAGAGTCAGCAAGCCCAGCTGGCCCAGATGGCCGCGGCAGCCGCCTCACCATCGAATCCATTCTCATTCACCTCGTCCAGCTCTGCATTCTCATCGTCGAATCCGTCGTCAGCCGGATCAAATGCTTCACCATCGACGCCGGGTTCATTTGGACACCATCCGACCAACCCACATCACCAGTTCTTGTTGGCCGCTGCGGCCGCTGCCAACGCCAACATGTCCAACCCGTTCAACATTGCGAATCGGTTTTTCAGTCCCTATTTACTGGAGCAGCATGCGACCCGCGGCGTCAATCCAACTTATCCACCAAGGCTGCCTGGCAGTCAACCAATCAAACCAAGCTTTAGCACTCAAAGTCTCTTTAGTTCGCCAGCTAAGCGACGCCGTACCAAAGTGACCGACACTAGGCTTTCTCCAAAAAACTCAAGTAAGCGCCTTGGTGATGAGCTCTTAAAAAGCATCGTGACTAACGAATTGGGTTCTAACGAAAATCTAGACCAGGAGAATTATCAGGACTTTGACGAAGACAATCGAAACCACGCAGACGAAGAGAGCGATTCAATCGACTCTAATCAGCCCAATGGCCAACTGTCCACCATGCCCAACGGTTTCGCCATCAGCGTTGACGACATGGCCTCACAGACTGGCAGCAATGAATTCATCGGCTATCAGATATCCTTTTTGAAACGAAAAAAATTAATGACTAGGAAATCAAACGCTTAGCGCGACTGGCCGACTAATGACATCTGCAAAGGTCTCATTTGCAGACAATTGGCTGAGCAGGCAGCAGTTGCGCGGGCAGACAATTCTAAATGTGGCCGCTTGGTGGCCACCTTGAGTGAAAATTGTCCGAAAAGCGAATTGTCTTGGGGCCTGCGTTGGTGTCATCAGTCGGCTCATTTGCGCTCAAAGCGAATCGATTAGATTAGTTGCTTTTTATTGCTTTGAAAGACAAGTCAAATTCTCTTTCCTTAACTCTGGTCATTACACCTCGACGCTTTCGTCGTTGCATCTACGCAAGGCCAAGCTGATGTTCTTCTTCACGCGCTATCCAAGCTCAACCGTGTTGCGCAACTTCTTTCCGGACGTTAAGTTCAACAAAGCCAACACTGCCCAACTGGTCAAATGGTTCAGCAATTTTAGGTAAGCCAATTAGCAGCCGCCTCGTTTAATTAGATCTGTTCATTCTGCCTTTGTGTGCCTCCGTCTGCGTGTGTTTGTATGTATTTTGGCTGCGTATGTTCTCTTCTGGTCGGCTTTGTTTGTGTCTAAATCTGCTGAGTAAATAGAGTCATTACGGCTGCTATTTGCGCAGTCGTTACTTTTTTTCCCCCCGTTTCATACTCGCTGACAGAGCAGAAAAATTTACAAATACACTCGTGTCGGGTGTAAATATTGAACTCTTTTTCTAAACTGCTTTCTTCTATTTTTGTTTCAAGGGAGTTTTTCTACATTCAAATGGAAAAGTATGCTCGGCAACACATCGCAGAAGGCATCCAGCATCCAGAGCAAATACAAGTCGACTTTGACAGTGAAATATTTCGCATATTGAACGCCCATTACAATCGAAATAATCAACTGGAGGTAATTTATTTCCAGGCAAATACTGCTCGAGCTTGGTGTTATTTTGTCTTTGAATAGATTCCGACCAGTTTTCTGTATGTGATCGAGGCCACACTGCGCGAATTCTTCCTTGCCATCCAGGAAGGCAAAGACATGGACCCGTCGTGGAAGAAGGCAATTTACAAAGTGATTGCTCGCATGGACGATCAAATTCCCGAATTCTTCAAATCGGTCAAATGGATGGAATCGCTCGAGTCCAATGTCTAACTAACAGCATCTATTCCCCTTTTTTAGTTGCCCTCTGTTCATCTTTATGTTGTAAATTATGGAATTATCCTCACACTCTAAATACCTGCTCCCTTCTTGTTTCAACCTTTCTATTTTATCAAATCCAATTTGTATTGAATGTGTAAAATCGAATGTCTTGTTTGAGCATTTCTCCTCTTCTTCCTCGCTGCTTGTTTGTAGGTGTGTGCGTGGTTGTCTAATTACAGAGAATTAACTTTAAGCTTCTTGTTTTCTTCGGCTTTGCTTTTGGCTTTTCTTCTTTTTTTTTTATTTCATGTTTACTAGTTGTTACGTTTTACTTAATTCATTTCGACTACAATCTACGTTCTATTCAATTTGATCTGTGAACATGAGTTTAAATTCGACACGATAACGAGCTAAATTACCCAACCAATAATTAGCCCCAAAGAATAAACGAGCCAAGCAAGAAGAATGGTTTTATTTCGTGTTCTATCATTTGGCAGAAATGGAAAGACTTATGCAATTTATTGGGACGCATGAGTTCGAAGCGTGTCATAATCGTCAAACAACAACCCATACTCACACACACACACACAGACAGACACACGAATGGACACAGGCAGCACATTTTCCACTTGGTCTCTCCTCATTAAACGCCAGTCCCACGAGAGCATTTGTTACTCGTTGAGTAAATTGACTTTGTCTCACTCATCTACGTGGTTGCTTGTCGCCTAATTTCGATTTTACGTAACACGCTCATTCAGCAAACGATCATTACGATCGACTCACAGAAATATTAATTGATTAGTTAATTACATGAGATTAGCTCGCGAGGCGACCAATCGGAACGAGTCGAACGATTGTCCAATTCGAAACATTTTTTATTTACAGAACAGAAGGACAGCGTCTGTTTATTCGCTTGTTCGGCTATTGGAAGAAATTGTCGCTTGAAGACGGGATTGGCATCTCAATCACACATGGCCAGTGTAGTGCGGTACTAGGCAGCAGAAGTAAATAACAAAAAAAATTCCAATTCGATTCCGCACAACTTAATCAATTCAGTAATTATTCGGACCAGAGGCTTCGCATAGACAATCCAATTAATGTGAGCAAAATGTCTGCACGATGCTCACAATGCTCACATTCCAGCCGAACGGGTGTGGCGGTGGACGCGTTGCGCTCGATTGCGTATTTAATTTAAAACACGCGAACAGGCGACCGCACGCTTCATGTTCATTGCCCAGTCTTTGACCGGCTCTCCTCCTTCTCGATTGGCCGTTTCCCTTTTCTTTCAGTTTCCCCCCATTCACACGATCAACTCAGGCAATAAATCAATTCAAGACCATTTGAATAGGCTAATAAACATGCAAAGCAAATTCAGCATGTGTCGCCTTGAATACAGATTAGTTTCTCGTAAACTTCCGATCCGCCAAAGGCTGAATCAATCAGGACAGCATATAGACCCTTTTACATTTATTGGGCGTGAAATTCTCCAAGAGCGACCACAAAGAAGAGCAGGAAGGGTGGTCGGCGGCTAATAATAATAGCGTCCAAGTAAATGACCGTTCAATTTTCAAACAGCGAGCAGATGTTCGTGCCGGCTGTTGGGTAAGGAGAGACGAGGTATTAGGAGCGTAGGGCGGATAATCTTCCAAGATTATTCACTTCAATCGCAGAGCCTGTATTAATCCGATTGATCCTCACGCTTGGCTTTTTGTGTTCGAGCTGCATGATGGAACCATGTCCAATCTCTAACATCTGAGCAACGTTCGAATATTTTCATTTCGCCATGATTATGATCAAACGCGCCTAAGTCGCGTTTAATTAACATGCCCCAAGGTGTTGCTTGTTTAATTCACTTCCACCTTCAGGAAGAACAAGAACAATACTCGCCGGCCGATCGATTGCTTTCTGTGACCAGCTGCTCTATATGCCGCCCCTTGCTTGTTTTAGTTCATGCTCTATTAATGAGTGGCCGAGCAAATGATTTATTAGATAATTATTTCGACGCGCTCGATTGAATATTAATCAACGTCAAACAGACAAGGCGAGAAGTGACTAGTCCTTCAATTAGGCGGCCTTCTACAAGTCACTAGAGTCAGTGGCGACGAATGCGTTGCTCACAAACACACACCCAGGCGGCCGAATCGATTGATCGACACCATGTTCTGGAACTGAAATGCCACGCGACTTGATTATAAATTCATGATTAAGCGACCGGCGGGTTGTATTGTCACCGACACCGATCAAGCATGATACATCGAACGCATGTGCGATTGTTTACTCGACATTTAGGCATCGGGTTCATTTCAGCAGACTGATGGGCTTATTGAGGCTGGCTGGCAGGCGCGCTGTCCACTTGTGAATGTGCTCATTTAAATTCTAGTTGATCTTTGGACGCTCCTTTGACCAACACCGACCGAGGCCTATTTCCACAACTGATCCTATTTCGGATTGGACGGCACGTAATGCGCGGCCAATCCGCTCGCCTGAGTCAATCGTCGAACTATTAAAACGCCTCATCTGGGAATTGAGACACACGTCACGAACAGGGCAATTTGATCCAGGGCACTTTCTTCCAGTTATTTTCAAGCCCCGTTGTCATCACCCAACTCTCGATGGTCGTAACGTTCCCCACTTAGTGCTCAGAATGATTAATGTACTCGGGGCCAACCTGATACTTTGTCTCGCACTTTTGCTACCTAGCTCGCTTTTACTCAAGTTAATTGCCTTCTAGCGTGTCACATTTTCATCGGCGCTCAAGTCGCACCTTTACTTCAGAGCCTTCTAAAGTCACTTAATAGAGCCCTTTCATGGTTTGGTCTCTTTTAGACTCCACAGGGAGCTTGAGACGGTCGCAAAAATTTCCAAGTTTTCATTTCCTCGCGTTCGGGCTCAAATTGACGATTAAAAATAAAAAACAATAAACAGAAACATGGAAGCGGGCAAATGCCGCGGCTGTTGTATGAAGACGAGACCTCAGAAAAACAGAGGCCTAAAAGAGGCATCGGATGGCTTATGAGCGATGGTCAGAATAAACCAAAAATTTCTAAATAGAGAAAGGAAAGACATTCTGAAAGACCACCTCTAGATACGGTTGCCATAGTTGCAAGACTGACTCACTCGTTCAGAAGTGACTTGCCAAATAAATTCTTTGCGTACGAATGTTCGATATCTGATTTGAAATAAGAAACGAATCGAACAAGGCACGAACCAAAGACAGAAGAAGAAGAGAAAGAGACAAAAGAAAAGAGAGAAAGTCGAGTAGCTGCAATCAAAGAGGGCGGATCTGGAAGAATGAGCGATCAAAAGATAGATCCTGCAATAATTGAAAAGACCCAGAACTCGTTGGGAAGAATAATTGACGCGCCATCGTTGACCGAAAAGCTTCTCAATCGGCCGCCGGTCCAATTCATTCAAGACATTGTCAAATCGGTTCGTAATGATTGTCTGCTTCTCACATCGGTCGATGATCTCAAGAAATTCGTCCCAACAGGTTATAAAGAAAACTGGTTTCATGAAAGGATTCTACTCGTCAGATGAGCTTGACGGCGCCTACTTGAAGGCAAGCAAGGAGAACAAGATCAGCTTCCTTGCTAAGCTCATTACGATTGTCAGTAAGTGCCGAGCCGGGTGCAATCTTAAAAACCTGTTGACGTGAGCATTCATTTGAAACAGCAATTGCCACTGGAGATCAACTGGCCGTTAAGCCGAACAAAATCGCCGCTGGAGTTGAAGCAGAAAGAACCAACGAGCTTCTTCAGTCTCTAGCCAAAGCAGTAAATATGAAGGTGAGTGAAATGAGTCCAGATCAAAGAGAATGTTTTGAGTTGACGGCCCATCAAACAGCCGGACAACGACGAGGTGGTCAAGAAAGCGCTCAAACAAATGAAGAGCATGAGCGACGGCGTGAGTTGAAATTTCATAAATTGACTGGAGAAAGAAACCGATTCAAGTCGGAATTGATCAAGGACTCGAAAGAAGACAAGGAAAAGAGTAAAAGCCGCGATGACGACCGACGCAAAAGAGATGAAGAGCGAGACCGTGAGAAGAGTCGCGATCGAAGAGAGCGCGACAAAGACAGAGAACGCGAGCGAGAGAAAGAAAAAAACCGTGAGCGAGCAGATCGTGAAAAGGACAAAGAGAAAGAGCGCGACAAAGACAAGGAGAGAGAAAAGCGAAGAGAGAGGCACGAACGGGATAAAAGCGAGCGACGCAAAGAGGAAGAGTCCGGTCGCTCAAAGGAACGCAAAAGTGATCGGGACCGAAGCAAAGAAGAGAAAGAGCGCGAGAAATCGAGCAGAAAAGACCGTCATCGCGATGGCGACCGCAGTCGAGATAAAGAAAAGCATAAAGAGGAAGAGAGACGCAAGAAAAGCCCAGACGATCGCAAAGAGACTGAGGCCAAAGAGAGTCGAGGTCGAACCAGAATTGTCCACGAGCCTGATGAGGACGACGAGGATTTCAATCAGGCCAACAGATCTGATCGCCATCACAAAGATTCAGCTCAAGACGATGACGCTGGCGTAATTGTTGAACAATTTACAGGAGCAATCAATTGAACCTAAAATTTAATTCCAGAGAGAAGACCAAGGTCGACGTAGGCCGTCGTCTGCCAGAGGGCCGCGAGTTCACATTGAACGCGAGGAACTCAGAGCTGATCCTGACGATGAGTAAGTTTCTTAATCTCTAAAATTGGAACCTGTTTTTGATTGACTCTGATTGACTATGTGGTTTTAGGAATAGAGCAACTCTAAGGCCAACAACTGCCAGACCAGGCGCGCCCAGGATTCGTCAAGAAAGAGACGAGTCGACTCGAACAAGAATAAGCAGCTCAAAGAGCAAAAAAACCGTCGCCGAGTCCGACTCGGACGATGAGTTTGTGGTCAAAGAAAATAAATTCCAAGACGAGCAGAACGATCAGTACCCGAGCAAGGAGCGCCACGACGCCGAGAGAGTGGACCAGGACCAAGATCATGGAGCATTGGTCAAAACAATTCTCGAGACCAAACAGCAGCTCAAAAAAGAAGGAAACGACGAGCGAGTCAAGTCGGAGTTTGTAAGCTTAACTCATCTCTTTTCTGACGATCAGTCTCGACTCTTGGAAAAAAAAATCGCCGTAGGACCGCAACTCGTATGAGACAGACCCTCAACGCAAAAAGGAACGCGAACGAGTGGAAAAAGAAATCAAGAAATTAAAAGACTCGATTCAGTCATTGACCAAATCGTAAGCAGTTGTTTGCCAGCGACTTGACCTCAGAAAATAATCGACTTTGCAATGCGGTTGAAGCGCCATTCCGTTGGGAAGGACGCTTGACTTCATGCAGGAAGATCTGGACATGATGCAGAAAGAAATGCAAAAGTGGGCAGACGAATACGACAACAACATGCGAATCTTGAACAGACAACAAGAGTAACCAATCTTTGGCTGCTTTAAAAGTCCGTTCCAACCGAACTAAAAGCGCATTTTGAAATAAAGTGAGACACGGGCCTTTCTCGAGCCATACAAAGCTGCTCTTGGCGACATGGAAGCGCAGACTAACGAGCAACGCGACAAAATCGCCAGCATCAAGAAGAGAATCACCAACAATGAGGAAAAAATCAGCCGGCTCTTGTTCAGCGTTGGCAAAAAAGGATGAGAAATCGGAAATGTTTTCTATTTATCTCTCCACAAATATCTTTCTACTTGATTCGTATTGAAATAAAGTCCAATTTAAACAATCTTCCCCGTTTCTAGTCAATTGGTTTAAACATGAAAGAAATGGTTAAAACGAGCGAAATAACAATGAAGACATTTGTCGGGTCACTACCAATTAGTACATGGCCGTAACTGAATCGATAATAATTGCAACTTTGCTTCCTATGAATAGACCAGGAGGATTCTTGAAAGGGCCAGGACCTAATTTCACAATAAGAAGAAACTCAAAATGTCTCATCAGCACTTTTCGGAGCCTCCGTCCATCCTTGCTCGACGCAAAGACGGCGATGGCCCGAAGAAACAGACGCGCGAGGAGTACCGCAAGCAGAAGGAGCTCGAAGAGCTGCGAAAGGCCGGTAATGCGCCGGCCGAAGTAGACGAAAGTGGACGAGACATCAATCCACATATACCAAAGTACATGGTCGATGTGCCGTGGTACGTTTCTTACGACCATTCGAAGCCAACGCTCAAGCATCAGCGTGAACACGACGAGAAAAAAAGAAGCTTCGACGGTATTGACAAATGGTACGTACGGGGCCAGGTCAACGACAAAATAGCCACTCACAAGTTTCGCGAGGGCTCGTGCGAGAACTGTGGTGCCATGGGCCACAAGAGAAAAGACTGCCTCGAGAAGCCAAGAAAGCGACTGGCCAAGTACGGGGGAGGCGTGATCGCGCCGGACGATATCTCTCAGCCCAACCTCGCTCTCGACTTTGAAGGCAAACGAGACCGTTGGAATGGCATTGACTTGGAAGATCATCAGGAGAAAGTGACGAGCGAATTCGAAAAGCTCGAGGAAGCGAGACGATTAATAAAAGAGAAGAATCTTCAACAAGAACTATCCCAAGCTGACAAAGAGCCTGAAGTCCAGGCGACCAACAGCGACGAAGACAAATACGCTGAAGAAATGGGACTGCCTCAGAAGCTGAGTATGGAGAGCAAGCAAAAGATTAGTGTGCGAAATTTACGTATGAGAGAGGACACGGCCAAATATCTGCTCAATCTTGATCCCAACAGCGCTTACTACGATCCCAAGTCTCGATCGATGAGAGACGACCCGTTCGCAGGCAAGACGGAGAAGACCGCTCTGCCCTACATTGGCGACAACTACGTGCGATATTCGGGCGAAGTGAGTCAGTTTGCCAAGTCGCAGCTGTTCGCCTGGGAAGCGTACGAGAAAGGCGTAGACGTTCATCAGCAGGCAGAGCCGACCAAAGTCGAGTTGCTGCACAAAGAGTTCAAGCAGCGCTATGAAGAATGCTCGGACAGCATAAAAAAGACCGTGCTGGAGAAGTATGGCGGCGAAGAGCATCTGCAAATGCCGCCCAAAGAGCTCATATTCGCGCAGACCGAGTCCTATGTCGAATTTAATCGCTATGGCCACGTGGTGAAGACTCAAGAAAAGGCGAGCGTCAAGTCTCGATACATTGAGGACGAGTACACAAACAATCACAGCAGCGTGTGGGGCTCCTACTACAAAGATGGTAAATGGGGCTATCGATGCTGCAAGTCGCACGATAGACACGGCTATTGCACAGCTGTAAAGGACAATGAACTCAACTCGCTGGAAAGCAATCGCGTGGCCATTAGCACCGCTTGAACGCTCTGGCTTTTTTATTTATTCTCTCTTGTTAATAAAAAAAAAATTTGGTTGCAATCATGAAGCAAATTTATTCGGCACTCAAAACTAGACCATTTCAATCTGGGACAAAAGTGTTTGAAACTGACTAACGAGCTGAGCCGTAATTAGCACCGCCGGCCTTGATCATCAGCTCTCTGATGTTTTCCTCTTCAAGTTCGCTTAAATCTGACGCAGTCACTTCAACTGCAAAATTCTAGCCAAACGAATCGAAACGTGATTAGTTGATGGCGACGATCAAGCAGGCGGCACTCTTACCGTGATTATCTCTTTGACCAGTGCCTTGTCAATTGAGACCTTGGCTCTCTTCAATGCGCCCACTGATTGTCCGATCCAGGAAATGAGTGCGAATTTGGCGCGTCGACTCAGCTCGTCGCCAGTGTACAATCGCAGAAAGCCAAATACTCTTTCTGCTTCTGCTCAAACGGTTAACAATGAGTCATTGTTTGAGAATCGAAGAAGCAAAACAGAACAAGCAAACCTGAAAAGTGAGTCAGAAATTCAGCATAGTCGGTGCCCGTGGCGGCTGTTTGTATTCGATTTCCGTCGTATTTGAACACGGCCCTTGAAGCAAAGACGGCTGCTCGTCTACTCGAACGGCGTTCTGTTCGTTCGGCACTTACCAGTTCTCTTCGCTCTTGTCATCTCTGACCGTTTCGTAGGCCTGTCTGATTGAGTCTTTATCACAAGAGGTGGCCATTGTGATTATCTACGCTTCCGAGGCTGAACACAAACACGACAGCAGCAGCAGCAACAAAAAGAATGAGAAATAAATAATTAATCAAAATAATGTGGCGATTGTGTAGATTAGAATTTGGACGAAAAATGCACGACTCATCGTCAATGGTCAATGCAACTAACTTATTCTCATTCGTTTATATATATTTTTCTAATGTTTATTCGACACATGAACAGATGGGGCTAATAATAGGCCCGAATCGATATTCGCATAAACGACAAACAAAAAAAAATTCTACATCTCGACTAAGCGACCATTCGAGTGACATGCGAGTCGGCTAGGTCGTGGTCGGCGACTTATTTTTCACGCAGACGCGGTTAATTTCTCTCTGATCGATATGAGAGGGCTAGAAAGGCACAAAAAAGGGAGCGAGCAAGAATAGAGAACAAGAAAATAGCAGTTATTTATTATGCTAATACCTCTGTCGTTCAGGGATCGGCGACAAAAGTCAAGATACAAACAAAGCCAGCCATTCAGGCTGAGAGGGACAAAGCATCTCGCGGTCATCTGATTTATCACGCGAGACTCTTTTCTCTAAACCACGTGATAAACCAGGTTACGGGCCACGAATAAATCTGCTTTATTCGCTCCCCTCTCTCTCTCTGCCTCTCTCTCTCTGAATCTCTCTCTCTGACTCTCTGCCTCTGTCTCTTGGCTTTCATCATCTTTTCTTTTTGTAAAAACGATCATTCGTTTATTTGAGAATACACACAAAATTTAGGAGAATCTCTGCAAAGAACTCGAAGAAGAATTCCGTTTGTGCATGTGGGTGTGAGTGTGCAATCGCGTAAATCAGATTGATTCATTTAATTGAATCCGAATGAATTGAAAGGAAAAAATAAAATTTGAATTTGTTGAGAATAAAACTAGCCGAGCGACTAAGCTTCCATTTACAGACTCATTTTGGCACAGTACTGCTCGATAAATTGAATTGTATGAACAAGTTTGTCGCGCTCAGTCCTGATCTTGTTTATCGATTCCATCTAAGCCGACGATTGCGAAATGAATTAAGAAAAGAGCCCGAACTCGGCAAATAAGACACAAGCAACCTCAATTTGACGCATCTCCTTCTCGGCCTGACGATTGGCTTCCTCAAAGCTCTCTTGACTCTCTTTCAGCTGAATTCGAATGTCGTTTTCAATGTTCTTTTGCCTTCACAAGCGAGAGAATAAAGATGCGAACAGCCAGGACATCCGACTACATGAGCCAACTTACTCGTTGAACAGCTCGTTCGATTCACGCTTAATCTGTTCTAGCTCTTCGTTTTTCATTCTTTCCAAGTTCTCTAGCTCATTCAGGCCCTTTTGATGCTTGGCCAGGTTCTCTTTCAAAATAGCCAGCGTTTCGTTCATTTCCTTGAATTTCAGCCGGGGAGTTGAATGAGCGCGTTGCGTCGAGTGTTCAGGGTCACTTTTACCTTTTTGAGCTTTTTGTTGCAATTTTCAAGAGTTTTACTCTCTTTTTCGAGCGATACAATTTCGACTTTTAGATTCTCTATTTTCTCCTCGACCTTGCAGGTTTCAGCATTGATTGATGACAAATACCCGATTGACAAGGTGAACGCCTACAATCTTCTTTTCTTCTTTGCTCATTGAGAACTGCTCGGTTTGCTTGCAAATCTTTTGATTGTATTCGTTTCGAATGCGCAGAATCGACTCCTGAGCGATAATTTGCAATAATATCAAATAAAGGCGTTCTCTTCTTTTCTAAAAGCGAGCCTACCTTGTATGTCTTGATGAGGTCGATTTTTTTGTGAAAGTCAATTATGTCCAGTAGAGGCAAGTCCTTTAGAGGAATGGTCGAAGTCAATTGAATTTTGGAGCTCAAATCGTTCGCTTCGCCGATCAAGTGCTTCACTTCTTGGGCCTTTTGCATCAGCTTTCGCTGCGACTCAACTATTTCGTTCTCAATTTCAACGAACGTGTTCTGCAGCATTTCGAGCTCTTGCTGCATTTGGTGGTTCTTGGCCGGCAAGTTCTCAAGCGACTGTCCGCTCGCAATCTGCTGATCGTATTGCGCCCCTTTGCTCGCTGCCTCTTTCTCCAGACTCACAACTTTATCGCTCGAGTACTTCAACTGCTTCCTCTGCTGCGCAATCTTGCTGGCCAATTCTTGTTTGAGCGATTTCTTCTCGGCCAATGCCCGGTCGATTTCGGCTATTTTCAAGTTCAGGTTCTTCTCTTCAGCTATGAGCTCTTCATGCTCGTTCTGTTCGTTTTTTAGAAAATCTGAGCTCAGTTTCGTTTCAAAACGGTTAAAAATCTACCTTTCCTTTGTCGTAAATTTCAAACTCTCTTAGCCGACGTTCTCGTTCTTGGTTTAGAGATTCAATGTCAAAATTGGCTTTCAAATCCATTTCTTAACATCAGTTCGAATCGATTAGAAGAAGATTTGTGCAAAATTAAAATAAATTCAGCTAGAGGCTACCGAATCGCCGCAAGTACTCGTCTTTCATGTCGCGGTATTCTTGAGTTTGAAGAAAATCCGAGTCTTTGAGCGATTTGATGAATGCCAGACTCAAGTACTCGTGCACGACCTTCAGCGAACATTCTAATCAGTGTTGCTCAGTATTTTGAGGAGAAATTTTCATTCAGACCATCTTATAGCGATCGTTGGCGTACAAAATCTTTTGCACGTCGTAAATCATGTGGAACTAGACGATTGGGTAAAAATGAGGCAATTTCAACTCAATTGAATGGTCTTACCTTGACGATGCTGACCAGAAATTTGAGAATCTGAAGCATTTGGTGCCAATTTTTGGGAGTTGTCATGGTCTGGAAGACTGACAGCTTCGGTATGTTGCTGTACTTGAGCATGGTCAAGTGATAGATGATCAGATCCAATCGAGCTTTGTTCTGCGCAATCGCGTTCATTGGCTGAGGCTGCGACTGGCCGAACTGATTTTTGGGAGGATTGGCCGGCTTCAACAGATCGGGATTCCACACGTCAGTCACGCCCAGGCTCGTTAGTAGAAACTGTTCGTTTTAAACATTGATTTTGTGGCTTAGATTTTAAGCAGTTCAATGCGACCCACTTCGAATATAGAGTAGAATGTAGACGTAGACGGAAGCAGAAGAGTCTTGACGGTCGGCACCTGGTTGTATTCCATGTCCGTGAGCGCCTAGATAAGAATGTTAGTAGAAAGCGCCCCAATCGGTCGAGCTCAATACAGCACAGACCATATTGATTGCCAGAGCCAGACTTTGCGAGTCGCAGTTTTTGTCCGATTTGAGGCCAGTTGATGGTCTGCCGATAGACGAAGCTCTGCCGATGGACGATGCGCGTCCGAGGCTGCCTTGGCCGCCTTGACTGAGCGAAATGCGATTCCAGTTTGAGTTGTCAATCGACGAGGAGCGAGGAAGTTTGCTCTGTTGCTGAGAGAACTGGGCAGATGAAGAGCGTCTCATTTCTCAACTAGATGCTGTTTGTCTTAAAATCAAAAAGTTGCAAGAAATCAAACACCAACACGCATTCAAAGAGCAAAAGCTCAGTGTGTTGAGCTTTTTGCTTGTTCTTTCGTTTGGCGCCGACAAGTTTACTTTGCAATCAAGCGTAAGTGTTGATTTTGATTTAACTGAGCATAAATTCGCTTTGATGATCGATTTGGTTGATCGGTGAAAATGAAATTAAGAATTTTCACTACTTGGCCTCAGGAGTCTGCGTCCGGCTTGACTTGGCCTAGTTTCGACTCTCAATTGTTAGTGGTCAGTCGTGAGTGAAAATCCGACCAGAGATCTAAATGAGTCATCAACTGCTTGCCTACGTGGGCTTTCGTGCGATTTCTATTATGCAGCTCTGCATTTCTTTCTCGTTCAGATTTCTAAAAGGGCATGTGCAAGAAATTTAGCCGAGCAGAATGATAGCTGAACTGCTCATGGTATTTGGCACCGTTCACGTTGCCTGTGGATTCGGCTGGCAAGGCAAATATGACTTCACGCTCGACCAGGTAGGGAGACCCCTTCTAGAGGAGACGAGTCATCATTCGCTGTTTCAATACACCTTTCTATTTACAGGACAGAAACTACTTTGCAATATTTAATCGCGGATTTTACAATCAAACGCTAATTCAACTTAAAGTCGAATGCTTGGAGGACGCAGTGGTCGAAATCGGCTGGGTGCTTCGATTGTCCGAGTGCGCCAATGAGTTTTACAGGTCAGGCGAGCAGCCGGACGAAGATATTGCCCTTCAAATGTTCGAGAATCCGGATATCAGCTTTGGTCCAAGCACCAAGCTAGCCTTCATTAAGCATCCGATCAAGGAGTATACTTGTCACCATTCCATTACGTTTGTGGAAATGGTTCCGTCTGAGCTTCACTACGTAAACATGAAAAAGAGCCCAACAGAGTTCGATCGGCGTCGACGTGACTCACCGCAATCAGCCACTTTTCCTAGTATCTCAGCCTATCCCACAGATAGCCCAAACTATCCAACAGATAGTCCAAACTATCCCACACAAAGCACTGGCAGACCCAATCCGACTTATCCGATTAGCAACAACACCGAAGAGGTTTTCAACCATTTGAATGTGAATGTAATCAATTTAGTCTAATTAGTCTGAGCCTTCTGCTTGTTTCGACTTAAAATCGACATTTTCTCAGAATGACCACATTGCCCAGACATGGGCCAATGGACCTTACTCATTTTTCCTGGTTACCCGATCAGTGAACAAGCGAAACTACCAACTTAGGGTGACGATCGCATTTAAATACCACGGCGGCTACTTGTCAGCCTATGATTGGCCTTTTCTGCCCGTAAATATTTGATTTGTCCAAGCGAATTAGACGCAACGATTACTTAAATTGAAATCAGTTTTACAGTATAATGTGCGCAGTCTACTCAGGCTTCGCCCTATTCTGGACGATAAGCTCGTTCGTTTATTGGAGAGACATGCTTCGAATTCAAATATGGATAGGCGCAGTTATTCTCCTCGGCCTGATGGAGAAGGCCGCATTCTTGGCCGAGTATGAAGGAATCAACCGACACGGCTACGCCTGTAAGTCACTCATCCCCGATACGTTCGATTGAAATCGCACTAGAGCAAAAATCAGACAAGTACGCGGTAATAACTGCGGAGATCATTTCATGTCTCAAGCGAAGTCTGGCTCGCATGCTGGTCATTTTAGTCAGCGTGGGCTTCGGAATAACCAAGTAACGTCCAATGCTTAGACTGCATCCATAGAGTCTGAACATTTCTGATGAAAACAGGCCGCGTCTGGGATCGACCATGAGCAAGATTTTAACGGCAGGCGGTGTCTACTTTGTATTCGCCCTGATCGACAGTTTGTTTCGCGTTATTGAGGTAAGCCAGCTGAGGCGATTAAGCGAGGCTTGTTTTTTAAAAGGGCTTAATAGCGTAAGGAAAACACGGACAGCAAAGGCGCTCTGGCCGGTGTTCCACTGGTGTTCATTGACGTTGCCATATCCTATTGGATCGCGACCAGTCTTCAACAGACCATGCACACGCTCAGACTCAGACGCAACGTGACCAAGCTCACTCTGTACCGGCATTTCGCCAACACCCTCGCCTTCTGCCTTGTTGGTAATTAGAACAATCACGGTCGTCCGGACGCTCTGCTAATTTGATTTAACTCAAGCAAGCGTGATATTCATGATCTGGTCAATCTTTCGCTTTCGATTTGTCGACTGTCTCAAGGTTAGTCCAGCAGACGGTCACATCTAGAATGAATTAAAACAACCGCATTTGGACAGGACTGGGAGGAGCTCTGGCTTGACGATGCCTTTTGGCACATTTTATTCTCATTCATTCTGCTAATAATTATAATCCTGTGGCGTCCGTCGAAGAACAGTCAGCGATATGCCTTCTCGCCGCTCATCGACAACGAAGATTTTGACGACGATGACGACGAAATGGCCGAGAACGAACTGTTTGGTTTGTCTACGCACTAGTCTCAGAGAGCGGCTCGACACACTGATGATTAATTGACTTTTATCAGACAGCACCAAAATGAGGACAAGAACAAGCTCTGGGCGCGATTCGAGCAAGCCGACGAGCTCGAGTCAAGCGAGAAGCATTGAAGACGAGCTTAAGTGGGTGGAGGAAAACGTGCCGAGCTCATTTGCCGAAACGTGAGTTGAATTCGATCATTAAAAGCCGTCACAAACAACAAACAAACGTCACAACTTGTTGAATAGAGCATTGCCCGGCATCGTCGATTCAGACGAGGAGCTCGCGACAACTCGTCTGGAAATGTCTAAAATGGACTGAACCACATGTCCACTATGCTCGTTTAGAATTTCTTTTCTCATTAGCCGATTAAAATAAACGTTTTCAACACAACCATGATGAGGCGTGTAATTCCGTGTGAAGATTTCAAAAGATAAATGTCAAATGCGATAAGCGAGGCTCTAATTAAAAGCAGGCAACAAAGCGAGGTGGGCGGGTCAGATGCAAGAAGTATGAGAGAGAGAGACGGTTGGTCTGAGCTGGTTGTCGTTTGCATACACTTAACCGTCTGCGAGTGTCTGAGATCGATGTAGTTAAACACACAGACACACACACGCACGCGCTTTCTCTCGGATGCAGCGCGTAGTGATTGATCTGACGTAATGCGAGAGGAAAGCCAAGGCTCAATTAAGTTACAAAATCCATCCAAGAGACTCTCCCACACACCATTGAGAGCAGCAGACGTCGTTTCGCATGTCAAGAGCGCCAGCATACTTGCCTGCCAATCGCTAGTCGCCGGCTAAAGTTAACTTTGTTGACATGCTTGACGAGTGCGCTCACCATTTGCATTTAGATTGCGATCATGCTCTCAATGATTTCCGGCCTCGTTGCCTATTAAAACGTCGTTTGTTTACCACCGTTGTTTGATAGTTCGCCTCCGAGCCGACGGCACCAACTCATCGTGTCGTAGTGTCGTAACAGCATACTGCGCCTTCACTTTAACTTTTCATGCAACTTCAACCTTTCGAAGCCATTCCGTGCCCTCTACCCAACAATTTACTTTTTTACTCAATCATTAGAGTCATAAAAACGATTAATTAAATCAGTGACATTTTGCTTTGCTATTTTTTTTTTTAAGTTAAATTTTCCGCCTCTTTAGGGTTGCTTGGAGAATTTAGAAAATCACTTCTCGGACATGACTTCGTTCAACAAATACAAGCAGCTAACTCACGTGAGCGTGAATGATCAAGAAGACATTCAAATTGAGAACAGGAGCCACATGGACTCGTTGACTGACGCTTACAAGCGCATAATCGAGTCAGTCGGTGAAAACTCGTCTCGACAAGGCCTTTTGAAGACCCCTGAACGAGCAGCCAAGGCCGTCCTTTACTTCACCAGTGGCTACACTCAAACCATCGAGGACGTGGTTTCAGACGCCATATTCACCGAAGACACCGACGACCTTGTGATTGTCAAAGACATCGAAGTGTTCTCTCTCTGCGAACATCATCTAATTCCATTCATGGGCAAAGTCTCTGTCGGCTACTTGCCCAACAAGAAAATCCTCGGCCTCAGCAAAGTTGCCAGGTAAACAGCCCTGTCGACCGCTCGATCTTTTCCAATTCAAAATGTGTTCGTTCCCAAATAGAATCGTCGAAATGTATAGCAGAAGACTTCAAGGTACTTGAATGAATAGCATCAACATCTAAATCATTCACAGGCAAATTGATAACAAAAAAAAAAACACAAAAGTGCAAGAACGCTTAACCAAACAGATCGCCCAGGCCATTCAGGATGCAGTTGAGCCGCGCGGCGTCGGTGTCGTCATTGAAGCCACGTAAGTCTTGCCAAATTGGCAAAGTAAAACGTTCTATTCGTGTCTTATGTTTCATCGGCAGTCACATGTGCATGGTGATGCGAGGAGTACAAAAGCTGAACAGCAAGACCTTAACTAGCTGCATGCAGGGCACACTCAGAGAGGATCCACGGACCCGGGAAGAATTTCTAAGTTTAATCAACTCTTAATCAGCTTGCCTGCCCCCAGCGCTTTTTCTATTAATTTTGTTCATCTACGCCGCGTGTGTCCCTTTTAATCTCTGGTCTACTCAATGACTCTCTATCTCTCTCCGTCTCTATGTCTCCGAATTCAAATTTAAAGCTTTTGATTCAATAAATCGTCTGAGCGTTGTTATTGCTACCTGTCCAGTCATATAAAATTAACATTTAGAATGCTCATCCGTGAAGCTTCAATAAAAGAGGGACAGTGTGTCATTGCAAGTTGTGAATTCGGTCGAGCATGAAATTGGTCACAAGTTCAGACATTCGCAATCAGGTCAACTTGAAGCGAGAATTATACTAGAGACGAGCGAGAGTTCAAATAAAATAGGCTCGATCGCTGGCGGCTTATTGGCTCCTTGCCAACCCTGATTAGGCTCCTAACAAGTCATTCAATTATTGCTTGATCGTAGATCATAGAGACACAGCCACTATCGCTTGAGCAACCAATCAACTTTTCATTTGTCTACGCTTATTCATTTCACATATATATCCTTGAAAATGAGCGGCAAGGCCAAGAAGCAAATGCTCGCAAGCGGCAGCAGCACTGTCCCGCAGTCAACTCCTTCGGAGCACAGGCAGTCCAAGGCCAATAGCTCCCTATTAAGCGAACCATACGCACCTGAACTGCAAAAACAAAAGCTTCAGGATGCGCCGGTCTATTTCAATGCTGACCCGGCAAGCATAGAAAATGCTCAGCAAATGGCAGCCGGAAATTTCATTCATTACAATTCAATGCAATACGCGCCATATCAAATGGTCCAGCCGGGCGGAATGATATCCTACGGGTTTCGATGTGAGCATCAGCTCGGCATCGAACCTGCTGTCCTGACTGCACTTCTCTCTGCGTTCAATAAACTATCGGTCAGCCAGAGCGGTTCCGACTTGAATGCCAATGCCATCAACGCTCTTCTAAACACAAGCTTTCCTCTCTTCTGCCCTGGATGCAAAGATAACAATTGTCAATGTCTATTTCCAAACGTCGTCTGTCGCTTCTCGATTAATCCGTTCTTGGGCTCTCCGCCAAGACCCAGCGTCTATCCAGCCCATCCGCCGCCTCCGACTCCACGTTTCAATGCAGGCATTGTCGCACAGTCTGAGTACATGGGACAAACTGTGCCTTATTACGGTACGGTAAACAACATGTATCCAAACGTGGCCCCTATTCAGCCGCTTGATACTCACGTGAATGAAGGTAAAAAATGGATCCTAATCAATCAGGCCGAATTCTTAATCAATTTCCTCAAGGCTATCAGGTTTCTGAAGTAAAAGCACAGTTCAGCAGCTCTCAAGAGCAAAAAGAAGAAAGCAGCCGGCCAAATGAGAGATTTAACGAGAACAAAATGACCTTGAATTATTATGAAGAACATGAGCCTGCCGTTCACACAAATATTGAACTTGAGCCCCATTCGATCGCAGTCACCAATCACCTTCAACAAAGCAATCATCACCATCATCATAACGACCAGCATCATCAAGAGGCACCAAATGAGCAACAACACGCTCACCAATCGCTCGGACAAGAAGTGCAGAGAAAGCCGGAGCTCAATTCGTTCTTCAGGCCTGAAAAGGCTGCGAAAAGTGGCGCTCACAAAGGACTAGCGTCGAATCAGAGTTTCGCCAAAGACGAGAGTAGCAGAACTCGGCGAAAATTGGACCCCAACGCCGCTGGTAGCTTGTCTTCAAGCAACGGAGATTATAATCAGCGCCAATACTTCGGTCGTACCATTCCCGTTTGCTGGTACGGTGAAAACTGCCAATACAGAAAGGAGCGCAGATGCAAATTTTTCCATCCCGAAGTGGTTCAAAACAACCCGAATTTGAAGATTTTCGTTCCCGAACCGAGTTTTATTGAATATTCGCTTTTGCCCGCTTCCGCCCAGCAGAAACAAAAACCAACGAGCACTAAAAGCTAATCGTTGCTCTCTTTTCCTTTTCTCTTTTATTATTGCTTCGCCTCTATCAAAGGCTGGCTTGAGTGCTTATAAAGCAGAAAAGAATAAAATCATGCTCGTTATTGGCCATTTCGTTCATTTATTCCTTAGTCGAAGGGAAACCGCGCCTGAGAACGATTAGGAACCGACCAATGTGTCCACGGCGTCTAATGCTTGTAGAAATTTCCTCATCTCTCGCTCGCTTTTGAATGCAATCATTCTATCAAGCAGTTTTCCAGCCACGATGTTCAGCACGAACGGAGGCTCTTTAGTTTCGATTGCCGATTACAACAAAAAACTCAGAAGAGAGCAGGTGAGTGGGGAGGGGACGAGATACCTCTTGGGCTTGTTACTGGAGTCACATGAACCTTGTAGAAGTCTGACACTAGTTTGCAGTCGGTTAGCACTTCCTCTTTGAGACTAGAGCAAAACGAATGAAATCAAGCGAGCTTCTAAATTTGACGCGTGTGGCTTACTTACTTTGAAAAAGGAATGTGCTTGTGCTGACGTTGCGCCAGTAGAATTGCGTCATTGAATACAAAGCAGCGAACGTCCCTCAAGTAGCTAAACGTGATCTTGTCTATTTCAAATGCAGACACGTCAAGAAGCAAGTATCTTCCAGGTCGATCCAAATTCTGCTTCAGAATTAAACCGAAAATCATCTCAAGCAACTTGGCCCTTGGAAACTCACCGCTATGTCGGTCAGCCTCCGTATCTTGGCCATTCTCCATTTCCGTTCGGCTCTTTCCTCAGCCTGGATCGACATCATTATCAGCGATTGAGGCAACGTTGAGCAGGACTCACCTTTTTTATATGCAAGTGCAGTAGACGCAGCGAGTCGCATGTTGATCGAATTGGCCGCCGATCTGCGTGAGTTGCTGGAGTGAGAAGCTCGAGCGAAGCCAACAAGTTTAAATATTCTTTTATTCGACTCGGAATGGCCTGGTAGAGTTCGCTCAGACTGAAAGAAGCAAGATTGACAAGCTTGACAAAGCAGCATTGATCAGCAAAACCCAGTAACCTGAAACGAGGCTCATTGGTCATCGAGTTTTTCATTTGAAATAAGAAGCTTTGGAATTTGGAATTGGAGCTCGCTATTCGATCAACCGCGTCGACAATGAACTCGAACTTGTCAATCAGATCGTAGTAGGGCTCAAGTGATTTGCCTAGAATCGAGATGGCGTTTGCCAAATGATCGTCTTCTCCTTCCAATGCTTGCACAAGTGCGTCGTAGAAACGTCTATTGGAAAAATAATACAAGCACAAAGATGATGAGTATTGGCTTGTTTTGGTTGGAAGCGATGAATCTCGGCACTTACTTTGAGTTGCGGTGAAGGAGCCCGATCTCTCCGAATAGAGTCTGAACAGTCGACCGAGGCAGAATGGACCTTTTCACGTTTTGGTTTATTCAGTCGTCCAACCAACACCAAGTACGCTTGCTTACTGATTTGTTTCGTTTGCCGAATGCAGCGGCTTGGCATAGAAGTTGTGAAGAGTTTCCAATTTTTTCAGATAGGCGCCTTCTGAATGGACAAGATCAAACACAAGCTGTGTCCTCTCCATTCGAGGTTCCTTGTCCATCGAGGCAGTCGTTTCAGCGCTTTGCATTTTCAGTCAGTTTATCAAAGTGTTTCACTATTAAGAACTGCCCTCATCAAATCCAAATACCTGTCAGATTTTTCCTCTTCGGCTTCTGATTTTGACCTTGAGTCTGCTTGGCGCTCGATTTGATTTGATTTGAATTGCTCAACCATGCATTCGAAAAATTCAGCCTAATCAGACTCAAGTGAGACCAGATTGAGAAGAACGGAGATTTTTTTCGCTCACCTCGCTTTGGCTTGTGCTAGCCGCGGTCGAAATAATTTGCTGCAGTTTTTCGTTTAGCGAATTTTGATTTAGAATCGATCTGCTCTCCATACTCTCCCTGACTACCTTGGCTGACATAGGCCTCTTGAGATGGGCCTAAATATTAATCAGAGAAGAACTATTAACCAACCAGCCAGTTTCTGTGTGAGTTCAACGCCGTAATCGGGAATGAGCTCGGTGTTGATCAGTTCGCTTATTTTGTCATGAGCCTGCTCCCACAACTGACAGAATCGCACCCACTCGTTCAAGCCGTTTGAGTGAAAATACTGCTCAGGCACCTGAACCAGCTGCTGGTCGGTATCACTCCAGTGACCTTGGACTAGACCACATTAGTTAGTTGTAGAAAGAAGGCAGCTTTTAGCGAATACGAATTAAAATTACCAAATTTGAATTGACCAAGATAACCGGTCGGGTAGCGAACCGTCGCGTTCGTCAGCTGGTGAATCTTTTCGGCCAAAGTTTTCCCATCAACTTCGTCAATCAGTAAGTCTGAGCGCCTGCTAGAGAGGTCAACGCCCAAATCTACCTACCTGAACATCCAAGCGGAAGGAAAAAGTCCAGCGAGCCCGAGCGTGTGGTCAAGCATCTACAGACAACGAGAAGAAAAGCACTGATTCGATTCGACTCGACATTGAATTTGTAAATTGCTTCCGATTTGCTCAGCGCTATTTGGCCGGGCTTTTCAAAATGCACAAAAAAGCCGATCGATCTTTAAAACAAAAATGAAAAAAGTGCTTCTGCTTGCGGTCGCTGTAACTACCGCGCTTTTCGTCCGCTCAATTTTTCCTGAAGCTTTTCGGCCAGCTCTTCGAGACTTGTGCTCTCATAGTCGTAGGGTATCGCTATTGTCTGGCTGTTAACCCCATCGTGCAACAACTAAATCAAAATTTTAGAGAAATTGTCCACAAATTCAGCAAACTGACGATTACACTCGAGCATTTGACAGCAGAGCTGATAAACAGCACGCTCACGAGACCACTTTGAATTGGGACACTTTTGGCTTTTAGATCAACTTGCGCGTCAACAAACAGATCGCTTGTCCTTCTTTTTTTTGCGTCAATGAAAATGACTGATTTAAGTGTAAAAGATTGAATACTCGAGGGCGCTTTCAGATTTGCTCATTTGGGCATTGAGCCGCTTCCTCGTCTGTGTCAATTGAAATGGCACGCTTTGTCGGAGCCAGTTCAACTCCTCAATGACAATTGAACATAAAATAAAACCAATATCAGATAGATTGAGATTTACCGCTTTGGCTCGCTCAGCAACAGGCTCGGCGTACGATCGGTTCAAGTTGCTCTGGAATTTCCTGCCGCTTGATAAGAACCTGTGAGAGTCGCGAAGGCTCGATTCGTTACTGCCGGCCGGCATCCATGGCTTGCGTGCTGTGTAAACGTGATCTAAACAAAATTCGAACTGAAAAGCTTTTAGAGCCAAGCGGGCAGTCAACCAACCTTTGGCAAGTGGTGGACGTTTATAGCTGGCTTCCAACTCTTCAGCACTAACGACTCGCTTGACTTTCTCTCTTGGCCTGAGTGCAGCCACTTCCTCCCTGCTAAGGACTGACGAGTCGAGTCGATTAAAGCATTCAATGTAGTGCGATTTCCAGGCACCGTTCTCTCTGTCCGATGGCTTGTAAGGCAAAAACCAGCCGAATCGCATACACTTGGGCATCCAAATGTCGTCCTGTTCGGAGAGGTACTTCCAGTGCGATGAGACCTGGGCACATCGGCTGAGGTCTTTGGGCGAGAGAAATGAAAATATGTAAATTGACAAATATTTGGGCAGAGTAGTTGTAAAGTCTTTGCGCTCGAAAACGCCGCACTGCTGAAAGAGATCTTCGACAAAGCAGATCTGCGACGGCCTGCATTGCGATAAAACTTTGCTCAGCAGTATTTTGCGCTGATTGTCATTCCACAAATCGAACTTGAAATTTTCATCATTTCCTCGATGCGAAACAATTGAGACAGTTTAAAAAAGAGACAGTCATACCCAATGAGAGATGAGGTCCACTCTCTTCTCAAACACCTTTGGCATAAGGATCAGAGATGAATAGAAGAAAGCCGAGCAGAAATGAGAGCTCACTTACAGACTGTTTGCTTTGAGAGTTGTTTAACGGCGACCAACTGCTGTTGAGTACGCTCTCGTCCAATCTAGCCTGCTCGGGCCGTTTGACTCGTTTTAGCTTAAGCGCTAAACTGCCAAGAACTTTTGAGTCGTCGTTGGTCAACGATGCCAAGCTTTTCGACTCAAACTGCATTTTTGCAAGACTCAAAATCGTTTTTATTCAAATTTTCCTTCTCTTTCTAGACGAGCCGACTTGCTTGCGTAGTCGACTCGTTCACATAATCGGGCAGCAAATAACTCGCTCGTTACGTAATTTGCCTCCGATCATCGCCTAGCAACACATGCCTGTCAAAAAGAATCTTAATTGCCTTTTGTCTGTAGCCGACACAATTCTGCTTGTCTAAAAGCTTCGCAAACAAATCGAATGAATCAAGCAGCAACGCTTCTGGTCCGTCCAAGTTCAACCCCGGGGTATATTGTTCGTCGCTCGTCAACAATCGTAAGCTTGTGACCAAAGCGTTTAGAATACGAGCGAATACTGAGCAAAGCAAGCGACTAGAAAAGCCAACTGGGCTTCACTTTTCTGTTGTTTATTCGAGAGCTTTCGACTAATTCGATTTGAGAAATTGTTGCGTTTGCCTTAACTGGTGGGAGTTGGTTTCTATTGTCCAATAAGCGAACGGCTGCTCTCAGGGGCGGTCTAGGCGGTCTAACACCGACCCTTGTCTCAAATGTCTGACTCGATCATTTCGCACACCCTGCTCGCAACGATTCGTTCAGATAAGCTGCAAGACTGAAAGTCCAAGTCGAGTGATCGCAAACTCTTTCAATATTCAAGGTCGGCAAAGCTTATAATCGAAGAGCGGGGGTCCAATCCGAATATTGAACGTTCTATGTTTTGCATATATATATATAGCGCTTGCGAGTTGCGTATATATTCTAGCACGCCAAACACTCGAAAAATCTGCTTGCTAGTCGAATTGTGAAGTAAAGAAAACTGAATAAACAAGAAGAGACGAGAAAATGAATGCGAACGAGTTCAGACAAAGAGGAAAGGAGATGGTCGATTACATCGCCGACTACCTTGAAAACATAAAGTAAACACACTGAGCTCGAAGAAGGCGAATTTTGAATTAAATTTCTGTTCGCCTCATTCGCAGTAAGAGACGAGTGACTGCAACAGTCGAGCCGGGCTATTTGAAACATCTGGTGCCACTTGTGCCTCCTCAGCAAAGCGAGCAATGGGAAACCATAATGAAGGATGTCGACGAGAAGATTGTGCCCGGAGTAAGCTGAGTCACGTCTGAGCCTGGTCGGGGCAAACTCTCTAACGACTGGTTAAGATCACTCACTGGCAGCATCCGGACTTTCACGCCTATTTCCCGGCCGGCAACAGCTATCCGTCAATATTGGGCGACATGCTCTCGAGTGGCTTTGGCATCATCGGATTTTCATGGGCCAGCAGTCCTGCCTGCACTGAGCTCGAGACTATCATAATGCAATGGCTCGGACTCATGGCCGGCCTGCCTCCCTCTTTGCTTCCCTTTCGCAACGATCCAACCTGTGATGGGCCCACTTTGCCCGTCAGTTCAAATGAAAGCGGCGGCGTCTTGCTGGTAACGCTAACGCTGCTTGAGCTCAGTTTGCCAACCTAATGGCCAAATGTTCTTCTCAAAGGGATCAGCAAGCGAGTGTGTTCTGGTTTCAATGTTGGCCGCTCGCCACCGCGCCCTAGAGCAACTGAAGCAAATCAACACCGATCAAACAGAAGAGGATTCGTTTTATTTACCAAAATTGGTCGCCTACACCTCAAAGCTGGTCGGTTGTCAACTGATATTTAAGCTCACAATCCTTGCTAGATTCTTCATATTCGCATTAGGCGCATTCCTGCGTTAAAAAGGCGGCCATGATCTGCATGGTTAAAATAAGATTGCTCGACTACGATGAGAATCATTCGCTGAGGGGAAACACGCTGAGAGAAGCGGTCGAAAAAGACATAAGCGACGGTCTAATTCCGTTTTATGTAAGTAAAATCGAGCAATTGAGCTTGTTGAATTCTCTCTAATTGAGTTTGGCCGGGCAGGCTTGCGGAACTCTGGGAACCACCAGTTGTGTTTCGTTTGATAATTTGAGGGAACTTGGCGCAGTTTGCCAAGATTACGGAATCTACCTTCACACGGACGCTGCATATGCCGGTAGGAAAAGACCAAAGACAGCTTTAAAACGCCTATTAAATCAAACGAGTAGGAAACGCTTTGATATGCGAAGAGTTCCGGTGCATGATGCGCGGCATTGAGGTAATGGAGGCCACATGTCTTTCTTCAACTGACCCTCTCACTCTGAACGTCTCAAGTTTGTTGACTCGATCAATTTCAATCCAAACAAATGGATGCTGGTCAATTTTGACTGCTCGTGTCTTTGGTAGAACAGCTCGACTTTATGCATTCGCTGCTTGCTGTTTATCTGAATTTTGTGAATAGGATGAAGGACAGCAAGCTGATCATTCGCACCTTGTCGGTAGACCCGGCCTATCTGAGCCATCAGAACATGGAGAAGACAATCGACTACCGAGTAAGTTGGACGCTCATTCGGCCCAATGCTACGTACAAGAGCTAAGTTTTAACTGGTACACAGAATTGGGGCATAGCACTCAGTCGACGGTTTAGATCGCTTAAGCTCTGGTTCACGATTCGAACGTATGGCGTTGAAGGTCTTCAGCAGTACATTCGTGAGGTTTGTGTGAGACACTCTTCAACCTGGCTCGTTTGTCCAATATGAATGAATTTCAATTTAGCACGTTCGACTTGCCAAGTTGTTCGAAAGTTTGGTTAGAGATGACTCTCGCTTCGAGATATTCGGTCGAGTCCATCTCGGCCTGGTCTGCTTTCGGCTTAAGGTAGATGATTAGACCAATCGCCTGCGAGTGAGGTTTTTTAATTGCGACCACCACAAACAGGGGCCGAACGTGTTGACCCAGAGTCTACTTGAGACTGTGCTCGACTACTTGCACATGACCAAGGACATTGTGGACGACAAGTACATAATCCGTTTCTGTGTAAACGCCAAAAACGCCAACGAAGACGACATATACAGAGCATGGCACTGGATTCAGTGCGCTGCCGATCGAGTCCTTGGCCAGTGCATAATCGAAGTGGAGAGGATCAGAAGACGAGGTCCGATGAGCTTCAGCCAGTGCACACTCTCAGTTCTGTATGTGATGAAGTCCAAACGGCGCACTTTACACCGCCTGCTGTGTGAGCCTGCGCCGCAGCTCACCTGCAGCTGACATTCTCTGCATTTGCTCTTCTTCTTATTTGTGTCATGTGTTTATGTTCTTTGAATGATGTTGATCAATATTGAGTTTAATTAACTGATATTTATTGTGATTTTGTGTATATTTAATTTATAAATTGCGTTGCATCGGCTGTTTGGCCGTCTCTATTTATTTGCCTCCTTAAATATTATCTATTAAACTTCATCGGAGCTATCAAATCAACTCGATCACAATCAATGTCTGATACAAATTAATAATCAAATAAAATAAAATCTGTTTAGAAAAAAAGAGTCCAAGACTTGATTGCCTCAGCAGCTGGTCATTTATTAATTTATTCAAGTGCGCTGATGTTGAGCTTTATTTTCATTTCAATTCTGAGTTGATTAGCTGTAGCTTAGAGGAAAAGAGTCTGCAAAAAATAATTCCATACTAATCTTTTGTCTTTTCGAACCATACGAAACAGTAAAAAATTCTAAATGCCCATGTTTGCTCGCATTCAATTTAAAAAGTCCACGAATTAGAGGCGGCACGAACCACAACAGCAACAACAAAAACAAAAATGAATCAGAACAAAGAACTTTTAAGCAGCATAAATTGCGAATTAAATCGAATTTTAAATGCGATGCAATGCAATATCGATGACCTAGAGCATCACAAACGGCGGTCAATAAATTAGCAGAATAAATAGACAAAGCAAGAGCAGACAGCGCACTCAGACGGAAATGTAGACGAGTACTGGGAAGGGACAAGACGAGTCTAAAACTCCATGGGAATGGGCTCATCACAATCAGACGATTACAATCATTATTTTACAATCATTCAAGTCAATCAGGGAGTTTGAGTTTGATTCAGGCTGGCCGATTTCGAGCTGAGTCTGTTGCGTCTGCGCGCCAATTTTGACTTTATTTGTCCGGCCAAGAGCGGATTAAGCGCATACAGCCATTCAAACACGTCTTTGTTCGACACTGTTTGAAGAAGAATTCCTCGATGCTTATTTGTTATGGTGAAACTGTTTTGAGTCTTGAACCAACGATCAGCTTTGTCAGCTTGCAAATCATTCATCGAGGCCGTGCGATTACCTGAAGCATTTCGAGCTGCTCTTCATTGTAGACAATCTGAGAACTGGACAGGTTGATAACGGCTCTTTCAAGGCCATCTTTCTCGTTATTGTAAATCAGCAAGTACGGTCTTCGAACAACCTGAGCGAAATGCGTCGGTTAGAGGCACATGAACGCTCGCTGGGGTCTTTAGTTGTTACCACAAATTTTTTGCTCCAGTTGGGCGATCGTTCGTCAAGAAAATTTAACGAGCCTTTTTTAAACACGACCGGATTGAGCATGACTTCGTCAATCTCGGCGATGAATCGGCCGCGTCGTTTTCTGGGCGCCAAGCGAAGTCTAGAATCGGACAAATCGCTCAAGTCCAGTGTTGAGTCGCCACATTCTTCGCCCGCGCTGTACAAGCTCTCCATCGAGCGTGACTTGGAAATCGAATGCTCCACGTTCAAAAACCTTGAAACAAAATCGCATAGATTTTAATCGTGTGCGGGCTAATTTTGAATTAATTGGTGAGCTGGCGTTAGTTGGGAAAGCGAACCAAATGAAACTGTTTCTAATTTGTTGAAAAAGTTTCCAAGACTAAAAGTCACATGTAAGCTTGTTTGTGTTGGCGTGTGTGTGTGTGTGGCACAAAGACGTTAAGTAAACAAAAGAAACCAAGATTGTTAGAAGTTAGCGAGTGAAATTAGACTCGAGACTCGAGTGAAATGGTAGTAGTGAGGCTCTAGAACGGCGTCTTGTTTGTCTTTTGTCAACTTACTCCGCGTTCAAATCTCGTCTGCAATCGAGTACACACGGACAGTACTTTAGCTCGCTTGAGCCGTACTTCAATAAGCATCTGACCAGACGCAGATACTCTTTCAGACTTGAATTTAATTTAAAATGATTTGATCGCTTTGTTTGCTGAATAAATGAACAAACAGCAATGCGGTGCCAGAAGAGCCGATTCGCCCGGCGCAAATCGAGCCGAGTGAGCTCGTTGCTCAAATGGATTTGAGAGAAAAGCGTTTGCACTCACCGGCAAATGTCCATTGAACTGGCGCTTGCCTTGATCGCATTCAATGTGGTCAGTTCGATCCTGTTCGGAGTGCTCGCGTTCATTTTCACACTCCTGATCAGCTCGTCGCAGTTTTCGTCCACTTGAACCTGGCAAGTCGAATTGAAGAGTGTTTAACTTGAGCTTTCGATGAAAAGGAAAACAAGCGTACGCTTATGTTGGGTATTGTCTGCGAGCTGCTCATGTGACTCGATTCATCCTCGTATTGGTCCTGATGAGACGGAAGGCGTCCTCGGTTTATTAGCCGAATGCAGTTGAGTAGAATCTGCCTCTGCTTATCAGTGTAGACGGTCAGTTCGTTCTCGTCGAATTCTATTTTCTGCGGTGTCAACGGCGAAGACGGCTGTCGCACAAGCTACAAGGTCATTTGAGAGCAGATTTGAGAACCGGAAAAGATAGACGGAGAATTGACGGATGCCTCACCCTCTGGGTCACTTCGTCTTGGACCGAGTCGACCGTCGACTTGAGCAGCAGCTGATGTTTGGTCTTCTCCACTTGCTGCAGACGAGTGAGCTTTTCGAGTTCCCACTGGTGTTCAAATATTAGCGAGTCACTGCGCGGACGCCAGCCCTGCAGCATTTCCTCTCCGCGCACGTAGACGTTCGAGGTGTCGACCACTTTGCCTACACGGCGTCTTGTTCGCGGGCTCACCGAATCGGCCGCTTGCTTCACTGTGAACTTGTACAAGCCGGCCACTTTGTTTGAGTCGCTCGATTTGTAAATGCCGCCGTACAATAGATTTTTAATTGAGCTAAACACGATAACAAAAGCGCGTGAGAATTTGCGCAGTTCTAAGGCTATCCGAGAGCTGCCTACCGAGGTAAGCCAACGCGGGCGTCCCTGGCGTAGATCACCAGGCCCAGGTCTTTGGTGATGCAGGCCGGCTGCACGAAATTCTCCAATTCGACGTAGAACGTGAGCGTGATGTAAACACAATCGCGACTCGATGTGATGCAGTTCAACAGCGCCGAGTTGTGCATTGAGCTGTCCCAGGACACTTCAAATCTGTAGAAGGTGCGGTCGTCGTCCGCACGTTGCAGATAATGCGAGCTGATCACATTCAAAGACAAGACATTTTGATCGTTGAAATTGGTCACTTCTTTGCTTGTCCTGATTCGGCCTGTTTGTCAAGTGCAAGTTGCCAGATGAAACAGTTCAACTGAAGAGAGCACCGAGAGCACTGACCTATGACCACTTCTTTGACTTCTTTCCAAACGACATCGGCACAAGTCTCTGAGCAAAGTGTTATGGCTATTCGTCGCTGCACTCCTTGATGCAGCAAGAACTTGCCGCTCATGGGAGCCATGTCCGAATGATCGACTGCCACCGGTATGTATCTTTAAGAGGGGCCAACATTAAGCGATTCCCGACACTCGGTGTTTGGTGACTCGTGGTGACTTACTCGCCGCTGACTTCCAGCTCACATATCTCATACCAGACAAGCAGATCGTGTTCGGCATGCACGTGCGAGGTGCTCAAATTCTTCCAACTTGTGATGCTCTTGGCCGGTATGGGCTTGGACATGGCTGGCAGGCGTGGATAGTTGATGGCGCTTTTGCTTTTTCTGAAGCCGTTGCCGAATTAGAGCAGGAGAGCAAACAGAGCGGGCCGGCTGCTTACCTTTCAGCAGTGATGGCTTGTCCGTGCAGCGGATGATACTGATAATGACCGAGAATCTCAAACAGTATCGGCTGGTAAGAGATGTAGTCGATGAATGATCGGGTCACATTGACGCTGAACTAAAACGCCGCCAACAAACAGAATGAGCTTAAGAACACAGCAGACAGTGGAGTTCACTGCTCTTACGTCCTGAATGTGGAAAAAGCCGAGCGGCGGTCCTTTGCCGCTGTTTTGAATCGGCTCAGTGGAGAACGCCTCGTTGTTGCGATGCATGAAGTTGAACTGGCAAAATATGTCCGAGTACTCGCTTGATATGCCCGATATTTCGACAATTATGAGGCGAAATTTGAACACAGTGCCGATTTTGAGGAAAGACGGTATTTGACTTGTGTCCACTTGCTTCAGTCGTGCGACGAGCTGCTCGCGAGAGAAACTCGAGCTAGACGTGGTCGATATTTGCTTGGCAATGAAATCGTATTTGTCACTTGTACTTGGTGATTGGGCCTGATTGTCGCCCAATTGAACACAGTCCGTCGACTGGGCGTTCGGAGTAGAGCTGTTCGATTTCATCTTGAACTTGTGCTTCAGAACGAGTTGGTAAGAATTTGTCAGTAGACAGCTTGGGGTCGGAGACAAACCTCAAAATAAGAATCGTCGTCGAATGAAATTTTGGCACAGCTCGACTGTCTAATTTGATTGGCGGCCTTGTTCTCGCCGTCGCCGACTCCATTCTCTTCGTCTGCAAACAGAACAAATGAGCTGAACGGAGCAATCGGAGCTGAAAAACGGAAACTGGTTTTACCATTTAGAACGGCTTGCAAGGCGACCGTGAGCCAGCCTTTCACGACGCCTTTCTCGGAGACGATGGCCACTTTGTGAATGAGCGGTACGTTGTGAAGCAGGTTGCTCAAGTAGATGAACGAGCGTCCGATGAGTCTGAACCACGGAAAGCGGTCGTAGAACGGGTCTCCGCTAAGCATGTTCTCCATCGACTCGGGCGTGGGCAGAATGCTCTCAGCCGAGCTGTTTAACATGGCTCTCATCAGGTCGAGTCGATTCCTAAAGCAAAGAATTTTTTTTTTTACTAGACCCGAACAAGCCCAACAAGAGTGAGGCAAAGAACAAAACTGAATCTGATCTGATCAATAGAGCAAAAGAAAACATATTTGACACTGAGCACACAGAACAGATAGTTGAGCGACGAGGGCAAGACGATAGACGGTGATATTCAAAAACATTCAAAAATCATCAATTTGTTTGGTTTCTGTTTGAAATACCTTTGCCCTGAGAGTTTGTATGAACTAGCGTGCGAGTTGAATTCGCCTGATCGAATCGAAAAGAGGAAAAATTGGTTAAGGCAAACTGGTAGCGACGGGACGCAATGGGGAAAAAATGCATCACTCGTTTGAACGATGGCCTTGTTAGAGGCTTGACGAGAGATGTTGTTCTCAGATTCGGCTGCAACGTCGCCCTCACTTTGACCATCAAGCGAACTCTGATTGGCCAATATGATGTGAGTAACGTAGTTGACGCTCTTTGAGTATGCTGACAAATCCACACTGTAGATTCGCTTCATTGTGTCCAGGCGTGATCTTAATTTCAGACGGTTCGTTTGTTTTGTTCAATAGTTGGTTTGCGCGAGATACGGGGAAATAGAGGAATCGAAGAGAAGAAAAGAAGACACGATTGTGCAAATGAATAGAGGGACCAAAGAGACAACACAACATTGCTCAAGATTTAATTGACCAGCCAATAAAAGGGGGAGGGGCAGAGAGAGAGAGAGAGGGAAGGGGATTGAAAAGCAAAAAGCCAAACGTCAAACTTACATGAACTTTTCCAGCGACCAGTAGTGAGTTGCTCCGTTCTTAAAGTCTTGCACTTCGATCGCCACCACCGTCCGCAGCTTTTTGTCTTTTATTTCGATCGAGTCGCCCATGAGCTCGGCCAGGCTGGTGTCGTTCTTCTGCTGGTAGATTGTGTCGACAAGATCGCCCGGCAACGGCGAGTACATTGTGTCAGAGAGGAGCACAAATTGAAATTGAACGTTCTTTTTCAGTTCTACGCTGATTGCATTTGCCTCTTTGAGCAGTGCTGCCTTGCCCCACAACTCGTCCTTGAAATACGAATAAATGAGAATAGCTGAATGTCAAAGATCGAAAAAGAACGAACGAGCAAACAGTAAATGAACAACTTAATGGACTTGGACAAGAACAGACGACGAAATGGAATTTTGAGCTACGAACTGACAGCAAAGCACAGAGACCAACGTTCAAAACAACAGACGAATAAAGAAACCTTAATTCTCCAAGAAGGCTGCAATTGAATTGAGAAATCCTTGAAAGCGAGTTTTTTAGGTTTAATTCGGCCAACAAGTCAAAGTCAGTGTTTAAGGTTCAAGATCGAACGGTGCAAATGAATGAAAGCAAAATTCGACAAAAAAACAAAACTTCAAACTCACCCTGTACGAGGTCATTTGGTGGTAGCGCCACCTACGAGACGCCCACAACGCTAATCGGTACTCGCGTTCGGTCCACGAGTACATTTGATAGTTGAACTCGTCCTCGCCGACGGTGGCCAAGGACAAACTCGAGTCTGTGCTGCTGTTCTGGTTGCCGAGCGAGTTGAGGCAGCTGCTCGACATCATCGAGCGCGTCATTATATCGACTTTCTTCTCCAAATCGCTTATCTTGGTCGTGTATTCGATTATCTGCTCTTTGTACATTTTGTTCGTCTCGACTTCTTTCTTGTATTGCTCGTCCAGAGCAAGCAGCCGTTCCATTTCTTGCTTTATGTCGATGCCCTGCTTTTCTTTCAGCTCCTGGATGGCGTTTATCCAGTCCAGGCTGTCATCGGCGATGTTGGCTGGCACCTGGCTCGGCGTGCTGCTGCCCGATTTCATCTCTTTGCGTGCTTGTTCGGGATTGTTAAAGCGGAACACGTGACTCTTTCCGAATATGACCCGGTCGCCGCTCTTCAAAGTAATTCTCTCCTCGACCTTTTTGCCGTTCACGTAGCAGAGCGCCTCGTCGCAGGGCCTTAACTCGACCTCGTTCGAACGGTTTTCGATTGTACAGTGCTCGCTCAGAATATGACTGCCGAACAGGACAATATCCTGTGGTGTAGATGCGTCCGGTCGGCCAACCTTGGTCATACCTTCCTTAATATAATACAACAGACACTCGGACATGAACGGATCCTCGTTTAAATTGACTAGATGTGGAGTCTTTTTGGGCGAGAATATGCCCAGAGCGTTGCCGTCATTGCGAGTCATGATGCCCAGTTCGTGAAGTGCCGACTCTCTCTCAGCCATTATGTTCTCGGTTCGCTTCAATTTCATCTCATAGGTCTCAGTCAGCTGTCCCATGATCTTTTGGTTCTCTTTTAGCCGCTCCAGAGCGTCCTCGCTCGCTTCAGATATTGACTGGTCATGGTTGGCGAGCACGTTGCTCAAGTTGTAGCTGCTGCCGGCCAGATTGAATGTGGACGCCGATTTGGACAGGCCGGACGACTCTTCGAGTAAATGCTCGTCGAACCCTTCTCGCTTGAGGATCTCGCGCAGGCGAAGAATCTCCTCCTTGAGCTCGCGTATTAGCTTGCCGTTGGCGTCCTCGTTCACCACCGCCTTGCATACAATTCTCTTTGCTCTGTCTGCGTAGCGCAGGGTGCCGAGCGTTTCCTCAAAGTTGATGTCGGCGGGCGAAATGGCCGCCAGCATAGCGGTCTTGGAATTTCCGCCCAGGTTCTCTTTCAGCAGCCACGTGAGCACAGAGTCGCGATACGGAATAAAGTCAGATCTCTTCTTCTTGCTGCTCGAGTTCACACCGGAGCTTATATCGGCCAGAGCTGATATAACATTGCCCAAAGTAGTCAATGACTTGTTTATGTTGGCGCCCTCTTTGAGTCTGGTGCCTTGAGCGCCCGTGGAATTGGCTCGCTCGCTTCCAGCCAAGTCGACCAGGCTGATTTTGCTCACGCACTCGCTCACCAGGTCTGTGTGTGGATCGTATCGTTTCTGGGTGAATACGAGCGTAAATACCGCATGTGAACGGCTGCTTGTTTCGTTCATGTTCGTCGCCGCCACTGTTCTTGCTTTGTTGCCCTCGTCAATCAGACGGTTGATGTCCGCATATTGCTTGACCACCAGCTTGGACAAGTCTTCAACGTACGGACCCATGATGGGATGCTCGCGCACTTTCAAGTTGTTCTTGTTCTTTGGGTTTAATAAATCTCGAACTCGCTCGCAATAGATCTCCATATAGGACACTTCGACCGTCGACTGGATTTGTTCGTTCGCTTCTAGATTCTCGATTCGTTCGAATAGCTCCTCGCAGAGCTGAGGAATGATGCCTTTCTGGTCCGGCTCGAGCCTGCCCATCATTGAGTAGCTTTTGCCGGCTCCCGTCTGTCCATAGGCGAATATGCATACGTTGTAGCCTTCGAACGCATGGTCCAACATCTCAATGCCCAGATCCTCGTAAACTTGGCGCTGAGTGCAGAACTTGGGATCGGAAACCTTCACGCACAATCGCATTTGTTTACCTAATGCGGTCCGATCGGAACTTAGACGCAGGCAACTTACATCGGTGTGTGACCAATATGAATAGTCATAGTTGAAACTCTTCACTGTCTCGTTGTCGGAAGGCAGCGCCTTCGGGTTGGTGATGTAAGTGGTCTTGCCGTCCATTTTGATTATGCATTGGCAGTTTTGAAGCAGCTCGCGGCTGTTGAAAGGCCGCACTCTGACTGCAACTTTAACCGAAGACATGGCCGGCTAGATGTGCGCTTTCAATATCTCAAGTCAGTCGCTCTCTAGCTGTCTGTGTGCCAACGTTTACGCCCAGCACATGCGCGATTGTTTCATTGCCGTAGCCTTGGCTCCTATCCGGTCCGCCCAACGCCTGCAGGTTCTAAATTCACAAAGAAACTATGTAAATTTGAGACGACTATTTGCCCAGGCCAAATAGCATGTCACAGAGTTTGTTCCGGCCGTCAAGCGCTGCACATTTCGCCACTTGCATTCTTTTCCCCTTTTTTTTCCTCTTTTTTTTTCCTCTTTTTTTTTCTCTTTTCTATTCATGGTATGTGCTCGGGCTGATAATAATTTACATACACACACACACACAGAATGAGAATAATTTTGCGAATATTATGTGGAGCCTTTTATGCGATTAAATGATGCAATTAAATGGTTAAAGATTTTGCTCGTACACGCAACTATCTCGAAGTCGCGTGATAGACTGTCTCCGAAGATTAGAGCGGCTATCGCTTTTCTTCAAAATCGATGCTTGCCAGTCGAGGCTCACTAACTTGAAATTTACTGATTCTGACTTTGACTGATTCGTTTTCGTCGAAATTCAGACGCTCGCTGGTCCTTAACCACAGCTACAGCCTTTGCTCGAACATAATTTGAATGACCGGATTAACAGTCGTGGAATGAGAGTTGCTTTTCTTGTTTTTGATTGATGACCTTTGTAATGCGCGTCCAAGTCATTCATTTGTCTTTTTGTTGTTTGGATTTTTTCTCGCTCTTTGTTGGCCATTATTTAGGGCGGCGGCGAACTCAAATTCATGGCCATTCATTAATTCATTCATTCGCTCGCTTGCTTGCTCATTGTTACTTGGCCTGATTTGAAATTCATAGAAACAGTGACCAGTTCATGTCATGTGTCAGTTAGGCGGTGTTAAGATATCAAAAGAGAGAGAAGAGCAAATAAAAGCAAGCGCAGATGAAATTGACTTGGTGAGCAAGCTGGAGAGAATCTTGACACTCTTGGCTCAGCAAACCGCTTGACTTACTTCCAGGCTTAGTCACTCATTGGAGCAAAGACGAACCCGAACGAGAAAGAGTAGAGAGAGAGAGGCAGAGGAAGAGGGATGCACCAAAACAGAGGCACACTCCCTCACTCACACTCACATAAGCACATAATTCTAAATCGAGTCGGAAACTCGCCTCTTGAAAATAGGCGGCGACCATAATTTATCAGCCATTTGTCTTTACTGTCATCGCAATTCAATCAATATTCAATGCATGCTTGGAAATTCGATCGATTGTAATGATTAAGCGGCCTCTGCTTCTGCTCGACAACACACTGCTTATACGAAATTGCGCGATAGTGACAGTAACTTGCTAATTATTCCATCGCCTGAATGCAAGCTACTGTCAATTTGGACGACGACGACGACGACACGTAGTAGCTGTCTGTGTTATGTCTCACTTGATGCAGCTGCTTGACAAATCTCGTCCCAGCAAGTAAACATAAAACTGGCAAGAATGTAAATGAGAATCGAAACCGCTGATTGAAACTCTGTGGTTGTCTAACTCCGAGTCGACGGTTTAGGTTAAAATAGCGACTAATTGTCAGATAGGCGCATGTGTGTATACTGATTGCGAGTAAAAGTAAACGACAGCAACGACGACGACGACGACGACGGCAGCGATGGCGACACAATGACTCCTAATCTAAGGCGTATGTACGCTCAATAGTTAAGCTTTTCGCTAGCTCGCGCGCTGACTAGAGGCATAGAGGGAAAAAATCAATAATTTGCAATTGGCACCACCCTCAATCCCCATTTTCGGGTTTTATTTTGAAATACAATTATTATTCACGGCTATAAATTATTTATTTATTTATTATTATTAATGAGAGCATTGACGCTCAAGGAAGAAAGGAATGCTTTCAAGCCAGATTGATGCTGGTATGTTCAGCATTACAACCATGTATGTCAGAGAATTATCAGAGCACAGAGTGCGGCAGACTCCGTTCTAGCTGCCACTTTTGTCTAACGACCCAAACGAAGATGATGCCTCTATCGCGCTCTCTTTTTTTCTCTTCCTGCTTCGAGCGTCAAATGTGCTCTTGCTCGTATAATGGACTCAAGCACTTTGAGATTATTACTAGTCAACATAATGAAATTGAGACTACAGATCGTCTGCCTTTTCTATGATCCAATAAATATCGACACTAATTTCCCGATCGATCGGAGCTGTTTTTCTTTCCATCGGCTTATTCACTATCGGATAAATTTTTGCCTCTTTCTCTCTTCCTCTTTTTTTTTTTCAACTTCAATTTGCTTCATTTTGTTTTGCTCGCACCATGCGGCGAGCAAGTCCAATACCCAAATGGATGTGTTTTAAATCCGATCCAGCTTATTAAGCAACAATCATTTCGGAAGTATTAATAAACATGAAAAGTTATTTATCGGCGCACGAAAAATTGAGGAAGAAGCCCGAAGCGATTGATGCTAGGTAGAATGCTGGATGAGATGGAAATATCGATTTAGTCAAGCTTCTCGACTCTGTCGGACTCTTTAGCTCTCTTTGACGCGCGCACTTAAAACATACAAGAACGAACAAAAACATAGAAGGAAAAAGAATAACGTCGGAAATGGCCGCCAGGCCTAGTCGGAGTTTTTTTTTTTTTGTGATTTTATTTAATGAAGAAAGAAGCGAAAGCCGCTCGTCAATTTTCTTAAGCGAGCTCACTCTCAAACAATGGAATAAATAAGAAACATGCATGAGTTGATTTCGATCGATGAAAAGCTGGGCTTAATTGTCGTCGTATTGGCCGTCGTCCCGGGTCGGGGTATTCAAGAATCAACGTACACATATATAGAAATGTATATCATCACAATGGTTAAACTGTTTGGCTAAAACTGGAATAAATTTTTGATCAGCGTTTTGTGCGGTTTATGTAGGTGGGCTCTTGAGTCGGTTTCATACTGCTGCAGCTGAGTGCAATCACAAAAAATAAAGTAAAAGGCGGCTGTGTTGTGTGCTTCTAAGAAAACAAGCCAACGAAGAGAGTTAATTTTGACTTAAATGTTCAACAAGTTGTCGTCGTTATTGAGAAGTGCTTCGTCATCCGAAGCGTCCGTGTTCAGATTTTCGTAATTGCTGTAATTGGTGCGGCGTCTGTTGCAAGTGAACACATCCTGATCGGCGTTAAATTGAAATTTGAGTTGGAAATTAGTCAAAAGCAACATTGGGCAAGGGCGGCTTACCGTCGCTTTACCGATCAGAGCACTCCACAGGGGCCAGTTGGGAATCTGGTCCCAGCCACGGGCGTTTTTAACCACTCTCATGTAGGTTGTGCCCAGAACCAAGTAGGCGCAGATCACAAGGAAAACACTTGAGCAAACCTCAAAGCTAAATTCGACGGAATCAACGCACGCGAACAAGAATTACATGATCAACGTAATTGACAAAGCACCGAACTTGGCCGATTTCTTGTCATCGGAAGGGGCCGGCTGTTTGGCAGCAGTCGTCGAGCTTTGTGTGGTTGTCGACTGATTGCTGGGTACCTGTGTTTGAGTTGTTGTCACTGAACTGGTCGTTGGTGTGGTTGTAGAGCTGCTAGTGGTCACCGTTGCAGTTGAAGACGTCGTGCTGGTGCTTGCTGTTGTTGTTGTTGTTGTGCTCTCGTTCGGCGGGTCTTGGCAGACTTGCGCAGTTACCAGCTCGAATATGTAGGCGCAGTTCTCCTCTCGTTGGTTATTCTCCTCGATCAAAGAAAAGCTCGCTTTGGTCTGCGAAAAGCAAGAGCGTTTTAGATCGCCGGCTTTGACCAATTTAAACGGCAGTACAAACCGCTTTGGGGTCGCAAGTGAAATAAATCACTGCCGCTCGTCTGGCCTTGTTGCACGCGTTCGGGTAGTTGTCACCGTCTTTGTACACCACTCGAATAGATTTGACTGAAAACGCAAGGCGTTGTGAGTAATGAGCAAATACAACATTGAATGCCTTACGACTCACGATTTGATTCAATGTCGACATCCGAGAGACGGCCGATTACCACAGTTTTCTGCGTTTGAATGTTCGTCTGAGTGAGGCCCGCTTCGGCAATCGAGCTTCCTTTGGCTGTGCCGCAAACAGTGAAATGGTACAAATGTTCATCGTCGGACACCTCGAACTGCTGGTTCTTCAACAATTGAATTTGCTTGAGCAGTTTCTGCTCGCGAGGACTTGACTCCTGAAGTTGACAATCAATCGCCGCCGCCGCCGAGCTCGCCACAGTGGTCGTCTCGTCTGCATAGACCCACACGACAGAGACCATCAAACAGAGTAGAAACTTCAGATCCATTCTTTGGCAAAACGGTATTGATGCGATTCTAAAATGCCGAACGAAGCAAGACTTGAGTGAGTTGGCTGTTCCACTAGGTGCCTCAATGGCTGATGAATGGCTCTCGTTTGCTTTCCGCCAAGCCTACTTCTCCCTTTCTCAAAACATTTCAAATTAAATTTAGCTCATACGCCATTAACCTTGGCCAATTCTAGTTGCTTCATAATCAAGCGCTACATTGCATGCGCTTTAGAATGAGGGAAAAAAATTATGCATTCAAGAACTGGCAGACGTAATACAATCACATCGCGCATAGTTGGCAGCAGATGTCGAACTTGTGCTCTCGATCTATTCGACGTGTGTGCGACACGAGTCGAATTTAAGTTTGGATTTAGTCCAATTACAAACTTGCTGGCCTCCTCTCTTTCTCTCTGTCTCTCTTTTTTTTGCTCCGCTTCTCTGACTGGTCTCTTGTTTAAACAAGCAGCGAACTGTCCACGAAGCGCAAGTCTAACACGCGGACGACGCCGCATAAGACAAATTCAAGGCTCCTTGTCACAATCAAGCCACATTGCAATGTAGTTTTGAGCTAATTTCAAAATCTCTTTTCGTTTCTCTTCAATCAAGCACCGTCATTAATACACTCGATCATTCGCGCTCATTCAAACCGCTCGTCAATCTCAACACTCGTTCAATGAACCTTTAGAGGCCTGAAACGACTCCATTTCGAGCAGAATGCTTACCACCGTGCAGCAGAATGAAGAAGACTTGTTGAGAGAGTCTCGTCTAATGACCACGAACGCTCCGATCGCCTCCAGCATTAGCTCAATCCAAGTTCCGCCATGCAGTGACGTAATTGTCCTCGCGTTCTCGTCATGTTTTTTTCTCCATATTTGTAATGTTCTCGCAAAAATGAAAGCCAAAGCAATTTCTCGAGCAGTACAAGCGACCAGACGCGCCAGTGAAGATAAACTTCAACAAGGGCACGACCACATTGGCCTTCAAATTCAACGGCGGTGTGATTGTGGCAGTAGACTCACGAGCCACGGCCGGTCCATACATTGCTTCGCAGACGGTCAAGAAGGTGATCGAGATCAATCCGTACCTGCTCGGCACTATGGCCGGTGGTGCCGCCGACTGTCAGTTCTGGGAGCGCGTTCTGGCCAAGCAATGCCGAATCTACGAACTGCGAAACAAAGAGCGCATCTCGGTCGCGGGCGCTTCCAAAATTCTCTCCAACATGATTTACTCGTACAAAAACATGGGCCTCTCCATGGGAACCATGATCGCTGGCTGGGACAAGCGAGTAAGTCTCTGCAGCTCGCCTCCTGACGCAGAAAGTCAGTTCGATAAAAGGGTCCCGGTCTCTACTATGTCAGTGACGATGGCACAAGAATCACCAACGACATATTCTCTTGCGGCAGTGGGTCCACGTACGCCTACGGTATACTGGACAGTGAGTACAGGTGAGCGCATACTTGGGCATCTATTCGTGTCAGTGCAGCTCTTGAATCAAACTTGAAGATGGGACTTGAGCGACACAGAAGCGCAGGAGCTGGGTCGACGCGCCATCTACCATGCCACTCATAGAGATGCCATGTCTGGTGGTCGAGTCTTAAGTGAGTCGTTCTTCTTCCTCATCTCTTCGGCCTATCCAGTCGGTCTTGACGCTTTCACTTCATTCAAGTCTATCACATGAAGAGCACTGGATGGGTGAAAGTCTCGCAAGAGGATGTCACTGACCTCCACTATAAATACAATCCAGTCAAGCAGCAGTAGACCTAGTTCATCACAAACTTGTCTCTAGGCTGCTCGTGCAGTTGGTGAAGCAAAACAAAACAATTTCCTTAAATTCGACTCGAGTGCATCATTGTCAACATTGTGATTTCGTCTTTATTTCACTCTTTCTTCTCTTAATCAGCAAATATTATTAAAAAATAAGAGGCCAACAACAACAACAAACTCAAAAAATTCTAGCTAATTGAAAAAGAAATATCGAATCGGATGGAACTAGACACTCCATTTGAAGGAGATAAACGGTTGATGAAATTTATTCTGATTCACAGGCAGCTAGTGGGCATAGGGTCGTTTCAGTCAGACGGGTTAAGGAAGGGCCAGGTGCAAGTATGAGCGAATCGAACGAATCTAAAGAGGACGCCAAAATGAGCGAGATCGAGCGCAGAAATGAGGACATCGAACAGAGCAGCCAGAATTGTTGGTTTCAAATTGTTTTTTATGCTTGCGCCGAATTGATGAAATTGAATTCGATTTAGTGAATCGAATACTCATTTTCAACACCATCTACTACATCGTTGCGTTCATTCTGATCGGCCTGCCCATCTGGCTCTACACAACGAGCACTTATCGAGCCGCGCTGCCATTCGATCAAATAAAATCTCTTCAAGCAACCAATTTGATTGAAGCACGCGTGTCCATTCAAGTTGTCGACTTGTCATCCTCGTCCGTAGACGAGAAGCAGCTGGACAAACTCGGAGAGAAGATACGTCGCCTTGACAATGGTCAGGTCATTTTAAAACGGCTCCAATAATCCTTTTATTTTTCAATACCCTGTCTTCTTGCAGCAAGAGCGGATTCAATGTTTAATTTCAACTTTGCGGTTCACACACGAGCTGCAGCACAAGAAGAACTGACAAAGTTGAACAACTGCCAGACAGTTGAGGGTCATTGCTCAAATCCTCTTCTCTAACTAGCTTTTGAAAATTAAATTTGGTGATTTCTAGAACTCGATCGAAAGCTCTCTTTGAAAGCGGCCGACCTCGGCACAGTGCAGATTGTCTTCTTGAATCGGCAAACGGCCAAACTGTTTGCAATCGAGAGCTATTTTGCAATTTTGGACAGAATTTACGTCGACAGCAGCATAGGTGAGCAGCGTTCGGATTGAAACGAAGCTGTAAAATGATTAGAAATGAAGAAAACGGCGCACTCGAACGGTTGATTTTTACCGAATGGCTGCAAGCAGAACAGCTGGAGAAAGCGATGAGCAGACTGAGCATGAACAGAGAAGCGGTAGCTGATTGCCCAACTTTGCTTGAAGCCGTTTTTTAGAATTGCCTAATTTTAAAGCCTTCCAAAGAGGAGATTGGCGTAATGAATTTTGACCGAGAATATGAAGTTACGTTCAGTCTGATAAGCGAAGAAGGCTCTAATTTGAATTGGGACATTGAGACCGCTGTTACAAGTAAGCCAGTCGCACAATCTTGACACGAGCCGACTTTTAAATTTGAAAATTAAAAATATCAGAGAATTTCAAGCCTATTCTGGACCAACTCAGCCCATATGTGAACTTTAGTCTAAAAGCACAAACTCTCCTCTACACCCAGTTCGACGATGAGAAGAACGTGGTTAAGCAGCAGATTGCCAATGCGCAATCAGAGCAGTTCTATTTTGTGCAGCCAGAGCATTTGTCATTGCTCACAAATCATCTTGAAAGTCGCATCGGCTCAAAGGTCAGCGACGTCTCCTCCATCGAGTTCGTTCTTTATGTGCCCGCCAAACGTCCCATGTACATTGTTGCTGACAAACAAAAAGGTTTCAATTCTAATCGCCTCACTCGTCAGCATCTAATCGAAACGAATCGACAACACAAGACGAACGAGTCAGCGCTTACCTGGTGCCCAAATGGGGCGGAGTGTTCATCGGCAATGATCTTGAGCATTTGCAACAAACGAGCGATGAAGCGACTCGATTCTTTCTGACGCAGTTTCTTCATCTGATTGGAGTGAAGCTCAATCGGGTAAGAAACAATTCGAGCAAGAATTAAATGTTTATTGGCCGACCAGCTGTCTCATAATTCTGCCAAGAATCACGTTCAACTGAAACGAGCCGGAATCTACTCGACCGTAATTTGAGACGCACGCAAAATAGACTTCAAATGAATTATTGGCATTTCAGGAGATTTATTCGTATTTACTGCGCAAAACCATCGAGAACCAAGTGAACTGCATCAACACACTTAACTCGCTGGCGCTGCTGCTGAACAAAATTCAAAACATGGTGATTGGTGACGCCATTGCTGAACAGGTAAACGACCAAGGGCCAACACCTCTAGCGCCAGTTGTCTAACATTCAAATTCAAGGTCACTTTGGCCACATTCTCAACATTGGACTCGGTCAGATCGCTACGAAACGGCCGAATCGAGCAAGCGTTCATGCAGAGCAAGGCCGCTTTCATTGCCTCAGGTACTCCAGTCTAACTTCCAAGTCAATCAAACCGCAACAGTCATCTTCTCTTTGATTGGCAGAGAAGGCGTTTTTCGATCCGTCCCTATTGGAAAAGCTCTACTTTCCCGATGATCAAAAGTAATTTGTCTCTCAACTGCTTCGCATCGTTCCCATGGTCTTTTATTTTCAAAGGTTCGCCATTTACATTCCGCTGTTCGTGCCCGTCGGCATCCCAGTTCTACTAAGCGTGAGCGCAGTGATCGCTTGGTTGAAAAAAATGCGAGTGGCCAAGGAAAAGAGCGACTGAGCAACATTTTCGCTGAGCAACAAATGTACAAACTGGATGCGGACGAAACCTCTACGTTTCATTTAAAATCGAATAAAATCGCCTCATTTCCTGTTGCTTGTGTCAATTTATTTTTTGTTTTAACTCTCTCGCTCATTACCCGTCAACACACAATTCCTGATACATTTTAATCGACCGGGCGTCAACATCAGCTTGCTTTACATCGTGGCCGAGCATCGGGTGCATAGAACAACTGTGCCAATTTGGCAAGCGACATCGAGCGAACGTGAACAAACTCGAGTTTGCCAAGATGAGCTAAACATCAAATATGGATTCAAAATATCCATAAATTAGAGAGTTTTAATAAGCGCAAAAAGCTTGTTTATCATCCTGGCCCACAAGAGTAGAGCACCGCTCATCTGGGGCGCGCTTTCCTATCTGTTCGGGCCACAGCGAGCTTCCTAAACACATAGGTCCGCGTTGTTATTAAATTGCCTACACACTTTGCAATCTTTGCTTGTTGATTTTTTTCCTCTCGTGCTCGAAGTTCGCCCACACGCACGTCTCAGTTCAATCTCAGTTTGTTCTTAAGCGCTTGCGCTTTACTTTGTTTGATCATGATGATGAGTGGGTTCAATTTGCATTCTTAATAATCGACAGCGGCCAACGGGATACAGTCGATAAGCTTGGGCTACTCTGCACACGTGTCTCTCTTGTGTCGGTCAACTTGAGCAACATTTGAATTTTCCTTTCACTCTCCATTTTAGCACGAATCGAATATGCCGTTGGCTGGCTCGCTCGCTCTCCCTCCCACTCTTTCTCATGTTCGTGTTAAATTTTTTCGCTTCTTTAGTTTTAGACTGGAGCTGACCATTTAAGAGTTTCAGGAGCAGCAAATTTTGTTCAATAGAGATCGCAATTTTCCAATGACGCTCGTGCTGCGTTAAAAACTGATTTGAAAGCAACGATGAAGTCGCCAAGTTCGGGTCAATCAACCGTCAATAGCTCTGTGCAAGAGCAGTTTGTGCTATCTCAACGCGCCTACATGAATCGTTTGATTGCTCTTCAGGGGTTCGGCTTGGCTTTATTGGTCGTGTCCGGCATACTTCAGGGCATTTCTGTGGGCACCAACGACTGGTTTGTGCTCAACATAAACGAGTACATCCCCACGGCCAAGGGAGGTCTCTGGCAATACTGTTACATCGCGACAACGAGTCTGTTTGGCGAGTACAGCTGTCTGCGGTACGAGCACCTTCCCAACTTTGCAGCGTTCGTCAACAGTCGTCTGTACGACTCGCGAATACTTTTGGTGTGCAGCTCGGCATTCTGTCTATTTGCCGTTCTGGTCGAATTGGCCGGCCTGGTGTTTCTCATAATGGCCGATCGTCACGTCGACTGGGTCGATTCGTTTGTGGCCCGGCGGTCGAAAAGGTGGCGACGAAATCCAACCGAAAGTGACTTGTACTTTCCCTCCGCTCGCAAAATTCGCTCAAAGTCAAGCAAAAGCAGCCGAGTCCAGATGAACAACGACGAGGAGAACGCCACCAACTCGGCCCATTTCACCACCAGTATCGTCGTGGCCACCAATCCGGACCCGAGCGAGCTGTTGAGAACTATCAAGCCGGGCGGCTACTTTGCCTTTTTGGCCATTGCCCTCATCAATCTGGTGGGCACTGTCATGCAGTTTGTTCTTCAAGTGGCCGGATTCGGCATTTACGACGCCTATGTGAATAACCTGCTCTCGGCCAACACTGTGTTCCTGGCGTTTCGCTCCTACAGCTATTGGATGATGATCATCTCATTCAGTCTGATTGTCATTTACTGGATTTTTAAAGTATTTGCCACTCGATACGTGGTTAACCTGACAAAGCAGCTGCTGGGCGAATCGGCACTAGGCCAAAGCCAACAGAACGAATCGAATGCTCAGAGTGGCCAATTAGCGCAGCTCAACGCACCGTTTCAATCAGGACAGTACGGACCCGATCATCAGGCCATGCGAACTTCGATTGTCTATGATTTAGAGTCCATTCGCGATCTCGACTCTTCGCCGCCGCTCTCGCTGTCCGACATTCCAAGCGATTGGTACGAGCAATACATCGAATGCGAAGAGACGAGAAGAACAGTTACTCATGTGAACGCAAAGCGACCGAACGAGATAGGCACCACAATATCGGAGGTTGTTCGATTCTAGCAAGTTTAGTTCATTTTGTGCCAATCACTTCAATGAACTGAAGCGAAATTCTTTAAACAACATTCAAATAGATTTTTCTCTTCAGTTCATCTGGCCATTCCTACTCCCAACGTGGGAACGCTCATTATCTCCCAATCAACTCCGACTCGCTTAATGCTGCTTCTTTTGTTGTTCACATTCATTAGTTTTGATTTAATAAACTTTGCTTTATTGCCACATTTTAAACCAGCTAGCAGTGAGCGGATGAGTAAAAATGTATCAATTGAGATTTAATTTTTAATTTTTCTCGCTGAAAATTGTTGATTAGATGGAATTGATAGGCAAGCGTTTCTCGACAATCCATTGCTAATTTGAGTCTCTGTGTTGGCTTGTCTCTTTGTAATTGGGCTCAGTTGTTGCTTAACACTTGTCCATTGCTCCATTTAACCAAATTTAAAAAATTTGAATTTTTTTCCAATATTTCGCACAATTATTGCTCAACTATAGTTGTGTGTACTCGTTCACGCCGATCGAAAGAGGAGAAAAAAAAAAGAGGAAGCGCGAAAAAAACCTCTTGGCGTTTGACGACTGCTCACGAATGTGATTGATTTTTACTGCTGCTGCTGCTGTTTGAATGCAAACGCATCATTCTGGGCGGCACGAATTTGCAATACGGCTTCGGATCTGGTCTATTTTTAATATTTGAACATTTGCAGAAACGCCACGGTTTAAAACAGCCCGGGCAAGATTTGTGAAAGTTGGTCTCTCGTGACTCTTTGCGAGCTGATTGCAGATGTTGATGGTGATCATGATGATCATAGTCGAGATAAAGATGGCACTGGTCAAGATCTCGATGATGCACTTGCACTCCGAACGGTAGGCGGCCACGCTTAAGCTGTTTTAGATGGTGATGATGATGAGACTGCGCCTGAACGTTTGTTGTGCTTCGATAGTACGAACTCATTCGCGACGGCATTTGCTGCTTCGGCGACGAATGAATCGGAACTGAGTATTGCATTAAATTTGAGACTAAAAAAAGCTGATCGCCGATCGGCGCACAGCTCATTGGCACATGAAACGCTGCTAACGGAGCCATCATCTGCTGATGATACTGGCTGCTGCTGGTAGTTACACTTTCAAAGTGGTTCAATGCTCCTAATTCAATCGATTTAAATCGATTCATGTTTGTAACTATTTGAGAATTAAATTTATTCCTGTTGATTGCGCGTTGTTTTTGCTTTTTCTTTATTTGTTTACCTGAATTCATTTGACTGCCAGCAGTGGCCAGATACATTTCGAACGAATGTCGGTCAAAATTAAGCCGAATGAAAATAGGCGAAAGATCGACGATGACGACGACAACGACGAGATTGAAGCGATCAAATCAGATTGAATTGAATTTGGCTCAATTTATATGTGAAATTTACAAGCAAAACCTTAAATAGTTTTGAACAGAAGAGAAACGTGCTTGATTGGCTCGAATTTGTTTGTAATCAATTGTAAGCCAGTGTTGGCAGACGTGCGAAGTCTGCGCTCCTATTTTCCTCCATTCTCTTATTTTTTCCTCTATTCTTCTTTTCAAACAAAGACCGTAGACGAGGCGGCGCCGGCCGTCGTTAACTCGGCCAGTAGAAAGCACTGACGCGGAGAAGGGGCACGGAGAGAGGGAGCAAGAGTTAAATTTAAATTCATGCAATGCAACAATTGAGGATTGAACATGAATTTCGGATCAAACAATTAACTGCTCATAATTCGGCTCTTCGTCAAATCAAAGTTTCACTTGAACAGAAGGCCACACGAGCGAATATTAACGCTCTTCTTTGTATCCATGTGTGTGTGTGTGCGTGTGTGTGTGTTCGTGCGTCCGTCCGTCCGTTTGAATTTGTTGATGATGGTTTTCCTCCAAAGCAACAAGAGACAAATCAAATTTAGAATTTTCGACCCCTCCCCTCAGGTCTTCTCGTCTCGCCCGTTTACTTGTTTCAACAGTCACGCTGATCGCGTGTTCTCTCACTCATCAATATCCTCTATTGCTTGAGATTGAATGCAGCTCTCAACTTGCCTGCTCGTGTGTTGGTGCTTTACCAATTTATTCTTTTTCTCTGTACTCTGGGAATAATTAAAGACTGAGAAGAAATAGAAAGGAGTCGAAAGAAAGCCGAATGAGCGCTAGAGAGAATGAATTAAATAATTTGACGAAACGTTTTGCGAACCGAGAGACTTTGAAAATGAAGTTATGTTTCCCAGTTTCAAGCTTTTACGCAGAGCCCAGTAGAAATACTAAACCGCACAAGTGGCTGTTGAGATGTCGGTGAAAGAGTGAGAAGCTTTTGTCTGATTTAAGCACAACTGTCCAAAGGGTGGACTACTACGATCATGTCCGCCTCCTTTGAATGTGTTTTCTCAGGTCTAAAAACTGGTTTATCGATCTGGTCGTGTAGTGGGCAATTGTAAAAATGCTGGGCTCCGTTCTCTGCTTTAATATTTGTTTATGCCGAATATGCGAACGCCGTGGAAGATGGGCAGCTTGGGCAGGAGCACGATCACCAAGGTGGTGAAATTGACGACGAAATGCGATGCGTCATATTGCGTGTAGAAGCTTGTCAATAGAAATCTAAATTCAGCGTCATTTAGCAAAGCCGTTCGACACATACAGGTCCAAATCGACACTTACAAGACGATGGGAACGGTAGTGAGAAACTTTCTGCCCGCAGTGAATTGAACACCGTCGTCGATCTGCTCCCAGTAGGTGTAGGAGCGCGCCTTTCCCTGGTCAGTGGTTTCCCATGGCGCGCCCTTCACTATGTGCAGTAGATAGAAGGCGATCTGAAAACGAGCACAAGCAAGTTTAGTCTCTCCAGTGTCGATGGTTGCCGGGCTGGCGTCAACAACCAATACTTACCACGTTGTGTAATACGTTGGTCAGAGTCCAAGCGATGGGCGTCGACAGGAACGGCATGCTGAGAAGGATCAAGTGCATTGTGAACGTGAATATGATATAAGTGAACCAAATTCCTTTGCTATTCAGCCAAGAGGTGTTTGGATTTTGGTCACTGTTCGCGACTCCGACGTTCATGTTTGAGACGATCTGCCAGTTGAAGGAAAATATTTCTTCTAGAAGACGACTATTAAGACTCTGTTTAGTGACTTTAGTTGATTCTTTAGCATTGCGCGCGCGCGCGCCTATTACTCAAGCTGCGCTTCCTAGGAGACTGAAAATTCATAACTAGAATGTTCCTTTTCGTCCATTAGCATAAGCTGAGGCGCATTCAGTGCAGCCACACGTACACGTATAATATGCTGACAGAACAAAAATTATGAACAAAATTTCAAGTGAGAAAATTAAGAGAAAGAGTGTACAAGCAGCAGGCAAGCAAGCCGACTAGCGCACAGAGTAGTCATCAGTCTCGTCAGCTCATGACTAATGGCAAAGCCAGGCACCGAAACAGAATCGAACGAGAAGAAAAGCGAGAAGCGAAAAACTCCAAAGTGCAAAAAAAAGAGGCAATTAAAAGCAAATAAAAATGAAATTTCATTTTGCAACTTGTTCAGGTTAGACATAGTTGAGTTGAGCTCAAATGAAGAGAGAAATTCAAATGAATGCATATCAAACAAGAATGTGTCATTAAGCCATCGTCTTAATGATCGCAAGCGAAGAGAAGCACGCCGACGATGTGATCGCTTCGGGTGCCTGGACGCATATTAAACTCAACGTTATTGCACCTTTCGATAGAAAAAAGTTTTTTGTTCTCTCTCTCTCTCTCCCTGTGTCTCGGTGTCGGAAAAAGGCTCTATCTCCCTCTTTCGGCTTGTCTAAATTTGCCGTTTACTTTATTGATTGAATCGTTCGCAAACACATTCGCTTTGTTTGAGTGAGAAATGGCCCGCCGCCAGTGATCATAGAAATGATGGAGAATGAAAAGCAACCTGTCGCAGTTGATTGATATCGATTCATTGCGTTTACGTCTCGAGCAAGTGCTGACGTGTTTGAAGGCGTGAATAAAAAAGAGAGAGCAAGGCTGCAAATTGGCATTCGATTCATATTCGACTTTAAAAAAGGTTGTTCGTTGCTGCTACTTCTGTTGACTTGGCAATCGATACTTTAATTTTGACAAACATCGACGCGATTAAATGTCTCGCACGCGATTTCAGCTCGTACTCTGGTGCTTCACGCTAGTGGCATTCAATTCAAACGCAGACCTGCTCGGCTATTATGAGCATTGCAAAGAGAGATGCTGCGATATTGACGAGGTTTCGATTCTGTTTCAGACCAGAGCGTCTTGTTCAGTGTGCAAGATGATCGGCATTGAGTCAGAGCCACACCAAACAATTGCGTCTATCGACGAGCTGGAGGACGAAATCACCGAAATACCGTTGACTCAGTCGCAAATCGAGCAGATACTGACCGAGGCCAATTTGAGTCTGGCCGCTCTAAATCAAATGGCCAATTACTCAAATCAGCCAGATGAGGACAGCTTTTCGTACGCGGCCTACAGGCAGCTAAGCGACACTCTGGAGCAGGCCATAAACGAACTCAATCAGCAGAACAATGCCGAATGGCGAAAGAAAATCGGCAGGCTGAAGCAGAAAATGAACAACATCCAGAATGACTTTGACATGAAGATTTCATTTATTAAACAGCGACTGCAAACGCAAACTGCGCCTGACACAAGCTGCTGTGCCTCTCTAATCTCGAGCCTGAGCTTGTTTGAAGAAAACATGAAGCGTTTAAATAAACGCATGGATCTGCTCGAAGCGCAGTTCGCCAACGTTTCTAAACAATTCGACAACTACCTCAAAGAGCGGAGCACAGAAAGCGAACATAACAGGCCGCAAACCGGTCGACTTGAAAGCCAATCGAATTCGTCGAATTCGAGTGTTGAGAGCGGCGGCAACATGACAGCTGTGCTCCGGCTGATCGGCGAACGGCTTGAAGCACTTGAGATCCAATTGGATAGGTACAAAGCAGATGTGGGGCAGAACAAAAGTCGATCACCTGAACTGGCGACGAAAGTGTCGAGTTCGATGAACAAGTCCGTTCAGTTGCACGATTATGTCAACTACTTTGTCAAGTTGAAATGCTTCACTCCGTCGAAAAGAGCGCAGACTCAGCGCCAGAAAAGGCGCCAAATCTCTCAAGAAGCTGAAAAGGCCCATTCGCCGATTGATTTCACTCGAATACTTGCGCAGCAGAGTCTGGACAAGACGGCCATTTGTACGATTCGTCCAGCATCAAGAATTCACAGAATTGAGTTTGACAAAATTCTTTTCGAGTTGAATTCTGTTCGAGATGGCGTCTGCAAAACGAGACCAGTCTCGCCGCAATTCAGCCCAATCATCGACATTTTTCAGATTTTTTACCAAATTTTAAACAATCGAGCTGTTTGCGATAGAGACATTATAGAGACGTTTGCGATAGGTTCACCTAACGCACCCATAAAACAAGAAAGTTCGAATTATTTCAGCAATTTGCTAACTCGTCTGCTGTCGAACAAGGCTGTTTGCTTGCCTCCTAAAGACCAAGTTCCGAATGGTCAGTTCACTTCGAAAAAGCAAATCTGCAATGCTTTCAGCTTTGCCAGACACTTAGATCCAACGAGACAGTGCGTGGCGACAAGAGTCAAAGGAAACCAAACTGTCCTGCAGCCTCCAGTTGTAGAAAAAGAAATTTCGATCCCAAAGAATGGAGTGTGCTCAAGAAGCATTTTGGCTCGTTTAGATCGGCAACAGTGTCCCCTGGCTTCACCAAAAGTCGGTCCGAGTCCAGCATCGAAGCCAAAAGCGAAAAAGAAAAAACCAAAAAGGCTCATTCATCCATTCAGCTTATTGCCGTCACTGCTTGACATTGCGCGACAAATAAAGCCGAACGTGAAGAATTATCAGAAGCCACTGAAAACCGATCAAAGTAAAGAAAAGGAAGAAACAGCCGCCAGCGTGCAAGAAAATGTGGCCAATTTAAATGAAAGCGGATTAAATTCGAATGTCACTGTGAAGCAGAGCAACGACACAGCAAGTCCAACGCCGGCGAGCACAAGCGATCCAGTCCAGTCTGTTGAAATCGATTGCAAAACTAAAGCCCAATCAGGTAAGTTGGACGAAACCTGTGGAAGTGATGCATTTAGATTGAGACGCTTTTGAAGATTGCTTTGATTACTACCGTCAAGGAATAATGCGAAACATGGTATTGAGCATTCGGCCGAAACAGTGGCCAAGCTGTGATCTGACCAAAGTGAGCTGTGACATGAAAAACGGCGGCTACACTGTGATAATGAGACGCGAGAACGGACAAGAGGACTTTTACCGCGACTGGTCTGAGTACAAGTCCGGATTCGGCGATCCGTCCAAAGAACATTGGATCGGTGCGTACTGTATAATTGACCTTGGCTCCTCTTTTACTTTACTCGCCTCTTCCAACTTAAGGAAATGATATGCTGCATTATTTGACAGAGCAATACAACTACAGTCTGCGAGTGGATTTGGAAGACTGGAGCGGGAAGAAAAAGCGTGCGACCTACGATCTGTTCCGGGTCGGATCCGAACAGAGCGGCTACGAGCTGACCGTAGCCGGCTATCGGGGCGATGCGGGCGACTCGCTTTCTATTCATTCGGGAATGAAATTCTCCACATTTGACGTCGACAATGATCAGCTCGAGTCTACAATCTGGAAAGGAAACTGCGCCAAACGGTATGAGTAAAAAAGTGAAATCTCACATTCAAAGCGAGAAATCTTCAAAGCGAGTTGGTCAAGTTTCCACGGCTCTTGGTGGTATCGTGCCTGCTACCAGTCTAATCTAACAGGACGTTTCTATGACAAAGGCCAAGTGAAAGCGAAGAGAAACGACGGCGTCTCTTGGAAAACGTGGCACGGCATAAAGTACTCATTGAAAAAAGTCGAGATGAAAATAAGGCGAAATCTGCAAATGAACAAGAAATAAAAGAACCGAAACAGTTCTTGAGTTGTTTATTCACATGACGAGGCCACAAGAGAACGAGTTGAATATTCAACTGGATTTGAACCGCTTCTCGCCATAGTCGCTGCTGAGCTCGGTTCGAAGTTCGTAGTAGTTGGGCACGAGCTCGCCAAGCCAACGAGAGTCGACCACGCTCAAATCTCTGATCAAGTAGCAAGACTTGGACTGAACGATGTCGTTGTAGATTACGAACTTTGGCGGTGGCTGATTCAAATTGGCCAAGCGCAGATTGATTACCGAGCTCGGATGCACCTTGAGAGTGGCGTCCGAGCGAACGTGCTTATAATCGCCGCTGTAGTGTGCTTTGGCCAAATTGAGAAAGAACGCAACGCACAGGCACTTGAGAACTGGCTCAGGTCGATCGCCGCACGACAGTTCCGTGTCGACTTTGAACTTTTTCAAAAGCGAAGCGAGCTGGTCGCGGATCTGTATCGCCCGAAGTATTGACTTGTAGTTCAGGTAGTTTGAATGGCACCACTGCATCAGCTGGTTGGTGCGCGAGTTTGACTGCAGCTTTTCAATAAAAGACTTGTACACGTTAAGAAGAGTGATATGGTCGCCTTCCATGGCGGCGAATTTCAGCTTGGTTCGGTCTGCCTGAAGCTTACGACCCGACGGAGTGACGAACACGTGTTGAACTTGGAGCATTGCGACTATGGCCAGTATCTCCTGAGTGCAGCCGAAGCTCTCCGAGGCAAGCAGAGCTTTGGCATGCGTCGGATGCAACGGAAACTCGGCCATTTGATAGCCAAGCGGATTAGTCAATTTCGAGTTGTGATCTAACGCATCCAGCGCATGGAGTAGCTCCAAGCTGTTTATCATGCAGGTCGACGGCGGAGGCGATATGAAGTCAAAGCGGCAAATGTTGTCCACTCCGAGAGCTTTCAGCTGAATAATGACCGGAGCCAGGTCGCATCGCTGCATTTCAGGCGGAGTGAACTCTTTCAGTTTGGAATATTCGCTCTCGGTGTAGAGGCGAAAGGCTTTGCCCGATCTGTAGCGACCGGCGCGGCCAGCTCTTTGTTTGGCGTTTGCTTTCGATATGGCCACATTGATGAGACTCTCGCAGCCCAGTCGGGCATCGTATGCTTTCAGTTTCATGAAGCCTGAGTCGATCACGCTCACAATGCCGTTTATTGTTATGCTCGTCTCGGCGATGTTGGTCGCAACAATTATCTTTCTCACATGATTGGGTGTTCTCTCGAACACTTTCAGCTGCTCCTTGGGCGGCAGAGAGCCGTAGAGAGGCAGAATCCAGAGCTTCTTTGACGTGCGCGCCTGTTTCATTGTTTTAAGCTCATTGGCTTTTTCGATTAGCGACGAGACCGCTTCGTCTACTTCGTCTTGTCCGCTCAAGAATATCAGTATGTCTCCTTCGCGCTCTTTTTCCTCGAGATGCAGAGCGAACGCGACCGATACGCTCGCTTTGATGTAGTTGTCGCACGGCTCAGATAAATAAGAGATTTCAATGGGAAAGCAGCGTCCTTCGACCGATATGATGGTCGTGGCCAGACTCTCCGTAGTGTCGAAGCGTTTGCGTCTCTTAAGGCCATCGTCGAAGTAGAGCTTTATGTGCTGGGCGTCGACCGTGGCCGAACAGACAACGATTTTCAAGTCCGGCCGTCGTTTGAGCACTTTTTTCAGCAGGCCCATGACCACGTCGACGTTGACGTTCCTCTCATGAACCTCGTCGAGCACAATCACGCTGTACTGTGGCAAGAGCGGATTCTGCATCATTTCTCTGATGAGCAGGCCGTCGGTGACCAGTTTTATTCTGGTCACTCCACGAGTGTAAACGTCTTCAAATCGAATCGAATAGCCAACCTCGCGTCCAAGTACGCACGCCTTCTCCTCGCTTATTCGCTTGGCCAGGTTGATGGCGGCAATGCGACGCGGCTCAACCACACAGACCATTCGCTTTGAATCGGTCCAGCCGTTCTCCATCAGATACTGCGGCAGTTGAGTAGACTTGCCTGAGCCGGTCTCGCCCACAATGATCACCACTCGGTGAGTTTCCATCGCGTACAGAAACTGGTCTTTATAGGCAAAGATTGGAAGTTGCTTGCGTTGTACGTCGAGCGACAGATCAGTCTCTTGTTGACTCGCCGACTTGACCAGTTCATATTCGCTTTCAATTTCATTCAGCCGCTCTGAGTATATGCCGCCCAGGTGGTCAGCCGAAGGACGAACAAACTTGCCTCGTCCTGCTTCACTCATCTGACCGCCAATTCACCGAAAAACAGCCACCCAACCTCTGACCATTGATTGCTTGCATGCTGCTCAACTCTATCACCGCAAACCGCTTAAATGCAACACATGACAAAACTAAGCCGTTTATTGTTCTAATTGCGACTGAATATCTGATTGAGATGAGCAACACGCTCTTTGTATTCGTTCAACTTTCCTTTCAAATACTCCTCGTAGCCCTTGAGGTACTCGTGAAGATGGTCGAGCTGCTTAACTGCGGTTATCTCTTCGTCGATCGATTGCGTGTACAAGTCGAAATATTTTTTTATGTAAAGATTTACAAAGCCTTGATACTCTTTGAAAAGTTCTTCGAACGAGTCAAACTCAACGCCGAGCGATGCTGCTTGGTTGGGATCCTCCGACTCGAGCTCAAAACCAATTACTTGACTTTCTTCGCCCGCCGCCGACACCAATTCTTGATCGAACAAGCCGTCGACAAGTGCGGCCTTAACTAGACCGTCCTTGTTCAATTGCCGATTTAGGGTCGACTCTAATCGCTCGCGGTCTTGATTGCTCAGCACTTGGAGTTCTATTTGCTTGAATTTTTCCATTAAACCACCAGGCAGCCATGACAAAAAGTCGAGCACCTGTCCTCCGCACAGTCGATTAGGAAACAAAGCAAAAGTGAGAGAACAAGATTTTTAAACGGAATTTTATATTATCAGTAAGAGTGCAACTACTTCGGAGACGAGATAAAATCGCTCGGGCTGCGGATGGCTTTCTAGATGAAATTCGAACGCTTCTGGTTTTCGCAGATCTTTCGCCTCGCGGTCATTAGATTGCTCAACTTGACTCTGTGAATCCATTTTTGGCGCTGAACGACAACATAGCGGCCAACGAAGCCTTCGAGCTTTTGCTCAAATTGGGTCAAGGCAGTCGAGTTCGGTCAGGTTCTACTGAGTGAGCCACAGAACGAGCGCATGCGAGTGGCTTTCAAACGAAATGAGACAAATTTAATTGAACAAGCGCATGCCCTGTATTTTCGATTTTTTCGCCATGGAAACAAGAATTTCGAGTCGAAAACTAGCGGCTATAGCAAACGAGACTCGACTCGTCGCGCATAATCGACTCATTTCTCTCTCTGTCTCTTTCTCTCTCTCTCTGGCACAACAGAGCGAAAAGCTGCTGAAGCTTCAAAGTTGGGTGAATAAGAATTCGGCTTTTAAAAATCCGCTTCACTCTGAGCTGAAATGATTTTGGCCTGTGCTAAGTGAGTAGCCTGATCTGGCCGCCAATGTAGACCAAATTTGATATGAAACTGCGATTTCTAAGCGCCATGGACTCACAGCATTTGGAAAAGCTCAAAGAAGAGTACGAACTAGAGCGGAGGAGCCAGCTAAGTCGCGCTCGCGAAGTTCACCGTGAAACACTGCAGCGTCGAAAGTAGGCAACTTTGAACGCAGTTCGAGCGCATGCTCATTTGATTGTTCTCTTAATCAAAAGGGCGATGGAGATGAAGGCAAAAATAGAAGAGGCGAAAGAAGAAAAGCGACGCAAAGAGGCGCTAGCCGAGCGTCGAGCCAGACATGTCGAGGCAACGATGCGCTTTCAAAAAGGCATAAAACACTTCCGCTACAACAAAGGTGAGCGATTGACTGCTTCAATTTGGCGTCTCATTTTGGCCATTCGATGACATTTGATTTGATCAGACAAAGTCTCAATCGAAGAGGTCTTGCGCAAAATTCATGCCCAAAGTAAAAAGCGCGCCTCCGAGGATCGGGTCATAATTTACAACGAAGAGTTGGCGAGCTATTTGAACTCGAGTCCGATGCGTAGCTCATCATTCGACAATTTGAACGCCAACGCTTCGACTCGATCTGACAAACGAGCCGCGCATTTCACCTGCAATCCGGCCTCTTCAGTAGCAGGCACTGGTCAAATGCAACGCTCGAAAAGTGTCAACAACTTCACCAGCATAATCGACGAGAGTCAGACTGCGCTCAGAGAAATGAATCAGCAAGCTCTGCGAGAGTTCCAAAGCATCGTCACAGACGAGCTGAGCAAAAACGGTCAGCTTGTGGACGCTCGGCAAAAATCGCTCTCGTTCAAGCCGATTGCGGACGAGATGGAGACAAACTCGGACAACGACACCATACAGAGTGTGGACGATGTGCTAAGCGACGATGACGAAAGCATGGACACTGACTCATTGATAAACTCACGAATCGACTCTCCCGCGCCGCAGCCGCCAATTCAGAGCAAAAGCAATCGAATCGATGGCGAACGAGACCCGGACTACCAGGTCAACGCCGATCCCAAGAGCCAGCAATTCATGCAGCTGGCCAAACTCAAGACTTTGCCGATAAATCGAATAAACGAACAGCTCGATCTGAGCTCTACCTCGTCGAGCAAGAATGCTGGCAAACAAGCTGGCCCGAAGATAAAGAGCATTCTCAAGCGTTCAAGTTCCTTTGACTCGCCGTCCAGTTTTATAAAAATAAACGCCAAGCCGTTGAGCGCCAATCCGAGCCGGCTGGACCGAAATCATGTCAAGGACAGCATGGAGATTGCGCACGATCGCATTGAGCGCAAAGATTCAATTGGTTCAGATACGCCGAAAAAGTCGGTTCGATTCGCTGGTCAGCTCGACGCCGATCTAATCGAGCAGACGGCATTCGACTCTTCGACTCCTGCTGCTAATCAGAACGGGCGCGTTCAGTCGACTCACATCAACCATTTCGCAGCCAAGCCAAAGCCAACAGCTCAGATTGGTCGTAAGTTATCGTTTGCTAATAATTCATGCGATTCGACTCTTAACGCGAGATTTTGAAGCGAATCAAAATCGAATATCGAGCACCAATTCAGTTCGTCGACCGGTAATTAAGTCTGTCCGTAGTTCTCCATTGATCCAAGTTCGCGACGGAGAAGAGGCGACAGCCCAGGCGACAGCGCAGGCGATCAGAAAAGAGAGCAATCCGATCGAGAAAATGGTGCAGAATTTGAAATTTAACGACACAGACAAACCGCCCATATATCCATTGCCGAACGCGTTCTCAAACGCGAGTTATTCACTTCTCGCTCAGAAGAGAAAAGATTTGGTCGACAGGCGTCAGGGCTCAATCTACAGTCCCAAGGTGAACCCGAGTCGAGCCAATTTGAGCCCGTTCGGCGTCAAAAGCCCATCGCCCCAAATGAAACCGCAGCACCAGCAGCAGCGTTTCGGTCTGGACAATCGATTCCTTCGAACGCCGCCATCGACTCAGGAGATTGACAGCCTCTACAACACCTTGGCAAATGGTCAAGCTTCGAGCTCGAATCGGCCAGGCCAGACTCCAAATGGCGACTATTACCGGCCTCTAAGTGCACATCTTCCAATTCCTGTACATGCTAAATCAGCTTTTGTGGCCAAAAAGCCAAGCAGTCCGTTAGAACAGTTCTCGAGCTATCGTCTGCCAGCCAGTCAGCATCTTCATGATAACCGGCAGGCATCGAACCAAAGTTCAAAGTATCAACCGTAGGCTCTTCTGATCTCTTCTCAAACATGGTCTGGTATGCTAAAGGCACTTTCGTTGGCGTAATAGACATCCAGTGGATAGAAATCAATCAACTCTGTATGCCAACTCTTCGCAAGGCAACGGTCACCATTTAAATATGCCGCAACCTTTCAGGCCGGCGAGTGGCTCACGTCAACAAAACGAAGGTTTGTTTGTCTTCTATCGCTTTGATTGCTGCTTTTGGCATTTTTTGTTGATCAAAGTGAGCGAGAGCTTGGTACAGTTTCTACGCGCCGAGGAGATGTCAGGCAGCGGTTACAGTGAATCGCAGATTATTCGAACCGTCCAGCCGAGTAAGTTGCGCTCGTAAGCTGTCGAGGATTGTCTGTGACGAATCTAAACGTCTAGTGCGCATGCCGACCACAATCTCAATCGAAGAGGAAAGAGTTAAAAATTCCATTCAGCGTCTTGACGATCAGCTAAACGGTGAGGATTCATCTTGGCTTCTGAATGACTCTTTCTCAACCTAATTCTCTGACCGTAGCTCTGACCAGCAGCAATAGGCGCCAAAGTGATCGAACCGTTTACAGACAAAACTCTAATCCGGCCATCAGGTGGGCAAGGAAGTGACCCATCTCACGCTGATCACCAACTTGTGTGCTGATATATTTGTTTCGAATCAAATTCTATTGTTCTAATAAAATCGAGCTGATTGCCGAGCTGATTAAAATGAAATCAAGGTCTCAAACGAGGCCTACATAGAACCATGCGGGGACATCAGGGAAATGCTTGGAGTCAACGCTTGGCGGGTTATGATCACTGGCTAGTCAGCCCGGTGATTGGAGCTCAATGGACGAGAAGACAAAAAGAATTCCAACGCCTCGTGTGTACGGAGGGCGGTAAAATTGATGCATACGAGCGCGCTCTTTCTCGACTAGAGAGAAAGAGTATGAAAGCTCTGCACACAGTAAACGCCAATTAGAGCGTCGTTCGAACCAAAGAGGCCAGATGCCGCCCAAAGCAAGAGGTAACGTACAAAAGGCTCAGAGACAAGTGCCAATTGATTCAGAATGGCGCCTTTTGTTTAAGGGAAGAAAAAGAATGGCTATCAAATGCCGGAAAAGTTCGACGAAGGCTTTCGAGTAAAGGATCTGCTAAAAAACGAATGGATACTGGGCAAGCCGATCGGCCAGGGCGGCTTTGGTCTCATCTACTTGGCCTACAAAATCGAGGGCGGGTCAAAGAGCGCCTCGGCCGATCACGTGATCAAAATAGAGCCGAGAGACAACGGCCCGCTGTTCTGCGAGACCCATTTCTACGTGAACTGTGCCAAAGAGGACGAACTGAAAAGCTTCATGCGTGAGCGTCAGCTCAAGCACCTTGCCATTCCAAAGTACATTGGCTCTGGCCTGTGCGAGCACAAGACCAATCATTATCGCTTTCTGGTGATGCATCGGTACGACCGCGATCTCCATTCCATATTCAAAGAGGCAAACGGAAAGCTGAATCAAACAGGCGTGTTGGCCGTCACTGACCAAGTGCTCTATGCACTGGAATACATCCACTCGCGCGGCTACACGCATGGCGACGTAAAAGGCGCCAATCTGATGCTGAAGGGCGAGAGCCTCAGCTATTTGGTCGACTTTGGCCTCGCCTATCGGTTTAAACGAGAAGGCGTACATCAAAAGTATGAAACAAAGCCAGAGCGTCGCCATAACGGCACGATCGAGTACACAAGTCGAGACGCGCACAACGGCGCCCAGGTCTATCGACGCTCGGATCTGGAGATTCTCGGCTACTGCCTTGTGCACTGGCTGAGCGGCACTCTGCCCTGGATTGATCTGATCACCAATCAGGAGGCGGTACAAAAGAGCAAAGAAAAGTCAATGTCCAACGTTAAGGAGTTTGTCAGCAAGTCGTTTGAAAAGGCTGCTCACGTGTCAGATGCGACCAAGCAGTTTGTTGAATTTTATTTAAACGAAGTAAACAAGCTTGAGTTTGACTCGGAACCGCCGTACAAAAAGCTGCACGAAAAGCTGACCGACACGTTGTCCAAGCTCGGCCACAAGTCGTCAGAGAAGTTCTCGCTTCAACTCAACAAGAGCTCAGCGACGGACACGGCGTCGGCCAAATCCACACCGGTAAGCAGTCTGTCAATTGCTTTCAACATGAATTCACTACAAATGAGGAGCACTGCCGCCTCTATTTCAGGCAAAGGCCAAGAAGAGCAAAGCGGTGAACGGAGCCAGCATTTCAACCGTGGACGAGGAATGCGAGGAGACGCCGCGCGCCAAGAGACAAGTGAACAGATCCAGAAAACCTGTTGAAAACGACGAGCCCAAGGAAGTAAAAGCGCCCAGCAAGGCAGGCGCTGTGGAAGGTCTCTCGACCATCGAGGACGATTCAATGATGGCCAAGCATAAAGCGAAGCGTAAGTAACTAGTTTTGATTGTCACACTGCTCGTTGTTTCTTTCGTTCATTTGCTGATCGCGCTCGAATGAAGAGCTTAAGCGGCCGCGTAAAAACTTGCATTCAACTGCAATCAGCGAGCTGAACGAGAACAGCAAAGATGCCGAGCTGGTCTCGACCGCTGTTGTGGCTCCAAAAGAATGCAAAGAGAATTTCGACTCTCCGCGTAGTCTCAGATACAAGCGCAGAGGAGTCAAAGAGTTAGACGACGATTGTGAGAGTGACAGTGACATTCTGCCCGTTTCTGCGGTCGCCGACAGCGGCAGCGCCAGAATCACTCGGTCTAAACGTAAGATGAAAAAGCTCAGTTAGAACTAAATAATTCGTCCGTCGTCGTCTGTCTAATCGGCCAAGATTACTAACCAATTACTAACAATTTAAAGCGACTTTTCCTCTAAATTCGGCTGAAACGAAATTAATAAATCGAAATCATTTGCGTCTGCGCTGCACCCTCACATCTCTCGCGTCGCAGTTCTTTAATGCTCGCTTCTGTGGCTTAATCGAGTACGTTCAAATTCATAGAGAATGATTCGGGCCTGAATCGAGACCTGACCAACACGCCGAAGAGTTTACTCCAGACGCCCGACAGCAAGGGTCACGTGGCCAAGACCAAAGCGGCCGCCCAGCCAATTCACTCGCCGCTTGCATTGGAGAGAGCCGCGGGCGGTGGCGGTAAAATACTCGTGAAAAGGAGACGAAATGTTGCCACCAGTACTGTGGCCGTTCAAACAGACGACAGCTACTTGAGAAAGCGTCGTCTCAACTCAGACTTGTGAATATCGTTCTTGAGCATTTGATTAGAATCTCATTTAAAACAAAACACATTTTCGTATTTTTTGAATAAAAAACAAGATTCCCTGGCATTTAAAACCGTGTTCGTAGCCGCTAGCCAAATGGTGTTGAAGCCATTTATGGCCGATCGAGCAATTAAACTTGTTAAATAATCAACGAGATGCTGAGGTGATGACCAGTTCGACCTGCAAGAGGCTCAAAGTCAGGGATATAATAAAATGGCTGCCAGTACTGTCGGACATGCATTTAACAACGCCGGCCAATCTGAACACGTTCATGGTGGCCGAGATCTCAGACGGCAAGCAGCTCTCCTGGCTCGTTCAGCAACTCAACACAGTCTACCCGATGCCCATAAGTCGCTACAAGCGAGTGAGGCGTCTGTCCGACCGCTTCCAAGTGCTCCTTTGTGCCAAGGACAAATTTGAAGGTCTCTCATCCAAGATTCAAGAGTGCGTAAACAAACTGATCGAGCTCGAGCTGCCCACCGATTCGGTTCTCACTCGAAAGCAGTACGACTATGTAGCGAAAACATTTTGGCCGCTCTCGTTTCACTTGGACAAGTATTTGGAGAGTCTGCTCGACGGCTCATACTTTCGACAGAACGAGGCCAAACTGCTCGACTGGGACTTGTACGCTCGATGCACGGTCGAGCTGGCCTCTCATCTCAAATCGCACGCTGCCGTACTAGTTGTCGACCCGCGAAACAATTGTGTGGTAGCGAGCGGAGTAGACTCGAGAGACCGCCATCCACTGCAACATTCGGTCATGAACGCTGTTGCCAATGTGGCCAAAAGACATCTCATTGAGTTCAAAGATTCCTCTCAGGGCTCGACTGACCAGCTCGCCGACTTTCTGAGCGAAAAATTGCAGAATGAAGGCAGACACGAGTTGGACTACGAACGAATCAAAAGCGAGTTTGAAAAGCCGTTGGACAAAAATGACTTTTTGTTAACCAACTATCACGCATTTCTGACCCACGAGCCGTGCGGCATGTGCGCCATGGCACTTGTGCACGCTCGAGTGAGTCGCGTTTACTTCTTGCTACGAACCCAGAACGGTTTGCTGGCATCTCAAGTAAAACTTCACTGCCTAGCCAATTTAAATCATCATTTTGAAGTGTTCGAAGCGAACGGATTCGAACAAGAGCTCGACGGACATCTTAGATCTCACTTGACCCAAGAGCCGGGCAAACACCCGAATTTCATTTTCGAAAATAAATCCAATTCCAACTGAACCCGTTTTAAAATAGAGCCAGATGAAAGCGAAGGAAGTGGCGTTCCTGACAACCCGATCAATTCTCGTGTTTTAAGCGTGAGCGTTCTTCTCAGAAGGAGAATGAGGTTTCCGGGCTATTTGAAGTATTTACACGAGAGACCTCTGCCACGCAATCCGCTCTGGCAGCCGGGCAATCCAAGGACCCGCCTGTTTTTGCCCCAGTACTGGCTCAAAATGGTCGAGCATCGAAAACCTCTGCCAAAAGACTTTGTCAAGTTCGAGTGCCACTGGCAAATGACGGCACCCGATGTGCGTCAATATCTGGAAAAGCTCTACAACGTTCGCGTGCTCGACGTGCGCATCGAAATAGAACGTGGCAAGTACATGAAGCATCCACGCGTGCCGCAGCTACTGTCGCCGCCGCTCGACGATCGCAAGTTTGTCTACGTTCAACTGCGCGACACCGAGTTCAAGTTTCCGGACATTGTCGCCGAGATCGACAAGAGCGACGAAGGCGGCGAAGCCAACGCCATGGAGGCCATGCAGAACAAAGCTAAAAATAAAAATCTCCGCCGCCTGGACATAGGCGGCTGGTTCGCTTAAAAATGCTTCTCAGATACATTTGATTGTCATAAAAAATAAAGTTTCGACTTGAACCGAAATGAGCGCCATGATGATCACATTTGCACAAGTTTCTCGTTCTCTGTGATTTTTAACTCGCTCTGCTTAGCTCGGCAATGAACGAGCAGGAAATACTCGGTGAGAACCAAAAACTGTCTAATGGTCTGATGGACTCGGTAATTTCACTCGATGAGATAAGAGTCCAGCTAGGACTTGAAAGCGTTCGCGCACTTGGTATCAAGCTTTCCTCTTTATTCGTTATTGACCTGAATCCTTCTAAACTTGTAAAAGACGTCCACCCGAGCTCATCGATCGAACGCATTTACGCTGAGGTTGGCTCACTTTCAGGTTTGTGCGTTTGTCTACCGCTCAGGTTTTTTCACTTTTACTTTGAAAATTCAAATCAAGCAGAAAACGACCAGCAAATTCAAGGCGTCAGATTGTGGCAAATAAACTTAAAGAGTTCAAACGAGCTCGAGTTCACAATAACCTTTTCGAGTCAGTGCTCTATTCGACTGCGATTAGAATCGACCTCCCAAATGTAATTCAACGATCAATCTACACCGATAAAAGTGAGCTTTAAATGAACTTGCTGCAGGCCAGCGGAGACAATTCGTATGAGTTGTGATCCTTATCTGTGCGCCGAAACAGGTCAGCAAGACAAGGGCGAGCTAACATTCTTGTGGGACAATGTTCGAGTCAACGTGAACAGTGTGGCCGCGTTGATTTTGGGCCCTGTTCGCCAATCGTATTCTAAATTCGCTCTGCACCTGGTTGAATGAATAAAGCGTCTTGCTCCGGTGAGCGCCGGGGCTATTTAACCGACCTTTGGCTGATGTTTTGTTCTCGTTCGCAAGCGCTCACTATAAATAGCAGCGATTGGCTTTAAACTTTAGGGATCGGTGGCGGAAAAAGAAGCAAAAATCAAAATGAACAAACAGATCGCGCTTATTGTGGCCAGTTTTTGCTTGCTGCAGCTGGCAAGCAGCAAAGTGGCCCGAAGCTACAAAGATTCATCATACGAGACGAGCACTTCGTCGAGCTACAAAAAGGACTACGCGGACGAGAAGAGCGAGTACAAGAAGGACGACTACAAGAAGAAGGACGAGTACAAAAAAGATGACTACAAGGAAAAGTACGAGATGGGCAGCTACAGGAAAAAGTACGACGACGATGACGACGACTATGAAAAGCCGTACAAGTTCAAGTATGTGCCTGTCTACGTGAAAACCTACAAAAAGTACAAATCGTCCAAATACGACGACGGCTACAGGTACAAGAAGCCGTATGACGACGACGACGACGACTACCACTACAAGCCCTATCACCGCAAGTATAAACACCGAAAGTACGACGACGATGACGATGATGGCTATCGAAAGAAATACTATTATTAGACGCTCGATGATTGAGACTTTTTATTAAGAATGAAATAACAAGAATAAACTGAGCCATTAGAAATCAGACTGACCGTTGTTTTAACTTTGATGTGCTGTCTCTTTACAGCTGATTGGACCCTTGAGAATCGTCGAATTGGAAAATACCTGTCGCTTGGGTTCGATTAGATTGAGATCAGAGTGGCAGGGGCCTTGTTTTAACGCAGGCTAGTTAGGAAATCGTGATTGACACGCGGAAGAGATTCTATCAGTTTATTCGATCGTAATAAGTAGAGAACAAGAGGCCCTTGTTCAGAATTAGAGAGTCCACGCACCGGGACAGTCCAGAGAGAGAGAGAGAGAGAGAGGGACGTCAGAATCAATCTTTTTTGGAGCTCATTGTTCCTCGCGTGTGTTTACTCAACGCTGGACCGGCGCTCATTCTTTCACGTGTGCGCCGACTTTTGACACAGGCTGTGTGACATACATGAGCGGCGTAATCTATTTCGGACACATGACGCCGTCGACGATCGATCAGAGAGCGAGCGAGGCTAAGCTTGTTTGCGGCATGACAATATTTAATTTGGCATTTAGATAAAGCTCTCAAGTGCCGCAGCAACAAAACGACCTACAATTGAGCCTGTCTCGGACCAGCATTCAAGTCGCTTATCTCTTTGTTTTAGTTTAAACACGAGCGTGAAGGTCTATAAAGTATGATAAACTGCTTGTATTTCTCTTCTGTCATTTGTGTACCTTAGAAGAGTCTATTCAGCTGGGAGGCCGCTGACAACCAGCGCACTTGAAGTGTGCATTTTAGAAGAAGAGGCGGCGCCTATCCAACAAACCTCTACAGATTAGCTTAGATGATTAGATCTCAATTAAACACAAGTTTCTAATCCAATTGTGCTTTAGATAAAGCCAAAAAAAATATGCCGCTTTGTTCGAGTGTTTTTTTAGCCCATGTAATTAATAAATATTTTTCTTTCTGGCACATTTCGCCACCACAACGTGCTCGCCAAAAAGTAATAAAGAAACGACAGAGCGCGGCCGGAGTCTAAACTTGAAAGACGCCGATGTCCGGTCGACTCGCAACACACGCGCCATTCGCCACATGATGACGAGAAGCTGACGACTAATGTGATCACGTTTGCAGAGTTGTCCAATTCGCGCGGCGGCTAATGTAATACAACGACGGCCAGAGTCCGGTCGGCCCCACCACCACGGTGGCGACAACCGCGGCCGCCGCCACCATTAGCCATTTATTACTAATATAATCACTTTCTATTCGAATTTGAGAGCATGACCGCGCGGCGCACGTTCAGACGATTTAATTGTTCTCGAGCCACGATTAGCTCATTTTATATGCGACTTGGCCATCCGTCGTCGCTCGTCTCAATTTAATAAAGATTCGCCTGTTCGGCCTCTTTTGCGTTTGAGTTCATCTTTGCTGCCCATTTTCTTCTTCTCCTCGTCTTGGTCTGCTCGTTGCCGGCCCACCTGCCTCTTTCATACCTCAAGCTACTCTGTCAACTCGTTTTCTTAATTTCGCCAACTCGATCGGACATCGAAGCCATCTATTCGCATTAATGATTTCTATTTTTTGACATTAGTACTGGCCCGCATTAACGCGCGCTTGCATGCCAGTCCGGTCAGTCATTAATTCCGAACGTAAACAATTAATATTCAAACGAGGCCTGCTGATGTTCACCATTCGAGTGCAAGCCAGCAATTCACCTTGCCTGCGTGTGTAGTAAAAAAAAAGAAGCAGGCAAGCAAACAAACAAACAAACTACAGCTCAGTGAACCGCTCCATTCCTTTCACAAGGCCATTCGATAGGTCCATGTGTGTGTGTGCTGTGATTGTTTGTGCGGAGCGTGGGGCTATGCGAATAGCGGAGAATTGCAGTTCTAACCTGGAAGCATTAATTAGTTTGGCATCGAATATTTTCTCTACCTTCCCCTCTCATTTTATTTATTCTCGATGCGGGAGGCGATTTGAGTCCAAAAGTTCAAGCCAATGCCGCTCCATGTCACCACACATCGACATTAAAGACGCCATAAAAAAGAACGCGAATGTTTTCGGCCTCTAACAAAGCGCTCAAGTCAGCAAACTTTTAATAGGAAGCTAGTCTAACAGTTCGGCGGCTTATCTTTAAAACCGGCCGGCCGTACACGGCCTGTGTGTGTTTGCTGTCGACAGGTCAATATTGACAATGCAATTTACATGTGTTGAAAACGAGGAAGAAATCTCCTCGAAGAAGGAGACGAGTGGATTTCGGTCCGTTTTCAATTTCTCTCGCCCATCTACCTCTCATGCCGATTAATAATATTTTTATTATTCTGTTTACTCTAGATCACATTTCGCTTCGTTCTAGTCGAGTAGAGCGATCACTTGTCCCCACAATTCTGAGAGTTTAAAGCAGCTCTCATGGTCAGCTGCGGCTTGTCATTGGCGCAATGTTCTATGTTTTGAAATCGGAGCCTCTTTTTCATTATTCTTCTATCTGCCTGCTCGCTCTTTGCTGCTATCCCCCTCTCTCTCTCTTGCTTGTGTCTTTGTTCGTGTGGCCTCGCGTCTTCTGCTTGTTTCATCTCGAGTTTGATTGAAATTAAACTTTCTTTCTATTCTTCGCTTGCGAGGCAGTGATTAAGATTCTCATTGTTTGACAAGCACTAAAATAATCTGGCCAGTCACTCGTCAACTTGAATGAGCCACAAAGAGAGAGAGAGATTTCGTTTCTTGTATTATTGTTTCTCGCTGCTCGTTTCGACGAGTTTGTCAACAACTTTCAACGCTACTTCCAGTGCTCTCCGAGTCGCATGAGCGCTTGTGTTTGTCTATCAAAATCACTTCTAGTGTGACGGGCGCTTGAACAAACAGACGACGCCAAGAATAAATGAAACAAAGAACACTGTTGAGAGTTGGACGCTCACACATTTGCCTCGGATCAGGTGCTCGAGCGGTTCCATTCGATTGTCCACTCAATCAGCAGGAAGAAACAATCTGCTCGTGTGTTTGTCGCCGCCGTGTGTGAGAGCGAATGAAACTGGATGAGAATTAATGATTAACTCGGCAGGTCGTCTGCCTGCCTTCCACTCAACCGTGGATTGGGCAATAATTCAATCAAACGCGCATCGCTCCAAGCGGCGTTTTTAAACAAATGCGTCTAATGTCCCATTTGGGCAATTCACAATCAATCTTCTTCTTTTCCTTTTTTTTCATTTGTTGTTCTCTTTCTTTCTCCTCTAGCTTCTGTTTCTTTACTCGATTTTGAATTAATTCGTCGCCGCTGCCAAAGCCATGAAGACTGCGCGTCTATTAATAAATATCCATTAATCATCAGAGTTTGAGACGCGTAGCCAGGCCGGGCTATTCTCCCTCACTCTTAGTTCAGCTTCAGAATTCACTTGCTCCGACCGCAGTCAACAGAGACCTTAGAGTTTTCGGGCAAAACTTTGTCCATTGTTGCCTATTCTTTGGGTTGTTGTGTGTTGCTTTTGTTAAACACATACTGCTTCACTTGCTTTCCTTGGGCATGTGCACTTGTCTCAGGCCCGTGCTATTTTCAGCGTCAAGAATAAGCAAGACGACTGCGGCGACGACAACCACGAACCACGAGCACGAAATGGACTTCCGTTGCACATTATCTCATATTCAACTCGGAGGCTAATTGTTGTTAATCAAATTGAACAACAAGAATCTCGCCTAGAGAGATGAACTGGCGAGGAAGTGAATGCCGCGCGGCTTAATTATTGCGAAAGATTTTAGTAATCATTGGACGGAAGCCGGTTAATTCTGTTCAACTTTAGGCATTTTGCTTGTTTCCCGTTCGAGTCGGCTTCGCTAAGCCAAGTTCATTTAATTTGATTCTAATTGCTGTGGCCTCTTGATTTCCATTTGTTTTTCGCTCTTCTTCAACTTGTATCCTGCCCGCTAATGGGTGCCTCGACCTAAACAGGCAGTCGGTTTTTAAGCACCACATTGGTCTCGGGCACTTATTTTCTTACGGAATTAAGCACACGATTTGTTTGCGAGTTTGAATGGCTACCCGCTTTAACTGTTGTTTTCTCTCACTTTCCATTCACACACACACATGCGAGCGACCGCACTTTTAGGCGGCCTTCTCTCTTTGCGGATTTTTTTTTTTATTTTCCTTCGTCCTCCTTCGTTTCCCATCTCTGAGACAAGCACCGCCTGAATGATGCTCGTGGCCTGATTCTAGAACAAACACACAAGGAAGTGCGAAATAACTTTGCACCAGGCGAACAATGTACACATCTAGATGGTAATCAAATGTTCCAATCAAGCACTCAAGTGACAAATATGGGCAAACAGCCGCCAAACAAGAAGATTGACGAGAGCGTGCACACTTGTGAAACGACCACGCAAATGCCAGCCAAATTTAAATGCATAGAGCACTGGATTCAGAGTGGCTGCGCGCCGCCCGTCCGACGCCAGGGCTCGATCACCAAACGGCCAAGAATGGTTCCTGTCGATTCGAACGAAGCAGTCCACTCGCCTCTGCTGGGCGTTGGAAGCAAGAATTTAGCGCCAGACAGACAGTCAACATCAATGCAGCCGTCTGCCACCGATCTTAGCGGCTATCTCATCTTCATTACCTGTGACAAACATGGCTCTAACAAAATCTTCGGTGAGTCGGCGGTCGTTTATTGTCTCAAACTCTAATTAGGGCCACATGGTCGCAAATCGACGCCGTGACTGTTTGCTCATCTCCATTCGTACACAAACATTTGACTGTCGGATTGTAATTCTGTCGTTTTAAACAAAAAAAAAGGCTCGTCGGCGGATAAATCGGATTTGCAAATAAGCGATGAGATATTGGAGATAAACGGACGAAATGTGAACCATTGCGACCACTCGCAGATCATATCCTACATCCACGACGTAAGTACTCAAAACAAAGCGAATTGAAGTCGGTCGCGATGACCTTAGACCACGGCCGGTCAACTTTTCTCCCTCCTCAGCCCTTCTCCGCATCGCTTTCTCTTTAGGGTCTCCATTTCGATTTCTTCCCTTCGCTTTCCCTCGTCGTCCTCCTTCTGTGTTATTAAACAACGCTAAAAGTTAATTGTAAGCAAGCGGCGTTCGACTCTGTCTCGACCAGTTTGGTTTGCGTGTGCGAGTCAGGGTGAGAGGATTAAAAGTCATGTTTACGAGATCTCTCCTCTTCCTCAATCTCTTTTCCCTTTCACATATTCTTTATTTCCGCGTTCATTTCATCCCGCTTCGTTTCCTACTCTTTGCTTTCTGCGCATTCGTCATTGTCGTGCTTCTGCATATCTCGTTTATTCAAATCGAATGCTTCAAGAGCATTCAAACGAATTGTATAATATTCTAAAGCGCAGCGCCTCACCCTTTGGATTAGCTCTAATCATTTTAGCGCCCTGCATCCCCCCTCTTCTCTGTTCTCGTCTCTGTTCGGCCCCTACCTAATTTGCATTGCTCCTTATTTCGTCATCATCATCATCACCGTCCTCGTGATTGTCATCAGAGCCCTTAGACTAAGACCGCTTGAATCGCCTCTCTATTGCATGCTTTGCTCGCTCAGCGTCTCTATTCATCAACCAACGCCGTTTGTTGATTAGTGGCGGCGTCGTTCCCGTCATCGTCGTTGTCCGAGCGGCTTTCGATCGTCGACCATTGCGCTCGGAGTCGACAACGCCGATAAGTTTTGATTTCTTTCACTCGAATTTCTTCAAATTTGTCTTCGCTGCATTTAATTTGCACGCGCGCGTTTCGAGAGACAGAGAGGTAGAACAAGAGCCAGAGAGGGCTCAATTCGCACAACGGTCAACCACCTTTTCACTACACTTCACTTTCTTAATTAGTCTTAGACTCGAGTTTATTAAGAGCGAGCCAGGAAAAATGCACCGCTGCCCGGTCACCGTCGCCCTCGTCAGCAATTTAAGTTTCTCGTTCGAGTGCGGTTGACATTTCAATCGAGTTTATTTTCATTCCTGTGTCCATCATTCGGCCAGAGTGATTCGCTCTTCTCTCTTACCTGCCTGCATGTGCTCCTCCTTCTACTCTAAAAATGCTTTCAACGACAACAGCTGCGGGCGATGTTTATTTTTGCGACCGACATGGCCACGGCTACCATTTTATGTTCGTTTATTCACACGCCCCCAATGTCCTCTTCTCATTCTCTGTCGCTCTTAAAATCTTATTTAGGATGGGATTACGTCCATTAGACACACACACACACACACGATCGCACACATCGCCGCTTATTTGTGTATAAAACGGCCAATATCAAATGGAGTTGTCCAACTTGATTCGATTTATCTATGTGCAGTAAAGGCCGCCCGATGGCTCGTTGAACTGCTTAATCTGGATTAGTGTTCGATGAGAGACGCTAAACGCCGTGTTTGCTTCCCTTCATATGTCAAACTCATAAACAAACGCGCATGGTTCAGGTCGAGTAGGCAGTCGTCTCGAAATCGTTCACATTAAACGACAATTTGAATTAGCCGAACAGGGCTCAGAACGGCGACTAGTAACCGGCCGCTTATCAAGCAAATCGTTCTCGCCGGCCACCACTCGCTCAGTTGTATTGTGTGTCGATAAGCCATCTAGCGGCACCGTCTAAAAAATTAATTAAAAGTTTGACCCCATTTGTTGCTGAGGCCGTCTGCTGCCGCCAACTCAATTTAAATCAATGTATCGGCGCTCGAATTTAAAACAAACTCACTCGCATTGGCGCGTATCTACTCCGCGGCCGCCAAGAAGGAGGCGATAAAGCTAGCAATTAATTTTGAATGCGAGCGAGGATTAGAGACGGTGAATGTGCCAATCTTGTGGTGTGACGATGGTGATGCTATCTTCGTCTCGAATGCGTGTCCTCGATTCATTTAAATATTTGCTACGAGCGCCCACACACACACACACGCGCGCATTTGGCTTTCTTTGTTTCATTTAGCATTATTGAGCTTGTTGAAGAATAGGCTTTATTGTGTGCTCTTGTTTACAGGCCGACAAGGGCCATTATGACCAGGACGCATAAGCGAGAATGCAGCCTACACCCAGTCAAGTCAAATGTGACGAGGAGAGGAGCAGCGAGCAAGAGAAAGCGAGGGGGGGGGCAAGGTAGTCAAGTTCGACCAAGTGTGAAACAGGACAGTCATTAACATAGCTAAGCGCGTCGGTGGTGGCCTCTTAGGCCAAGGTGTGCGTGAGATTATTGCGCTCGAGGTTAAAGGTAACAAAAACACAACTTGACGGTTGTTGACGATTCGTGCGACCATGTTCAAACCACGACCCAGTCCAAACAGGCAGCAAGACGGCCTACAAGTGAATTCATTTTGCACGGCCCAGACTGCAATCGAGATTCTCGTTCAATCGAAGCGGCCTCTTTTTTCTGCTCCAATTCGAGTCATTTGCAATCCTGGCCCAGGTGTGAGATCGCGTGTGATTTAGTACAGCTGTGCCTACTCCGACATCGTTTAAATTTGCGTTCGCCTGTCGATCTGATGTTGGCTGGTCACTGTTCGCTTCGAATCGATCGCCATAAACGAATGAAATTCGAATTTGAAATACACAAAGGTCAACTCAATTTTATTTTATTGATTTCTACCATCCGGTAGGTGAACTGACGAGCGATTAACAAGAATAAATGAGCGAACGAATGGATGAATGAGCGACTGAATGGCCAGGCGGATGAAGTGGGCCTCGTCCGTGAACCCCTTCATTTCTCTCATTTACCGAACGAGAGTGAGAGCGAGCGCTTAATCCAATCGTAGAATGTCGAAATTTGACTCTACTCGGTCTATAATTAAAGTCAGAGCACACTCAAGCGTGATGTCTCGGCGTCTCCATGGAGCGCACATGGAAATGGCCGCTCTCAGTCGAATGGCGACCATGAACGGGGGAGAGAGCCGGCGGCAGCGGCCGGTGCCAAGTCACGTTCACATTATTTGCTCGTGTTCGCCTTCTTACTTAACTGACAAGCGTGATATTGACTTAGCCAGTAGCGTCTAAGCCGCTAAAACGGTGGCCCCAGAGAGCGAGCGGTCCAAGTGTGTAAATTGTGACCCAACTGGGCCGACTTCGATACTTTGCTTTGTTGCGATACGGGCACTTCCTGGCTTCTTGCCGATTATGTGACCACGGCTTCACATACACAATCAGTGCTATTCTCATTCATAATTGAACCTTACGCAATCGCCTCTCCACCTTAATTGTCGCCAAGCATGGCCGTCACCGTGACCTGTGCGCTTTCTGGCCGCCTAGCTCCATTGAGCGACTGCTCTACCATTCTGATTCAAGTCTTTTCAAGTCAGTCCGCTCTGCTTTTCTCTCTCCAATTCACTCACTTGTCTAGCCTGCTTCTCTTTGCATACACAAGCAACTTGATTTTGCCGCTCATTTTAACTTTTGGTTTTCTCTTCAAGTGCATTAGAAGTAGAAGCATCACTCTAAAAGTGAAGCGCTGCACCAAGCCAAACGGTAAGTTGATTTTGGTCACCCAACTTGGACGAATTTTTTTCTAATCCTTGGATCCACTGGTTGCCAGAGCTGTTGCTAAACGAGGAAGAGAACGTGAAGCAAGCGTACATTGTGGGCGTCGACGAGCGAGCCAAAGAGAGACTAAGTCAACTGGCCAGTCAAGTGACACCAATTGATTTGCAGTGCTTGGCCGAGCAGTTGAGAGAAGCAAATCGCTCTGTCCAAGAGTCAAAGTTGTCGCCATCGCAGAGCAGCAGCGCCAGTAGCAGCAGCAGTAGCGAGCATTGCGGTGAACGAAGCCATTCTTACAGTGCCAAGTCGCCAAGCTCGTCCACCTGGTCTTGCCGTTCCAATTCGTTCAGATTGGCTATCGACGACGCAATGGTAAAAACTTGCGACAAAATGAGTGCCCTGCACGAGGAGCGACCGATCGACTGCGATTTCGATCCTCCCATCGAAGCGGCGCCCAAGCAACGAGTGGTCAAGATCAAGGACAACCAAATAAGTCGACACAAAGGCGCCCTGAGTGCGTCCACCGCCTCGTCGGCATCCTCCTATGCGTCGTCGTCGTGCGCCTCGTCCACCTCCAAGCTGATTTTAAACTCAACTCCGCGTCAAAGAGAACTGGACAAGTCGGATGAACAGGGCACGGTCGACGAGAGCAATCACCGCCTCAATTATTATTCGACGTCATCAGTGTCGACCGGGTCGGCCTCTCCGCCGCCCTCGCCTGATCAGAAAGGCGGATTTGACACCACACCAAGAGAGATGGCGATTGACGTGCCAGACAATTTCGTGCCCGAAGTAAAGACCAAGCCTTGCTTTCCGCCGCACTTGGCCAAAGCCGCGGAGCCCACTGCTGTTTCGGCTAATAATTCCACGACGAGCAAAACGAACGCTAAATTAAGCATTGCCACTGACAAGCCGAAAAACATTCTCAAGCCTCTGTTGTCCTATTTGAACAGCGGCGAGTCGAAACACGGCGCCGGCGGAGGCCGCAAGAAAGCAAAGAAAACCAACGGAAGAGAGAACCAAGCGACGACCAAAACAAACGAGGCAGTGAAAGCGAACGAATTAATTTCTTATGATTCAGCCGGCCCAGAAGCAGCATCGACTGCGACCAATGCGCTGTCCACGTCGCATTCATCGATTCAGTTCATCGACGAAGACAATCGGTCCAAAACGAGTCTGCTGAACATGTCCGGCTGCATAAGCATCGAGCCGTCTGGTCAGATTGGCGCCGAACTGCGACAAGGCGGAATGCTCAGCGTCGGCAAGAAGCTGTTCGAAAAGCAAAAGCAAAAGCAGTATGAACGATTAGACATTGACGAACGAGTGGAGCTGATCGAGCAAAATATTGGCAATGAATTCATGTACGTGAACAAGGCATACGACGACGAGTTAGACGACACTTTGAACGCGAGCTGCGAGCAAGAAGCAGACGAACGTTCGATCCGCCTGTGCGAGAGAGCGCCCACACCGCCGCGGCCTGTCGAGCACGAGGCCTATTTGTGCGATGTTGACATTGACATTCCTTGCGAAGAGATTGTGAGCGAAGAGCACGAGTTGGCCAGCGGCGAGAAGCTCGAAATTCACTGCCAGAGTGAACAGCTCTTTCACATTCATTCAGAGTCGACTGGTTCGAGTCACATTCGCGAGCAGATTCGCTTCTTCGAGCACTTTCACGGCTCGCTGGAGCTGCGCGACTTTTTCGACAACATCTACGCGATCGAAAAGCGGCTCGAGCAGAGCAGCGAGCGGCAAATTGAAGACCAAGCGCTGCTTACTTATGTGCGCGACCAGAGCAAGCAGGACATTGCCGAAGTGAAGAGGCTCTATGAAAGCAGCGATTTTCAGAGTGCGCTCGAACTCTTCAATCGGCTGATCGACTTGAGCGCTCGTCTGCATCTTAAGCCAGATACTCAAGAGCTCAGGCCGAGCACAATCGATCTTCTTAATGACTTGAGTCAGCTGCAACAAAAGCTAAGCGACAAGATCGAACAAGATTTAAGAGAGCGCCAGCTAATTGATGAGCTGGCCGAGTTGCTCAAGCGCTTAGAGGCTGGCGGACTCTTTGACGCTCACGATCGAGTGGCATCTCGAATTGCCGAGCTCGGTGAGCAGAGGAAACTTGAGAATTTGGAATTCATGCAGCGACAACAGCAGCAACAGCAGCAGTTGATGAGCGCGAGCAGCAGCGAACAAGACGCCGAGAGCCAAAACGACTATCTCAGCGACGAGGGCAGATTCTTGCTGGAGAAAGCGCAGCACTATCAAGTGGACAATTTGAAATTGGTAAACATCGACAAGCCAGACGCGCCACTTGGCGCCACAATAAAAAACGACGACGGACACATTGTGATCGGACGCATAGTTGTGGGAGGCGCCGCAGAGCAAAGCGGTCTATTGCACGAAGGCGACGAGATTCTCGAGATCAACTCGGTGCCAGTGCGAGGCAAAACCATAAACGACGTGTGCGAGATGCTCGCCCATCTAAGCGGAATGGTCAGCTTCCTGATCATACCCAACATGAGTCTTGACGAAGGCCTCAAGACCATCGCACCTGACCACTTGACTGTGCGCAACTCAGAACAAGTGCTGCACCTGAGGGCCCAATTCAGCTACGTGCCGCTCGAGGACTTGTTCATTCCGTGCAAAGAGCTCGGTCTGGCCTTTAACAAAGGCGACATACTTCACATAATATCACAGCAAGACAGCGACTGGTGGCAGGCGTACAGAGACGACGACAAGGACCGATCACTGGCCGGTCTAATACCGTCGCCCGATTTCCAGTATCGCCGATGCAGTCAAATGCAGCAAGTGCTGATTGGCGACTCGTTCATGACGAGGAAGAAGCGCGACAAAGGCTTTTGCATTCGTTCAGGCGCCGCGCACAAGAACAGACGACGGCGAATGCAAGAGCAGTTCGACGAGATTGCCACCTACGAGCCAGTATGCCTGTATCGGGCACCGCTCAACCGAAAGCGACCGATTGTGCTGATCGGACCGCACAGTATCGGGCGGCACGAGCTTAGGAAGCGCCTCATGCAGTCGAGTCCGTCTCTGTTTGAAGTGGCTGTGCCGCACACCACTCGCTCAGCCCGCAAAGATGAAGTTGACGGCAAGGACTACCACTTCCTGCCGCGTCACATATTCGAGGCTGACATTAAACAGGGCCGCTTCATTGAGCACGGCGAGTATGAGAAGAACTTGTACGGCACTAGCTACGAGGCCATCAAAAAGGTGGTCGACAACGGCAAGATTTGCGTTCTCAACCTCTATCCGCAGGCGCTCAAGAGTCTTCACAAATCGGACCTAATGCCATATGTGATCTACGTTGGCCCGCCCAACTTGGCCAAGCTCAAAGAGCTCAAGGTCAAGATGCACGAGCATTTCAAAGAGAGCGACCTGCTCGACATAATCGACAAAGGACGTGAGATCGAAGAGCTGTTTGGTCATTACTTTGACAAAATAATTCGCAACTCGGACATGGACAAGACCTATTTGGATTTGTATGAGACGATTATCCAAGTGCAGAACGAAGAGCACTGGGTGCCAGTCAGCTGGCTTGGTCAAACATGAGACGGCAGAGCAGAGTAGACAGCGAGCGAGCATTTTAGATTTGACCATTCGAGATCGGTTTGAGCCGAACCAAGTCGAGCTGAATCCAGCCGGCGCTTTGCGATTAACATTCAACCATCATCTCTCTTGATTGTTTTTGCTTTATTTTCTTCAAATTTTACAATTTTCTGTCTCCGTCTGTTTCTGTGACCTGCTCGCCAACTGAGTTCTTGTTTATAAACATTCTTGGTCCAGTCGCGGACTGATTTATTAGGCGTCACCAGCACATCTCACCGTTTGACCCAAATCAGAGGGCATTCACCGATGGCAAACAACTCACGAGCAGGCCAACGAGCGATCGAGATCTGGACAGAATGTGAGTGAACGAGCGGCGATCACTCAGCCAAGACCAGTCGTTTTGAATCTTTGGGGAGCACACAATCAATTAAAATTCTCTTTTCTTTTTGAAGAACTTGTCACCTCTTTGTTCTGCTCTTCGACTCTTCCTTCTTCTCATTGGCTGTATAAATTTATTTAAAGCGCTCTTTAAAACAAAACAAAAATTCTTGCACAACAATGATCATTCTTCTTCTCTGATTATTATTATTTTATGGTCGGCAAACTCAATGCTAATAAACAAGTTTGGAAACAAAAAGTTAAAAAATAAGATCTTAATTTTTAGTGAAAAGATCAGATTGATTGGTCAGATCGGTATTAGAACGTTTCGTCTTCGTGAATTAAGGCAGCGTCATGATATAGTGGTTTGGGCAATCTAGACTTTGAACGGCCTTCGTTTGGGCTGTTGGCCGCGCTTCTTTGCATCACACGTCAGAGCGGTAGTCGGCCTTGGCACGCTGGTCTTGAGACAAGAAGCCTACGAATGAGATGCGTTTGGGCTGAGTGCAAAAGGCCGATTAGCGAAAAGAATTCACTCACGCGCTCTCGTCTGGGACTTGTCTCCAACTGGTCAAGTTCTCTCTTGATCTCTTCGATTGTTTGCTTGTATCGTTTGAAACGATCGGTTACTGCTTGCTTTTCGTGCTCGTCCAAGTTCTGATTTCGAATCAGACGGTTGTAGGTGTCGATTGCCATCATGTGATGTGTCCTTTCTATTTCGCTATGAGAGTGCTCTTGCACAGCTTCGTTCAATACGATGAAATATTTCTAATTTTTCACACCGATTAGACTGTTGTTTTAAAAGCTCATTGATTAGATGAACCCACCTCGAGAAGTTCAAGATTTCGCAGGGCCACTGCTCGTTCAGTGAATAGGTCTATCCGTGCGCCAGGTGGTGATGAAGATCGCGAGCAAGATAGAACAAGAGCGAGGCAACTTACCGCTGTTGTGGTGCTCTAGATTTCTCAGCGTCAGATTTTGGCTCTTCATTTTGTTCAAACAGTTCTTCTTGACCGAGTCGAGCTCGTGTTCGAGGAACGTGGTTGTCTGCTTGAGCTTGTACTCTCGCTGAAACAAGTCTTCGAGCTTTTGTCCAAACCAATGAATCTTGTGCTAATCAACGATTAGACCTGAACGCTAGAAGAGACGGACAAGTCGATTACCTTGATGAGCAGGTAAAGGTAATTTAGTTTGTCGTTTTCTTCGATGCTCAACACTGGCTTATAGGATTCGTCTATGTTCTTTGTGATCAGACAAATGACCAGATCAGCGTCCACGTCGATCAAATTCAGCATTTTCTTTTTGTTCAAGCCCGATTTTGAACGTTGCGTTTCAAGCGCCTTTGCAAATCAGCTCACCATGAATTCGGTCTCTTTGTTGTAGAAATAATTCTTCATTTGACTGATCTCGTCCAGCAAGAGACTGGTCCTAATTTGCCCATTAGTTGTTTTCTCTCAATTTACAAGACTCAGGCCTCTTACTTTTCTTCGTAATCACGAATGGCGCTCGACTTGAACACGAGTAATGAAACGACAATGACTGAGGGAGTCGATTGACAGCAGCAGCAGCATTGCTCACCTGGTCTCCGTTCTCTCTGAGGAATCGGTTCAGTTGATTTTGCGCACTTAACAGTTCGTCCTCTTTCCTTAGCACACAGCCAATGTTAGAAACGATCTGCCCTGTGAATGGACGCGGATTGCTATCTGATTACTCTCGTTCTCGTTTGCGAAGTGACTCGACCTCGCCTGTGGCCTCGTCCAGCCGGCTCCTCAGAATCTCACTTGTGCTCTTCTCTTCGGCCAGCAAATACTTCACTCGCAGTTCAGTTCGGCTCTAGTCTGCTCAAATGCATCTGCCACTGACCTGCAAGTTTCTCACTCTGTCCTCGTTCTCGTGGCGCGCTTTTTGCAGCTGACACTTAAACGCAGAAGCTCTGAACGACAGAACATCAAAATTCCGAACAATCGAACCGTACGTGTGTCTGTTGAAGCTTTTGATTGTATTTGTTTATGGTCTCTTCAAAGCCGTCTTTGCTCTAAATTTAAGTCGATTAGGTGATTTTCTTGCCGCATTGAGCTTGAGCAATCGCGCAAACCTGATAGGCCTGTTTGCTTATGTTTCTGAGCTCGGCCCTGGCCTCGTTGGCCGCCTTCTCCGACTCCTCAAGACTTGACTTTAATTTCTGGCCGAATAAAATTAGATTTCAAATCGGCTCGACATCGACCGGCTCTGTTTACCTCACACTCGGCTTCGAGGCGCTGATTGTAGTCGCTCAGCTCTTTGTGCTCGCTCCGCAGCGAATTCAACTCTCGCTTTTGTTTGCGGTCATTCAATGAATGCACAAGCTTTGTGAGTTTATTTTACCTGCAGTTCATCAACAATCTGCGACATTTTGCCACTGTTGGCTTCGTCGGCCGACAACTGCCTTTGTAGATTGGCTTTCTCTCTCAGCAGCTCGGCATTCTCCTCCCTGAGTGCTTCACTCGTCTGGCGTTCCTTTTCGGTTTCAATTTTAGCTGAGTTGTTCGACTTGACGGCCAGCTGCTGCTTACTTTGATCATGTCTTGCTTAAAGCGTTGATTCTCTTCTCTCAGCATGTCTCGTTCTTTGCTCGTTTCTTGTGACTTGTGACAGGAAACAGTTTTACAATTGTTCAAGTTAAATCTTGCCGTTTGCTTACCTGGCGATCTTTATCCTTGAGCTTTTCTCTCAGTAGCTCCAACTCCTCCTTTAAATCCGAGACAAACGAATTTAAGATTTCGGGCGTAGCAAATTGAAAAAAAACGACTAGAACCTTTTGAACGGCGCCTGAAGCTTCAAGGCCCTGGATCTGGTCCCTCATCGATTCGTTCTGCTGCTCGACTCGGTCTAAATCTTGTCGATTGGCGTCCAAAGCTTTCTCCAGTTTTTTTACTTTGCTCTTCCATCTTCGAGCGTTTCAGCTTCGCATTAGCAACGCATTCAATTGAGCGCGAGAAGGGACACACTCACTGTTTGATGGTTTCTTGTGCGTCCAGCTTCATGTCCTCTCGGTTCTGCTCGCTTAGCTTGAGACTCTCGTCGTATTTGTGCAGCGTTTGCATGTATTTTTCAATGTCGGCCTCTGCGTCCTCCAGCCGCTTGTTGCCCGAGTCGATCTGACGCTGAGCAGTCAAAAGCTCGCGTTGCCTATTCTCCAACTCGTTTTTGAGGTTTCGATTTTCGTTTAGCAGCAACAGCTCCTGAGACTCTTTCTCTTTTAGAGAAACGCGAAGCGCCTGCAGTTGCTCGTTTAGACTGTCTTTTTGCCGTTCGTACTTTTCGATCGCCCTGAACGCTTCGGTGTTGGCTTCTGAATTTGACGAGCGATTACGATTCATCTCCTCCCTAAGCTGACGCAGTTCGCTCTCAAGACGGCCCTTTGAACTCTCCACTTCTTCGAGTTTGACGAGCTGCTCTTTTAATTGCTGCACTTCGCTGACAAGGCCGTGTTTTGACTTTTCTAATTGAACGAGTCTGTTTCTGGTCTGCTCAAGCTCTTCAAACGCCTGTCGAGCAGAACGAGTTAAGGCAACTGGCTCAATCAGATTGTGCACTCTTCCGACCTTGCTCGCCTCTGAGCTGTTTACGCTTCGACTCGCCAGCGATTCGATCGCACCCAAGTGGTTCGCGTTCGACTCGTAGACTCGCTGTCTCTGCCGCTCATGATCTCGGTCCTTCTCTTTTTGCCGCAGCTTTTTGTAGACAAGCTCTAATCGCTTTTCCAGTCGCTGTCCGATCTTCATTTCAGATTTCAAACAAGACATCTAGGCCATTGATCGACTGAATCAACTTACTGAACTGCCCGATGCATCGTCCGCATCAACGCGACGCTCACTGTGACTCTTTTTTATTTTGCCAATTTCCTCGTCGTCTGAACTGGTTGCCGACGACTCATCAGAACAGATGCTCAACGTGGCCTGTTTCTGTCGACTCGACCTTTTCTTTTGATACTCTTCCTCGCTGTCGCTCTGTTGCATCGGGGCATGTTTGAGGTCATGAACTGGACGAATTTTGAACGCAATTTACCAGACTCGAACGCAGCCGTGATTTGCATGAACGCGAATGTTGCCGTTTTACTTCGCTTCGCTCTCTTCTCTGATTCGACTCGACCTATTTGAGATGAAAATTTCAATTCAACAGGTAAGCTAGAGCATCCAGATAGAGAGACACGAACCCGACGCTCGAGCTGGACATCAATGTCGCGCAAATTCCTGTTTGTGTCCTTTCAGGCGAAAATAAGAATTCAAGTTGTGAGTGAGATCGAGTAAAATGGCTTACAAACAGCAAATTGGTCAAATCGTCCAGACGATCGGTGTAATACTGTCCGGGATGGCGACTGCGCGATCCGCTCATTCTTGCCAAAACGCGGACACTGTGCAGTTTGCGTTCAGGATCGGCTTGATGGCGTTAGTGGCACACTTGGTCAAGAGGCTCGATTGTTTTGCACTTAATCGCCCGTAAACATCACCTCGATCTATCGAGAGCAACAACTAAAACAACAACAATAATCAAAGAACTATTGCAAACGGCATTTTCCACTGATTAACCCTTCGGCCAAGAGTCGATTGAATTCATTTTTCGATAATTGTTATTCGAACTCAATTCAAGTGTTAAGTGCAACTCAGTTATTCAGCCAAGCAAAGAGCTTGTGAGAGAGAGAGAGAGACAGAACGGGGGGCGAATTTCTAACAAGGCGTCGTCTTCGTGAATTTCTTGTTTTCGCTCGGCTCTCAAATAATTAGCTTGACTGCGAATTAATAAATTCGAAATGACGACCAAATAGGCTAGAACACGAAGCGAGTGAGGAGCGAGCGAATATAAAAATGGGGGCATGCGATGAATGGCGACGGTCTAGGAGCGGCGACCGCACACACACACCGACACGGCGGACAGGGGGGGATATTTGGATGCCAGCCGTAAATGATTCAACTAGTCGCTATGGAGACCTCTTCTATTATGAGCCTCAAATGGTCAGTTGATTGAATTCGCTGGGGGGCTTTCATTTCATTTAGACGACATCAGACCCCCCACCCGATTGCCCAGTTTTCCTCTTTCAATCTGCATTACCCAGCAATTCTTGTTTGTTTTATATTCTGAAGATGTCTACGGGAAGCTCACGAACCTCTCAATCTGGTCTCCACTGTTTACCCCTTCACATCTTTTATTTTTTGCTTTGACTTACTCTAACTCGGCTCGTTTCTGTTCCAGTTTTCCCTCACTTACTCACTTCATTGTCCGGCCCGGACGATTATTCTACAGGCGTCCTATTGAGCACAGAGGCAAGTGCAAAAGTGCACGCCAAACGATGAAAATTGATTTTCCTCAAATTTCACTTTTATTATTATGGCCTCACGCGCGCGCGCGGGCAAACATGAAAAGTCAAGCAAACAGACCAAGAAACAAAGAGTGGTCGCGGTCGAAGAGTGGGGACGATCGCTTCTCTTTTGATGCTCTAATCGAGCCATTGTTTGCGATTAATCATCGAGTCGTTTACGAAACGGATCTAGACGGGAGGCTGCACAGAGTGAAACTAATCCGTAAGCAAATTTGAACAGTAGCTGTTGAGAGAGCATCTATCAATCAGGGCCCGGCCGAGGAGCTCTTTCGGCCAGGAACGACTGTTTTCCTATTCTTATCTATTTGCTTTATCTGAGCTGCTTAATGAGCAGAGTCGTTTCTGAGTCGAGTGCATCTGTCGGGTGATGATAAATTTTACGCAAGATTGCATTGGAAATGCCCTCGGCACGTCGCACAAACTCAATTAGGCGTTAATGGCGTCCGGCACGGCCGGCTCATTTATCACGTTCGTCAATCAACATTATCACACGAGCAGTGATGGCCGAAAGAATCCGAGCGGAAGAAGATTTATGATTTATTGAGAGTGAAGCAAACAGATGCCAAGGCCAAGGAGAAGAAGCGCCTCGTTTTTGGCCGTTGCTAGCCTTGTCAGAACGCATTCTATGCTCCAATAGTCGCCGCTGTTGTGCACCTGTAATTAAGAAGCGGACGAATGGCGACTAATACGTAATCAAGCTCTCTCTCACTCTCTGGCCAATACGATTGCGCAAATGGACATTTCACGACGAGCGCGTGATTGCATCTTGGCATGCACACAAGGTCGGCTCTCATGATCATGAGATGGATTAAATCGCCAATGTGTGTTTGTCCTTATGATTTAGAAAGCCCAAGAGACGGAGAGAGAGAGAGAGAACTTGCGGACCGAGGAGAGGGGTGGTTGGCAAACATAAACTGAGACGAGAATATAGAGGAATTTGAGATGACCAGATTATGCGAACGATCACATAATCCCCAACAGCACTTGAACTTTCTGCTCGGCTGTATATGAGAATATTTTAAGGGCGAAGGTCCGCTCTCATCGGTTTATGACCGATAAGAACACTTGAACGAACGACAATGCTGACAGATAGATTCGATAGCGCTGCGGGCATTTTAATTGGTCCAACGATTTGATTGCGTCCTATTTGCTTTTGATTTAATCAAGAGCGCCATTAAACTTCAAAGAGTTAAAATGCGGCCACTAAAACCCGGTCGCTGTCCATTTAATGCGCTCCATACGAGCATGTTTATGTGTGCTTTATCTAAAGGAGCCGGCTGACCTGCGCCCACACACACACAAATACAGATAATAGACAAGCGGCGGTGCTGGCCACCATGGCGATCAGGGCGTTGGTGCGCAATTGTTTTCTCTACGCTTTAGGGCCAATATTTGCCCGATGCAATCTTGCCTGGTCAGCCAGATATCACTCTATCAACGCCTCTTATCACATAGGTCAACATCCGTCCGTTAATACTTGGCTCCATTGGCTGTTCCAGTTGTTGATTATTCACTCTGCTCGGGCTAGCCCGCCTAATTCCACTCTCTCGGAGATCAAAACGGACGCTGATCGTCTTTCACATTTTATTAGGAAAAATTGGCAGACAGAAATGTTCAAACACTTAACAAAGAGAAACAAAAAGAGAGAGAGAAAAGAATTGAGGCAAATAGTTAACAAAATGGATAATTTGACTACCACATCATGGAAAAGATGGCTGATGGAGACAAATCGCATTGAAATATACGGTGGTCAAACATGATAAAAAAAAGGGACATTTGGCTGAATCGATTTGAGACTGGGAATGGGAGAACGGAGCTGGCCATAGTTGACTTGGATTTTAAATATTTAATAATTAATTAAACAAATTGAGAGATTATAACAATAAGAAACGGCTGCTGGTTGGATTGGTTTAAATAAGTTCGCTACCAAGGCCTGTGAGAAGCAAGTGCATGCTCTTCGGGCCTCAAGTGGAAAGCTCGCCTATACTGGCATAGTTAAGAAAAAAAGAAAACTCCATATATATAACTTAGATGAGAATGCAAAAAGAAACCAAAAATTGAAGGAAAAAGCAACAATTGGATGGAAAGTGTTCTGGATGCTTTGACGAGAGCGAGACTGGCATGATAGTGGATGCGCTTCTAAAATGGACTGAATTGTTGACATTCGAATTGGTTTCTTTCTATAATCGGATTCAGTTTGCTTGCGTTGTATTTTACAGTGGCCTTGACACAACATGGATTTGACTCGGCTGCGGTTATTTACATTTGTTGAGTGTTTGGCTGGATCGCTTGTTCGGGATATTTAATGCCATCTTGATTAAGAAAAGAACTGAATGATTCCTGGCTGCGTGTGAGCACATGGTTGGGTATGATAGAGAAGCGCGCGTCTTGTCTAAGATGAAACATTGAAGGACGTTGCCAAGGAAAGCGCATTCGCTTATCTGTTGTAGAGCATGAAATGAAGCTTGGACAGCTCTGCCTTGAGTATTGTGACTTGGGCTTTGAGCTTAAGATTCTCTTGTTCGAGAAACGAAGCACGAACGGCGATCTCATCTTCTTTTTGACGTCGCAGGTCTCGGCTGCGTTTGGCCGCTTCGTTATTCTTTCGTCTTCGTTCCCAATAGGCCTCGTCTTTCTTCTCGTCGGGCACAGGCTTGATTTTCTTGACGCGCTCACTGGTCGCCTCTCGATCAGTTCGCCTTTTCCTAGTCGCTAATAACGAAGCCATTGAGTTACTGTTCAGCGAATTTAGGCCCGATGCTGGTGATGATGAAGAGAGGAGCGCCGCAGCAGCAGCAGCATCAGACATGTAATTTAAATTCGTCAATTCACCTTGAGTGGCTGATGAAGGCGAGCCGGCGCCATTTGGTGTTAGATTAAGGCCGGCCAATGACGGAAACGAGAGTGGCGACATACCACCGTTACCGCTTCCTGACTTCGCCCCGTTTATTAGCGACTGCGCGGCCAGCATGCTTGCCGCCGAGTCGATGCCACTTGTTAAGGCGCTCAGATTGGGAAAGGCTGCCAGCGAGTCGCGGTATGAGGTTGACGTGGACGGCGAGATTGAGCGCGAGTGTGGCGAGCTAGGACTTTGCGACGAAGTGGAGTTGTTTCGATCGCGCGAGGCGTTCATGCTTCGACTCTTGGCGTTTTTGCCTTTGTTCAATCTTTCAGCCGCCATGTCGCTCAGCTCACCGCAAGCATCACCCTTTTTCAAGTCGCCCATCAACGCCGCATTAAACTCGGCGTTCTCATAAGAGGCGTCAGCGCCCGCATTCGCAACGCTCGACGTTTCTAAATCCTCTTCGCCAATCGCCTCGTCGCAACCATTGAATTCGTCTTCCTCATCGTCTAGAATTTACATCCAATTAGGGACGTGCTTGGGTTATGGCAGAGTTAGATGATGGGTAATTACCGTCGGCTTTGAATACGCTTTGCTGGTGGCCTTGATAAGACGGCTTTCGCTTCCTGCTCGACGGCTTCTCTTCGTCTTTCACCGAGTGAGGCGGTGAATTGACGCCAGAAATTTCTGTTTCGTCTGAGCAGCTTCCGTGAGGGCTGGGCGATACCGAGCTCGCCTTGTTCATAATCAGTCCAGACTCGTCGTGCCTAAGGCCTGCGTATCCGGACGCTTTTTCGCTCTTGGCTGCAGCTACTTTGCTGAGCAGCCCGAGTAGCTCGTGCTCGTCCTGGTGCTTTTCTTTAGGCTGTGCGCCAAGCAAATGGCCCAGATTGCTCATCATTGCTCCTTGTCCGCCCTTGCTCAGCGATGCGAGCAAAGTGGCCAACGACTGCGGATTGAGACCGTTGCTCTGCTGCTGTCTCATCAGGGCCTGAAGTGCCGCTGCCGCTGCACTCGCTCCGGAGGCTGATGAGCCCGACGAGCCCGATGTGATTGACGATGTTGAAGAGGATGGCGAAGAGGGCTGCATGTGGTTGTTGGCGTGCTGCTGGTGCTCATTGCCGTATTCATCTCCCATTGACGACATCCTTCGAAGAGAAAGTGAACAGGTTAGAATGCTGTTTGTGGGTAATAATGACTAATAAAAGAGGAGAGAGATAGAGAGATGGGCTGAACAGGCTTTAATCAACCCTAAACGGATTGGACAATAAGAACAAAGTCTATGTACGGGTCGCATCTGGAATGTTTCTTGTCGTTCTTTGCGTTCATTAGGTTGTTGACCAACGCCTCTATGCTCGATTTAGACCTTTGCATCTTCCTAGGCCGCCGCGCGATTCCTCACTTTATTGTTCGCTGTGTGAATTTGTCTGCTCTCTCACGAGGTGTGTTTTTCGATTATATTTTTTTCGACTCACCACCAAGGACTCAACTTTACTCAATTATTATTCGAACCTTATCGATCGATGCGTAAAATAGGAAAACTGGCCGACCAGGCCGAGTGGCCAATCAGAATTAATCGCTCGCAAGGTCATTAGAAATGTGATTGGTCGAACGACGGAGGCCTAGGCCCGCCCATGGCCATCTGCAATCGATCGTAACGCACGACCCGCCCGTCCTAGCGTTGACCGCCGATCGGGCTTCTCCGATTATGAACATGAACCTTGGGCATATTGTTCGCTGACCTTACAGCGTGCGCGCGCGCTAGCTTATCTCGCTCGACCCAACATTAATCATTATTTGAGTTTATCGATTATTGATTAATTAAAGCGCGGCCTACTTATGAGGCCGCAAACGCGCGCGCGCAAGTGCGCTCGCAAAGTTCAACTCATGGTCACTTGCGGTCCATAATGTGCCGCTTGGCCTTGCTAATGTGCCACAACGGTGACGATGAATTATGATTGCGGTTTAAATTCGTCGACCCACAGGCGGATGAATAGAACAAAGTGCATCTCGACCTTAGCGTTTGCTTTTAAATTCAAGCAAATACCTGGCACATCAGTGTTCATGCCCTCTAGCTCTCGAAACCAAAGTAAAGTCCAAATGGCTGTAACTTACCTCATTTTCCAGTTCTTTTTAAAGTGGCTCATGGCTACGATCTGGAATACCCAATACTCTATTCTAAGCTTTCCAATAGCCTTTTTAAATGTCTAAACGAAAAGAGAAATATAGGAAATGAGAGTAGAGCTGGGAATTAAGCGGCAATGCGTAGTAGCGCTGGTTTTGAGAGGTTCAGATGCGATTCAGAGCAAACAGAAACGATGAATTGGATGAAATCAGAAAATAAACTCAACAAAGAAATAAAAGAAAATAAGACCCAGGCAGATCAACAGACAGACAGAGAGAGAGAGGGGAAGAGAAACCGAAACACAGACAGAGAGGGAGAAGCAAAGAAGAGTGAACTCGAAGTCGATTTAAAACGAAACAAGAAATAGAAAGAAGCGAACGAAATGTGAATTGTGAACATGCAAAATTTGCAATGTTGGTCGAATGAAATGCGCAAAACTGGGCAAGCGAACTAAGCTCGAACAGGCAACGCGATCGGGCAGGCGGGCGAACATAATGCTCTCATTTCAAACATTTGATATTGGTCAGTTCACTCGGATGCAATGGGTGGAGTCAATGCTTCAAATAGCATTGGCCTTCTACTATGTTGGCTCGCTCGATTTCGCTGGCCCTCATAACAAGCTGCCCGAAGGCCTCCCCACCCCTCTCTCTCTCATTCTGTGTGCCCGATTGCCTTATCGTATGCGCGCTCTCTCTCCCCTTCTCCCTCATTGGTCATGATTCCTCATTGCCTATTGTTGTTTGAATTCGATATATTTGCTCTCACACATGCGCACTCTATTTTGCCTTTGTGCATGCGTGTCCTCATTTTGGCATCGATTTGAATTCGTTCAACTCCGCCCGCTCGGCCAATCGCGCACCACACACACACACACACCACACAATCTAGTGTACAAATGACCCCGAATTATGAAATTGATTAGGCCCAACGCTTGTAATGTTTGCGCCGGGCACACATAATTTCAAGCCGCGGCGAGGTCAAGCGATCGATAAGAAGAAACGAGCAATTTGAAATTATTGACCTTGAAACCTGACTCATGCCCAGCGGCCTGTTTATGCCTCGCTCTAGCTGATTGGCCACCGCAGAGGCCAGTTCCCATGCTCCATCCTCGTTCCATTCTCAATTCAGCGCTCTGCCCATTTACTCAACTCTCCTTCTCTCTTCCCCTCTTTCTCTCTCTCGCCCTCTCTCTCTCTCTCTCTCTCTTTCTTCCCCTCAGCCCGTTGAAGTAATCAAAAGCCAAGGTTATTGTTCTTTGCCTCGGCCAGATGTGGTCATCAGGCTCAATGCCAAACTCTTATTACTCAACTTGCGGTCTTAATGGCGTGCCGACTTACCGACAGAGAGGGGCCACGTTATGAAATATCCAATTTCACGGCTAATTAAAGCCGCGTTCAGTGTTACGCAAAAGTTTCCCGCTCCCCACAGTGATGGCCAGTGATTGGCCGCGCTATCACCAATCGACTCTAACGGTCGGTCGTTTCTCTTTTGTAATGAACGCTCAACGGTCAATTGACCCGGCCCGACCAGAATAGGCGCCCAAATCTCGAGACCACTTTCAGTCCGTTTTTATTTCTGATAAAATGGAAATTAATAGATTTGGCGAACAAGGACAGATCGCTTTTCTCCAATGATTCAGTTTAGATTTTGCTAGATCGGAGCAATGAACGGCCTGAATTCATTTAAGGCATGCTCGAGCACGAGCTGAATTAATTTTTCAATGGCATGTGCAAGTGAACTCCTACCGGATCGTTTAGAATACAGGTCTGTTCACTTTGTTTTTACAATCATCACATCCCTATATTCCTCTAAATGTGCTTTGGCCTTTTCTGCTCGAGGTCGTTTTGCTCGGGCATGTGCAGGTTTTATGCAAGGCCACGCTTGATCACCGCTTGGCCAGTTAATAAAAAAAAAAGCTTAATTTATTCAAAAGCAGTTTACTCTTAGCGATGAAGTAGCCGTGTAGCAAGCTAGAGAGAGAAAGACAAACAGAGCTTGTGAGGCGATAGAGGGCAGAGCTGAACATAAGCTCAGTCGAACAATAAATATTCTTGAATTGAAAAAGAAAAGCACTCAAGATGAAGTTAATTACATATTGAAAATGGCCGCAATTAAGGCAGAGCGCCGCTGGTGCCGAAGCTCGACACTACGGCTCGCTGTGGAAGCCCAAGCGCTGCGAGCGATTGCCATTTATTTATTTCAGTTCTATTTTTCTTACATTTTGCTGCTTTTTTTGGCGTAAACAATTGAACGGCCTGCACCGGCCCTCGCTTAATAATTCAGAAAGAGAGAGAGAGAGGGAGAGGGGGGGGGGGAAGAATAATAAAAATAAAAAAAAAGGCAGAAAAAGCTGACCGCCCCAGAGGCATGATGGAGTAAACATTAAAAATGTTCATTAGGCCTCGTGCTGATTATCGCAGCTGTCCGCATCGACGCACGTAATCTGATCGAGCACGTTCGTTTTATGCCTTGACGCATATACGCTATCGTTTGGCGCGACTGCTCTCTCCAGCTCGGCCATCTGTTCTCCGATTACACTCGTTTGGCCGACAACCACAAAGCTCTTTACGGCATTCCTTTCGCGTAGAATGCGCATGACCGCGTCATGAATGTTCGGATAGATGTTCGAGGCGCTGAACTTTTCATAGAAACCATGCTTGCGAAACGAGCGTAATATGCCGCCTGTAGCACACACACACGCCCAACAAGAAAAATGGGTTATTTGGCTCAGAAGGCCAGAAGGTCGGTCGAGATCTTTTACCTTTGCAAAAGCAGAGACTCAATCTGATGCCGATTGCTTGATAGGCCTCGAAAAGCTAAAGTGATGCAAGTTGGGTTCTAGCTACAGGCCAAAAGCGTCCATTGGTCCATTAGCTTACCTGTACGAGTCCGCTGACGCCCATCGAGTCGATGAAGTTCACACAGCTAAAGTCCAAAATGATGTCCTTGATCAGCAGCTGTGATTTGATCTCTTCGATTTTTTGCTCGCACTCTTCTTTGAGTCGCATTTGACCAGCCTCGTCCAGCTGAGTTTACCGAATTGAAATACGCTCTGAAGCGACGGTCTGGTTAAGCTTACAGTGTTGGTGGCCACAGAATGTCGTTTGAAAAAGCTCTTGGAATCGAAAATAGAAAGCATTCTCAAGTCGGCGTCACGTCTCTTACTCTCGCCTTTGGCCGGAGCGATTTTTCAAACTCATGGCGTCGCTTTTCTATTTTATGCTGAATGCTTGCCGGGTCCACTCCGCTTCGCTTCTTCACTTGATGAACAAAACTTTCGGCATTGGCGTAGAACACCGACGACTCGTAGCGGATTATGCGAATGCCCTCAAACTCTTGTGCCTGTTTAAATTTTTTGCTTCCAGAACAAGAACTGTTTGTGTCGGTCGAAAGCGAGTTTCTACTTCTTTGCATAAATCGATCGACTCGTAAAAGTCGGTGAGCGGTATGTTGCCGAGGACAGTGGTGAACGCCCTAAAGAAGCAAAGCAGACACGTAGACAGTGATTCACTCAGATCAAGATTGGCAAACCAGAATTGAACCTTTGCGAGTGCAGAATGATCAAAAGAAGGGAGAACGCAATGCCGATGTATAGGCCGCTGTCAACGTCTAGAATCATAACGCCGCCCAACGTAACCAACCATGCGATCTTCAAAAAGCCAGACGATTGCTAATGCTGCGCAATCAACGCATTCCAACTCACCCCTTCCAGTTTGCTCCGCTTGTAGATGTAGTAGCCTTGGCGAATTTCGGTCAGTAGAGAGAACAATGCCACAATGACGATAGATGCCAAACAAGCCTATCCAGGTCAATTGACGTTTGCGTTTGCGACAACTCAAGGCGGATTGAATGCTTACGTTTGGCAAGGCCTCAAAGAGCGGTCCGAGTGCCAGCACAACCACAAGGACGAGCAGAGCAGAGACGATTCCAAAGACCTATTCGATTTCAGCATCAATGACTTGTTCTCTCATTGAATCCCGTCGAGTTACTTGAGTTTTAGCGCCGATGCTGCTCACAATTACGCACCTCGAGAGGCCGACACACGAAGGAAAGCCTTTGAAAAATGAAGATACCAAATTTCCTATTCCGTAAGCGAACAGTTCCTATTCAATTTTGAAATTGACGAGCGTTTGGTTTCCGGAAGATTTGCGTATCGATGCTGACCTGGTTGGAGTTGATGTCGTAGTTGTATTTCTTTGCAAACAGCTTAGCCATAGAAACGTTGATGGCGAACGAGACGATGGCGATGTTGATCGAATTCTGCAAGACGAGCGGAAAAAGGCGCAGGTTGGGCAGAGTCGGCGAGGGAAATCCTCGCGGCACGACGCCGATCGTCTCCACGTGCCATCTCTTGTCGAAATGCAAAAAGTGCGACAGAACGGTGGCAATTATCATCTAACAGCGGCTAAGCAAAACAACGCACGGAAAAGATTGAACAGGCCAATTTACAATTATCAACTCGATCGGTATTGGCGCAAACATCTTCGCCTTGTATCGTTCGTTAATAAAGTGCTTGACCACGTAGAGACAGATGATGGATATGACAGAGATGACGAACGTGGCCCAATTGATTTCGTACAGCTCCTCTACGATGTGAACGATTTTCTTTTGAATTTTGTGCGTTTCATTAGCCTTCGCTCAGATCAGTAGACAAACGCTGCAAACTTACGCCTATGAGCTTAAAACTTGACTCGACTGTGGTCGATTCCAAGCCGAAAGTGGTGACCAGCTGGCTGGCAACCACGTGATACGCGCTGGCTGTGGTGAACGCGGCTATGATCACATCAGAAAGATACTTGGTCACTACGCCAAAGTGCAGCAGAGCGAACAGCATCTTTGCACAATCAGATCCTCAGCTGGAACTGTCTGGAAAGAGAAAAACTTGAAAAGGCCCTACTTGGAACAAGGCGACGAAAAAGGCGAGACTGGACGCGATAATGATCTTGGCCTCTTGGGGATCCGATGAAATGAATTCTGGACGAGAAATAGACAAGTTAAAAGCCAAAAAGGGAGTGGAATGGCCAAAATGAACAACCATCGCTCCAAGACCCGTTGTTGGCCGTCTGATGACTGCTCGGATAGAGTTGACCTTCAAATTTGGTCAAAGTTGTTTTGACCATCAACGAAACGATCGCATAAGTTCCTGTGAAGCGTTAATCAGTCGATTAAGAGTCGAATGAAGTTGCACAAGCTAAAGACAAAATGAACCTAGAGAGAGCTGACGAGAGGTGCCCAAGAACGCGTAGGTGATCACAGTGAAAAAGGTCACATAGAGGCCCAGAACAGGCGGCAGACCGGCCATGAGCGCGAACGCCATGCCCTGCGGAATCTGCACCACGCCGATGGTCATGCCCGCGATCAGGTCTTTGACAAGGTCCTCCTTCGCGTTGTAATTGGGCAGCCATTTTAAAATCGGCAGCCTGTTGAATCCGAAACGAGCGAGGCAACCTCGATTCGGACTGTAGTATTTGCGCACATGATTTTTAAAGCTGCCCCATGGCTTGTGCGACGGCTCGTAATCCATGCGAACGCGAACGTTTGCAGTGTCAAGTCGATTGCTCTCCGTGTCCGGAGCAGATCGATTCAACTCGTTTATATTGCTATCGATCTTGTTAGTGTCTGCGTTCGGCCCCATTGGTCGTTTGAGAATTTATCGCCGTGTAGACTTAAAATTTGAGTTTTGCTCTAGATCTTGAGCCCACGGCAAAAAGAATGTCAAGTCTGCTACATTCTCCCTCTCGTCTATATTTAGTTTACTCTTCTGAATGCTAGGCACCTGGTTGATTCAAAGTTTACTCTGGCTGCCTTAATTAGACAAGAGAGAATCCTCGGATCACATTTAACTTGTTTGTCTGATGGCCGCCGCCTCTTCGCTCAGTCACTTTGACTTTGAGCGCATGTTTCACGCCCTCTCTCTCTCTCTTTCCTTCTCTCCTACTCGGCTCCATGTTTGTTTTTGTGGCTTGATTCGCTCAAAGCAAACTCGGCTCTTTACTTCCAAATAATCACAATAAACAGACAGAGAGCAACTACAGCTCACGACAGCCAGGCAGACATTAAGAGTCTCTAATTCGAAATAAACAGACAAACAGTCAAATTTCAAAATGTCCGGAGAGGTAGAGTTGACACTTTGGATTTTAGAAATCCAGCAAGTGACAGTTTTCTCACATCAAAGGATGTTATTAGTTTGGTCAAAGAGCGCTTGGCTGCGACAACAACCTTAGAGATGACGGGCGACGACTACATCCAGGCGAGTGAGTTAGAACACACTAACGAGTTGAAGCGGCCAGATAATGACGATGCATTTAAGTCGACGAGATCTATCAGGACAATGTGTGCAGCATTCTGTCCAAGTTCAGCGACGAAATAAGAGCCGAAGTAAGCAAACACCGAGCGGCAAAATAAACACCAGACTGACTTTGAGCAACTCTAGAACCCTTCGTTAGGCGACGACAAACTGGTCGAAATCATCAAGAGCTTGTTTGAAAAGTTCGGCGAATATCAAAAAATTCAAATCGACTGTCTTGAGGTTTGACGAGCAAAAGGCAGATGGAAGCCGGAGGAAAATTAAAACCAACATTTCGAAGGACTTTGTGAGCCAGAGCATATTTCGGGTGCCCAAGCAAGTGGCCCTTCCACAGGACGAGGAGATCATAGAGGCGGTGAAAAAGTTCGATCGGGGCGAAAACATCGATCTTGATCGGCGATTCGACGAGCTCAAGACAAGCATCAACGAGGTACCCGAATCTCTGCCTTTGGTTAAACGTTTCAGACTAATCTAAACTAATAGAGACGAGCCTATCATCGAATTCTGAAGGAGAACGTAATCCTGTGCCAGAACATGATCAAGATGATCGAAGAGCTCAACTCTTAGCGTCGACATGCTTGTCAAGCTTTGTGTGAATATTGTAATTAGAACTCGATTAGCAAACTATCAATTGTCTTTTTTTTTTTAAATCTTACACGCTACTTTATTTGATCGAGAATATTCTTACGTCAATAACAACAGCGAAAACAATAAAACAACAACAAAAAAAAAAATTTTCATCATCATTGTCTGAATAGCAAATAAACCGAATAAACGAATTTGTTTGCGTTCTTGTTTTCTCATTCTGAAATCGCAGCTTGAAAATAGAATAGAAAAATTATTTTTTTTTATGAGTACAAACTCTAGAGAGAAAATAAGATCTGTGTAGGCAAAGTGTGTGAAACGACCAAAAACTGGATGGAGCAAATAATCAGTGAGTCGGTGGTAGAATATAAATCTCGCCAGGCATTGTTTGCTTGCTGCCCGTCTGCTCAGAGACAAGTGAGTATAGTCGTTGGATTTGCATTTTAGACGCTTTTGGAGAGGACGGATTGGCCGCTTCATTCAACTGTTTGCTAGGGCAACATTCGACAAGTGGCGACCAAATCAACTGACTGAATCGGTCAGACTCAATCAGACTGAATGGATCAGGCGTCGGCTCAGAACGTCCTGGATATGCCGTAATGCTCCTGGTCGCCCACGTATTGTCCGAGACCGACGTGGTAAACTGCCGGACTCGTCTGATGGTTGCTGTTGGTGAGCGTTTGGTTTTGATTTATCGCGCTGTTTCTTCCGTTGTTTTGAATTTGGTGCGTGAGCGTCTAGAGATGCGCGTGTTGACGTTCGTTTGACGTTAGCTTGAGGCAATGGCTCACCTGAATATGAGCAGGGTGGACAGCAGAGATAAGAGTGGGAACTCCAGTTGAGCCGAAATCAAACGCCAAATGAGGCGGCCAATTTCCGTCGGCGCTTGTCTGAAAGAACGCACCCGAGCCGAGCTGTTCGGCTGTATTTGATTTCAAACATTAGAGACGAAACGAAGAAAAACTGGACAGAGCACATACGATTTATCGGAATCAGTGTGGTGTGAGCTGAAGGCAACGCTGCACGAGTGACTGCTAGTTGATGTGACTGTGCGCCGCTCTGCTTGGGCTTTTGCACTTTGGTGTTTGATTTTGCAAACTCGAGTCGAAGTGTTTGCGGCAAATCGGGATCAAATCGAACACCCTGGCATTCAAATGAGAAATGCAATGCAATGCAACCAAGAGCCGTGCTCAACTTACGGTCAATTCTTGCTTCGCTGTTTCGGCCTCGTTTCGAGTGGAAAAAGTCACAAAACCAACCGGCTAAGCGTCAAACTGAATCAAGAGCAGTTTATTGCCATTTTGCGAATGTCTGCTTACCGATAGATTCTTTCCGTTCTTACTGGTAACCTTGAGCAGAGAGCCTTCGAAACCCTTCAAGCGAGAGCGCTTTAGATATGCCAACGTACTTTAGGCAGCTAGAATCAATTACCTTGAAGGCTCTGAATAAAAGATAGAGTTCACGTGGCTTGGCGTCCATGGGCAGTCCGCTGACGAACAGAGTTCGAACCTATTCAAAAACAATTATTAGCTCGCTTGCAGGTTAAAGCAGTCGATTTGCAGATGCTCATGTGGCCGTGTGTTTTAGAATTCAGAGTGAACAGTAGAGAGAGCAGTTAAGATAATGTCAGTGAGTGAGCGAGTGACCATGGACTCATTTTGTTAGATCTTCTAGGTGCCGAGAATGGAAGTTTGCGAACAATTAAGAACAAAGGAGAAAGAAGAATCACAAACCAGCTCTTGGTCCATTGCACTCAAGTTGGCAACGTCTGCTTTCAAATGGACTTGAAAAAGCGCACGAAGAGCAACACAAAAGCGACAAACATGCAAGCAGTCTACACTTGATCAATAGAATAGAGTCCGAGCAGAGAATGAGCCTTTTATGGCAAGACAAATAGATTGAGAGAGTGAAAGAATCATTTATATGCAAACGAGTCTGTGTGGACAATCGGGCTGTTCAAACAAATGAGACGATGAATGAATGATGAATTAAGAAGACGGCTAGTGTAAAATACTGGCCTCGGTAAATAATCACTCTCTCACACTCAAACACACAGACAGGCATAGACAGAGATGGCCGTCATCAAGATCACCTGCAGCCACAATGATGGGACGATGGTTAGCAGTATGATCAGATGGCCCTAGTTTAGAGCAGATGAATAGATATTCACCTTGTTTTGTTCTTCTTTTTCACAATCGTCGCCAACAGAGGCCATGTTCGCATTAAGGTCTTCTTCATTCATGCTGCCGGCAAACGTTTTGCCAGGTCCGGTTTCATCCATGTCGGCAAACTCTTCCCCACCACTTTTCGTTTGCATTTTCTCTTCATTCTCAATCCGATTCACTGTTGCGAGCGTCGCTGCCTGGCTCTCGAGTGGCTTTATGTGATCGGCCATTTTCGCCTCTACTTTACTGGACAGATCGGGCGATTCAGAGGGCGACATTGACGAGTGATATGAAGACGCCGAGTTGGGCGAATTGGAGGACGAGGAGCTGGGCAGCTGCTGTTTGCCCGTAATTTGGTTTGTAACGGATCCTGCTTGCAGTGCGTTGTGGGACGATTGAGCAAAGCGCTGAATGCAGTTGGATGCGCCCGTCAACAACGCGGCGTTGTGCACACCGGCGGCTGTTCGGCTGTTCTGAACAAGAGACGCTGGTATGGGCGCGTACAGTTTGGCATTCGAGTGCGGCAACTGCATTCGAATGGTGGACGAGACGTGGCCGCCTGCTTGGTTCAAAGGCACTCCGTTCGAGTAGGCCAACAGAGCAGACGGACTCAACTGATAGTGCTGATTTTGACTTATGATCTGATGATATTGGCTGTCGACCGAGTTGGCATTGGTCATGTTGACTAAATTAAACTTTCCCATTTTGTGTCTTGCTCGTCCGCGTCTTTGTTTTCTGCTGTTTGTTTAGTCGATGACGATTGTCGTCTGAGCAGCTCTTACGTTGCTCGCTGGTTCATTCAAGTGGAGAGAATTTGCCTCGTTTTCTGTCTCTCTCCTCCTCTTCTTCTTCTTCTTTCTCTCTCAAGACGCGTTTGTCTAACAACAAGAAGAAAATAATGCTAAACGAATTGTCATTAGTGTCTTGCTCAATTAACTATTTCGCCCTCTCCCGGTCTCCCACTTTCTTTCGCTAAGATTCACGATCCCACTCACTCTCTCTCTCTCTCTTTCTCTCTTTCTGAAACGATATGAATCACAGCCAGCATTTAGTCGAAGAGCTCATACCAGACTAGAATGTGATTAGCTGCACACTGCTCATGGATAAATGCCAGCAGCGTCACCGTTAGCATGATCGTCACCGTCATCATCGTGATCTTCATCGTCTGCTACCTTTAAATCGTGCATAATCACAAGCGAACCTTTTAATTCAATTCTCTCTCTCTCTCACACACGTATCCGGTCAACTGTTATTCGATTAGATTTCGATAAATTCTGATAAACGAGCATTAATAAATGGAATAAAAAAAATCACATAATATGATAGCAAGCGATTCCAAGCAACGCGACCGTGAACGCGGGATGGATCGGCACCTGGCATGAGTGGATGTAGTGAATTCCAGATTTAGATTCAGATTCCAGATTAATCAAGCGTTTTTAATAGGCAAAGTGGAGTCGGGAAGCGACTTGATTGCTCGTGCGATAAGCCAGATTGTGCATGATATTGCATTGAAAACAGGTGCCGCAAGTGCCACAAGTGCTTGACAGCCAAGCCCTGGATAACAAGACAGGAGCGAGTGGACGATCTGGTGGTCGGACCAGAGCTGTTGTGTTCTCATCTCTTTCTAAATTTACCTCGTCGGCTGCAATTATTGCTGCGTTCTCAAACGCTTCGTTGCGCTTATCGTGGCTGGATGCCAGAGCGCCTATCTGACCATTCATTTCTGATCCGAGGAGATGATGCTGAACTGACTGCGAACGCTGAGCTTGACTTTGAACTGAGCACGTTGGTCCGGTTTGTAGGTGAGAAACGGCGCTGTTTACATTCACAACTGGCCCCATCAATTTAGTTGCGCTCTGGTTCATATCCAAATAATATTTAAATACACACAAGACCAAGACATCTATCTACTCGGCTGAGCGGAGAAAAAGCATAAATGAGCGTAAAGTAAAAGATTTGCTATGGAAAAAAGCGAGAACATGGAGCTCAGCAATCTGCTTGGAAAAGTGACTTGAAAATTTTGTTCATTTTGATTGAACGATGGGAAAAGGCCAGAGAGAGAGAGAGAGGGAGGGAATGAAGAGAATGAGAGCGGGGCCAGGCCAGAGCCAAATCAGAGGAGGCAAAAATAGGGAATCATTGCTCGCTAAATGCACAATCATGCCGAGCGCTAAGCGCACGCCGGCAAATCCGGTCCGCATCGATTTGTGCGTCGTCGCATTTGCTTTGTTGCCAGCCAGTCGGGCGCGCTCGCAGCGGTAGCGATCGCGCTCTCCACACACACACATTAACACATTCACACTGGTTAAACGCTTCTCGTTCTTTTCTTATAATATTTTCGCGCTTCTCTTGCAAGCTTCAAATAAATTCATCGTCATTATTGCTCGCTGGCTGAAATGCGCCTATTTTATTTAATTGTGGGCCATTGTTGCAGGAGTTTAAAGCGGCGGTTCGATAATTGCCGGCAGCGAATACCTCTTTTCCAGCCATTTGATTCGCTCACTCAGGCGCCATTAATTTGGTTTCTAAACTGGAGCGCGCTCGATGCATTTTTTTGTCTCGCTTACTAGTGCCCAGGCGAAAAATCAGTTAGCGACGTACGTCAATGCACTTAGCGATCTAATTTAGAAGCTCGTTGCTGAAATTGCTGCCACTGCCTCTGCTGCTGCTGCTTACCGCCTCAATTCGACTCTATTGTCGCATTTCTCACTTCTTGTACTAGGCGGGTTCGCATTGGCGTTGTCGGCGAATATTTTCGTTTCTCCAAAATGAGAAACAATTTAGTCTAGTAGTCGCCTCGAGTCCATTTAAAGTTAAAGTTCTATCGCGACCCGATCGAGTAGAATAAGTGAAGAAGGAGAAAAATAAAAAAACGAGAGAAAAGGCTTTTGTGACTTCAATGACGCTGCCGATAACCAGCCATTAGGGCCGGACGATGAACAAATCGACCACCAGTTGGGCACGACCTATCGACTCGAATTTAATTGAGGTTCGCTTAGAGAATATCAAATTCGCTGTAGGCTTGAGATGAAAACGGAGCACTACAAGCAGCAATCAAACGGACGGTCAAGATCGGTGCTCACAGGCCAATTGTTAGATTGATTTCTGAGACCGGCGGCGACACTAAAAATTAGACGCCCGTGCATGAAAAACAGCTGGAGTTGGCTACTGGCGCTTATATTCGCAAATAGCACAATTCAAGTGCCAGCGGTGAAAAACAATCGGCGACTGCACTGAATACAGCCCGAAAGAGCTCGAGCAGCAAAGAGAGAACAAGAAGTGAGACAAAATAGAATGGGAGAAATAAATTTCAGAGTTCAATCTGAATGCATTTTAGGTTAGCGGTCGAATGAATGTGATTAAAAGACACGGCCCGAATAGGTCGAGGAGCGTGAAATTAAACAAAAGACGAGTGCGCGTGTGTGTGTGTGCTGGTCGATTGAAGACGACCAAAAGAGAACAGCGAGCAGACGACCATGACCACAGCGGTGGTGAGCATGACTATGAGCACGGCGATGATGATGATGACGACGATGATGTAGGTGAGGAGAGAGCGGACGCATGCATTCTTAAAGCCAAGCCGCCGCTACTCGAATGAGTTCACACGCAAAAATGGGATGTGAAACCCTAGATCGAGCGTGAGTCGACTACACTCGCCGCTCGCCTTCTCCTCCTTTCTTTCTCCCGCTCTCTCTCTCTATTGCTCTCTCTCTCTCTATTGCTAGTCTATCTTGATGCTCGGCATATTAGATTTCAAGAATTAAATTAATTTCTTTAGCGGGCTTCAAACGTATCGCTCAAGTGGCTTGGCTGCCTGCGCTCTCCAAATCATGCATCGTCTCAACGCAGCGAGCTCTGGCTGTTGCTGCCACCATTCACGGCCCTCTCCGCTCCTTAATTGTTTTATTTGGCTCCATTAGTTGGTTTAGAGCGAAACTGTTTACAAGAAGAAGAAGAATGGCGGTCGCTTCCAAACCGCCGCCCGTCGTTGTTTCTTCGTTCGATTAAATGCGCAACGACGAATTAGCAGGTTTTAAAGTAGTCATCGTAACTTAAACGCTCGGCAACAACCATTTAAATATTTCGGCGTTAGTCGCCTGCTCGCATTTACTTGTTTCTATTTTTCCTTCTTACTCTCTCTCTCTCGCTCGGTTTGTTTGAATAATATAAAACCTGAATAATTATTTTAATGCTTCTCATTGATGGCGGTTCATTGAAGAAGAAGAAGTAGACCTGAGAAGTTTCAAATCAAATGGAAACGCACACAAGCGCACAGGCCAAAATCAAGTGACTTGAAACGTCACCGGAAAATAATTTTCGAGCAAGCAGAGCAGATGGAAGAGAGAAACGCTGCGGAAAAAGAAAACCCGCAAAATAGACGATCGTGTCTGGGACGGTTGTTGTGGCTGAAAATCGGCGTCGATGATAACATTAATGAATTACAACTGAAATGTTAATCAAAAGTGGTCCGATTGCCATTTAGACGATGCTTGTGTTCTTAAGACTCGAGTTCCGAATGGATATTGCCTGCACGCTCGATCGACTGGTAATCGTCAATCGTTCGCTCAATGGCTTGCTGGCTGGCTGAATGAGGCAGGCCTTCCTGACTGACTGAGAGCCGCCTGTCTTTGTCTCCTTTCCCCACAAAGCGGCCTCGTTCAACAATGCTCGTGGGTATAAATGAGCGAATGATAAATACATGAGAATAATGATTACAAATGAGGCGACGCAGATCGAGCAAACGCCAATCGCACCGAATAGCCCAATCGGGACAGAGAGCGGCTTAGGTTTCAGTCAATCAGTCAATAATTTTCGAATCTAGTTTGTATGTGTGTGTGTGTGTGTGTCATACAAATGCGTTGAGCGCACACCAAACAATTTAATCTGGCAAGCAGAAGAGTTGAGCGAGCGAGTATGATGATGAGCACGATGACTAGCTGTCCCACGAGATGATCATGAGCGCAGGCAAGGATTAGGGACAGGGCGAAATTTAAACAAAAATTAAAGCAAAACAAGAGGCGCATTATAGAAATCTGAACGCGTCGCCATTGTAGGTCAGAGAGTGGCACCGGTCTACGCCTAAAGCGCGTATCGTGTCATCTTTTGTTTGCTGACCTCTATGTGACGATGAATGAGAATCTCTCTCGCCCTCCTCTCATTCAAACACTGGCATATTCAAACGGGCTGGCTCATCATCAGCCGCTCGGTCGCTTGGTGCGTTTCTGTTGCAGCTGTTTGCTTCGATCCGCTTGTTTGATTAGAAGAGCTTTACTCGCTCGCAACCAATTGAAATTGACGTTTGAAGCTTGCCTGCTTCCGAGAATAAAACTGTCATAAACACACGCCGAGCAGAGCGATCGCAACGACAACAACAACGGCGAGCGCTTGTCGTGTGGCAGGGCTGTCGAGACTCTGAGCCGACACTCATCCATGCGCCAGAGCTCGGTCCGCCTCGAGCGTTCCAGCAACACACAAACAAAGCAAATCAGTGCACAGGTTGAACTTGAGGCGGCAAAAATTGAAGAGAGAGAGAGAGTGAGAAAGAGGGAAAAAGGTTGTTTATATCCATGTCTCGGGCAGAAGAAGACAAGCAAGCGGATATGAAGCGATTTGGACAGGAATGCGTCTCAAATCGATCGAATTAGCTCAAACAGATGTCAAACTAATGCCTGCTCGTTCGTCTAACGCTTCAACTAAAGCTGAATGAGTGAACTCACTGAAGCGATTGATTCTCGCACAATAAAGCGCTCAGACGATCCATTCGTTAGATCGGCGTATGTCTGGCACTGTTTAATAAGAAATCAATTTGGTCAGTCAGGCAGACGTGAGTTAAAAGTTGAAGCGTAAAAAGCGGCACCTTGCTGCTCTGAGCTTTGCCACCCTGCGCTAGCTCAAGTTAAGCCTCAGCTACTTCAAGCTGTTCTCTTTTCTCTCTCTCTCTCTTTCTCTCGCTCTCTCTCTCTCACTCTCACTCTCACTCACTCTCTGGGGCAGGCTCTCAGCCTAGAGTCTCAGTAAAACGCTTTTTCCTTGCTCTTGCTCACTCCCTCTTTGCCTTAATTTGTTTATTTTCTTAGGTTTTTGTTCGCTGGCTAACTTGGATCGATTGCGAAGCGATCGAAGCCGTCATTCAAAACTTTGAGTTGTTCATTATATAAATCTGAGCCACATAAACACATACACCGAACGAGCGAACGAGTTATTAGCTCAACTAACCTCAGCCGAAAAAAGGTCTTCTTAATGACTTCCGAATGCTGCCGTTCCTTTCTCTCTCTCTGCCTTGCGCCGGCCACTCTTGGTTGCCTCTCTGCTCTGAGACAGAACTTTGCCAGTTGGGCTCACTCACTCGTTTACGAGCTTGTTCTTTCTCACTTTAATTGCTGCCTTCTCATTACGTTTCCTCTTGATTCGCTCAAAACGCTCAATGTGATCGTGATCTACCTGACGCTTTCCTTTGTCCCTTGATCGTAAACAATTTGTTTTAATTCAAAACCACACGCGACTGGCAATTCAACGACGACGACGACGACGACGCTGACGATGAATGCCAAGTAAGAAAACATTCACGGAAGTCAAGCGATTGGTAATAGACGCCAAGTGAAAAGCCCTAGCAACCGAAGTTGTTTGAGTCTCGTTCAGAGAGACGCGCTCTGCGCTTGAAATATGCCAAGCAAAAGTGAATACAGGAAAAGATTAGAGCTGAGGAGGCAGAGAAATGTATCATCAATTTGTTATTTATAGATTCTGGTCGATGCCTTTGAAGGCTTGAAAGAGACGTCAATCGAATCGATAATGAGATGCATTTGTGTGTGGATGCCGCACATGGTTGCCGACTTGAATAAATATGTCGATCCTGCTCGCCAACACATGTTGCTGGCAAAGGGTTCGTGCAGTCTGCCACAATCGTGTTTGAGAGGCTGTAAATGACGAATGCGATTGCAAGATCGCTGAGCTGGCTTCCTCTTCTTCGCCGTCTCTCTTTGTGTCGAATTAATCGATTAGATCAGAGCGAGATGGAGCACAGAATGTCTCTATCGACAACTGCTCGGCAACAAAAAGAAATTAACGAGCACGCACAGACATGGAAGAGCGAGTAAGGAGCCCAATCAATCTGAGTGGATATCAGTGAACGCTAATTGTCCAGGCCAGATAAAAGAAGCAGCTAGAGAGCGAGTGCGTGTTTGTACGCCACAAACGGGCGCACAGACGCAAAGCCGACTGAAAGAGGCGAACGAATGCGGGGAAGTAGGAAAAGAGGGCAGACGATGCTGTTTTACAGGATGCTGAGAGACGAACTGGAATCGACTGCCGTCCTCTCGGCCTCCCCTTATCCGCCTTCTCTTAATCAGGGGCTATCAAAGTGGCTCGATCCGAATGCTTACAAGCCTGATGAAATAATTAAATTGATTGATTGAATGCAGTGCAGTGAATTGCTTTAATTTTATTTACAACAACAAAATATCAATCAACAGATTAAATGGCCTTTAGGGCAGTCTGCTTTGCTACTGGCGCTCGCATTTGCATCAGCTAGATGATGCTGCTGCCGATGATGAAATGAGGCTACGCGGCAAATAACCGGGCCTCAGTCGAGCAGCTCGCTCAAGCAATCTTTGCCTGAATCGAGCAGGCGCGACCAGAATGCTGCTATTCGCTTTTACTTGGTTAACGTCAACGGAGCCGCACTATCCGACTTGTTCAATTTCTCACTCTTCTAGCTTTCTCTCGCTCTCGCTCTATTCTTTCGCCCTCTCGCCCTGTTCGACTTGTTCTCTCATTGCTGAAGGAGTGCACGAACGTAAACAGTTGAACGTTCGTCGATCAATCAGGCGAACTCTAAAGCGAAAAAACAAACAAGAAAACTGACGAACCAGGCAGCTTTCAAGTTTATTTAGATTCATTTCGTTTGTTTTCGTTCTCCAATTTTTATTGCAGTTCTATAAAAGCTCTTTCTTTATCTGGTAAACAGGCCTGTGTCTGCCACAAGCCGTGCACACATACACGCATACAGACACACGCACACACATGCGATGAGGATGATAGCGAGCTAGGAGTAATTGAGCAACGCACACCACAGTCAGTTACAAGCCGAGGCTCTAACAAACATGCAATCGAACGAAAGAGATCCATTTGATCCTTGTCAATCAAGCAACGGCGGATCGGCATTCTCCTATTCGTCTGCGATTACATGCAGATGAACGCGTTCGGAACAAGTTGGCCAGCAGTCGAATAATTGCCTACTTTGAGCGAATGTGAAATGGCCGAACGGAAATCAGGAGACGAAGTATTTCAGCAGCCAACAGAAAAAAGAATTAAGTATGCATGAACGAAGAGGAGGGGGATTTTTTTTTAAGTTGGCGCTCAATTAGAAACCGGAATGGCATTAAGCCCTAAAGCCATAAATGCATAGACTGCGACCGAATGGAAAGGAAACGGGAAAATCAATAAAGTAACACTTTTGCAAGCGAGCCCACGCGAATCAAAAGAGCATATTTCATCCAGCAATTGTCGCATGAAATATCCGCTAAAATAATATAAACCGGGGGATAAGCGCGATGAGCAACGGCGGCGACTTGACCCGCTTAAGTGCATCTCTCACCAGAGTCGTGTGTGGCCCATGAGCAAAGAGAGAAGCAGTCAGATAGACGATAGTGAATCGCAGAGAAAGATAGAGAAAGCAAGCAAAAAAAGCCGCATGCCGGCTTGATATCGAAGATCGGCCCGAATTCCATGTCTTGTTTGCTTTTCGTTCGGCTGAGATGCGTGAAAAGCGAACATTCCCGGACGTCGGTGCCCTTATTGATGATTTCTTTTATTCGAGTAGACGATCCACTCCAAAATTTGCAGATGTGGATAAGCGCTCCTTGGCTCAATTAGAATGGAGCTGCAAGTCGCTGTTGCTGCCTTTTCACTTGATTAGTCCCCTGTCTTGAATTGCAATTGGTCTTTGAGTTGAGACTGACTTGAGTCCCATCAATGTTCACCGCCGTTACTTTCAGATTTTATTCGCATGAATTTTAGCAAAAATAAATAGCAGTTTCGCGTGTCGACTCGAGCAGAATAAGAACAAACGAATGCGATATATAGAAATCAAAATTGAAATTCTACTCAAAGAAAATCAGAGCAGATGTTTGATTAAGCTGACCGGCAGACAAAGATTTTAGTGGCTGGCATCAATGACCATCTCGTCAAAGACGTGGCCTTGACTGCAATCTCGCTTGTCAATCGAATAGAATCGGCTGCTGGTCGAGCACAGCTTTAGGTTTCACGTTTGTGTGTAAATAATTTGGCGAGTGATTCGAACGCAAATCAATATAGAGGAAGAGTCGACTGCCACTGGCTTAGAGAACGAGCGAGCCGATTATTAGTAAAATTTGCAAGTCAATCGCTAAATTGTATTTGAATCTCTGGCGGCCGACGCAAAATGAACGAAAAGAGTGATAAAAGACAAAAGGCGGGTGTGTGTGTGTGTGTGTGTTGGGTTTGAGTGTCGTTGGGATCCAAGCGACGTCGGTCTACTCGCTTGACTGTCTACCAGGCACTTTGGACATGAGCTCGCCCTTGAGCGCTTCTCGCTTGGCCTTTTCGTCGGCGTCTACTGGCGAGCGGAGACTGTTTAGAATACTCTTTGTCTTGTCGAAGTAAATTGTGTTTAAAGAATGCCGAATCTGATTCTCCATCTCCTCGACCAATCGACCGATGTTGCCTATGTGAGTCGAGTCATTCAGCGACGCGTCCTGCTCTTTTTGTCTCATCAACGAGCCGCCCAAATTCATCATGCCCGAGTCCTGTTTGTTTGTCTGCAGCCAGAGCATGACTGTCGACGTGAGCTTGTAGTGCACCTTGCTGCTGTTGGCTCTCTCTTGCACTTCAATCACGTGAATCGAGTCCCAGCAGCCTTTTATTTTGGTGCTATTGCCGTCGCCTGCCTTCTTGATTAGAATCACGCCCGCAAAGCCGTAGTCATTGTCCCAGAAGTAGACCGAAGACACGCCGCCTTCGAAGTACATTTCGCGGTACTGCTCAAACGCCGAGTTGGCCTCGACCTCCAGCTTTCGAAGGCGGTCTGACGGCTGGATGCCGTCCTCGAACGGCGGATCGTACTGGTTGCTCCACGGCGAGCGATACGAGTCACCGTCTCGATTGTAGTCGCAGAGCAAATAGTCTTTGCCTATGCTCTTGTCGCGTGCCACTTTGAGCGGCTGGTCTATGGCGCTCAACAAGTCTTCGGTCAGATCTGGCACCAAGTCAATCAGGCTGGTCAGATTCTTTTCGATCTGCTGCGGAGGCAGTCGGCGCATCAGGTCCAATGCGTAGTCCAACTTTTGACTGTTGGGATCGTTTGACATTCTGGCGTGTCAGTCAGCTGTTTAGATTAGATTGTAAGCTTGTCTTTGGGAACGTCCTCCTACTTTGGCTGCACGGCGACTGGTTCGCTTAGTTGCAAATTCTAAAACTCGCAAACTTGTCTTTACGTTGACTCGAGCGCTATAGACATGAGGGCCAGAGCATCAACAACAAAATGCTCAACATATAATCTGAGTCATGTGATTTAGATTAGGAGGCGAGTAGAGCTGTGCGTGGGCATGAGTCAAAAGATGGCGACCCCGCGCGCTGGCAAACAAGTCTGCCGCATTCAGCTGGCCAGCTGGATGGGACCTCTAGGCCGCTTGCTCTATTCTATTGATTCGGCGAGCATTAATCATGTCGCGCTCTGAATTATGATTTATGAGTGAGGCACATTTGCACAGCTACGACCGTGGTCGACGAATGCGCTGCGACGGCTAAAAAATAAATTATTAGCAATAAGTGCGTTTATATATGACGATCATGTCTTAAGTATTTTAGTCTTTGTGATCTAGCTCGTGTCCACCGATCGGACACATTCTAAACATGGCGCCTGTTCGGACGCGCTCAGTCACAGCCCTCGCCGCGCACACTTTGCCTCGCTTGGGCTTCTGATTTATTTTATTTTTTTTAGAGCAAAATTGTCTTTGAAAGGGCCCTCTCCGAGCCTCGTATTTAGAAGAATAAAAACTTAAGAATTCAAAGCAAATCAAAATCAGTTTGTGATGCATACACAAGTGTGAGCACTAATCAAAGAGTCATCAATCGCTTTGTTTTATATTTTTGTACAAGTCCATGGTCGCTATCATTTTCGACTTCATCGAGGGTCTGATGAAGCGGCCGGCTCGCTATTTCCAAGCGGGTTGGACGTAGCGCCTTTGTCACCGGCGCTGGTGGGAGCATTGTCGCTCGATTGAGACGAAGAGACGCTTCCTGCTGTTCCGCTGGGCGTTGTGTGGAATTGGCGGAGGACTTGGGTTAAAGATGAGCCGGCAGTAATTGGCACCGCTTGAATTTGGCCCACAGGCGCAGTAGATATCGAGATAATGGGCGAGTTATTGGGACCCGTGTTACCAGTGGTCGTATAGACGGTCTTCAGGGCTGCGGTGTTGCCCGATGCCGTTTGGCTAAGCGAAGAGATGGTCGGTATTTTGGCTTGAATTATAGTCGGCGCATTGGTGGACGAACCGCTTTGGGTTCCGGCTGAGCCCTGAATAGCCGAACCACTGTTTAGGGCGGTCATGAGCGATGAGAAGCCTGTTGACGAAGTGCCCGTCTGCGGCGAGCCAGAAGATGCGACATTTGTCTGAGCTTTTAGTTTTGAAGTCTGCTGATGAAGCTGAAGCTGAATAGGAGACGACTGGTTCGTTGTCGCGGCTTTGGCAATTCGAGCTGCGTTCGAAGGCACAATTTGAATTCCTTGCCGACCGATCACCTGCACTTTTTGCTGTAGCGAAGCCAAGTTACTGGACGAGCTCACTTTACGGAACTGGGTCTGGCCCTGTTGAGTCGCTTGAATTATCACTGACTGATTGGGCGAGCTACCCTGTCCAGTGCTGGACATGAGCTGAAACTGGCGAAGAGGCTGAGCAGAGGTGCCAGTGCCCGACACGAGCCCGGCCTTTGGCTGAGAAGGCATTGAGAATGTCACATTGCTGATCGGCTTGACCACCGTGGTTAATGTCGATGCTGTGTTCATGCCTGAGATCGGCGTCGGCGACGGATTTGACGAGTTGGACGCACTAATCGAGCATGTCGATACTGTTGCTTGTTTATTACTTGCCAAAGGCTCGACGAGGGTCGGAGTCGACGAGCGAGACTGGCTGCTTCCTTGCTGCTGCTGCTGTTGTTGTTGTTGCTGCTGCTGCTGCAAAAGTGTTGGCTTGTTCAGCTGCTGGCACTTTATCAACGCGTCCACTGTCGGACTAGGGCTTGTTTTAGCTGAAGTAGCCGTTAAATTCTGAATTGTCGGTGACTGCCTTATGACTATAGGCGTGTTTGCCGGTTTATTTTGTCTCTGGGTCTGAGTGAGCTGTTGTGGTTGTTGCTGTTGTTGATGCTGTTGTTGTGGTTGTGAATATTGCTTGGAAGTAGAGCTAGATGCCGATGAGAGGACAACAGTGGCCGGTGGCTGGTTGCCTTGTGCAGCTGTGGCTCCTTTTTGGGATGAGCTGGGCGACGAAGATCCGATCACCGATATCGACTGCATTAGCCTGTTGGCGTTGTTCGCCGACTGAATGTCTCTAATTGTGAGCGGAGACGATTGACGCTGAGTAGACGGTGATCTGCCCAAACTCGCTTTGGCTGCACTGCTCTGCGCGCCTTGTCCTTGAGTCTGGCCTTGAGTCTGGCCCTGTTGGCCGTGGCCAGCTGCGGGTTGACTCTGCGACTGTTGTAGCTGCTGCTGATGAAGCTGAAGCTGTCGATTGAGATGCTCAGCTGCTAGAGTCGCTTGACCTGCGCTGGCACTCGAAGGACGAACCACAGGCTGGAATGCTTGTCCCGCCGGGGATGTACTCGTTGTCTGACCAGCTGCAACAGCAATACTGGCAGTGGAGCTGGTCGCAATGGTCGGCGAGGCTCGCTTCGTCTCTGTGGTGCTTGGCGCTTTAAATGCTTTGATAATTGAAAATCAAGTTTGATAAGTTGAATCGTTCAAAGTCGGTTCGAAGTGTTAATTACCGGTTTGTAGCCTAACTGGCGATTGACTCGACTGCTGTGCAGGCCTGAAACCCGTTTGGACACTGCTGGCTTGGTTGCCTGCAATCGCATTTGGTTATTGCTTCGCTTTTCTCTAAATCAAAATCCTAAGCTTACCAGCGTCGGCAGAATAGGAGCCCTGCAGACTATTGGGAGTGGCTCTATTTTTGTTATTTATGATCGAAGATATGGTCTGCGAGTTGGAGGAGCTGATTGGAACGATGATGTTGCCAGAGACTGGTCCGGTCTGGCCCAGGCTCGATACGCTGATCGGAGTGAGCGTGCTAGACGCGGCGTTTTGGTTGCTCATTTCAGACAAAGTTTTGATGGTCTGACGCGTTTCCGACTTGCTTCCACTGCGAGATTGACCCGACGGACTCGCTCTGTGCACAGAGTGCGGACTGCCCGGCGTAGGCTTTCCCAGTGATTGGATTGTGGTCGCATTCTGCACTCGTTGCTGGCCAGTTTGAGTTGGAAGAGGCGAGGCAACGTTCAACGCCTGTGCAGGCTTCGGACTTGACTGAGCAGGACTAGCAGCTGACGTTTTAAGGTCAGAGTTGGATGCGGCAGCGGCGGCGGCAGTCGCAGCCAACTGGGCGGCGATGGCAGACGTTGCTTTTTGCTGTTGAAGTTGACTGAGAATAGATGCGTTCTGTGACTTTTGCTGCTGAAGATGTTGAACCAGATTCTGCTGGCCGGGCGTGGTCGGCTTCGCTTGACTCGTGGGACTCTGTTGCTGTTGCTGCTGCGCTTTGCTTTGCCTTTCCCTGACCAGTTTAATCTCGAACAAATGCTTGGGCGATTTGTAGGTGACCGGCTCAGAAGTGAGCGCAATCGCCTGATTGGGAAGTTGCTGCGCCTGAGGAATGGGCTGTTTGACCGCGGCTGCGACCGCGTTCATTGCGTTCAACACCGTGGCCGAGCTGTTCACGCTCGGCTGGTTCTTGTTGTAAATGCCCGAATTGTACTTGGAGAGGAACGAGTCGTATTGCTGAATTTGCTGCTGCTGCTGCACGTAGCGTTGATACTGAATTGTGTTGCTCGTTCGACTGTGCGAGAACATGGAAGACGGGCGTTTTTTGGCGATCAGATTCACTCGGTCAAATCTGCGCTTGACACCCTGCAGCAGAGTTCTGTAGTTGTCTTGAATGAACAGCTGATTTGTTCGCAGCGTTTTCGTCTTTGTTATGTTGGGCATTGTTGCCTTGTTGACCTGCTTGTTCTTGGAGTTGGCCTGCGCCTGCTGCTGCAGCTGCTGTTGGTTAAGTTGTTGCTTTTTGTTTTGAATTTCGGTCAAGCAGAGCTCTTCTCGTTTGAGGATAACTGCCTCGAATCGTCTCTTGCACTCTGACGGGCTCTTGTAAGTGTGTGTGTAGCTGTTGCTCACCAGGTCGCTGATTAGGTCCCAGTTGGGCTGATGAGCCGGTGCAATAATCTGCAAGTTCAACGGCAGCTCCAGAATCACTTGCAAGGCCTTTTTTAACGACGCATTAAGACGAGAAGAAAACAAGCAAATAGCAAAGTATTCACATGAAGGAGAACAAAGTCGTCGTTGGGAAGCCAGTCGTTCTTGCCCATGTTGAACTCGGGCGGAATGGGCAGAGTCGATTTGATGATGTCGATTTTATAGTTAGGCCATCCTTTCAGCTTTTGAAGCTTAACGTCCCGACGCAGCTTGATTAGGGTCGTGTTGGGCTTGTCGAACAATGGACGAGTCATCAAGATGTTTTCAAGCTTCAACTGCTTGCTCGTCAGGCCGCTGGTTATTAGGCCCAAATTGGCGATCTTTTTTCCTGTTCGCAAGATGAGACCAGATTTTAAACAAGCTGAGCCAATGAGACGACTCTTACCGTTCGACGACGACGAATTCGAGTCGAGCTTGATTCGCTTATCACCACGCTTGGAGTAGAGCACTTGAGGAAGCTGTGAGTCGGGTATTGGCTCCGACTCGTAGAGCGGCACAGGAAGCGACTCTTGCGAATCTATGTAGACGTCGCTCTCGTGGATCGGCGGCGTGAGAGGTCTCCAAAGCTGTCGATTCAAAAGAGAATGAGGCCGAGTAAAAAGAGCGCGAGTAGAACCAGGAGCACTCACCGGCATTTGATCGCCATCTTCGGTAAGCCAAACCTAAGTGAATTAAACGAGAATTAAACTGCAGCTCCGTCAATTTTACAACGATGAGGCGATCGATGCGACGAGAAGATCAACCAAGGCGATCGATTAAGCGAGCCAAGCCGAACTGGTCATTGTTCTCTCTGCTTAGGAGCAGAAAACGATCAATTTAGGGAAAGCGATCAGTTCTCGACGTGAAAGTGGATGCGCAAATGAGAGAATTGGAAATCGGCCGAAACAAAGATTCAAGGTTTTAAATGTCTCGTCGTCGTCATCATCGTCGTCTTTTTCTTCTTCTTCTTCTTCTGAGTTGTTCTCGTCGGGCATCAATCTGAACTAGAAATCGACATCATCACTGTAAATTGACGGAGCTTGCATGAACGCCAATGAAACGGCGAGAGCGCCTAAAATCCTTGAATCCTTGAATACAACCGACAAAGCAAAAGTATACTTGGTTGACTATCATCATCAGTTTATTCATATTTTGGTTCACGGTTCGATCTACTGCTTTGCTGCTTTCGTTGTTCACAACACAATACGACAATGAATTCATTTGAGAATGTAAGGGCAGTGTAAGGAGATATATGCGAGAATATCACTCTTCTCTCTCTCTCTCTTTCACTTGATGGAAGGAAAAGAGAGAAAAAGAAGAATTGGCGGCTCTGGGTCGGTTTGTCTATTTGACAAAGCTGCTTGGAGATTAAGGCGTAGATCTTCACAGGGAAAAGAAGGAGGAAATGGAGAAATGAGGAGCCGATTCAATGTACATGCAAGTGCCAAGTAACCGGCCATAGAGACGGAACGAGACAAGTGATACACGCGATAAATAGAAAGCGATCGTAACAATCAAGAGAACAACGAGTAGACGGAAACGAACGAGACAGGGAGGAGGCGAGAAGGAAATAAGTCGACCGAAAAAAGCTGAACGGCTGTTAAGAGGCACCGGGAGGAGGCGGCTGTTTTGACTCTGTCTGAGGAAAAGAGGACATTGGAGTGGCCACTGGTAGAGAAGAGCTCAACGCTGGGCTCTGCGAGACTGATTCAGTGCTGCGGGCGCCAACTTGGGCCAAACTGACGGGTGGGACTGTGGTGACTGTTTTCAGATAGGCCGGATTTACTATCACACGGCCTGGAGGAGCACTTGCCCTAATGATGACCTTGGGCGTTTGGGCGTACACTGGCCGCACCATAGGCATGTTAATAGAACAAGTGGACGGTTGCAAACGAGTAAGCTGACTAGTTGGCGGCCGAGGCGCAAAACTGGCCGGGCGGTCGGCCATCGAAGGTCGAGTGAATCTGAGCAGCGACGGATTTATCTGAGGAGTGCTGGCCCTAATCAGCGTTCTGATTGTGGGCTTGAGCAAAGGCTTCAGAATTTGGTCTTTGCTCGGAATGGTAATCACATCGGGCTTGGCACCGACTATGATCGCCGGCTGATCGAGCGACCTTGCTGGAGGATGGAAAGCAGGAGGCTCGTTACTGGCTGATGAGCTCAATTCAGCCATATGAGCAACAAGGGTTTTGGGACGCCTCTGACGACGCTGACCGCCTCCACTTAAACTTCTGCTCTTTTTGGCCTTGGGAGGCTCGGGCTTGGGCTCTTCGTCTGACACCTCGTTCAGAGTGTTGTTCGTGAGTTTAAGACTTTCCTCGCCAGTCATGTCCTTGAGCTTTTTCAGCTTGTTTTTCAGAGCCGCGCGCACTTTAAACCTCGGCCCGGCCTCAGCCGAGCTCTCTGGCTTCTCTAATTCGTCGGGCCGTTCAGCTGTGGTCGACTTACCTTCTTCTGGTGGAGTCAGCCTTTGCTTTTGTTTGAGCTCTTGCTCGAAACGAGCGAGCCGCTTTAGACGTTCGAGCTCGCCCTCGACCGGCTCTGGCAGGAGATCATTTGACACCTGGTCGCTGCTATCCTTTAGCAAGGTTTTGCTTTTCATCGCCTTTCTATTAACTAGGCCCTCATCGACCGCCTCCTTCTGCTTTTTGGCAGACTTCTTTTTCGCTTTAGACTCTACCTCCGTTCGAATGTAGGTGAACATCATCTCGTCCTCGTCCTCTTCGGCGCGTCTCTCTTCTTCTTCTTTGAGCTGCTTTAGACGATTTAGCTCCCATTCTTGTTTAACTCTGTCTATTTCGACCTGAGAGAAAGCGATTGGTGTTGATTGTAAATAGAATCGCTGATAGAAACTTACAGTTTGGTTGGAGGATTGATTCAGGTCGATTTCGCCGTAGTTCTCCAAAAACTTGAGCGCATAACGTTCAATAGGACGCAGCTAGCCAATCAAATCGATACAGAACATCAACAGCAGCAGAATGGCTAAAGAACTGACCTCATTTTCAATTGCTTCGAAATCGCCTTCGAGTTTGCGCTGCTCGCGGTCTTCGCCTCCGTCGATGAGGTTCTCGTCGAACTCTGCGTTCTCGGCCATGACTTCTTCTTTCAAGTTCTTGGTTGCCTGTACGTCAGTTTCGTCTTCGACTTGAGCCAGGGCATCCTCAAGTTGGGGCTCGCTTGAGCTTGCCACGTCTGTTTCCGGCTCTGCTTCGTCTGTCAGCGTCTCGGGCTGCTCTCCGTCAAATAGATCTTTTATGTGCTGCTTACGCAACAGTGCAGTGGTGAAACAGCCGCCTTCGATGGTCATTTGATTCAATAGCTTCTTTTCGTTGGCCTTTTTCAAAATGTTCTCCTCAATAGTTCGCTCGCTAATCAGCCTGTAGATGTGCACATCTCGCGTTTGTCCGATTCTGTGACAGCGATCTTGAGCCTGGGCGTCCATGGTCGGATTCCAGTCAGAGTCGTAGAAGATGACCGTGTCGGCACCGGTGAGATTGACTCCAATGCCGCCTGAGCGTGTACTGAGGATGAAGCAGAATATGCGCGGATCGTTGTTGAAACGCTCCATGAGCGCTTGCCTCTGCTCGATTGAAGTGGAGCCATCGAGCCGGAGATATTTGTGGCCGTGGTAGTTGAGGAAGCTTTCGAGGATGTCGAGCATTCGGGTCATCTGGGTGAATATGAGCGCTCGATGAGAATCGGCTTTCAGCGAACGCAAAAGGTGGCTCATGGTCTGAAGCTTTCCGCAATCGTACTCGATCAGACGCTTGTCGGGGAACTGAATCCTCATCGAGTTTTCGATCTGAGTGAACAGCTGAGGACGCAGGCGGCGGTCTCGAGTCAAATTGTCCACAAGGCTGCTGTGGCCGGTCAGCACAGACGAGTGAGGATGCGGCACGAAGACGCGTACGTTGCCGGCTTCGGTCACGTCGGTCTGCAGTCCGTTCGGATTCTCGCTTCTCACTGCGGGCACAAACAAAACAAAGCGGCGAATAATCTCGTTGAGTTGGCCGCCAACGCCCAGTTGATTCTCAATCAGACTCAGCAGACTGAAGAGTGTCTCGGTCTGGCTCCAGTAAACTTTCATCTCATTTTTGCGACTTTGGTAATCTCTCGTTTGGCAACAGTTGACAAAACTGCTGCACAGGATGTTGCACTGGGCTTGATTGCTTGACGAGTCGACGGCTGCTCCAAGACATTCGATCAGGTCTCTGCCGTAAATGGGCCGCGCAAACATGCATCGAGATCGATTCGTTCGATCAATGTATTCGATTCGCCGTCTCAACTGCTCTAGTGGACTTGGCGGAGAGATGGGTTGGGACAAATCGTCGATCAAATTGAGGCCGTGCAGTCTTGACGATTGAAAGAACTCGGTCGAGGCGAGCAGAGGCGAACGGGCCGACGGCGACGTCTGATTCGAGCTCATTATCCGTTTCAGGTCGTCGAGTCCAAGCCGTAGCGTTCTGGCTCGATGACAGGCAAAGGCCGAGTGCATGTGCTCCATTTCGACGAGATTAGGACTGAATTGACGCGTGCGCAGCGATTGAGACAGATTGAACACTTCGGACGGTATGTAGAGTTGAATTCGCTGGCAAACAAACGGAGAAACGATCGGCCGCGATTCGAACAAGTCAGGGTGATTGCAGACCTTGCGCAGCTGCATCAGAATGTTTATGATGCTCGTGTAGCGTCCCTCGCGAAGCGTGTCACGAGTGGTCGGCAGCGACATGAACTCGTCATAGAGCAGGCGCTGTCGCTTGCTAAGTTTGCACGCGACCACATGCTCGTACTTTTTGGGCATCTGCCTCTCGACGTCCTGCTTGAGACGGCGCAATATGAACGGACGAAGCACTTTGTGCAAACGCGCAATCAGCTGGTCGTTGTACTCTTCGCTGCCTTCGATCATGTTCTTGAGCGGATTGGAAAACCAGACCTGGAAGTCTCGATGCGAGGCGAACACGTGCGGCATTAGGAAATGCATGAGAGACCAGAGCTCCATCAAATTGTTCTGCAGCGGCGTGCCAGTGAGTAGCAGGCGCCGTTGCGATTGAAAATTGAGCAGTGCTTGCCATCGTTGACTTCGAAAGTTTTTTATGTTGTGCGCCTCGTCTAAAATGAAGTATTTCCATTTCTTCCTTCTGAAGGCCGTGTGATCTTGAATGACCAGTTTGTAGGATGTGATGCACACGTGAAACGCATTCACTTTGGTCCAGCCCTGACGTTTGAGGCGGCGCTCTTTGGCACTGCCGTAGTAGGTGAGAATCTTGAAGCCCGGACACCATTTCTTGAACTCAAGCTCCCAGTTAAGCATGACACTGGTGGGCACCACAATCAAGTGCGGGCCCCATACGCCCTTCTCGACGGCCAGATGAGCGAGCAGGGCAATTGTCTGTATCGTCTTGCCCAAGCCCATCTCGTCGGCCAGAATGCCGTTCAACTTGTTCTCGTACATGGTCACCAGCCAGTCAAGGCCCACATGCTGGTACTCGCGCAGCTTGTGCTTGAGCAAAGCGGTCGGCACCGGAGTCTTGACGTGAGTGGTCTCAAGCGTGTAGCCAGTCGGCTGGAAACTCTGCGCCTGCTGAGCGATCGTGTTGAGCGTTTCGTCTTCTTGCGCTTGCTCTGCACACTCTGTCTTTTCTCCAAGCTGACAGGCGTCCTCTTTGGATTGACTAGTGGCCTCGTCGTCAGCCTCGTCGAGTTTGTAATCTTTGAGTAGCTCTTCGAGAGGCAGCTCGCTCTCCATTTTCAGCTGATTGATTTCATCTTCGTAGCCGTCGGTGTTGTCCTCCTCCTCCTCTTCGCGATCAAGAGTCGACTCGTCGTCTTCGCTCGACTCCATTTGCTCGTCGAAGTCGTCGTCGTCGTCGCCGTGGCCTTCGATTGTCTCCGGCTCCACTGAAGAGGGCAGCTGTGGACTTGGCGCTTTTGTGGTCTCTTGATTCAAGCCCTCGATTAGCCAGCTTGAGTATTTTTCTGTTTGATCGACTATGAAGTTGAGATGCAGGTCCATCGCTTGCTTTCGTCTCTCTTCCAGCAAAGCTGAATGCTTGTACTCGACAACCTTTTCCACGCCTTTCCAGAAGAGCATGATTTCTCGCGCGACCAGACTGGCCTGCTTGCGCACGCGTTTGCCTTCCTCGCGCGCGGCCAGCTCGGCGCTTGCCTCTTTCTCTTTGAAGTACTTTTGCACGGCGAACGCGATCTTCTTGCTGCACGCTTTCTTCCATTTGCGCTCCTGCTGAAAATCGGCCGCCATCCAAGTCATCTCGTCCAGCAAATAGTCCCAGTGGGTCTTGACTCGCGGAGGCTCATACAATTTGGGCAGTCTTTTGATTGACCAGAGGCCTTCTTTGCGCAGTTCGTTGATTCGCTGAAGAATTTTCGCCTCGTGTTTGGCTCTCTCGGCAAGCGATGGCTCGGGCGGCGACTTGGCCGGCTCGATTGAGACCGGCTCCGACCGATCCATGCTGACCTTCAACTTTTTGGTGACCAAATTCTCCAGGCGAACAACATCGTCGCGATTCGGAAATCTGGCATCCATGAACTTCTCGTACACTTGATTTGACTTGGTGCACAGGCTTGTCATGATTTTGCTCAGATTCAAGTAGTTTATGTCGTTCTCCAGAAAGTACTGTTCGTTCAAGTCAATTATGCACTGGAAGCGTTTGTCTTGCATCTCTTTGAGTTTTCTGACGCACAGACGTTTGCGCATGCGCTCACTGGTGTCCTCGACAAGCTTGTGCTTGGCGCTCTCATCTTGAATGGGCTCTGGCTCGCTTTGCTCGGCTTCGTTTAGTGAAGTTTCGGCGTGACTCAGCGCGTCGTGAAACTCGTCTGTCTCATCGGGCTTTTTCTCAAGCACTTGGTCAGCTTGCGATTGTGGGCCTGTGCATGCCTCGATCTCTTGCGGTTCGCTCATACTTCTAGCAACCAGTTCATCTAGCCGCAGTTTTGAATTCTGTTTCACTGGCTGACAGTTGATTAATGTTCAGTTAAATTTGCCGTCCCAATATCTATACAGAGCGCGATATATATGACTTGGAATCAAGCAAATGATTTGGCTTTGAGAAACAAAAAGCAAAGCGAATAACCAAAAGGGCAGAGAGACGAATGAGTTGTCGGTTAAGGAAGTGCTCGTGGTGGCGATTGAGCGCTAATGTCCTTTAAAAGAGAACCTCAATGTCGAATGGGACAGTTTACCGGAATCAAAATGAACGCCACTTTGACACTGGCCACATGCATGTAGATCGGCGATTCTCTCCTTTCTAACATGTGAACCAATCTTCCATTGTTAATTTAAAATACATTCATGCGTCCAAGCGCGTGTCGAAACAAACTTGACACGACGTGATGTGACACTAATCAGACCAAGCGTATCCGCATATCGGCTCCAGCTGACCATTGAGGTTCGATTGCCAAAATATTTGACCAATTAGCGCCAATCCTTAATTTGAAGAAACAACTGTCCAACTAAAGAATCGGCTCGTTATTTGACGGCGTTCTTATTCGACGCTTCCAAGCATCTGTTGGTTTCTTTCCTCGCAGACCTGGCCATCGATTCGACACCAGAAACTGAGCTTAGCCGAAACCCCTGGCAAGTGGTAATTGAACAGAGGAGAGCTGAGGCACTAAAACAAAAGCCGGCCAAATGAAATTCAATCAAAGACAGTCAATTTTGATTTGGTAATAATTCAAAATGCATTCATAATTTTGTTTTATTACCTCTTTGACGAGTTGTCATCGTAGAAGCTCGATAGAGCGAAGCAGTCGAAATGAGCGCCGAGTCAGCAACAGAGGCCAGGGAGGCCGATGACCAAACTGATGTGATCGAAAAGCCAAACGTGCTTTCCACAACGACCGGTGAGCAAATGCTCTTTGATCTCTTATTCGACCAAGAGCAGCAAGGAGATGCGACCTCAAGCCAGGCGCTTAAGAACCAAACAGAATTCAATGAGTCTTATGCCTACATTCAGCAGCTGAACTCGTTTCACTTGGATAGACTTCAGTCCGAGCCTCGCCTGCTCACTGACATGCAGCAGCAGATTCAGGAGGAGATTCGCAATTTGGCCTTCAGCAACTACAAGACTTTTATTCAAACTGCCGACTGCGCCCGGCAAATCTACTCGGAGTTCAACACAATTGACGGCCAGCTCCAGCAGCTGATCGAAACGCTGCCCAACTTCAGCGGCGTGTGCAGCGGATTCACCAAAAACATTCAAAGCATAAACAACCAGCGTCGAGCGAACAATTTGACACTGCAGAAGCACACGCAGCTTCTTGAAATACTCGAGATCAGCCAGCTGATGGAGACGTGTGTTCGCAACGAATACTACGAAGAGGCGCTCGACTTGGCCACGTACGTGCGCAGGCTGGACAAGAAGCTCTCCAGCAGCATTCCGCTCATCGCGCAGATTGTGCAAGAAGTGAACAAGTCGCTGAACTACATGCTCAGGCAGCTGCTCAATCAGCTCAAGTCAGGAATTCAATTTAATCAGTGTCTCAAGATAATCGGCATCATTCGCCGAATGGACGTGTTCGGTGAGACTGAACTACGAGTTCGCTTTCTTCAGCTCAGAGACGCCTGGTTTCAGTCCTTACTGGCCAACATAGCCACTCACGATCCGTATGCGCATCTGTCCAAAGTAATCGAGGAGCATCGAATCCACTTGTTCGACATAATCACGCAATATCGCGCCATATTCGCCGACGACGACCTCCTCTCCACAAATTCAAGCGTCTCCGACTCCAAGCTCTTTTACAGTTGGATTCAGCAGAAAATTCAGATATTCCTCGACTTGCTGCGAAGAGATTTGCACCAAGGCGTGGGCAATCGTATCGACAGCATTCTGAGCCAGAGCATGTACTTTGGACTGGCGTTCAGTCGAGTTGGCCTTGACTTTAGAGCGCTGCTCATTTCGGTATTCGAAGATTACTTGGCGGAGAGGGCACATCAAGCTGCTCAAGAAGCGAATCAAAAATTTGAACAATCGCTCTACCGGACTAATTGGAGCGAAATCTATATCGAGCCGAATGTAGCGCTTACGGCCGGCAAAAGCGAAAAAGAGGAAAAACTGTCGTTGATAAACCCGCCACCACAACTCACCGAGTTCAATGCGCTCGCAGTCTACTTGAACGCGTTACTTCAGTTTTTCAATGAACTTCGCTTGTGCTGCCCGCTAAGTCTCTTTGACAAAGTACTGAATGAGCTGAAAGACTCGCTCAGGTCTGTTTCTATATGCGTGCAGCGTTACATAAAGTCCGAACGAGCCGGAATGGATCGGACTGAATCTGACGCTTTCAACGCGTTTCTCTTTCACTTGGCCTACAGCCTGGTGCCGTTTCTGGAGCGGTGCGTGCGAAAGCTGTTTCCCAAAAGCCAAATTAAAAAGTGCTATTCGCTCGACGAGAGCAGTCTCAACAAACTGGACAAAAAATTCAAGTTTGAACTGAACGAGCTAATGAGCGAAATCATTGAGCAGATTCCGACCGAACAACAAGCCGAGAAGCCAACCGACCAGAGTGAACCCAAGTTTCAAATCGGCCAAATTCTAATTTCGCCTCCAAATGACGAATCTGATCAGAAACTAGAGAATTCCAGCCCCCAAGCAGAACCATAGGACAGGCCAGCAAATCGAAAACTTCATTCAAACATCAGCCCAGCAGCTGATTAATTGGCAAAATAAAAAATTGAAGCTAAAACGATCTTCCAAGTCATTCAGCATGAATTGGCAGACTCGCTTAACTCTTGTTGAGCACCGCAATCTTTCCGTCAATTGAGGCGCTAGAGAAGCTTTAAGCTCAGAATTGACTTTGGCTTTGCTTGAACTTTGCAAATCAAAACTAGCCAATACGAAAGTCGAAGAAGGATTTAAAAAACTCAATTGGTTGCCAGCAACTCGCTCTCTGAACGAGAAAGGTTGAGAAATCTCAAACCTTGACACTTTCCAGCTCATTGTTACGTACAGATTGAATCGAGTAGTTTGTACACATTTGTTTGACTTGGCCAGCGTCTCTTATTTAACTTGCGACTTAAATAACTGCTCTCTCTCTCACTCTCTCTCTTAAGCTCAGCGGACATGAGAGATTATAAATATGAGTTTGATCAATCTTAATTTTTTTTAGAAACCAAAAATTCAAATCATAGAGGAAAATGTCGCCCTGTCTCTCGGCTGTGTTTACTTTCACTCTGCTCGTGCTTGCTAGTGCTGACAACCATGCAATTGTCAGAGCTCCTTCAATGAGCCTACCGGCTAGAAACTTTGCTCCAACCGTTCCACAGATGCCTCAGATGCCAGTTCAAAACTTTATGCCCCAACAGCCAGTGCGAAATGTTATGCCGACCGCCCCGCAAATGCCTGTCATCCCGCAGCAACCGGTCCGAAACTTGATGGCTCAGCAGCCAATGCGAAATGTTATGCCGGCGGTTCCTCAGATGCCAGTCATGCCCGAGCAACCAGCTCGAAACTTTATGCACCAGGAGCCGGTCAGAAATTTCATGGCCCAACAGCCAATGCGAAATGTTATGCCGGCGGTTCCTCAGATGCCAGTCATGCCCGAGCAACCAGCTCGAAACTTTATGGCCCAAGTACCAAAGAAGCTGCAGCCGTCTAGAATGACCGGTCCATTCAACCCGGTTCGAGTAAACCAGCCCTCCTCTATTGACTTTCAACGAATTTCAGTGGACTCGATGGTTCCCAAGTTTAACGTGCCGAAATTCGAGCAGCCGCAGCAGCCTCGATTCCAACCACCCCAGATCACTCGTAGTCAGGTGGAGTCGCATGCCAAGTTCGCGCCTCATGCAAGAAAGGCTGCCGCCGGCTACTACTGAATTTGATTCATGCGTTCAAATTTTCCTAGCCAATTTAATTTATTAGGTTTTCTACAATAATTGCTAAATTATTTTTCGCACTGAATTGCAAGTTCATATTTATACATACAAACTGATCGCTAATTTATTAACCTATTTAATGGTCAAACGCAAAGATTTGCAAAATGTTGCATTTCGACAAAATAAAATTTCAAACCAAAACCGTTTATGTGATGAGAACAATCAGAAGTAGATTAGATTTTAATGAGCCATAGTATTTGTAGATCGAGGGATACTTGCTCGGCCTTCAAATATTCGAACCTTTTGACTCTGAGTCAATTTGTTATTACAAATTTGAAACAGCTTTTCAAGAGCAGCAACCCTCTTGCTGTCAGATTTGATTGGCTCTTTCTTGGCTTTGATTCAAGCATGCTGCATTGTTCACATTTGCTTTGCTTTCAACATTCTGATTCTGATGGTATAAATAGAAAAACATTTAGAACATTTGTGAACGAAGAAATAAGCTCACGAACTAGGCCGAAGTAATAAGCTCAACTCATTGCAAAAAAAAAATAACGCCATGTCTGCAAGTCTCTCAGTTGCTCTCTTCTTGCTTTTGATTGCTCTCAGCCAAGCGGACAACCACGGAATTCCGCATCGAAGCAGAAGGAGTCTTTTTTCGCCCGCAACTCAGAATATGCTCGAGCGTCAAGACTCGCAATCTTCCCAAATTGGACTCATACAAGTGAATGAGATGAGTACGATGCGGGTTCCAAGTGTACTTTTTCCGCCCAAACGTCAATCAGACAAAATCGAAACGTTCAACTCACAGCCAAGCCGAATGAAGCCGGCACTTGTTGAGCATTTGAAATTCTCAAATTTAAACTCGAACGATGAATCAAAAGCCCGATCGAGCTTCAACAGACAGATGAGACCTGCTAGTGTTTACTAGACACCGCCTCTTCAGTTCTCAAGATTCACAACATTCAATTCAATCGAGTCAATTAAAGCATCAAAATTGTAGAATTAAGTTGCATTGTATTTATTTATTTATTCATTAATGATTGTTCTCAGATCGTTCATAATTTAAAGCAGTAAAGTCAAATGTGTTTTAAAATGTTTTTATTTGGCTTGGTTATCGGTTCACGCTCATGAGAGCTGGATTAAAGGCCGCTGAATTGGTTCGTTTTCTATTTTATTTTTAAGAATGTTTGGCTCAATGCTTCGGCACAAACACTGTGGTTTGGTAATTTTGATTTCAACTTATTCTGATCGGCTATGAACAATGAGCTAAGCGAGACCTTGACGGCTAGATGGCTAGAAATGAATAGAAAGCCAAAGACAACCAATTGAATGAGCGCTATGATCGTCTCTCGAGTTGAAATGCATGCGAAAGCACGATATTCTCTATTTGCTAGCTTTTAGTCTACTTGCTTATCCTCGTCTGAGCGTCGATTTAAGTCTTATTTAAGTCTTTCGATCGCTTCTCGTGTTCAATAAGCTTAAATTGTCATTACACAACTTGGACTTGAAAAATTACGGCTTCTCGCCACTTTAAGATGAAATTCAAATCAAACTGTTTGGGCCTTTTGGTCCTGTTTACAGTTATTCTCAGCACATACGCAGAGAATGAGACCATCAAGACCACTGCCGGCTTTGGCTTTCCGAATGCGTTTCAGCCACGATCGTTTGGCCCTATCCAGCCTCAGCAGGCGCCGGCTTTTGGCCAACAACAGTTTGCTCAGCAGAGACAATTTCCTCAAGTTGTTCCACAGCAGCAGCTGCCACCACAAGCTTTTGTTCAGCCTCGCATGAGCGGACAAGCTCAATTTCAGCAGCCTGTGAATCCTAATCAGTTCTCACCGGTGCAGCCGACTCAAGTAAACTTTGGTGCGCAAGCCCCAGTGCAGACCGGCGTAAATGGTGGCCAGCCACAACCAACTGCCAGGGAACAAGAGCTCATTGAACAGCAAATGCGTCAACTGGAAGAGCTCAACCGACGAGGACAAGAAGAGATCCAGAGACGTCAGATGGAGCTTTTCAGGCAAAATCAGCCCGGTTTCAACATAAATGCCGCCATTCGTAAGTTCTTGAACCTTTCGTTTCTTTTTAAATGAAAAACTCAGCGGAGTTGAAGCTTCAATCGGATCACAACAGCCCATCATCCCTAACCAGCAGCCCGGCATCCCTAACCAGCGGCCCAGCACCCAAGCGCCCTTCTCCCAAACCACTCAGCCTCAACAACTTCCCACACAACCAGCCCAGCCACTTACAGGAGTACAAGCACAGCAGCAGCAGCAGCAGCAGCTTGTCCAACCAGTTCAAGGCCAGATGATCCCGACTCCAGTCAGATTCTCCAATCAGACACCCAATGGCCAAGTTGTTCAACAGCCAACTACTTCAATCCCATCTGTTCAAGGCGCTCAAGCTAATCTGCAGCTTCCTCAACAACAGCAGCAACAGCCATCTGTTCCTGAAAATATTCTTTCCATGGTCCCTATGCAGTCTTCGAACACTCCAGTCCGCCAGTTCACCGGTCAATCTGATCCAGTGCCCCGATTCTGCTCCTTTTCGCAGCCGAATCAGTGCAGCCCGAACGCGCGATACCGCACCCTAGACGGTTCATGCAACAACGTTCAAAACAACTGGTGGGGCAAGCAGCGAACTCCTTACAAACGATACGTGCAGCCGGACTATGCTGACGGTAGATGAGCTCTCTCTCTCTCATTTGAACAGAACCAATTTAAACTTGCCGCCCCGAAAAAGGAATCTCGGCGATGCGAGTTGCCTCAGACGGATCGGCTCTTCCCAACGAGCGAGCGCTGGCTTGTGCCCTTCACAACGAGGCTCATGAAATCGAGCCGGCTGTGTCTAACATGTTCATGCAATGGGGACAGTTTGTCAACCATGATGTGTCCAGCTTGGCGGTCAAAATAGGTACGACTGGCTGCTGCGCCCAAATCCTACTCGTATTCATCATTTTCGCCATAGAAATCGAGAACAACTTGGAGGTTTGCAACACTTGCAACAAGAACGCCAAATGCAGTCCGATCATGATCGATGCAGTCAACACCTGCAACTGTGTCCTTCAAATGAGCCATCCGTGCATTGAGTTCACTCGATCGACATCGACGTTCCCCGACACCAACTGTCAGTCGCCAGTGAGAGAACAGCTCAACTCACAAACCGCATTCCTGGACGGCTCAATGATCTATGGACCGACTGCCGCCAAAGGTGAACAGCTGCGCGATCGATCCCGAGGCAAAGGTCAACTGGCGTTGCAAGCCAACTTCTTGCTGCCGCAAGACCCGACTCCGGAGCCGTCCGACTGTCTTGACTTTAGAAACGATCAGCGATGCTTCAAAGCCGGCGATGACCGAGTTAACCAGCATCCGTCTCTCATGGGCATTCAGACCCTGCTGGTCAGAGAGCACAACAGAATCGCTTCCATCCTGTCGCAAATAAATCCTTCGTGGACGGACGAGACTGTTTATCAAGAAGCCAGACGCGTGGTAGTTGCCTTCATTCAGCACATTCACTACAACGAGTACTTGCCCATCTTGCTCGGCCGTGACCTCGCCTCCCGATTCGGTCTTCTCCCGATGCCTGGCAATCAATACTTCACTGGCTACGATGCCAGCATTGATCCTCGCATCTCGAACGAGGTCTGTTTTCTCTCTTTGCGTCGTACCTTCAAAAAAATAAGACCAGCTTGAAATTTGTGACATTCAAGTACGCCACTGCTGCCGGTCGATTCGGACACAGTATGGTCCGGGGTCAGTACAGCCGATTGAACAGCAACTACACGACCGCTGGTGCCAAGCCGTTTGTTCTGCGCAACTCCTACTTCAGAGCCAATGACCTTTACGAGTAAGCAGTGTCTGCTCGCAAACGCTTTGCATTTCTAAAAATTTCAATGTCAAACAAAAGCACATGCCAAGGAGGCTTGGAGTCGATCATGCGTGGAATGCTCAAGGACCCGATAATGAAAGTCGATCGTCACGTGACCGCAGATTTGACCCAGCATCTGTTCGAGACTCTCGACGATCTTGCCCGTCCGTTCCATTTCGATTTGGCTGCAATCAACATCGCTCGAGGCCGAGACCACGGCATCCCGTCCTACACCAAATTGCGCACCTTCTGCGGCCTGTCGCCAGTCAACACTTGGGAAGAACTGGCCACAGTCATTTCACCTGACACCGTTACCGTTCTCAGACAAATGTACAAGTCGGTGAACGACATTGACGCCTTCCCGGCCATGCTTGCCGAGAACAAGGCGCAGGGCGCCATAATCGGTCCCAGTGTCTCTTGTTTCATTGGCCTTCAATACAGAGATTTGAAACTGGGCGATCGTTACTGGTACGAGACAAACGATCCCACCATTGCCTTCACTCCCGGTAAGCTCAGTCCATCGTCGCTGTCCTGTCGAGTCTTCAATTCCTGCTCTAGACCAACTCGGCGAGATTAAAAAAATGAGCTTGTCTAAAGTTCTTTGCCGCACCATGATGGACACCCCGACCATCCAGCCGAACGCAATGCTTTCCAGCTCAATGCAAGGGTAAGCGTGCTCTGTGTTGGCTCAAACACAGCGATTAATAATCAATTGACAGCAATAGCCTGGTCGACTGCAATCGTCTGCCGGACGTAAACTGGAACCTCTGGAGAGTTTAATTCAGTCATGCGATTGCCTCCCTTTCCGTTCGTTTAGTGTTATTTTGTTTTTATCAAGTTGATTACATTTCTGGTTTTATTCCTTCTCTCTATTTATCATCTCAGACGAAGACGCAAGATGAACTTCTTCTTCAACCCAATTTATTTAATTTATTGCATTTTAATTTATCAACTCTTAGAAACCCTCTAGTCATTCAGAAAAGCCAAAAAAAAATTCAAAAAAATTAATTCATCTTTCGTCCGAATTCGAATGCTTCTCGGCCTTGAGCCTTCCCTCAACATCGACTCTCAAAAGAAAAGCTTCGAGTTGAGGCAGATTTGGTCTCTTTATTCAACTCAAATTTACTTAAATTGGCGGGTGAATGAGCTGTGTGTGTCTCTTTAGGCCACGATGTCGTAGCGAGTTTCCGCAATGTTAAAAGGTTTAAAGCTCTCGTCGCCGCTTAGCAGGTAATCGACTTGGTTGGGCTGTTTGCGCAAGCCTTTGGCGACTCGCTCAATCACGATCTGTCTTGCCTTTAGATTTTTTATTTCTAAGTCGATTCGGAATGGAGCTTAAGATGAGTTTAAAAGATCCTACGTCCAACGCTTCGTGGTCATGCAGCCTGAAATCTGGCATTGTGCTGTGATGGAGCAGCGGATAGACGAGTTGTTCGAATACGCGAATGAACGCCTGTCTGCATTTATCGTTGTCAGTCTAGAATGTGCCGATCAATTAGTTCAGGAGAGTTATGTATGCTTGAGTCTGGCGTACCTTTTCATCTCGGCGCATTCGCTCTCGGGCATAGTTGTAGTTGATCTAGGCCGCGTCAAAATGCAATTAATCAAGATAGTGAGAATCGAGTGCACAGCAGAGTTCGAGTTAAAGTGAGAGAGAGAGAGAGGCAGCAAAGAAATGAAGATAATCAGAAAAGATTGAGAGATAAACACAAATTCTTTGAATTACCCTTGCCGCAGTTAAAATGTCCGACTCGGTCAGTGCGCGTGGAAAAGAGGCGAGAAAAGGGGAGAAAATGGGCTCTGTAAATAGAGCGAGTGTCATTGAGTGCATTCGAATCAAAAGCCAGAGCGTTCGTACCCGTAGAAAGATTGAAGGATCCGAGCTCGAGCATGGGCACAAGAATTCTGATTGCCAACTCCTCTCTGAAAAACTTGATGAACGGCGCTGCCAACGTGCTGCCAATCAACGGACTTGGAAGTGAGCTAATCAGACGCAAGTCAGGATTAGACACGTTCTCGATGGAGAAAGCATGAAAACGACGCTCACTTGAGTGTTTCGAACATGTTGTTGTTGGGCTCTTTGATGTTCAGCTTGAGTTTGGCTTCTTTGAACATTTTGTAGATTAGGTCTGAAATTGGACCGCTCGTCTCTTGATGCCTTCATTAGAGAAAAGCTGGAGCAAGAGAAACGAGACAAACGCTTACTGGCCGTGTCCGGATCGAGTGGAACATTTTTATCGAAGAAGCTGCCGCCATGCAAAGTCAAATCGAAGCTGCGATTCGAAAGCAACGCGTTCGACTCGGAGTCGGCGAATGGCAAATGCACCCAGCCACAGCAGAGCTCTGTGTACTCGCCGCTCGTCTATTTGAGAATTCACAAGCTGGCACTTGATAGTTCAATGGCGTCTGATTACCAAATGCATGCAGTAGATCGAGAGCTCGAAGAGCAGGCCCAGGTTCGGCTTGTCTGCCAGCTGGTAAGAGCGCACGAAAAACTCGGAGTAATCACTCAGCGGAACAACCTCGGTAATCTCGTCGTCGAATATCCAAGTTCTCTCGTCTTTGCCGGCCACGTGTGCCCTGATTGAGTGCACGTTGCTTTGAATGCTGGTGCCGTCAAATAGGCAAACACGCAAACATCTGCTCATCACTTGAAGCTCTGTTTGACTCAATTTTTGAAGGCGAACGGTCAAGCTAGAAGCGAGTCGAACGAGCATTACCTTCTTTGTTCGGTATGGGAATGTTGGTGCATTTGTGAACGGTGACCAGCCGCTGAAATGACACGAGTTTGCTTCTCACTTTGTTTTTCTTCACATCCCAGTGAAAGTTCTTCATATTCAGCATTGACTCGCTCAGCTCGGGCCTCAGATATTCCTCATACGAATACCTGGCCTCTGTTAAATGAATTTTGTTTTATTTCAGAAAATGACGGACTCTGTCACTGTCTCACTTGTCGATTGAACGCTAAGACTTGACTCTACAAAACTCTTCGGCACAGCTCCCTTCATTTTGAGTGCGTCCGGTGGTATAAACTGTTGCCAGCAATTAGAAGAAAGTGCTTTCAATTATCTTTCGCTTTTTTCACCTTTTCTTCTTGCTTTTCGCTTCTGCTTCGTTTGCCTTTCTTTTGCACTTGCTTCTCTTCGGCTACGTGAAGCTGTTGTCGAATTCGACACAAATTACAGAAATTTGAGAAAATCGACAAATCGGCCCCACCTTCACATGTGAGCGTGGCACAAGGCCTTCCTCGTTTCGGTCATTTTTCACTTCGAGCCACTCATCTTCTTCGCTGTTTTTGGTCGATTTAGGCTTCAGTCTGATGCAGCAGAGTTTGAATTAAATCGATCTTTACCAATAGTCAATAAACTCGACGATTTCGCCTTTCCTTATTTCCAAATCGTCTTCTTGCTCCGGCTGAAAGTCCCTGATCACAATCAGCTTGTCGTCCTTGAAATATTCGTCCCTAGGCGCTGACGCCTGAGCTGCCGGTTGCTCATTGACAACTTCCTGCATTTGATCGCCATCCTCCTCCTCATCGTCCGGCTGCTCATCTTGATGATCAACCGCATCAGATGATTTAGCTGCTGCTTGTGGCTTCGATTTCTTTTCCCGATTCAGAGCACTTAGCACGCTCCTTGATTTGTTGCCTTCGTCCAGTCCAATCTTTTTCTGCTTCTCTTTGCCATTCTCAACTTCATCCTCATCATCCTCGTCCTCTGGGCTTTTGTCAGCCTGCTGCACTTGTTCTCTTTTGGCATCAATTTCGACTCTCTTTTTTTGAGCTCCTTTGGCTAAGTTGCTCATCAACGACTTGAGGCCTCCTTTGGTCGAAGCCGGCTCCTCTTTATCAGCAATCTGCTCGCTGTAAGCTTTGGCCATCTTTACCGAGTCTTCTTCTTCCTCTTCGTCATTCTCGTCCTCGTCTTCTTCTTCTTCCTGATCGCTCTCAAACTGTTCGTTTTCTAAAGCTTCTTTTGATTGATGCGTGGCACTCTCTCGGTTTAACTTGGCTTTTTTCGCTTCCTCTGAAACCATTTGCTTCAAGCCAGTTGGTTTGCTGTCTCTTTTAGACTCTTTGCTTGCCTCCTCTTCTTTCTCGCTTGCCTTCTTCTTCGAGCCTTTTCTCAGCATTTTATCGCGCTCAGCAGCGACCATGGCTCGCAAGCCTCTTGGCGACTTTGTCTCCTGTTCGGCCTTTTTCTTTTCGCTTTTGCTTTTCTTTTTGCCATCATCCGCGTCGTCATCGTCGTCCTGTTCTTCCTCTTCTCGTCGGTCGTCTTGCTCATTCTCATCGTCGTCCACGATATCTTCATCTTCTTCGTCATCATCGTCCTCTTTCGACCTCTTCTCTTCGGCTTTCTTTTTCTTGTCGGCTGTTTTGCTAGACGACTCGTCCTTTTCCGACTTGGCGTCTGCGCTCTCGTCTCGTTTCTTTGGTCGAAATGTGTTGAACAAGCTCTTCAAAGCCGACGGCTCGTCCTTCTTGCTCTCTTTTTCCCTTTCTTTCTCTTCGGCTCTTCAATTACAGTTTTATTTAGTTTATTCACTATCTGAGCATTATCTGTTAACCAACTTTTTCTGCTTTTCCAAATCCTGGCTCAGTTTTTTCGAGCATTTTTCTATTTTATTCTGTTCGTGGTGTTATTCGTTTGCTCTAAATTTGAGTGCCAATTGAGTCGCAGCAACCTACCGCAATGTCTTTAATTTTCTTCTGCTCATTGGTCTGCTTCTTTTTAAAGTCTTTTTCTTTCATGTCCTTTTCATCGTCCTTAAAAGACGGAACGGAGCAGAGGCAAAATTCAAGTTTTCCATTTAATTCAGAAGCTATTTTCTACTAGTCGACTCACTTTGCTCAAATTGTTCAATTGTTCCTCGAGCTCTTTGAGCTTCTCGCTTTCCTCTTCGAGACTTTTCAATGATTAAAAGTGAGTTTATGTCGAATGAGCTGGACAGAATTAAACGAATATGACCGGATAAGCGGATCAGCCAGAGAGAGGGAGAGAGTGAAAGCTAGTGATCTGGCCGAGGAGAGCGCGGATGTTATAAACGTCACGCGACTGCCAACTTGGCTTTCAAGTGGTCAATAGAGACTTGGAGAGCGGAAGGACTGCTCGGCCTCAAGCATGGACCCTAATCAGACGCCTCATCATCGTCAAATATTGTTCTAATTGGAGTCATGAATCCGAGAGTTCAAAATGATGCCTCGCAAATCGACTTGGCCGCAGTCTCTTGGCTCATTAGACGCTTTATGAGCTTCGAATATCGAGCAGACTCCCCGATGCATGTCGGAATCTGGCTGCTCGTTGGACTCGTGTCCCACTCTCGCTCACTCTCTCTCTCTCTCTCTGTGTCTCTCTCTCTCTCTCTCGCACTGAGTTGATAGCCTAATCGAGCGATAATTTTTATTTATTTGCCAATATCTAGAGCTTTACAAAGCAAATCGTTTTGCTCGTTTTCCTTTAAATTAATTTAGCCATCAAGCCGGTGCGACAAGCTTATCAAACGCGACTAGCAATGCTCCAAGCTGGCCAGAGAGAGAGAGAGAGAGAGAGGAGAAGCGCGAGAGTTAAAGGCGCACTGCTGGCCGCATCGCTTGCAGGCTCGATCTCTCTTCAACAAGATTAATTAAATTGCTTGCGACGATGACACGTCGCTTTCCCTTTCATTAATTATAAGCAGCAGTTGTTTGCTGCAAGGCGTCAATGAGAACAAACGAGTGAAGATACGAGGCGAACAAACGAGTGAACAAACTGGACGCCCGGTGGTGGTGGTGGTGTCACCGCCAGTCAAGGCATAAACCGCTTCCTTTAATTTCTTATTCCTTAGACTCTGTCTCTCGTCAGAATGGTTGTTTACGAGCGAATCTCGGCTCGCTTTAGCCGCATCGGTGCGTAACATTTGACTCTGATCCTATCATATCGGGCACTTGATTGCGCAAGCGATCTCTCGCAGCAAATCTATCGCAATGATTGGCCTACTGCGGCTCATTACTCAATTTATATTCATAAGCTCGAAAACACCAACGGTCGGCCAAATAGAAGAGAATTACTAAACAATCGACAAACTCTCTCACTTTTTTCCTCTCACACACACACACACACTCGTGCAGAACGACGATGGTCCTCAGTGACATAAAGCCACCTGGTTCTCGACAAACAACAAAAGCCATTTCCTTCGACAAAAACAAGTCGACCGGCGCGCTATTCTGTTTGCGATTCGATATTCACGAGCTCATGTGTTGGCCCGATGCAAGCGCCCGCTTCCTCCAACTATTTTACAGATTAGAGCCCTGATCTCGAACAAATTAGAAACGAGCTCACCTCTGAGAGTGGAATTCGATTCAAGCTGAGCACTCACCCGCTTTCGCTGCTCTCCAACCAATTTCTTTCAGTTCTGCATCATTTTGTTTCTTTTAGGTCTCACAGTCTCAGCAGCAGCAGCAGGAGCTTCAAGTATTTTGACCTTTGCTTTCCGAGCGTGTGAATATCTTCTATCAGAGCAACACCGGGCACTGGCAGCAGCATCACTGTTATAATCGACACGAAAGCGGTGCTGGTGGGTGAGAGGCGAGCTCAGTTTAAATATCAACAAGTCTGCTTGGCCGGCCTGCCGCTTCTCACCAGCCTCATTCGTCATTTTTCATTCATTCGCACGCACACACTCAGACCAACTCACTCAATCATTCGCTGGACTCGCGCTTGACTCGCACATTTGGAAATTGGGCGAGGAAATTGTGTTTCGTTTTCTTTTCCCTTTAACCCAATTTCGCGCATTCTTGCCATATATAATTTTTCACAAAGCCAGATTGGCGGTCTCGGCCAAGATGATCATCACTGGATCTTGATATATAAATGATTTCTAATATTGTTTACGAATAACAACAATTCGGCCAGCAACAAGTAAGCGGCCAGCAAGCGGATAAGCGAGCCGGCCAACTGGGCATGCAAAAGCGATCCGCTCGAATACATGCATCAATCAATTAGATTAGAGAAATGAAGACCGACAGAGTGCTGGATCAGTGAAGTAGATCGATTGATAGGGGCCGAATTTATGTAAGCAGATCGTTTCCGAATACTTGCCTCTTTTTCTCTCTCTTTTACTTAAACAAACGCTGGCTCTTGTTCTTTTCTGTTTTTCTCAAGCGCAAGCTCACACACTCTGTCCGTTTATCGCTTTCCTCCTTACTCGCTCGCTCGCTCTCTTCTCTATCCATCTCTCTCTCTCTGGGCGCCTCTTAATCTCGTTTTAATTAAAAACAAACTTCTCAATTCACTTTACGCCTCATTCTCATCCACGTCTGTGCTTTAACTCTGAGTGACGCATTGACAAATATGAAGTAATCAAACATTGATTAGCCGATCGCTTGCTCGTCTGCTTTCACTCACTTAGTCCGCTCTCGCTCTGCCTCTCGCCTCGTCCATTCATCTCTTTCTCCTCGTCTATCTCTCCCACAAACACACTCGCTGGGCGCCATCAAACACTTGTGCGCTCATTGACTCTATTCAGAATGATGAATGCAAATCGAGTTGTTGTTGTTGTTGGGCAATATTTACAAAAGCGCCGGCGAAAATAGACTCTAATAGCAGAATGAGCTTGTGCAGTTATCAGTTGGCGCCTGAAAATCGACGGATCAACTTCCTCTCATTTTCTTCTCATCTCGACGATCTCTTCGGCCGATTGTCATTCGGCTTGTTGAGAAATTAATCCGCCACTCGTGCACTTCAACTTGATGCTTGATAACATTTAGATGGACTAGCGTGATCGCAACTAGTGCTGCTGTTGATCACAATCACTGTTGCTTTTGATCGGCTCTAATAATTCTGGCCGGTCAGCTTTTGAAATGTCAACACTTATTTTTGACTGGCTGTTGGCTTTAGCGCTGCCCCTCATTCTCACGGCCCACTCATTTCGAGTCGAGCTAAATGCATCAGATCAGAACGCGGCCACCAACTCGTGCATTAGCTCCGGCCGCCTGGCGCCCAACGCGCTTGTGCTCGGCGTTAAAAAATCGGGCACATATGCACTGATCAGATACGCGAGCATTCATCCCGAGATCGAGGCGGCATTGAAAGCCAACGGCTGTCCATCAAATGAGATTCACTATTTCGATCGCGACGAGAACTACGCCAAAGGCGTCGACTGGTACCGAAACCAAATGCCAGTTGTCTGCATGGACGAGGGAAAGAGGCCGACAATTGTGATTGAGAAGACGCCCGGCTACTATCGAAGTGTGGAGGCGCCCGACAGAGTGAGGACCTACGACCAGAAGACAAAGCTGATTGTGATCGTTCGCAATCCGATTGTTCGTCTCCAGTCAGAGCTCACTCACTGCAGTCTGAGACGGAAAAAAAGCGACTCTGAACGCCAATGCCGCCGAATGAACAGCGTTCTCACCGAAATAATCAACTCAAACCGAACAGACATCGATCGCATCCTAATGAGCATGAAACCGATTCGAAACAGTGTTTACTATTTGGACCTGTTGAACTGGCTCAAGCGGTTCGACCGGTCTGAGATTCTGATCGTAGACGGCGAGCAGTTTGTTCGCTCGCCGTGGTCCGAGTTGGCCAAAATGGAGCAGTTCTTGAACGTTAGCAGCTACTTCAACGAGAGCACATTTCAGTACGATCGCGACAAACGTTTCTTCTGCTTGAACGAATCGCGCTCTACAGTCGGCCTGAAAGGAAAGCGTTTGAGTGAAGATCAACGCCAACGAGGCAACGTACCCTTGCCGCACAACGAAGGAGTCGGCGGCTGCCTGGGACAAAACAAAGGACGCAGATGGCACGTTTACCTAAGCTCGTCTGTCAAGGCCAAACTTGCCGAGTTCTTTCGGCCCTGGAACGAAAGGTTTTTCGCACTCACTCAACAACGATTCGAGTGGTAGCCATTTGTTTTGAAGAATATTGTAAAAATAAAAACGGCAACCAATACAGTGAATGAGAACTCTCTGACCGCATGCGTCATTATTCTGGGGGAGAAAATAAAGTTCAACTTACTCGTTGACCGCCTCTTCAAGTGCGTCCTTGTACGCATCCTTGTCTCGGTTGCTGCTTTTCAAGTCGATTTTGCCGAGCTTTTTCACTTTTTCCTCGATCTGTTCTCTATGAATGAGCGCCAATTCGCTTCATTTGCGGCGAGATTGAAAACTTGCCTCTTTTTTGAACGTTTCAATCTGCTTGGACAGCTCCTGTATGCCTGCCTTTTCGCTCATCTCTTCGGTCAATCAATGAGGCACTCAATCGGATTCTGCTTTCTCTCTGCTGCTTTCAGTTCAGAATGCAGACACTACTCGGAGGCATTTAGAACACTGCACTCAGTTGTCCAGGCAACCGTTCGTGTCCATCACTGGAGGAAGCATGAATTTGTCTTAATGCGGTCTACACGGCCCTTTTAGCAATTTTAGATTTTCCCTCTCCCTTTTCCTCGTCTTGTTGAAATGTTCTTTTGACGTACAACTGCCCACTCTCGCTCTCGTTCACTTTCTGCTTTCCGTTTATGCACAGAATCGCTAAGCAGATTCGAATAGATCGAGTGACATCGATCAAGTAGCCGCTTTGAGAGAGCACCGGTGACAGCCAAGAGTCATGGACCATGGTGACAGTCAAGACAGTCTTTATTCAGCGGACAGTTCAGCCGAGAATCCGCCTCAGCAACAAACATCGGTCAATAAACACGAGCGAGAAAAGTGGTCCTCTATTAACCAAACAAGCGAGATCATAGAGCGTCAGTTTAGAGCCCACTTTGCTCGAATTGAGCAGAAAGCGCGCCAGCTCAAATTGGTAATGAGCAGTTCATTGCCCTACACCCACAGGCCAGCTCAGTCGTCGATTGATTCGGACAGAAAACGCCTCAAAAATGCTTTGGAAAAGGCCATTTCACAGCTGAACGCTGCGATCGATGCCAACAATTCTGCCCTCTCGTCCTTGTCTTAGCTGCTCTCAGTTTGGTAAAAGAAACTAAAAACACGGTGATCGTTTGCTCGTTTATTTGTGCTCAGCTGTTTTGAGTTGTTTTGGGTGCGTTTGAGTGCAAATATGAGCAAAGCGAACAGGATTTTCCAACAAAGAACGAGAGTGGATGAATGGATAAGAATAGCAATAGAACGAGAGAGCCATTAAAAGCAAGCGAAAAGAATCCATTAAAAGCTTTAGACGAAAAGCTGTCAATTGAAGAAAATTGCAATAAGCTCGCAACTCGACCTTGCACAATTCAGTGAGTTAGGAAACTGTGATGCATTAGAAGAAGCTCGAGTGCCGCATTCAAGCTGTTTCAAAGGTCGCTCTGTTCTAGTCGGCTGTGGAAAATATTAAATAGTAAACCAATAAAAGTTGGCCGCACTTTTGCAACTGCGAAGAGACTGAATAAAAGAAGAAAGAAAACAAATCGGCATTGGCATGGTGCTTATAAACTCAGGATCCATAAATCATTTGATCCGACGTTTAGTCTACTGGAACATCTTTATCTCATCCGTTTGTGTCGTTGGTGTCGCCTTGCTTGGCTAGTCGAGCTTGTTTGAGTTACTCAATGGACTCTGGACCGGGACGCTTGAGCGGTGATACCACAGGGGACTTTTTCTCTGCGCCAGATTCGTCCGTGTCGTTCTCGTGAATGCTAGCCAAATGAATGTTGGCCAGTGACGATGACAGTTCGCTCGATTCAGCTTTTTGAGTAGCCTCGGCACCTTTTTCGCTCTCGGGCTCTCTCTGCTCGTCGGTATAGCTCTCGGACGGCTCGTCGAGACCTTCGCCCTCGTGCATTTCGTTTCTTACTTGGTCGGAGTAGAACTGAATGGCATTGGCGGCCGACGCGTTGTTCAACGACAAATTGCTGCCGTCGATGTATTGCATGCTACCTGCCTCTGAAATGGGGCCGGACATACGACTTGTGAAGGAGAAATTGCTGCAGTTGGACGGCGTTCTTGAATGGCCTTTGGACAGTGTTTCAAATAGAGCCGCGTTGCCGCCACTGGACGCACTCCTCGAATGGCCAATGGACTTGGCGGGCACACTCGCCGAGTTCGTAGTCGTTCCGTAGTTAAACGTTCCGGACGCGCTTCTCGAATGCTTGTGGTAGTTCATGTGGTATTGAGACTCGATGACGATATTGCTGCCGTTCGACGGCGTCCTTGAGTGAGCCAAGTGACTGGGAATTTTAGGATTCAGGTGGCTCGTTTCACTGCTGGGCGCCTCTTCTGCAACACTGGTCTTCAGCGGCAATAGAGCATTCTGGCTCTCCAGCTCTTCTCGTTCGAGTTCTTCCAGCATTTCCTGGTAGGCGTTTTTGGCCCGGTCGGCGAGCTCTAGCAGACGCCGGAAGTGTTCCTCGGCGCCACCGTAGTCGAACACGCCGATCACCGAGATGGGCACCGACTTGTTCACCGCTTTGCCCAGGCCTTTTCTGCCCAGCGCAAACACGAACGGCACTCGCTGCTCCATTGCAATATAGAGAATCTGATTGATTGCGTCGTTCAGGCCGCCTTTAGACTCGATCTTTTCACAATCGGGTGCGATCACGACCACTTTAATTTTGTTCAGCTTCAAGTGCTTGGTCACTTCTCTGATGCCCATCACGTAGCGCCGGCGCGATTTAGCCTAGTTCACAAATTACTTCCTCTTCTGAACTCCTGAATCGAACACTGTCGACTCACCTTGACCGGGTTTTTCTGGTAGGCTCGATCTTGAAAGCGGACAATATCCTGCAGACATTGGCGGCACACATCATCGAGCTCTGAGCTTATGATCTGGTTTGAGTATTCCCTGTGCTTTCGGCTGTGAATTTTCTCCTTCAGCTTTCGCTCTAAGCTGGCCGAATCGAACTCGGCTGTGTTTAGTCTCGGGCTGTCAAAGCCCTGCATGCTCACTGGCGAGCCGCCTTGGCTGATCGGCGATGCTGCATTTTCATCTTCTACTGCCACCGCTTCGCTCGGTCCATTATCGGCTGCTTCTTGCTCTGGCTCCTCGGCAAAGTCACAAGTCGATGCGTCACTGCAAGACAGCAAGTGATTCTATTTGTTTGGCCTCGAACACACAGCAAGATGCACCTACCTGTTCTCAGAGTCGGAAGAGAGCTCGTCGACAAGCGTTTGCTCGTCGGTCACACTCGAGGCGTTCACTTCGGGACTATTTGAGTTGTTGGTTTCGCCTGGCTGCGACTGCACTTGAAGCATTCGCTTCTCCTCTCTTTCCCTGAGAATGATCTTGGCAAAAATGACGAGAATTGAGGATTGGAAGCCAAACGATTGCATTGGACAAAAAGAGACCTTTTTCAATGTGCTCGGCTTCTTCGGCTTCGGATTCTCGCGCTCTTTGCCTCTCTTCTGCACACTGGTCGGGTCCAACGGATTGATCACTTCGCGTCGAAGTTTGCCTTTGCTGCTGCCTAGCGCTGAGCTTTTGCCCGTCGTGCTCTGGCCGTTTCGTTGTCCTTTCTGGTGGTCAATACTCGCCTTAGCCCAATCTACTCATCAGCATGAACTAGTTCCAGCTACCTCAAGTGCAGACAGAATGCTGTTGAATTCGATCTGAATCGGTTTTGTTGACTTTTTGCCTCCCGCCGGTTTGGCCGGGTTCGGCTTTGTCCCTTCTTTTTCTATTAAAACTTGCGATCAAATGTTTTCGGGCCATGGCAAACTCTAGATTCGGACCGGGCTTACCAGCGGCTGCAGATGAAGTTGAATGCCACAATTTGGGCACTTGAATGGCCATCGGGTTGTCGGCCAAATCTGGAAAATCCTCTTGGTTCAAATTAAATTCTTCGGCCGCCCGATTGACTGCTTGATTCTCGCTCGGCTCAGACTCGGTCGCCTTTTTGCCCTTGTTTCGCTTGTGAATTCGCTTTTTTTTCACTTCATCAGCGGCCGGCTCGTCTGTGTTCAGCTTCGGCGAATCGTTTACCGACTGCTCGATCGGACTGTTATTATTCAGCTCGCTCACTTGAGCTGTTGGCGTTCGTTTAGTTGGCGCATTGCTGCTACTTGCGAGTATAGCATCTTTGAAACTCATAGCGGGCGTCGCCTTGAATTCGTACTGTTCTCCTATCTTGTTCTTGACCAAGTTTATTCTCTCGATCATTTTGGCCTTGTGGACATCAGCAGCTGTAGAGCGATTGGCTCCTTCCAAGCTCGGCCAGTTCTTTTCATCCATCGGCAGGCCTGCGTCCACCTCTTCTGCCTTCCTTCTCTCTTGGCCGAACTTTTGCGTTTGATGGGCTCTGGCCTCTGCTCTAATCTTGCCGACCGCTCGACTTATTTTGCCTTGTGCCTGCCGCTGTTCGAATGACCTTCTGTTGAAAGTTTCGTCAGCAACGTGTGCCTGATAGACGGGTTGGTATTGAGTAATCGGCGAAAGCACCGACGGCGGACCGTTATTTGGCACCATAGGCGGCATGACGTGGAAGTTGATCGGCGACGGGGAAAAGTTGATTATTGGACTGTGTGTTTGATAGACGATCGGCGACCAGCTCGGGTTCGGCGTTGGATAGTGAGGGTGAGCAAAGGGCATGTAGCCCGGCACATGCTGGCCTATCGGATAAGACGGATAGGGCGGATGGAAGGCAGGAACCGGTGAATTATAATTGTGCACAGCTTGAGGCATTGGATAGAAGGCCGCGTTCGGAGCCGGAGCGAATCTAGGCCCGGCGATCGGTTCCGCAGCCGCTGGCTCCGGCACAAACTCTTGCGCGTTCACCGACAGGGGATTCATTGCTTGCTCTTTCAAGCTCTCATCTCGCTGTCGCGAAGGAAATGATCTAGAGAAACGGATTCGCACGGCGTTTTAGCGTTTTTCTCTCAAATACCCAAAATTGAATCAAACAGGCAAGCCCGTCAAGCGCTCTGGACCAGAGTGAAGTCACTTGCAGCTCCAAGTGAGCTCTGCTGACACGAGTGGCAACAAGAAAAGGCGAAAATTGGCAAAGTTGATGAAGCGTTTGCGTTAAATTAATTCAAAATTTCAAAATTCTAAATTATGAGTTGGTTGTGCAATCAGAATTAGGTTGGCATTCGAAGCAGCATTAGTTAGACAACGAACAGGCGTCCAGACTCGAACCATTCGGTTGGGCTGATCTTTTTTTTCTTATCATCGAACGCCAGTCAGATGAATCTGAAGAAACAAAATCTAGTCTTGTCTGGCAGTCCGGAGCCTAGATCAAGCTGACTTGTTTGGTTGTACGCTCGTTGTCGCAATAACCGACCGAGTAATGAATTCTCAGTTGGAAGCTGATAAAATGTTCGCATCATGCAGTCTCAAACGCTCCCTTGTGTGCATTTTAAAGCGAATTTCAGACGCGTCTCGATCAGAGAATAATTTTTTTGAATTCTTTATTCTCTCGGTTTCTCCGAGTCGTAGTTGAGAATGCAAACACCGCCCAATAATGGAGCCAACCCAGAGAGAGAGGTGAGCAGTCAAGGTAGCGAAATAAAAAGTGCGAGGAGGCCGGAGTGAGAGAAAAAAAGAAAACAAACCATGGAAACATTTTATTAGGAAAATGAATGCAACATCATAATCCGGACGCAATCGATAATAGGAAAAGGTCGACAAATGGCCTGAAATTAACTCTAAATGCTCCCTGTAAATGCAAATGTTCTGAATGTGATTTATCAGCTCCTCTGTCATGTGGATCGGGCCTTTATATTTCTTATCAATTCTTCAATATTATCTAGTGACGGCCTAGGAAAAACTTGAGCGAGAAACGCCCCACGATAAAAGAAATAATAAAAGCAAAAAAGCTTAGCAAACACACACAATTTAGTTGAAGAAATAAAAATGCGATTTGATCTCTTGTGCGTTGTCTCATTGATGTTGGGCATCAGCCATTCGGCTTCTCTCTCCAGTGGGCCAGTGGTGAACACCAAATATGGTTCAGTTCAAGGAGTGAGCGACCTGAACACCAACATATTCTACGGCATTCCCTACGCTCAGGCTCCGGTTGGCCAACTCAGATGGGAAGAGACAATCGATGCCATTCCTTGGAAACCGGCAATTTTGAACGCGACCAAGTCGAAGCCGGCTTGTCCTCAGGCCAACTGTGCCCTGCACATGCCCTCCTCGGTCTGCCCGTCTGAAGTGAGACACTAATTCTCTTCGAGGTTTTAATCTCGTCTGGACTCTCTCTTTTTATCTGTCTGTAGGTGTCGGAAGACTGCCTCTACCTGGACATTTACGCGCCAACGAATGCTTCAACGAGCTCAAAAAAGCCAGTTATGGTAAGTACTCGGCATTTTTCAGTTAGTTTGATTGGTTTTTGCCATCTGCATTCAGGTCTACTTTCACGGCGGCAATTTCCAATACGGTGGAGCCAACTCTCCTTTGTATGATTCGCGGGCCCTGAGTAGTCGTGGCGACCTGATCATTGTGATTGTACAATACCGGCTGGGTAGAATTTTACCTTTTTGAACATATCCAGTCTGGTGTCTGACCGTGCGGGAATAAAAGGCGCTCTCGGCTACCTGGTGACTGGACTCGAGCCTGATCAAATAAAAGGAAACCTTGGCATCAAGGATCAACGAATGGCCTTGAGATGGTTATTTTGGTTTTATACTTAAGCCCGTCATTTTTTAAATGCATCAACCTTAAAGGGTGAAGGAAAACATCGAAAACTTCGGCGGAGACAACAGCCGGGTGAGTAGTCAAGTCGGAGAAAGGCTTTGAGCACCAGAATGATGGATTTCGGAGTAGATTACCCTTTTCGGACAGTCGGCCGGTGCTCAATCGACAACAATTCATTTATTGTCTGAGGACATGCAGGACACATTTACAAGCGCAATTCTTCAATCGGCGCCCATGGCAATTCCGTTCAGGTAATTCAAGTCGGCTTGGATTCGATTTTTGGAAGCTTATGCGTCTCGATTTGCTTTTTAAGGAGCTTTTTTGAAGCGATGGCCTTGTGTGAGAACTTTGCCTCAAAGCTCAACTGTTCGGCCAGAGACGTGCTCTGCTTCAAGGCAAAGAGTGTTGATGAGATACTCAAGGCGCAATACGCAGTTGAAACAGAAATATCATCGGTCAAACTGCTCGAGTTTTTCGAGCCATGGCTGCCCTGGATCGACGGCCAACTGGTGAAAGGTCAGCTTCTCGAGCTCGAAAAATGGGGCGTGAGCGCTCAACGGCCGCTAAAGCCGTTCATTCTTGGCACATTGACCGAGGAATGTTACATTTACATTTACTCGGCGTTCGGCAAGCCGATCAGTCAAGTCGAGTATGCCGAGCTGATGGCCGCCGGCTTTAAGCAGCACGCGTTGCAAATCATCAAGAATTATCCGCCCAGCTTTTCAATCAACGATCAGCGAGATTTAACTGCAAAAGTAGCAACCTATTGGGCATTCAGCTGCAGCAACCGACACTTCATTGATCAAGCAATCAAGCTCAATCCGTCTAAATCGGCCGCCGGCTATTACATGTACGCGTTTGACTTCAATCTCGACTTCCAAGGTAAGCTTGAGTGAAATCAGAACCCCATTCGTTAGCCTGATCCCAACCAACAATCGGATCTTGGTCCAACCTTCGATAGGCTGGGACAATTTCACCTACTGCGACGCTCACGTGTGCCATGGATCGGATCTTCCGTACACGTTCGACATTCCGGACAACGAGTTCACTTCGAACGGACGCCGAATTGCCGACTCGCACATCACTTACTGGACTAACTTTGCTCATAACTCGGACCCGAACGTGCCTGTGCGGCCCGACAACTTCACATGGCCTGCGTACGACAACTCACTCAAGCCATACATTCGCTTCACTGCTCCTCTGAATCGACTTCAGTACGCATACTTGAAGGACGACTGTGATTTCTTCGACACGATCGGCTTCTACTACTGAAGCTGTTCGACTTTTTTTTTTCTAAATTTAGAAAACTTGAGAATAAACTCTTTGCTTTGACGATAAGACCATTTCATGTGATGATTTTTTATCAACAGCAACCTGAGCATTTGTTTTGAAGGCTTGTCCTCGGCTTGAAGCCACAGAACACTGTTTCAGCAACCTAATCACTAACAAATGCATTTTCACTGGCTCGTCTTGATCGCTTGCTCGATCGGTCAGTTGGCCGCAGTGCCAATAGTTGCCACCCGTAATGGACCAGTCAGAGGTCGCCAGGGTGTCTACTCGTTCATGTACCTCGGAATCCCGTACGCACAAGCCCCTGTGGGAGAGCTCAGGTGGAAGAAGCCAGTCGAAGCCCGTCAGTGGGGTCCGCTAGTCCTTAACGCCACCGACTTTCAGGCTGCTTGTCCTCAAGATGGCTGCACCACTCGGGTGCCTTCGCAAGAGTGTCCACGAAAAGTAAGTTCGTCCTGATGATTCGGTTGAGGAAAAAGTCAAACTCGAGATCCAGTTTTCAGAGGACTGCCTTTTCTTGAATGTTTTTGTTCCAGTCGATCAGAGTCAAAAAAGCAAACGACCTGTGATGGTTTGGATTCACGGTGGCAATTTTGAATTTCAGAGCACCACGTCTCCTGAATTCAACGCCGATTTCATGTCTAATTATTCAAATGCGATTGTGATCACAGTTGACTACAGACTTGGTTTGTCTGACGTTTTCATTTATGCCCGAAGTTGCTCTAAACCCTTGTTCAAGGTGCGCTTGGGTTTTTGTACACGGGAGACGGCGAAGCGGAGATCAGCGGCAACCTTGGAATCCTAGATCAAAGACTAGCCATCAAATGGTTTGAATTGAAGCAATTCTAACGACTCCTTTCCATTTTATTGTTATTTCTGCTTCCAGGATAAATGAAAATGTCGAAAATTTCGGCGGCGATCGCTCCAAGGTACTCTAGACATCAGAAGAGCAGTGCAAAGTTTCTTCCTTTCAAACTCGTTCGCTTTGCCACTAGATTACTTTGTTCGGTCAATCGGCTGGAGCGCAATCGGTGCTAATTCATTTGTTAAGCGGCGACATGCAAGATCAGTTCAACAATGCAATTGTTCAGTCGGCGCCCATTTCAATTCCGTTTCGGTATAAATTGACGATTCAAGTTTAAATCTGAATGTGACTACGACTTAGACATGTAAAGGTCAAAAGCAGAGGCTCGAAGCCTATACAAGCAATTTGCCGACGTGGTCAATTGTAAATTGGACGATCTGCAATGTCTGCAAAATCTTTCGATCTCGTCCATTCTCAGCGCGCAGAACAAAATTCACAAGAAATTGACCTCACTCAGATTGTTAGATCTTTTGCAGCCGTGGCTTCCCACAATCGACAATGCATTGATCAAGGGCCAACTACTCGACTTGGACAAATGGACGAAGGGAGAGTTTGAGCTCAAGCCGTTCATACTCGGCTCACTGAGCGAGGAATGCTACATCTACCTTTACCAGGCGTTTAAGAATCCGGTTGGATCTTCGCTCTACGACGCTCTAATGTTGGCGGCGTTTAAACAGCACTCGTTGAAAATACTGAAGCGATATCCGGCAGTCAAGAGCGATAATCGAGAGCTTGCGTCCTCAGTGGCCACAAAATGGATATTCACCTGCAGTGCGCGCAATTTCATCGAACAGGCACAAAGGGCCAGTCCAGCGCATCGAGCTTTTCACTATTTATTCGACTTTGCGATGGACTTTAAGGGCTGGGACAACTTCACCTACTGCTACGAACATGTGTGTCACGGAACCGACATCGCGTACACATTCTCGGCCGACATTCGTCAAATGACTGCGAACGGGAGCAGAGTGGCCCTGTCGCACATGGCGTACTGGGCTGCGTTCTCGCTCGACTCCAATCCGAACCCCTCAGTCAGGCCAGACGCTTTTACTTGGCCCGTTTACGACACTTCGAGCAAAGCATATGTTCGCTTTACGGCGCCACTCAATCGACTTGAAAATGCCTATGAAAAAGAAGACTGTGACTTGTTCGACTCGATCGGTTTTTACTATTGAAAATAAAAATCCGCTTGTTTGTGTGCGTTTTTTTCCTTTTAATTTGAAAATAAAACAAAAACAAGACTGAACGTAAAGAAAAAGAATGAATTAGAAGCGAATTTGAACGTTTTGATCTTCGGTCGATTCAGCTTCACTCGGCTCAGGCGTTTGATCAAGCTCAAAGTTGTAGGCCTGGTGAAGCCTTTTCACTTGGATCTGCTCTTGTCTGCTTTTGATTAGCTCTGCGATGAGCGGATTGGTTTCGTCTTTGAGGTTCTCGATTGATTCTTCGTTTATATTCAACACGCGAATTTTGATTTTATTCGGCTCGATGGCAGAGGCTGCGTTGGACATTTTGTTCAACTTATTTGCCAATACCTCCTTCAACTTGGTCAGCTGTTCATCGTTCTCCAGGCCACTGTTTTTCTCCGAGTCTAAAATAGTCAGTTCCAATTTAAATTCCATCTCGTCGTCGCTTTTCTTTGCTTTTTCTTCTCCTGTCTTTTCTGGCTCGTCCTCGACGTCTTCCTCGACGTCTTGCAGCTCACTCTCTCCATCGTTGCCTTGCTTTTCCTCTTGCCGAGTTCTCAAGTCAAGGTTGTCCAATAACTCGTCAACCTGCTTTTGTATGTTGGCAAACAGCTCGTCGTCCATCAGGCTTTCTTTCATCTCTGTTTCGATCTCCTTTTGCTTTTTGATGAGCTCGTTGGCGCTCAGTTCATTCTGTTTTGTGCTCATCTCGGTGAGAAGGTTCTCAAATTTCTTCATGCTTCCCTCCATCTTCTCCAGTCTCTCCTCGGCCGCTTTCAGACTGTCTGACGCCTCCTCCTTTAACCGTTGCACAGTCGAACTCAATCGACTGGGCGTGAACTTTTTGTCCAGTTTCTTGACGAGCTCAGATATTTCGCTCGGATCGAAATTCTCCGTCAATTCTGTGGGCAGATGAAGATCGTTAAGTTGGTCCAATGCGCTGAACTCTTCTAGAAGCTTATCGACGTTCAGATCGTCGCGGCCTTTTTTGCGATCGAGTTTCTCTTCAGTTTCGACTCTTTTTTCTTTTCGCTTTTTCAAGGCTTCGGCCTGCTCGACAGTTATTATTGGACGACATTCGATTGGACTAAACTCTCGTTCGGCACTGAAATGGGGCACTTTGCAAACGGCTGGTGTACGCAGAGTTATCTCATAGACACATGTTTCCACTTCGCTCAACGACTCGATCTTGTTCACCGGATCGTCGTTGCAAACATACTTCAGAACAAGGTCAGACAACGCTTCGAACAGATTTAAGAGTCTAAGCCACCTTGACTATTGTTCGTCTCGGCTCGCCCGTCAGCTCACAGTAGCTGCCGTTTGTGTAGAATTCTTGATGATAGAATATCTTGTCGATTGCCGGAGCCTCGTTCAACTCGGCGTGTTTCCAGTCGAATTCATGGCTGTAGTTGCCCAAGTTGATTACTGCTCCGATTATGCTACCGTTGGCTAAGTGAACAAGTTCTCAGAGAATGTGCAGACAGGCAGCCGAGTCAGACTTACGTTCAAGATGGTATTGAGTGACGTGTTTGCCAAGGCAGAGTTCATACGTCCACCAGCCCAAATTCTGGCCAAGATGAAGAAGAATTGCTCGAGTTTCAGAACTGGCCGAGTGAATTTTACCTTAATAATGCACATGTTCAATTTCTTGAGCTTTTTCATTTCTTGGCTTAGACTGTCGCTGATTGCGATCAGCTCAGATTGTTCACGTTCGGCTTTAGTCTCGTCGGCCGTCGACTGGCTAGAGACAAACGGAATGCTACACATGAACTCTTGACCGTGAACATTCTTCACAGTGAACGACGATTGCGACTGTTCAGACGTGAGCTCTTCATTCTGCACGACGGGTCTCTGGCTGGCGATTTCAAAGTTGTAGAAAACGTTCTCTATTTCGTTTAGATCCAAAACGCCCGCGGCCAATGCTCTGAACGAACAAAGCAGCAGCAATGAGCAAACGAGAACAGCGTTGGCTGCTATTCTGCCTGGTTTCATGCTCCGTGGTCGGTAGTTGCGATCTGGCTATTCTCTAAACTCCTTTTGAAGATTGATCTAAATTCGAATGAGGCGCAAAAAGAGCATTTTTTTTCCAATTTTAGCAGTTGGCCAAGATAATCAATGCATAATGTCGGGAATTATATGCTTTGTCAAAGCGAAAAGCGTTCAAGCAATCAAAGAAGTAGGTGCAAGGCAAAATATGCACGATCGTCAGGTTCGCTGTAAAACTCCGATTGGTTCAAATCAAACTATGCATCAAACGCTGCCGAGTTTTCACTTGAATGTGCCGATGATGAGGCTGATTGAAAAAGAAAAACAAGAAGAAGAGGATCGATCCTTCGTCTCTGTGAGCGCTGGTGTTTTTATTTGCTTCATAGGATAGTGAACCGCACAGACTGAATGTGAGTTTGACTGGAGATAGAAAGTAACAGCAGAATAAAAGCGGACCGAACAGAACGAAGAAGAAAGAGGAACGAAAATAGAACTCAAGCTTTTCTAGTTGATCTTGACGTGCAGAAAGGGCGTGAGAAAGAAAGAAGGACAGACGGTAAAGGCCGAGCCTCTTTTTAATTTATTTCGGTCGTCGTTCAATGCGCATTTTGGACTTCTCCGATTTGGCTGCAAAAAGTAAAGAGCGCTCTTAAATATTTATAAATAATAATGAGCGTCTATTTCTGGCGGCGATACTCGATCGGCTGCGCCTTTCCGTTTACTGTTTTGGAAGTGACTTGTCCGTCCTCCTCAACGATTACCGTTTCGACGCCATTTTCCACGATCCTTAGGTTGCGAGATAAAACAGATTTTGTTTAGCAATCGGTAGGTGGATAGAGATGCTTGCGTATGGCCTTACTTGGTGGTCACATGCTTTTTACCATTAACGACCTTGGTCGACTTTGACGTAGACTTAACTACGCCCGTATTTCGACCGCCGCCACCGCCAGTGCCGCCACTGCTGCTGCTGAACGAAGAAAATGACGTGAATCTAAACGATTGAACAAAATCGTGTTTAAGACAAGAACAGGTGGCAACCAGCGTAAGAGGGACTATGGTGCCACATACCCGGACATGGGACCGAACGCGTGATCTTCGAAGCCGGGAAAGCCGAAAAAGGCCTGCATCATGCTCGAGCCACCAGGAGCACCGTTACGGCCACGTTTGGTGCCACGTCGGCCGGACTGACCAGGGAATAGGGCGTCGTCGTCGAACAGATCGAATATGTTGCTTGTACCGAAGAACTCGGCAAATATGTCATGCGGGCTGCGGAAATGGAAGCTGCCGGCGGAACCTCGACCAAAACCGAACGAGAATGGGTTGAAGCCGAAGTCGGCATCGAAGCCCTGATTGAAGTCACCGCCCGCGCCCGAGCCTCTCATCAGACCCTCTTTGCCGTGGCGGTCGTAGATTTCGCGCTTTTTCTCTTCAATTCATTTTACAGTTAGACGCTGATGGTTACTGTTTGAAAAGAGTTGAGACTCACTGTCTGACAGGACTTCGTAGGCCTCCGAAATCTCTTTGAATTTCACTTCGGCCTCTTTTATGTTGTTCGGGTTCTTGTCCGGGTGCCATTTGAGCGCCAGTCGTCTGTAAGCCTTTTTAATCTCTGCCTCGGTGGCCGAATGGGTCACCTCGAGCATTTCGTAGTAGCTCTTGCCAGCCATATTGTACACGACGAGCTCACTATTAGTCGGTTAGCTTTCAACAATATTCAGCCTCGCCAAGTCTAAATATCGTTGCCGATCCAGTCGACCTCTAAACACGAATTAAATGACAATCGACAATGGCGAATATTGAAAGAGTGTGAGACACTGATTATGAACTGGCTGGAATGTTCTAGAACGCAAATTGTGAAAAGTGAAAGGATGGAAACAAAGTTTCTATGCCGATTGGGTAATCTAAATGGTGATTAGACACACATTCACTCTTCGCAAGAAAAATCTAAAACTCTCGGCTCAATGAGTGCGCGCGTGTATTTTGCGTTCTCTCTGCTGAGGAGACCGCACACACAAGCAGGAACGCTTCAAGAAACAAATGGAGTCAAATCGCACTTTCGAATCTATTTTTTACGCCGCTCGCTTAGTCGATCGCTCTTCATATTTTGTATTTGGTAATTTATTCAACGTTGGCTTGCGCTCTCATAAATTATGAGCATTTCGAGGGTTTGCTTTAGAACGAGCGAGCAAGAGAGATTAGAATGGTTGCAGCGACTTAGAGTATGTACATGACGAAGGCAACGAGCCCGGGCGCCGGTCGCCAAGCACGGGCGTTTCCTTAGCCTTTATTTTAGCCCAAACACACATATAGACGCTGGCTCAATCAAAGGCCCAGTGACCCGCTTTCGGTCCGATACTTGGTCTCCGAATTTACATAATGAGAACAAACGATCCAATTAGAGTCTGTCTCATTATGGTCTTGTATCTTTTCTTAGCGGTACGGTCTGATAGAGCATATTCATCATCTTCGGTGTCTTTTGTTCTCTATATTCGCCCTCTAACGCTATTTGTCTTTGTTGGCCCCTCTGATTGCTATCTGGGTGTATAAACTAATTAATCCGCAGCTTTCCCTTGTGCGCTAGCTAGACTCGCTAGTTGCCTCTCGTTCTCCTCCTCATCCAGTAATCCAGTTGTTCAGGAGGCAACTCGGCAGAGAAAAAAAGGCAGGCGCAACTGAATTGCGCATGCGAACTGCGAAAATCTATTCCAAACTCAATTTGGAGCTCAAGACTAGAGCTCCTTTCGCTGGTCGCTAGTCAGACTGCAGTGCCCTAAATCGGTGTATGTGTGCGCCTCAAGTGAAACGATTATTGCGCAATCTGAGTTTATTTTTGTTTAACCATCGATGATCTGGCCCAAGAAAACAATGCTAGTGAACAACACGAGAACCTAAGAGGTGGCCGTAGTGACTCTTCTAACTTGACTCCAGTCGCCGTCGTTCTTGAATCCAAAGTTAAACAACGATTTTGACTCGAGCGGCTTCTCTTGTTGCTTCTGGGCCATTCCCAGCCTCTCTAGGTAGTCGACCAACTCCTTCTGGTCGTTCAGCTCCACTTTTTCCTCCTCGTTCTGCACCTGGTAGCTGTTTGAACCAGTTGACGACGATGTAATCACTTTGAAGTCATCTACATAGCAGCAGAACGAATACCGCCTCTCCTCCTTTGCCTCGCTATAGTCCGAGTCGACTCTGTTCGGGAAGAGCATGCTCTGAATGGTACGACGGTAGTCAGTCTGGCTTACTCCACTGCTTCGCAGCTTGGTTTCCTTATTCAAATCTGTCGACGAGACGGGAGGGTCGACCTTGCGGCCACGTTTGAACTCGCTGCTGAAAGCTCTTGAATTGCTGCTCGTTGGCTTGGTGGGTGTGAAAGATGCGGTCGGCCTCTGGTTCGTGTGCACATACTTCACAAATGTTCGTCCGCCAATTTGATACGTCACTTTGAATGTTGCCCGGCTAAGTCGGGCTTTTTCCTTTTCGAGCCATTCAAAGTAGTCCTGGTAGTTGCTGTTCTCAAAGTCGTATTCACGTTCACTGTCCTTGGAGCTGGCCAGACCGGCATTGAAATTGAGTTCTGTGCGGAAACGTTTAGATTGGGCTCAACTGATTGAGGAAAAGAATAATTCTAATCGAATACTTTTAGACAGCGACTCGTAGGCGCGCACGATATCCTTGAAGCGTCGCTCGGCTCGTTCGCAGTCGTCGGGATTCTTGTCCGGGTGCCAGATGAGTGCAAGTCGACGATAAGAGCGCTTGATTTCGGCCTCGCTAGCGCCGACTGGTAGCTCCAGAGTGTTGAAGGCGTCAATATCCATTTGGCTTTTACTTCCAGGCGGTCACCGTGATTTGCTATTGCCGACTCAACCCTAATTAGATCGTGGTTGCCCACCAACTTGCCCAATTTACATAATGTGGACCAGTCAAGCATGGACGTGAGCATTGAAAATTGAGTGAATTTTTATTTTTGATTATTACAAGCGACTGAAGTGTGAACAAGATTATGAACAAAAGAGTAGGAAGACGATTAGACAACAATTGGCTTAGCCGCCAAAGCCATACAGGGTTCGGCCTTGTCGCTTGAGAGCGTAGACGACGTCCATGGCGGTGACCGTCTTGCGTTTCGCGTGCTCGGTGTAGGTGACTGCGTCCCTGATCACATTCTCCAAAAAGACTTTGAGAACACCGCGAGTCTCTTCGTAGATCAGGCCCGAAATTCTCTTGACGCCTCCACGACGGGCGAGTCTTCTGATCGCCGGCTTGGTGATGCCCTGAATGTTGTCACGCAAGACTTTACGATGTCGCTTGGCACCTCCTTTTCCCAAGCCTTTGCCTCCTTTGCCGCGTCCAGACATGTTTTCGATTCGAGCTTGTAGCTGCTGTGTTTCTAATTCTGATCAAGTGTGATGATTAGACTCGGCGTAGTCAACCGCTATTTATCGACTTGCACAATTCAGCTAGCATGCGGCGTAGAGCGGGGTGAGGGACCGTCAATGCATGTGCTCATAATTTATTAACAGCATGCGTGCATTAATTAAGCAGTCCCGTCCAATCGAACAGGTGCTAGAGCAACATCAACATTTTCTAACAAAATTTCAATCCGGCCGGAACAGACTACTGCCGAATCGGTTCACTCAGCCCAATTGCCTAATTATGACCTGAGAGAAGAGAGCATCGATTGCAGCCAGGACAGGTTGCATTGCGACTGTCATTCACTTTGAAATAAAAGAGATTCGCTTTATGTGACGCAGACCAATGCAATGGCGAACAGGGTCGACGCTTCTCATGACGTGTAGCTAATCTCGTTAATTAATATTCATTGCTGTCTGCGGGCCCACCTTGGCTCTTGACATTTGTCCGGCCGATTAGAGAACAACAAAAACAAAATGCACATTTAAATGCAACCGCCACATCGCCAACAATTGAATCGAGGACGAAGAATAATAAAACTACAGCAGAGTTTACCGGCTTTTATTTCTTTGCCACAAACCGATCGCATTCGACAGTGTCGTTTCAAAGACAAATCGTCAAAGTTAGTTCAGAAACGAATGTTTAGTGCGCGCCGGCCTCCTCCTCTTCTAGACAACCATCATCGCCACCATCAGCTCCATCATCGCTCTCATCATTCATCCAAAAACAAAAAATTCATAAAGATTTCATATTATGATCGTGCGGAACCGAGCATCGATCGAGCTCATAGCCTGCCGAATGAGTCTTGAGGGCCTCACGCTGACCATATTGGCGGGCGTGCCGCTTTTAAACGCCCTTTAGAAGCTCATAATTGAAGGCATTTATCTTACTCAACGTCGAGCTGGCTGGCCGACCGACCGATCGACCGCCTGGCAAGATTAACACTTCATCGCACACGTCTTAATCTTCTTCGTTCAATTTTATCGCCGTCGTGGACTGAACGGCCTACAGTGTAGCTTGGACCGCCCTCCTAAACAAATAGGGTTAAGTCGCCACCGAGCGCGCTCTCTTTTTCTTCGACTGCGCAAATGCGCTCGCTCATCAACCCGTCGAATTTTTCTCCTAACGCTGTGATCCCTGCAGCGAGTTATTGTTCTCTTTCTTTGCTTGTTAGATGATTGCTCGCGCGGCCAAGTAGACTCGAACGCAGAGAGAGAGAGAGAGAGCTGCCCACTTGATTAGTTGAGTAAAAATGACGCATCAAGCCTCGCCCGATGACCGAGCCGACCAGGCAGCGGTCATGTACATCATGGTAGTCGGCTTCCACCACAAAAAGGGCTGTCAAGTCGAGTTTGTCTATCCGACCGACGAGCGGATCAGAAAATGCGAATCAGACGAGGTGGACACTTACATCTTGCCCAAAAAGTGGTCGCACTTGCCCTCACTGGCGCTGCCAGACGGCTCTCACAACTACGAGAAAGACTACGTCTACTTTCACCTGGAAGATGACACTGGCCAAGACGAGACAGACGAGGACGGATCGAACGATAAGAGCAAGGAGGAGCCCAAACGCACTTTGTTCGGAGTCTCATGCTACCAGCAGCTCGACGCGTCTCAGCTGCTGCGCAAAGACAGCGAAGTGACGCGTAACACTCTGCAAAAGAGCGTGTGCGTCATCTCGCCCAAGCCGTTCTACTCGAGCATTGGCCTCAAGCTTCATTCGGTGACCAGCGCCTACTTTGAGCAGAAAAATTTTCACAAAACGGACATTCTACGCGACGCCTATCACTTGCTGAACAAGTCGTTTGAGACCAGCCGAGACGGCGAGGGCGCCGGCCACTTTTCTTTCGGCTTGTCTCCCTCGGACCTTGTTCTTCGCTATCAACACAAGGTGCTGATGTTGTTCAAACTTTTGCTTCTGCAGAAAAAGTGCTTGTTTCAGCTGAAGCCAGTCGCAAATCTGTCCAACACAATCATGTCTCTGGTTTCGCTCGTTCCCGAGCTGCTCAGCGAGCACGGTCTGGACAAGTGCTCCGGATTCTTCAACTCTATGGATCTGGTCAACTGCGAGCTAGAGCGCAAAGTAAGAAAGAAACACGAGCTGAACGGTACGCGCAAGAGCGGCTCGCAGCGAAAGTCCAAAAAAAAGAAAATGTCTTTCTCGCGAAGAAAGAGCGTCGGCACCGGCATGCTGTCGCATTCGGTTTCCACATCGTCTGTGCGCACCTTGCCCGAAATTCACGTCGACCAGTATAGCCATTCGAGTTCGTCGACTGCGCCGTTTTCATCGGTATTTAACAAAATCTTCAGCTTCAACAACCAGAGCAGCAACAGTGGCAATCACTCAAACAGCGGCGCCAACTCAAAGCAATCAGAAAATCTGGACGACCTGAGTCATGAGCTCGCATCTGGCGACGAGCTAAGTGGACATTCTTTCCAAGAAGGAAAGCTTAGTCTTAAAAGCGACATGTACAAGTCAGCGAGTCGCAGTTCGATTGACGACGAGCGACGCTCGAACGACACCAATTTGGGCGAAATGCTCAAAAGCAAAGTGACCGACGTGTTCAAAATAGTCGACTGGAGCTCGCCGTCGTCCAGATCGAATCAGAACAGCGACAGCTCGAGTCGGCAGCGCACATCAAGCCGCCAGCATTTGACCGTCTCAAAGTCGAGCAATGAAGTAAAAGAGACCCTTGACGAGACAATCGAATATGAATCTGGCGAGCAGCCCAAGAGCAAGCTCGACTTTCATCTGCTCGAAAAGGACTTTGGCATGCCCATAAACCTGTTCAACCAGTTCAACATTTTGCATCCGTACTTGTCTCTTCAGTACTTGGACTATTTCAGCATGATAAACAAAATGAACACAAAACTTTACTGCACCACAACGCTGATGATGTCAATGATGAAAGGAGGCGCGCCGAGCGAGGATGCCGACGGTGCGAATCAATCGCCGACGACGAACGAACCACAGACACTGGAGCGGACCCCGTCGATGATTGCCAGTCAGAAGATGGACAAGAGAGAGCAGAAAATGACCACGTTCGGCTTTACGATCGGAGCCACCAACGTTTTGTTCAAGCAGCGCCTGCACGACGACCTAGACGCCTACGTTGACGAGAGCGATCTGGAAATAATTGGCAACGAGCAGCTCAAGAAGCAGCTGCAGCTTACAACGGCCGATCTTCGATTTGTCGAGTACCTCATCAAGCACATAAACGCGGAACGCAACAACTCGATCGAGTCGACCAACACGCCGACTCTGGTGTCGTTCAAAAAGACCTCGTCGCAAAGCAAGCTCGACTTGTCCAACGATCCGCTCAACACCAGCAACTGTTGGGAAGGCAGCGATGACTGGATCAGAGTTCACTTTAAACTCTACATGTACAATTTACTTGCTGCCATGATTCGCGAAGAGGCATGCGAAACGCTGCTAAACGAAATGGAAAAGATAAGCGAACGGAACGCGAGCTCGAGCAGCAACTCAATATCGGCCTCTAACGACGACATGGAGCCGCAGCAAGACCTCGCCAAGTCCGAGAATAAGCTGAACGAGAATTTCCACAAGAAAACAAAGAAAAAGAGTCGCAAGAACTCGCACAGCTCAAATGTGTCGGCGGTGACCGTCGAATCGGGCTCGGCGTCCGATTTCCGAGACGACTACAATTCGAGTTTTGTGGACGCGCTCAAAGAGACCGAGTGGTACGACGAGTGGCTTGACACTCACCGGGCCCGACTGGAGCAGGCACTTTTAAAACTCGATCGCAAGATCATCGACAACTTGGCCCAGGACTTGTCCACCGACGCAAACAGTACAAAGCTTCAAGTGTTTCGTGTCCAGCTCGATGAAATGGAATCGCTGCGATTCGAGCATCCGTTCAACGGTCAGATGAACTTGAGCGATATAAAGCTCAAGTTGAACGCCATATTTGTCGGCAGCGAGTCTGGACGCAAACTGAACAAGGCGTTTGCCGAAGGCGGAAAACTGGTCAACAGCACTGGCAAGGCAGTGAACGACGCGTTTAGTCAGGCCAAGTCGTCGTTCTCCTCATTTCTTTCAAACTGGTCGTCTCCGTCGTTCAGCAAGAGCAGCAGCAGCTCCAAGGGCAACGACGAGTTTTAGAAAATCTTAAATTCCCTCCCTCCCCCCGCCCGCAACCCTTGTGCCTCTTTTTTCTTTTACGCCCACTCCTTCCCGATTTCATCATCTGATCGACCTTCGCTTCTTTTTTATTTGCTGCAGTATTTATTCAAGAATTTGCACAAATACACGCCGATGACAATGGCGCCCGTAAATTTGAATAAAGTCTCCCAGGAGCCATTTCAGAAGCGTTTGACGTGGGGAATGCGCAGATTTGCGTCAAATTCATAGTAGAGATTGGCTCCGGTCGAGGCAAAGACGTAAATTCGTTTGGTCGCTTTCGCGTTGCAATCGAACTGGTTCAAGAGTAAATCAGCCAGACTGGGAATTTCTAGCCCACTGCCGCTTGTGTTGCACACAAGGCTCACTTTTTGTCTATTCTCTTGTTCGTTTGATTTTTTAAATGTTTTAGACGATTCGTAAACATTGAATATTTGATCGAATCGACGCAGCTCATTTGTCTCGCATTGGCCGTCGTCCGTGATCAGCTCATTGCACAATTCCTCGATGCTCACGTTCGATACGAGCGAATCTATCCGCCTGTCTATTTCGTTTAGCTCGTACCGAACGTTTGAGTCAAGGAGTGGAAGCGACCGTTTCTCGCGCGTCGCCCGATTCTTGTCTTTGACTTTTAGCCGCTTCTTTTTGTCCAATTTCCTTCTGAGAATGAAGCCGAGTTCTGTGAGTTCAGAGTAAATGAGATAATCGCTGAACTCTAGCGGTGAGCTGATCGTTGCTGTTTTGGGTGCGCTCTTCTCTCGCGCGGAAAATAAAAGCTGAGCGAGCAGCTGCAAGGACAGCTGCATCAGTTTGTGCTCGTCGCCATTGTAACAGGCGTAAACGACCAGCGAGCCCTAAACGTTCATGCCAGCTAGTTAAGCCATCGGAAGGAGAAAAAGTGAAATAGAGAGAAAAGCATACGCTTTCGGCCAAGTAGAAAGCCTCCTCCGGCAACAGCCACTCTTCACCTCGACTGTCCTGGTAGCCTTTAGAGTGGATGAACTTGCCTCTCACTCGTTTGAGTCTAACTTGGCCCTTGTCCGTCTCAAGGATGCCGATCGACAGATTTTTTCTTCAAAAAAGCTTCAATTCAGCCGCCCGACATCTCTTCAAATGGCAAGAATTACTCGATCGCTATTCTTTTCGAATTTCTTTCATGCTTTTCCTCCCTCGTCTCCGATTCGCTCATCGCGCCTGCTGGCTTTGCTTTCTCAAAACTTGGGCCGGCCCTGATCCCAAGTCTAGCCGGTGAATCAACAAAAGCAAAAACGCTTCAATCCAAGTATTTCAGGACTCGGCGCTCGCGCACTTTCACCATCGCCATTCTGGCCAATCAAGATGCTCTCAGTTCGCAATTGATTTTATTTCTCTCTAAAAAATTAGATAATTGTTGTTTGCCTGTTTTTTTTATACAAAATTTTCGAGATGAAACATTTGCTGAGGAAGAAAAGAAAGCCAAGCAATGCGACTTGAATTTCAATTGGAAAAATTTCTGAATTTGACCACCGCAAAACCGGAATCACATCTGGCCGTGGGCATGTTGGTTTTCACAGTCCAGCTATCATTTGCCTCGTCGTACTCTTCAAGTGAACTGAGCAGAGATTGTCCATCGTAGCCACCTTTCAAGCCGTTTGCTTCTTAGTCAGCTGCTGCCCGATCGATTACTGACTGAGTTCACTTACCGACTACAACAATTTTCCCGTGCAACAAAGTGGCCGAGCAGTAGCAGCGGGATATGGTCAAACTTGAAACAAACGACCATTGGCCCGTTATTGTGCTGTACGTCTCCACACTGGGCAAGTGCATGTGGCCGTCGAACCCGCCGCACACAAATATGCGGTAATTAAGTGCGGCACATCCGGCCCCTGATCGAGGCGTGAGCATTGAAGCGGCCATGCTCCACGTGCCTGTGTGCAGGTCGTATCGCTCCACCGACCTGAGCAAGTTTATGCCGTCGTAGCCACCTGGACAGAGAGAGAACTGTTAAAGGCCTCTGCCGAGAGTTGATCTCGTTCGTACCAATGCAGTAGAGACTGTCGCCAAGCGAAACCAGGCCGGCACCCTCACGGCCCACCGAGGTAGAATCAAGTAAGGTCCATTTGTCGGCCGTTTGGTCGTAGACCTCCATTGTCGAGTGTCGACTGGTTCCATCGAAACCACCGCAAACATAGATTTTGTCTTTTTATTTTTCATCTCAATCGTGTACTCGGGAAGAAAGCGAGTCAAGGTCAAACTTACTATCGTGAACGCAAACAGCCGGCAGAGCTCTTCTGAACAACAAAGACGAAACGCTCTGCCATTGTGCGTTCTGGTCGGATAGATCGAGCCGCTCCACTGATTTGAGACGCGTCTTTGTGTCGTAGCCTTGAGCAAGTTTATAAGCCATTTAGAACAAAAATCCGGCCCAAAATGATGGTGAAACCGACCTCCAATCACATAGAGACACTTGCCCAGAGCCGCTGCGGCTGCGTATCTTCTCTTTTTGCTAAGTGACTTGAAAATCCATTAGGAAATGCACGAGACAATCATGCAAAGGTAGACACGTACGGGCAAAGTCGACCAAGTCTTGGTACGGGCACAGTACTTCTCGACCACATCCAGTGGTTTCTGTTGGAACCCGAAGCCGCCGACCATAATCAAATGCTCGTCCTTGCCTACATGATTGATCAAGGGGAGATGTCAATCGGAAGAGATGTCAACTCAATCGTAATGCAACTAACCAGTTCTCATCTGAAACTGAACGCCACTCATCTCGCCGCGGCAGTCCGGACGCAAGTAGTACTTTTTCGCGTCGTCGAGCATGTCACGACAGACGAACGATTTCTTTATCATAATCTCTTTGTCGCAGACGTCGGTCAAGAATTGCGGCGACAAGAGCGGCAGACGAATATGAGAGAGAAGAGTAGGCAGATGCTTTTCGCGATTTTGCCTGTCAAAGTTTATCCAATTGAAGACACAATTGTAAACAACTTCCTCGTTATTGACCTAAATGCGTTTGAGCTGAAATGAGCGTCTAAGAGTGCTGGTCAGAGTGGCTCACCTCAATTTCATTTGACTTGATCAAATCTTCAAGGTCACTTGAGCTTAGATTGAAAAACTCGTCACTGTGCTGGCATATTTGCGAAAAGTGCTCGTAAATGTATTCCTGAGTCGAATTGCGAAGCGCGACGCAATTGTGCATCTCGGCGAACGCCTTGATGCCCAGGCAGTTCTGAGGCTCGAGCTGACGCTTCAGGAATTCTTCACAGCCCTTTCTTATTTCTTTTGGCCGAGAGACAGACAGAACAAGATTAATTTTTCAAGGTGGTGCGCAGCAAGCAGCGTCGCACTCACCGTTGAGTTGCAGCAGAGCGGCCGCGGGCAATATCTCCTGCACGTTCTCAATGCTGAAATTGACTTTTTCCGAATAGATGCAGTCGAGCAGAACTTCCATGGTCTTGCTGCTGATTCCCTGTAGCTCGATGCTCTCCATGCTCTTCTCTTTCATCTGCACGAGTTGAACAAGCTGGATCGGACATGGACTGGCGCTGTATTTACCTCGGTGGTGAACATGGCATAAAAGTAGTCGCTGCAAGCAGACAGCACAATCTTGTGAGCGTAGAACTCTTTATCTTCTACTTTAAGCACGACGTCACATAAAGTCTTTCGTTCGCGTAGTCTATTGATGCTCTCGAATATGGAGCGAAAACTAGCGTCGTTCAACGACCAGTGCTCTTGATGAACCATTTTACTCAATCAATCTCGGCTGTCGCTTGGTTAGAAGAAGAGTCTGAGCGGCTCCAGGTTGTGCGTCAGCCAGGAGAAAGTCTTCGGTCCGCCCTGAATTTGTATGACGTCGGCCCTTTTCTCGTTCGCCTCGCTTCTCTTCCAGACTTAATTCGACACTCAAAGATGCGAGAGAACGATTTGGTCTGTCTCTCCGACTTCTACGTAATTTTATTTTCTTTTTCTCTTTGCTCCTATTATGCCTGAATGGGTCTCGTTTCGCTGCTGTTCTCCAAAATATTCGCATCTGCATAATTTGCGAGCGCGCTTCTTTCGAAAGAGCGAAATTGACTTGATTTTTACTTTGGCCCGTTTGCGCCTTATTTACAGAAAAATGCTATCGATGTATTGAATTAAAAATAGAGCTGAACTGCTCTGGGGGGAGTCTAGCTAGGCATGAGCCGTCAATCAATTGAGTTTTTCCAGTCTGACACTTGTTAAACGATACAAACGATACAAGGCCAGAGATTAGCAACCAGCAGCACCGTCAAAACATCATCAAGCGCACAGAGCAAATTAAGCAGCCTCTGATTTGACAGACGAATTTCTGATCTTCAAAGCCCAATCCATTGCCTGTCACTCTGTTGTTGCATAAATTCGAACCACGAGCGTAATCACGATGGAACAAAAACAACAGCTCGATATGATCTGAGTCGATATTTGTTTCGTGCGTCCGCTCTCGTTTCGCTTCCTGGAGCGTGCCACGCTGCGACCAGGATTAGAGTCTATTCATATGAAAAAACTCTTACAATGTGCCATTTCCGCCGACATTTCAATGGTTGCAGTGTTTTTTTCAGTTCAACTTAACTCTGCCCTGGGTGCAAGCGCGCGTTTTCAGCTCGTTCACAGTGCTCGCTCGGCGATTTGATCAGTTTTCACTCGTCTCTTCCTTTGACTCCGCGACGAGTGTGCGTCTTAACTTCGATCAGCTTTCATTCGAGGCAGAGAAAGAGCGAGAGAGAGTGAGCAAAAGGCCGCGCGCGTGTTTGCTTCGAAGAAGTTGAGGCTTTGTTTGGCGCCTTTATTTCCTGCCCGATTGAAAGTTTCGCTCAGCGCCTGCATGAGTTTATTTCATTGCCTTTTGCTGGCCTCCCAGTCTAATTTGGTTATAAATAGAGTTCGACAACTGCTGCTGCTTTATTGTTCTCCAGTTTTTTCCCCTTTTGCCTGCAATTCTTAAGACTCGGCATTTCCCGCTCTGGCAGTTAACTCGACTCATTCGCCTCTTTTTTTTTTCTGTTTCTTTTTCTTCTCGCTTTTTTTTCCTGCCTTCTACTTATAAAGCGTTCACAAATGTGCGCTTTAAATTGAGATTAAATATAAAGAGTCTCTAAATCTCATTTCCGTTCATTCAGAGGCCATAAGCGAGCAGCGAACAAATAAACATTTGAAGTTGAAGGCGGTAGTTAGCTTTGGTTTTAAGTGTCTTTCAAGTCTGCTTAGCTCCTGCTTGATTGCGCTCCGTCTTTCTGTGCCAATCCTATCCTGTGCAGACCTCGTTCAGAAAATGGTTTAATATGTTCTTCCTTCATTCAATGCTTATTTGCACACTTTGCCAATCGCATCAGGCAGTCTGGTCATACTCACACACACACACACACGAGATGCGCATGATGATAAAGATGTGCACGCTTTGTGCAAAAATAGCGGGCCTTCGGGCAAACAGGAAACTCATCGCCGCTGCTAGTCCGCGCGCTATTTCTCTTTTCTCCTCGTCGGCTCAATGCATTATTTCTACAACGGTCGCCACTGTAGTCATCAAATCGTTTTGTGATTGTATAAATAGACAAGATTAATCGTTTGAATTCAGTGTTGGCTAAGAACGCGGCGTGCGCTGCCGTCGATAAATACGGTTTCTACGCGCATAGATCGGAATTGACTTGAACAAAATTGCAATTTGATTTCCGCGGGCTTCATATTAATTATTCAATTTGCGCATATATATGTATTTATATTCATGAGAAGGATTGTACAAGGAGCGATACAATGAGAGATAAAATGTGGTCGTAATTAGGGAACAAGTTGTCATCGTCAAATGATTATCAAACGGTTCATTACCAATCGGGCAGACTTTGGCCACGCTAATCGGCTTTGCAGATTGACAAAGCTTCACCTTTTTAGTTTGCAGCTATCTAAGACTAAGCAATTCTTTCATTTTCGCTCACCGTGTCTGGCGGATTAGCTCATGCGAGCGTGTGTGTCACCATTCAATTTTACGGATTTGCTTAAATCCGAGAGGAAGTGAGCAGCATTATTCTGCGCCAAATTCTATTTCTTTTAAAAAAGAACGTTGCAGTCATGGTTGTCAACAAGGAGAATGAGGACAAAGATCGCTCGGAGTGATATTAGCTCTTTGCTCTATTACATCAATAGGAGGAGAGAAGCATTCAAACAAATTACATTAATGCATTTGATTTGGGCTGCAATTTTCGATTTGGCCAACAGCCATTTCAACACAACTCCTCTCACCTCGCTGGTTTTAATTAAACGAGAGCGTTCAAGATCGAATGTATAAGTTGGTTTGACAACGCAATATTTTAACGCCAAAGTAAATGAACTATATTTGCCTGCACGCGATTTCGATCGACCAATTTAATTTACAAATGAACTTAACCCTGATGATGATGATTAAGACAAGTTTTTTTAATATCTAATGAATGGGGCTGCCAATTCATGAGTTTGTTCGATTTATTCAACGTGCCGCAGCATCATATCGTGCGTGCTCTCTATTCGGATCATGAGCAGCACGGAACGTGTTGTTGAGATTAGAGTGCGGATGGTCTCTGGCCACAGCAGCTTCTAGTTCATCTGCTCTTTTATTTTTCCCATCTCTCTGTTGGTCCTAATCTATTTTTCCACGCTGCACTCTCTTCTGCGTCTGCTCTTGATCAATATCCACGCCGTCACGAAAGGTGCTGCTGCTGCATCCAAATTAATCAACCTTATTTTCTGGGCACACACACACACATATATAGAGCCAAGGTCTTGGCATCCACAACCAACCGCCCAAACAAGCCAACCATCATAAGTCTTTCCTCTTCCTAATTCTTTTCGGCGATTAACAACGACAAGTCGCTCAGTGCACTTCTTCTTCTATTCAACATGTTTCTTTGTTAATTTCCCATTATCCATTGTGCAGCTCTTTTTTCTCCTCATTTCTTTTTTCTGCTCTTTTCTGTTCTATTGTTTGGCCTTCTCGCTTCTGGTCGCCTTCGCACATCTATTATTCATTCATGTATCTATTTATCATCAGTCTATGATCAATCTATCTGGCTATCTCTATTTAAGATAGATTGGAGAGATTGGCGAATTTTGTCTATTTGCACTGCCTTGCTAGCTATCTCGTTCTGTTTGCAAGCAAGTGATTGCAACAGCCGCCCTAAACAACTATCAATCCGTCTGGTTATGTGAGCTGCGATGGTTGCGTGCAAGCTTACGCAAGTGCGTGCAGAGGCAGCTGGCGCGTAAATTCTGTTTATTCTGGCCGTTTAATTGAATTAGTCGCCACACAGACGATTTTCTTCTTCTTCTTCTCCTCCTTCTCCTTCTCCTTCTTAATTCGCTGGCTGTTCGAGTGGCATAGCGTCGGCCGTGGAATCAAATGCTCACCGGCGCAGCATAGAGCGCCTAGTTCTCATTTCCTTCTATTCCACTTGTTTGACTGATTAGAGACTCTCATCTCGTTAGCAGACTAGCATTCCACAGAGAAATTGATTGATGGCGTTCGATGGCAATAAGCACGCAAGTGATCTCTGTTCTCCTTCTCTTTTTCTCTCTTATCGCCCAGTTCTGGCTTCTCTCTTATTTAGACATTTTCAAATGAAAGCTGCCTGCCCGGTTAAGAGGTTTCATGAGCCGCTCTTCACTTCTCTTGTGTCTGCTGATCTTGTTGTTAATTTTCTGGGCCAATTTACTTATCGACTCGAAGCTCGCCGCTGACTGCATTTGAATAGACGAGGAGGAAAGAGGGTAAAAACGAGCAGAGGCCAATCTGATCAAGACATGCGAGACGAGGCATGTGGACCAGCAGCCAGTCAGGCAGATCTCTCAGGCAAGACACTCAGTCTTACGAAACAGCGCAGTGAACGAGTCAGCTCAGCGAGATCAATAAGCAACGAGTAGATTTGGAGATGAAAAGATCTAAATTAGACACGCGATATTCATTCAGCTCAAGCGAATAGAGAACGAGCGAATTAAATAAGAAGCTTGCACGCACAACAAAAATATGACCATGACATGTCAGGCTGCGACAGTGAGGTCGGTAATTGTTGTTTGGATTGGCTCAAGTTTGCCAATCGACAGATAGTCGGGCTGAGCTTGGAAAATAATTTCAGTCGGCGCAATTTTCAACACGAGTCTCATTTCGATTTTTCATGTTTCTCTCTGTCTGACTATGATCGCATGCAAGAGTTGGATGCGCGTGGGCGCACGCGTGGCACATTTTAAAGCGCTCTCTAACTGCGACAAGTGTCTTGTTATTTAGCATATTCATGACTCGGTCTTGTGCTCGTTTAATTGTTTTCAAAAAACAAACAACAAAGCGAGCAATTAGAGCAAGATTGTCATTTGAATTGGAAATTATTAAGCAATATATTTTGAAACTGATTGTTTGATCAGGCGATTGAACTTTGCGGGCCTCCTGCTTGAGCTTCTCAATGGCTCAGTTTGATTGAAATCTGCCCTTCTTTCTTAAAGCCCCCCCCCTGCCATCTCATCTCGTTATTTAATGCATTCTCCTTGTCCTCTCGAGCCTCTAGGTCCTTCTCTCCTCGCTCTCAAGCCGTCTGCTGCTGCGACCCTCCATCCTCCTCTTTTGCAATTTCTCTGTTCTCTTCTCTCTTATTCTCTCCCTCTCTCTGTGTCTTTCTCTTTGCTGATGTTGTCGCTTCGGTTTGTCGGCTTTCTAGAGCTACTTCACAACACACTGTGTTGTGACTGCTGTTATCTATCTGAGATGACATTTCGCATCTGTTTAATTCATGAAATTAGAAAATCCGGCCTGGTGCGACTATTTCAATCTCCAACCGATCCAGCCTGGCAACTGGCAATCTGCTTATTTTACTCTTCTGGTCTAGCTAAAAGTTCATTTTGAAGCTGTTTTGCTTTTTAGACACTTGGCTTATGCTCTCGACTGTGCTGCTTAGCTGATGAGACTTATCTGTTTTCTACACGCAATTTGCGCTCGCCCAAACACTGCCCTGCACAGAGACAGACATGAAACGTTCGGACGAGACAGCGAATCGCAATAAGCAATTCTAACGGCGCGCAAATGGATCTTCATCAATTGATAAGACGTTTGTTTCGTTTTAACAAGCGCTTGTGCTTGCTTGTTGTGCTCTGCGTCACGGCATTTGATCGCGCGTTCAGTGCTGATGCGAGCAATTCGCTCGACAATCAGAGCCAACTGACTTTCAACCGCTTTAATCTCAACAGCCCGACGAGTGATTCACCAAAGTCAAGAGGTGTCAGACGGTCAGATGTGACGCTCTGTAACGGCGATATCTGCGAGAACGGAGTGTTCAAGTGGCACAAAAGCAAAAACAAACGGCTCTATCTTGGCGGCATATTTCCGATGGTCAACGGATGGCCAGGTTTGTTTGACGAGCCACTTCGATCTGCGTCTGTTTGTAACTCTGTGTCAATAAGGGGGTCAAGCGTGCCTTCCATCCGCCATTATGGCCCTGAACCAGGTCAACACCAACACGTCTATACTGCCGGAATACAGACTTGAGCTAGAGTGGTTCAATAGCGAGGTAAGTGTTTGATCGCAGTCGCGTCGACAGTGGCCAAATCAATTTGATTAATTGCGCCGTTCAAGTGCGATCCGGGCAAAGGCGTCAGCAACTTGTACGAAATGATTTATCATCGAGGCGCTCGACGCAACGACATAATCACACTGCTCGGGCCTGGCTGCAGTGACGTCTCCTCGTCTGTGGCTGAAGTGGCCAATTACTGGAATTTGACCGTGGTAGGTGCATTCAATCAATCAAACGCGTTCAAATGGCAAAGCGAGTGAAAAACATCAAGGTCTCGTTCGGATCAAGTTCACCGGTCCTGTCGAACCGGAAGCGTTTTAAAACATTTTTCCGCACTCACCCGTCAGCCATACTCGACAATCCGGCTCGACTCAGCCTATGCAAAAAGTTCAACTGGAAACGGATTGCCACTCTGCAGTCGAACAAAGAGGTCTTTACATCGACCGTCGACGACCTGGTCAAAGAGTCGAGCAAGTATGACATTGAAATATTCGCCCGGCAGGCGTTTGCCGACGATCCGACCGACGCAGTTCTCAATCTGAAAGTAAACACCCGCCATCCTCCTCTATCCCAGCTGGTGCCAATCTCTAATTCTGATTCTCTGACCAATTGCAGAAGCAAGACGCTCGAATAATCATCGGCGTCTTCTACGAGGACGAGGCGAGAAAAGTGTTCTGTCGCGCGTTCAAAGAGAGAATGCTCTTTCCCAAATACGTGTGGATGATTATCGGCTGGTACTCTGACAAGTGGTACCTAGAGGGCAAAGAAGGTGAACATGGATGCAACCAGACGGAGATGGAGATCGCCGCCTACGGCCATTTGTCTGTCGAGGTGCAGTTTTTCACAAACGAAATCTACAAGCAGCTCGATTTCGGAATGGTAACTTGCGCTCCGATTCTCAAGCCAAGCCATTTGATTGTTCAAATGCTTAACAAAGAGCGGCGTGGAGTTTGATGTCAAATTTCGCAATTTCGTCAGCAGCAACTTGTGGAAGCAGTTTACAAGTCAATTTCCGCTTGTGGACTACAAATTTCACAGCGAAAAGGACGCAGAGAAAAGCCTGTTGGAGATCTATCGCTCGATTGAGAACTCGTTCTCTCCATACATCGACAAGCTTGGTGGACATTCGGAACGCTCTCTGGCCTACGACGCCGTCTGGGTTCTGGCATTTGCGCTCGACAAAACGCTCAAAAAGTAAAGCCAATCGCTCTCTCCGCCAGTCTCGTTCACTTTGCATTCACTTTTCGTTTTTAAGATTTCGAACGCTCGATGATTTCAAAATTGAAAACTTCAACATCAGTCAGTTCATAAAGGAGTCGATGCGCGACACAAATTTCGACGGAGTTTCGGTAAGTTCTTTTCACTTTCGTCTTTGCCTTGAAGGTTTCTTAAACGGCTCTGCCTCAGGGAAGAGTGTCGTTCGACGAAAAGGGCGATCGAATATCCGAAGTCAAAATCGAACAGCTTCAATGTAAGAATTGAGAATCTCACGCTGTTTGCCTTGCGTTTGAACTTGAGTTGAAAAGTCGAAAACGGAATCCTGCGCTATAAAATGCTGGGCACTCATTTCAAGGACAAAATGGACTGCTGCTTCGGCATCACATGGGGCAACAGTAAGAGATTTAGCAGTTCGCTCTGAAATGAAAGCACACTCGGAGAGTTCACACAAATAGGAACTGAGCCGCCTGTGGACGGAGTTCGAACCATTAATGTGGTCGAATCGATCAGCAAACTCTACTCGGCAACGTTTTTCGTGCTCACCTCACTTAACATGGCAATAGCGCTGGCTTGTCTGGCATTGAACATAAAATTTCGAAATCGAACGTGAGCTGCCCCATTTTCTCACTCTCTCTCTCTCTTTCTATTGCTCAGGCATTTGATTCAATCTTCTTTAGTGTTATTCAAAACTCACTGCCCTGCCTAAACAATCTGGTGATATTGGGCTCAGCGATGAGCTTGTCAAGCGTCTACTTGTTTGGCCTGGAGAAGAGCCAAATGAGACTCGGTCTGTTCAACCTGATTTGCCAGGTAGGTCCTGTGTGCCGACTCTTGGGTTGTTGCTGATCGTGCATTCTTTGCAGAGCGAGATCGTCTTGTTGAGCATCGGATTCGACGTGGCCTACTTTTCGCTGTTCAGCAAAATCTGGCTGGTCTACACCACGTCTGTAGTGCGCAAGAGAAGCGATGGAAACAAGGTGAGACTTTAGCTTTGCTCTGGCGATCAGTAATAGCTCATCTCTCGCGAGCAGAAGGTTCAGTTCGGCGGCAGCGTCAAGTTGTACTCGGTACTTGTGAGCGTTCTGGCGTTTGACTTGGCGTTCTTGTCGCTGTGGTCCATGGTGGACCCGCTTGAGCGACGCACCATCAAACTTGAAAGCGAGCCAGATTTAAACAACGAATTCATCAAGCAGCCGATTGTTGAGATATGCAAATCGAATCATGAACTGATCTGGATCGGTAAATGCCAACTTCAACCGACTCGTTCTATTCGCACTTCATCTGGTCTCTAGGCATCCAATTTTGTCTCAAGGCCATATTTCTGCTGCTCGGCCTTTACCTGAGCTTTGAGTGTCGCAAAGTGAAAATGGAGAACATCAACGACCTCAAATACATATCGTTCGCCATCTACAACATTGTGGTACACTTGACACGCTCTTGAGCCTTCATGTTTCATTTGATTGCCAACAACCTACAATAAGGCGCTCGTGTTCATTGCTGGCCCGGTAACTGTGATTGTTCGCGAGCAGATCGACTCGATGTTTTTCTTCATCGCAATCACCGTAAACGTCAGTGTCTTGTTCACTTTGCTGCTCATTTTCCTGCCCAAGGTGAGTTTTACATCGTTAAGTATTGCTATGGCTCGTACGCTGACCGCTTCGATTTAAGCTGAGACGTCTGATGAGACTGAGCGAGGCAGAAGAGATGCAGCAGATGACGCTCACTCAAGAGATGCACGACAAACTCAGAGAGAACTACTTTAAGAATTTGAGGCAAAACGACGAGCTAATCGAGCTCATATCGAAGGTAAGCCTTCGCCTTAATGTCTAATTCCAAAATCTTATTCTAATCGTGCATTTCGCCTGCAGAGAGAGCAGCTGTTGGCCAAACTCGACAAATGCCTCAGCGGTGGACAGGTGAAGAAGAGCGAGACGGTTCGCTTCAACTGCGACCAAATTGAGCGGCTGACTCTGAGGCCACGGCGCCTTTCAAACGAATCGAATTCTTCGTACGCGACACGCAACAACACGAGCGTCTTTTATTTCGAGGCCAATTCGGAGCACAAGAGCGATCCACGCGAAACACTTTTCTGACTATTTTGACGATAAACGAGTTCCCTTCCCTGCTCTTTGTCCCTCTCTCTCTCTCTCTCTCTCTTCTCTCTCTCTCTCTCTCTTTGTCCCTCTTTCCGTCTCTGTCTCTCTCTCTTCACGTCTCTATGCCACTCTCTTCCAGCTTGGTTCTTACTTGTTGATTTATTTTATTTGCAAACGAATACTTTGTTTCTTCTTCTTGTTTTCTTCTGCTCTCGCTCTCTCATAAAATGTTTGCAATGTGCACAATTCTTGAAAAATTTTGATTCTACATTTCTCCGCATTGACTAATGACCACCTTGGTCGATGCGAATTATTCAAGGCCTCGGCCAAATTCAGTTCAGAGAGGCTTACTGGTATTTTGGGCTTGCTGTTCGGACCGGTGGGCACGTTCTCGATCTTTCTCAACACGAGCATTCCTTCGATCACTTTGCCGAACACGACGTGTTTGCCGTCCAGAAAGTCACATTTGGTGCTGCTCGGCGGCATGAATAAGCCGTCTTGAATTGAAGAGCAAAAGAGACCGTTTACCAAGTGATGAAGAACTGGCATCCGTTTGTGTCCTTGCCGCTGTTTGCCTGTTTGAGATTTGACTCTTAAAATCAGCTTGTGCCGACGAGCGGACAATTTCTTGCCATTGAGATCAGCCCTGGCCCGCTGTGTCTTATGGCCAGGTTCTCGTCGGCGAACGCACCGCCGTAGATTGACATCATTCCGGTTCCGTCGTTCTTATTGTCGCAGCCAATCAGGCAAATTGAAAGATTTGAAATAGAACACAGGCGGTTTACATTTACGAAATCTCCGCCCTGAACCATGAAATCTTTGATCACTCTATTTGGACGAGCGAGTGCTTAGGAAGGAATTATTGGCTGAATGGAAACCAGCAGTGAACCTGTGAAACGTGGCTCCTTTGTAGCCGATCGGCACTCCGTCTTTCTTATACTCTCCTGTGCAAAATCTAATCAAATAGGCGAATGGCGGCTGGTCAGCGCGGACGAACAGAATTGCGAATCGGTTGGTCGCATTTACTGTCGAAAGTTCTCGGCGGTTTTAGGAACCAGGTCGGCAAACAGTTCGAATTTAATTCGGCCAATCTCCTTTTGATTTTCAGTGTCACGTGAATGGCTTGATCAGTTGATGAGTCGGAGGCGTTTACCGTGGTGCCGATCGCAACGTCGAAAAACACCACCGGATTGTTGGGATTTTGGGCAGCGTGCAGTCGGTCGACCATTGTTCTGAACGTTTTGAATTCGGCCGCAACGAAAATGTGATCAAACTCTGAGCATCGTCCAAATTCGACATAAATCACGCAGACGGTCAAAAGTTTCTTCAATTTTAATCCAACAACACACGTCATGCAACGCGGCCTCTTGAATGAGTCTCCAGTCCCGGCCGGCTTGTTGCGATCGGCCACCTCCCAAGCTCGTCAAACTGCTTCAAAGTGCCTCTCCTTGTCGGTCTGTTGTTCTTGATTGTTTCGGCGAATAGAGCCAGAATTGAATTGGCCGAACTTAAACATCCTCAGTTCAAGCATGCCGCCCATGTTGCGTAAAAGCTAATTGAACGCACGATAAACAATCCAAAAGGCGGAGCGAGGCTCAGGAATATCAAGCTCCAGAGCATTTGGTGAGCAAATATCATCGACACGTCGACAGACAGAGGGAGAGAAACAAAAACACAGCAATTAGCTTGCAGATGAGAATCTGAGATGCAGAAAGAGGGACTTTAGTTGAGGCAGCGAGCCGAGTGGAAGGCATCGCACCGAGCAAACACCAATCGAATAAATAAATAAGAACGGTAAAGGAAGCAGCAAATAAAAGCGGTGCCGTTCAGCTGAGGCCAATTGAGCCAATCCTGTGCTCGTAGAATTATTAATGTCAGAAGCTTGGTGCTTTGGTTGCCGACCGTTTGATATTTGCATCATCGCAAGATAAATAAATTTTTCCACTTTGAAAGCGGCCAAGAAGCGCAGCCATATTTTCTTAAGACCGCTGCTGCTGCCTTAGACGAGGATGCGGTTGCCGACACCACTGCTGCTCCTTCTACCTCTACGTTGATTTGTTTACTCGTTGCCTTGTTTTCCCTCTCTCTCTATCGAGCATTTAGCACGGCAAACAATTCACTGAGAACATGAGCCGCTCCTTATTTCACTTCCGTCTGGCTAAACAACAACAACAACAACAGTGGCCCGATCGAAAAGAGACCAACCTCTCACAACTGCGAAATTCCAAACGATTGCCGTGAATTTTGGGTGCCCGCCTGACGCATTTCAACTTATCCACTGCGGCTTGAATGTTTGCGTTTCTAAATTTGAACTTATTTCGCTTCTGCTTGAGCGAAACGAGCAAATTCTGCCGCCTATTTGCGTATTTAGGGCATTTTCTCTCTTTTAGTTTCGCGCAGCGTTGGCTGAGAGTCTCACTTTGGCAAAGTTTCTGTATTAAATTCAAGCATTGGCCGCTCTCAACGGAATTCTGAGCCCGCTCGAATCAGAAGCGATCGGCGAAGTGCTTTTTAATTAGCTCCGGTTCCGTAACGAGCGCAGCAGATAAGAAAACGTGCGAGAGAATGAGACAGAAGAATCAGACAAGCAAGTCTGCGAGCGTGCCACAGGCATTTCTTTGTTTCGATCTATTGGACACGCCCGCTGTGAGTGCATTCCGGCCGATTAAAATTCTCGATCAATTGAGTCGAGCGGCATAACTCAGAGCTGTATCAGATCACGTTTACGCTCAAAATGCAGCAGTCGGTGGCATCATTCCATCCTGTGGCGAGCGTCAGATTTTGGTCGGCCAACTCAATAAATCCTAGCCACCAGTCTATGAGTCTCTCAAACGGGCCGCTTGTTCTTATTGGCTGCTCGCTCGCTCCTCTGCCACTGCTAGTTTTTGTTTAATTTTTGTTTGGGCGGCTTTTGTGGCCCGTTGTTTCTTGTCATTGTTCGGCAGCAGGTCTAGACGTGACAACGACGATCGCTCTAGTCGAACTCGACTCGGCTGTTGATGATTTTTGGTTGCTTTATTTCGAGAATTTAGAGCAAAATTGAAACTCGTTAGACGACAAACCAGCGAGAATAAGGCGGCGGCAGCAGCAGAGAAGTAAATAAGAAAAGGCACCAATTCACACCCAAACGAGGCAATGCGGAATGAACCACACACACACACAAATGAGAATTTAATTGCTACTCGCATCATCAAGCGGTGGTCGATCGACGACAACAACAATTCTTCCGATCCTGTTGTTCTTTGCGAGCTCTTATTCCATTTGACTTTTTGTTTCTTCGCCACTCTTCATTTGTTCGCTCACAAATGCTGTTTGGGTCGAATGAAATTTGCTACTTCTATTCTGTGCGCGAATCGGTGCTCTAAACAAAATTGAATGCGTTTGATTCGGCGGCTTGCTAACGCACACACACACAAGCACGAACCGTGAATGAGGCAGCACCAATGGGAATTAGAGTCATCAAAGGCCGAACAATTCACTTTTGGTTCCCAAGTAGCTCTTGAAAGAACATTATCATTAGAGGCCAATTGTGTGTATTTCTCTGCCTCTTTTGATCAAGCATTTTTTTTCTCTCTCTCTCTTCTGTTTAGACTTGAATTTCTATTCTTCTTTTCAAAGCAGCGCAGGTAAGAGCTAATTTAGATTCGCTTGTTTATACCGCCAGCGCGTTGTGGCCGCCGCACTCAGTTGCGCTTGTTCGCTCTCATTTAGAAGAAGCAAACAGAAAAAAGGTGTTTTAATTGTTCCCTCATGGATTTGGATCGCTCTTTGCGCCCTTTCCTCCAGCCGGCCCGACAAGCGCTCTCAATTCGTCAAGAGTCAAGAGGACATCGAGCGCACTGCTGGTGGCCCAGCATTTTTTTTGCCGCCGCAGATAAAATTCCGATCGTAAATTAAATTAACTTGTTTGGCCGCTGCTTGCCCGCCTGGACAGTCTCAGCGGTGAGCAGCAGTGGCGGCACCGTTCAAGTGCATTCGTGTTTGAACCGAACTGATCAATGTTAGGTCTAAGCAAAGAACTTGGATCAGTCGATTCGTAAGCTTCGAATGGTGCCATTCGGCAAACGACGCTTTTGCAATTCCAGCAGCCAATCATGCTCAGCGCGATGATAAAGCTCCGTGTAAAGCTGGATCAATTAAATAAGCCCGCTCTTGGCCATAATCACGTCAGGCCGTATCAGGGGCGAGCCGATTCTCTCTTCTTCTTTTTTCATTCCTTCAAAGGAAATGTGGATTTAATTAAATCTGTAATCGAAATCGCAGCGTTAGACAATGAACTCTCGTCCATGGTTCGAGTAAGTGAGTGTGTGTGTGTGAAGAATAGACACGCTAAATAGAGGCATTAGATTGAGATTCAATTAAAAGTCGCCTGGGCCGATTAGAATCGACTTGATGATGATAAGCTCGGCATGAATAGAACGGCAGCACTTGAGACCAATTGAGTATTTAATATTTGAAGAGCGGCCGCCTTATTAACTCTGGCGAAGTTATTAGCTCAGATTCTCGGCCCTCTCAGTATTGCTCTCTCTATCTGTGTGTGTCTGGTTTGTCTGGGCTCTCAGAGCTTTGTTTAATTCTGATTTTCATTCAGTTGGATAATCAGCTTTATTTAAATTGCGGCTTTCGATTATTTTTTTTTCGCTCGCCTCTAGGCTCTCGTTCAGGCAGCTAATTTGTCACACGGCCTAGATGTGTGCCAATGAGCGAGCGACAGCCAGCCACTCAGTTCAAATTTGTTTCTCTAAATCAAGTCAGTTTGCCTCTATCCTGCCTTATTCTTGATTGATTCACATCTCGAACGCCCAAATCTTCAAGGCAAACAAATCGTTCTCTCTCTCTGCCTATGTGAACTAATCTATGTTTTTGCTGAACGCGCGTGTGTGTGTGTGTGTGGATGTGTTTGTGTGTGTGTTGGCGTATCTGCATTGTGTTGACAGTGGCTTGGAATAGTTGCTGATTGAGATAATGTTTTCATTTCAAATGAGTTGTCACCGTATTAGATGCCTGACTCATTAATGGAAAATGACGACTTGAATATTTGTAAAAACAAACGACGTATGGATGCTTCTGCTGATTATTAACTTGACGAATGTAGCTGCTCTCAGAGAGCTGATGAGCTTTTGTCGCCTCGTCACCCTTGTCGCCCGCCTCCACTGCTCGCGGTGCTTGTTTATATTTATGAGGTGAAATAGGCGCAAACGGGTGCGCATGTGTTGCCAGAGAACCAGCGGCTGACGGTAGAGAGAAGACGACCGCTAATCTCGAAACATCGATCTTCGTCCGCAACTCCAAGATCTCGATTGTCTCTGCTAATTCAGACACGCAGCCTTTATTCAGGTGACATGAGATGGCGGTCAGATTATGGAGCGTATTGTGCAAAAGTGCATCAAATGGCATTATCTAGATGCCGCATGTCCATCTCGTCTCTCGTTTGATGCTTTATATCTTTGTGCTTTTGCGCGTGAGCGGTGTGCAGTCCTAAGACCAACTAGGCGCCTGAGAAAATGGACCAACACGGCTTGATATTGTCACACTCGATCTAGATCTGGCCTGCGACAACAAGACTCCACAAAAGACGGTGGCGACTAAAACAACCACGACGACGACGAGCAAGCGCAACACGTATTAATAGAGATCGCGTTGCCGAATAGCATTTAAGAGAATAGCTCTGAGGGCGCATTGTTTCAGACGAGAGAGATGGTGTGGACCGCATCCAAACGAGCGCTGAGTGTAAGCCAAGTAGAAAATGAAGAAATGAACTATTTGGAGAGAAAGAATCAGCGAAACAGCGCGACAGGTCACATCCATCATCATCATCATTATCAATTCTATTATCCGAACGAGTCGCATCAGCAGCAGCAGCAGCAGGTAATTGCAGTGTCGTGGTAGTCACACTCGTCATTTTCTACTGATCGTGGTCGTGCTCGGTCAGCTCGCTCTTTGACATAATTCAAAGAGACAATTCACATTTCTACACAGCCATTATCTTAACGCACCAGTGCACACTCACACCGCCGCGATCACATTCACCACGCACATTGCTTGCTCATTGATGGTCGCTCGGTCACACAGACAGACAGACGGCCACTGATCAATGTTGCTTAAACGTGAACTCTTACGAGCACGAACATACGCCGCGCTCTGGTTGGCCCTAAATGGCGAATAGGCGCGCGCACACTGGATCGTTGCTCTTAATGTCATTCAGATGACCGACCGAAAGTTAATTCGCACTGCCATTTCGACCGGCAAGCCGCCTTGGATCGCCGTCCATTAGGCAGCAGATATCAATTTTCATTATCTTCCAACTTGGCCCATTGAGCATTATGCCGACGCGAGCTGCTATTATGGCCCCAATAATAAGAATTATAACCGACTAAGGCAGCGAGTAGGAGGACTTTGCTACCGAATCCGTCAGCCAATGCTAATACAAATGAATATACGCGCCCGTCAGCCAATCAGATCGGCTCATTTCGAGACGCACAAACGAATCGATTGGCTCGCGGCTAAATTCAATCTTACACTTCATTTTTTTTCTCGAGCCTCTTTTTTTTCTCTCCTTCTTCTATCGTTGCACTGCAGCCAGTGATGCAGCCACGGAACTGATGGAATAGCTGCTCAATTACATTTATAAAAAGACACGCTCGGTCTTTATTAAAGAAGGAAAAATCGAACAATAGAGCGAGAGAGAGAGCAAGAGAGCCAATGACACGAACAGCTTGAGCATTAGAGTGTGGCCCTGATCCGAATCAATATCCGTCTATTGTTACAAGGCATTTCTGAATTATTTTTTCTTCTTCTTCTTCGTCCATCTGATTTTTAGAGCGCATTACTCATTCGGAGCATTGATTGCTCACGAGCTCACAAGTTCTTAATGGCCCGAGTGCCGCTACATATTCGAATATCACTCGGCTAGACCATTTTAATTAGCTCGCTTTCAACCTTATAATTATTATTGATCTAATTATTGAATTATGAAATGCTTGTTAGTTCGTTAAGTTGGAACGAAAATGAACCAGGCAGAGTGAGAGAGCAAGAGCGAGAGGAGGAAAGCGAAATTGGCCTGAGATGAAGAAGATTGTGATGGCGACTGAGAGCAGGGTCAATTATGGCTCGAAGCCATTTGCTCAATACACAAACTTTATCCAATGTCACTCATTTTCAATAAGACTTCACATTCATTCACCTATTCTTATTCAATTTGGCTGTTGATGTAAATAGCCGTGGGTGTTGACTCTCGTTGACGAACGTGTCTTTGCTTGATTGTAGAATAGAACTAATCAGCGTCAGGTCGGCCTATCAACAGCAGCAGCAGCGGCGTCCAGCATCTACACAGCAATCAACTCCTGTTCTTCAGATCTCTTGGCCAATGTTGGCAATTTAACTCAACAAAGACTCGATCAATCGACCGCCTCTTCAGAATCAGTGACAGCAGCAGCAGCGGCGTCATTAGCTAATTTAAAAGACAACAGCATTCAATCGACTCAGCAGCAGCAGCAGCAGCAGCAGGCTGAATCACAATCGAGCATAACCGAAGAGCGGAATCAAAAACTGAGAATGGAATTTCAGGCACCTCCTCACTTTCAAGCAAGCTACCAGTCAAACGAGGCCGGCTCGGTCAATCTCAATGAGGTTGGACACAATCCGGCCTCGCCCTACGACCTGCAGCAGGCGGCCGCAGCGGCAGCAGCTGCCGCCGCTCAATTTCATCATCATTCGAATGGGTTTGGTGCGAGCAATGCGACAAGTTACCTACAGGCCGGCGTTGCTTTTCCCGGTCATTACCAGCATGGCAGTGCCTACCACGAAGGCCTCTACTCCAACTACGCTTACAACAACCTGCTTAAAGGCAACATGATTCACTTGGCCGGTAAAGACGGCGCCCGAGCAGGTGGAGTTGGCGACGAGATCAGCTTGTCCAACAACAACAAGTCGCCCAACATGCCCATAAACTCGTCCCCTTCGTCCACAGCCTCCTCCTCTTCGTCGTCTGTAAACTCAAACTCAATACAGGAGAACTTGGCTTCGCATTCGTCAAATGTCGACAATCAGTCGTCGCTCGCCTTCTCGTCTCCGTACGATTTGGCGCAATCGGCACACTTTAGAGACTCCACACTCAATTCGGCCCTGTTCAACAATCCAAACTATTTCAACTACTCGGCCAATTTGTACTCGAGAGTGAACACGGACAACGGCAAACAGCAGCACAGCTCAAGTCCATCGCCGTCCGCGTTTAATGCGGCCACCATGGCCGACGAGAATTCGATGCGACTAACGTCACCTATGCAGTCGGCAGCAGACGCATACGCTCACAAGCCACTTGCGAAGGTAAATAAGCGCAAAGCAAACACCAAACATTTGCACGATGGTCATTTTGTTTCGACAATTGTCAAGAAAAACCGCCGACACGCAGTCGAGGCATCGTCATCGGGCATGGAAAAAGAGGCGGCAATGTGTGACGACATGGGCGACGCCTCGAACGGCCAAGCGAACGCGAGCAACGAAGAAGAAGACGACGATTTCGACTCGTCGACCGTCGACGAAGAGGACGGCTCCAACGGCTTCTTCGCCTACAACAACATTAGACACTTGCCGCACGCGCCTTTTCAAATACCTGGAAACCTTGTGCTCTCGAACGGCCAAGACATGTCCCAGTACAACCAATTCAACGCCAATCGCAAAGGCGACTTTTATCCGATGGGCGGCTACGCCGCTGGCGAGAAGATGAAAATGCAGCAGTTTCCATTCGGCGGCCCAGATCCCAACGACGAGTTCTGCAAAGTGCCCGGCCGTCTGAGTCTGTTGAGTTCGACGTCCAAATACAAAGTGTCGGTTGGCGAAATTCAGCGCCGTCTCAATCCGCCCGAGTGTTTAAACGCGTCACTGCTGGGCGGAGTGCTGCGACGAGCCAAATCAAAGGACGGCGGCAAGCAGCTCAGACAGAAGCTAGATCACATGGGAATCAGCTTGCCAGCCGGTAGACGCAAGGCGGCCACGGTCACGTTGTTGACTTCGCTCATTGAAAGTAAGCTTGCACTCAGACTGTTCGTTTGCCCAACGAATCTAATCCAAATTCGATTCAGCCGAAGCAGTTCACTTGGCCAAAGACTTTCACATGGTGTGTGACAACGACTTTCCGGCCAGCCAATTGGCCGAGCATGTCTACAAACAGAACAAGAGTCCTTCAATTGCTCAAAATCGTCTCAAAATGGTCGAGTCCACATTGTAAGCTGCTCGATTTAATTCATTACAACAGAATCGATCTATAACTGAAACTCGCAGGAAACTCACCGAAGAACTGGAAAAGATACTCAGGCGAGACCGTTCGCCGCTGGCCGAGAACCCGTTCGCCAGAAGCGAAGGCGCTCCAACACCCATCGAGAAATGGGCGGCCAACGCGCCTCCGCTCGACGCCGACGTTCAGACTCACTTGACCAATTTCAGTCTGATCACACACGGATTCGGTGGGCCGGCCATGGTCGCCGTGCTCAACGCATTCAGGCACTACTTGAACTCAATGAAGCTCAATTATGAAAAGTTGATCAATTCAACAACCGGTGTTGAAACCTCGTTGTCGGCTATGAGCGCGCCGGCCAACTCGTCGGGCAAGCATCTTTCGTCGGCCAACGCTAACCTGTTGGCCACGTTGAACCGATCCACGGGCGCCTATTTTAGTGGCGGCGAGAATGCAGTGTCCCAGCAGCTCGGTGGCCGTGCCATGTCCTCGATTGAGCTGCATTCCGCAGCGCTCAAGGGCGAGAACAAAGAGTAAAAGCAAACACTTTTTGTGGACCACCACTTCCAATGAACGATCGAACAGCCTCGAACAACAGATCGCAGATTGCCTCAGCCTGAACAGAGCCGCTCTTTCCTTCAATCGTCAACTCCCAGACAAGAATTTCTCTTTTCATTTGATTTAGTTCCTTCGTTTTTGTGTTCATCAGTTTTGCTCTTGTTGATGTTCATCAAACTCGTCTACTCGCTGCTTGTTTATTCCCCGACTGGATTCGAGCTAATACCAAGCGGAGCTGCATTCTGATTGGCTGATTTTATTGACCATTCTCATTGCATTTCAACTCGATCTCCTTCATTGACTATTTATTCATTTATTTGCTTTCTGGTTTCTTCTTTTTCTCTTTTGTTTTTGTTCAATTATAATGACAGGCTATTTGAAAGCCGACATATAACGAGATATAGAGCGAATAAAATTTCACACGAACAATAGTCAAGGCCAAACAAATTGGAAAATTGAATTTGCTCGAATTGAATCGCTCTATTCGAGATTGGAAAAGAGTGCGTGCAACTAAATGCGGCTCCATTTGGCGTTTTTATTTTTCAATTTGAAATAGGCGCGCTCTGTTCTTTTGAATGAATGTGCGAACAAATCAACAGAACAGAGCGCCTGGCGACAAGTGCACGGAAGCGGATAACAAGCAGTAGGCTGTGCAAGCGACACGCAGTTCAATCAGTTCAGTGAAGCATTCACGCCATCGATCGCACTCACACGCCCCTCCTTCGCGTTCAAACGCGCAGAAAAACTGAGCTAAACTCGACGCGATTTATCGATGCTTCTACCAACAAGTGTGAACTCTGATTAATGAAAAAACAAGCAACAACGCACGCAAGCAGAGAGGAAACAGCCTTTTTATTTTCATACGAGCTCAGTGTGTTTTCACAGAGCGCTTGAACAATCCGCAAGAAAAACAAGGTACGAGAGCGGACAAAGAAGAGGGGGAGAGAGAAGAGTGAGGGAGGAAAGATTTGTGGAGATTCCATCAATCGATCGATCAATCAATAGCCACCCAGCAGCCCGATCATCAGCCAAGTTCAATCAAGCAGGGTGACAAAATCATTTAGCTCGACTGAATAGGCTGTAAATGGCTGTCGCCGAAGAGTAGCATTCGTTCTCCATTAAAACTCGTTTGCCGCCAAACAAACCAAAGAGTGTTGCTGATGATCGAGACCATAAACGGATGCGAGAGAATCGAACCGAGCCGAGCCGAGAGAGAGAGAGAGAGGGGGGAGATCCGGATAGTGGAGCAGGGACAAGAAATTTCTTAATCAAATTAGATCCATTTGAACTGAGAGCAAATCAATTGAGTGTTTTGGTAATTACTTGAGTCTAATTGAGTTGGGCATCCGAGGATGAGGCGCACAGATCGACAGACACCGAATCGAGTTAGACATGTGATCAAGCGCCAGCAATCGTTCGGATACTAGTCGCTGGACCGGCTCGGTTGGGTTTTGATTGCGCGCGCAAACCCGGACAAGAAAGCGGCTATGAGAAAAATTCCGAGCAAAGAAGAACTTTGAATTCAAGCTTGGCGCGAAGCAAACGAGAAGAAGACTCGAGACCATTTTAACAATATTTCCATTTTATCGGTGATAAATTGTTTCCTATCAGGCGCTGATAAAATCGGTGTGGCTGTAGAATGTGGCCAATTTGTGTAAATGGCCATGGCAATTAGCTCGCTACTAAGGAGATAACTAGCAACGGCCAGTGGGAAGAATGGAAAAGATATGCAGGTGGCCGAATAGCCTCTTAATGAGCCTATCTCACATCACATTGATATTAAGCCTTCTGATCGCAATTTGATTGGCCTGTCCATGGAAAAATGCAATCCTAGCTCCGGGCTAGAGGACGCTTAGCAGTCAGCCGTTCAAAGTACCTTGACTCTTCGTCGTCGATTTTTGGCGCAAAATGTGCGCCTCGCGTTAGATTTCCAGTCGAGCTCGTTTAATGCGCCTATCTTAAAGGCCGGGGGCCGTGCCTAATTGAGAACATCAAAGTCTTATCTCTCTTCCAGTTGATTTGTGCGCGGCGGTGGCGGCGTCGATTCGAAGTCAGAGCATTGGCGTATGAAGATAATTCATTTTTCTACGCCTTACGTTCAGCTCGTTCGATTGAGCAGACCGCCGCAGCTTAAGTCGATTCCTGTTCCAGCCGTCTGCCATACCTAAGAGTGAAGAAAGGCATAGAATCGCATTTGGCCTGTTGAATTATTCACACCCGGATTGAACTGTTTCGTTCAAGCAGGCTATTCATTACTCATATTACGTAAAACGGATTATCTCACTCAGCTGGACATTTCGGCGGTAGGCGATTGTGAAGCTGTTGACAGGCGTCGACCGAGGCGGCTTCGTTGCCCTTGAACACAAGTCGAATCGATCGAATCGCTTCAGCACCTTGGTCCTTTTTGCGCCTCATTGCGCATTTTAATTGTTTAAAATACCAATTCCTTAGTTAGCGAGGTTCACTTTTGCGCTCGTTCGCTCTATTCTCGTTCGGCTGGAGAGTAGAAACTATTTGGCACCGCTCGTCTTAATTATAACTGACGCAATTTGTCCCCCTCCCATTCGAGTGCGTGCGAGCCAGACAATTAGCGCTGCTTCAAGTCTCCTTAGTCCTGGCCGACAACTGGATCGAGGATAATTCTCACTCGTCCATGCAGACAAAAAGTTCGTTTTTGTTGACTATTAACGAGATTGTGCTCGATTAAATTCTCGGCGCATTAAATGAAGTGCGCGATTGCTACCCCAAGAGTCGACATGGCACCAATCGATCGATCGATCGCTCTCATTGCTTTCTGCTCGACTCGTTCGCTGCGGGTGTGAGAGGATGCCTCTTGAATTCTGGCAGCAAATCTCAATTAAAAATATACTCGAATCAAATGGCCCGGGGCCAGGCGATTGTTTTCATTTCTTCTCTTCTAGTCCTCCTCTTGTTTTTTCTTATGCAACAATCGCAAGTTTCCCGTCCTAACTGAGTCAGCCATACTCGAACAAAAGCTGGTCAAGGTCTCTTCTTCTCGATTTTCCCAAGCACCGGCCTTTGGCATTGCTTTGTCTCTTTACGCTAATTTTTATTTTCTGAAACCAAACAATTTTTGCGCTTAAATTAAAAAATATACAAACGGTAGTAAATCAAATTGATAAAAAATAAAAGAGGAAAATAGAAATGAATGAATGAGCTTTGGAGAACAAGAGACAACATTGAATTTGTTTAATACTTGAACAGATGTTTTCAAATGAATGAACAGAAAGCGGCTATATTGCAGTCTCCATCGGAGGCGGCTTGGAGGCGTCCGAAAAGTTCTGTGAGGCATTGTCCGGTCGATTTTGATTGTTGCACTCGAGCTCGGGGCTTGTTTGAGTGCCCGCCGTGCTACTCGGCCGAAGGGTGGGCAGATATCGGTTCTGATTTTGTCTTAGATGCTGACGCAGCTCCGAGGCCTGCAGTGGCTCTTCTTCGATGATCAGCTTTGCTTCGCGAATCGGCTCTCGACGTTCGAGAAGCTTTGCCGAAGTGATCAGTTGACAGCTGGCCATGGACGAAGACTCGTCTAGTTCCGATCGGCTAATTGAGTCACTGGTGATGTCCGCCGACGGTACATACGGATTCAGGCGTCTAAAGTGCGCTGGAGGCGGCGGTGGTGGTGGCGGCACGGGAGGAGGAGCGCGATTGGCGTAGAAACGATTGCTCATTTCAACCAGCTGATTCGGTCTCAAGCTCTGTCGCTTGGCCACTGGCGGATTATAGCGTCTGATCAGAGTATCGCCTGAAAGTCGCTCGTAGTCGGACGTGCTCTCTTTGCCCGAGCTGACCGCCTCGTTGTAGGAGCTCTCGCCCAGAGGAGACACACTTGTCAAATTGCTGTTGGCTTTGCTCACCACCGAACCGCACACAAACGTGCTCAGGTTGTTGGCTTCATGTTCGACGTTTGAACTTCTAATGCTCGAGCTGGACTGAAGCTGGCCAGGTGGCACGTAATGGTTCGAGACTGCCTGTCTGCGCCGTCCGACGTCGCCTGTTGAAGTTTTCAACTTGTTGGCGAGCAGGCCGCGACAGTCCACTTGAGAGGCTGAATTCGCGTCCGACTCAACGAGCTGATCGTAAGAAGCTGCGTTTGAGAGATAGTTTGTATAAGAGCCATCGGCGAACGTGTTCGTCTTCACCAGAGTTGTTTGAATGAATTTCTTGTGCGCCAGCGGCTCGCTAGAAAGATCGGCAATCGTGTCGGTGGTTCGACTGCTTGACTGACCAGGCGAATGCTGCTTGCCGAGCTTTGACTGGCGCCGTTCGTTGCGGCCGAAGCTCGACGCGTCGTCTGTCTCCTCTGTGTTGGTCTCGTCGGCTTCGTCGCGGTTGTCACGAGACGCATCGTACTCGTGGTACTGAATCGAATGATTGGCGCCACTTGACGACTTTTTCACCAACTGCTTTTGACTCGTTTCGGCCTCCTCGCTGCTGCTGAAACTGTTGCTCCGCGTGCCGTAATAGTTCGCCGGCTCATTGCTGTCCAGGCCGAAGAAGACCTGGGAGGTTTGCTTGTTGGCCAGCTGCTGGTCATTTTCAACCGAATCGTCCATTTGCTGGCTGTCGGTGGTCGCGTTCTTTAATCGCCTGCTCGCGAAATATTTATTCCTTTGGCTGTTGTAGATACCGTCGCCATAAATGCTGCGTCCGTTCAGACTTCGACCGGTGGACAAGTTGTCTACGCTGCTGAAGCCGGCGTAGAACGCGTTCGACGACTTGTTCGTTTGGCTCAAGTTGGAAATAGAGGCGTTGCTCATGACCAGATGGCGTTGGTTGCGCGCGCTGGCTCTCAGCGTCTCTTGCCGTCCGATGTGTTCTTTCTTGCGCTTTTTCGACTTTACTATCCAGAGACAGGCCAGAAGCAGACTGAACACAATTGTGGCTGCGATCGCGGCCACGCCGAAGGCGATCTCGTCCTTGAATCGGAACACGGCGCCCAGAAACACCGGATCCTTTTCGCAAATGAACGGAAGATGATCAGAGCAGATTGTGGCTGCCACGCCGTGGTCCTCGATCACCGAGCATTCGTCGTTTATGTGAATTTCGGTGAACAACCACATGCGTCGGTAGGTCTGCGCCTCGTATTCGAATTGGCTGCTTCGAGCGAGCTTGCGGAAGCGGGGCAACTTGATCGGAACAACCGTTTCGCGAGCCAGTCTCGCCTCAAGTCCTCGACAGACCTGCTCCGCTTCTTGATAAGTAACGTAAGCGCCAATGTACGTGTAGCAAGTGTCGTCTATTTGCGTCCAGCCGAGTTCGCACTTTCCGTCGCGCAGTTTGAACTCATCGCTTATCGGCGGCGAATAGTCCACCTCGAACAGGGTCGCGTTGTCATATTTGTCGCGAATTCTGGCTCTGACCTCTGAATCGATTCGAGTGCCCCAATAGTTGAAGCTGGCGTTTATGCTCTCCGAATGAGCCACAAGTCCGACCCGCCATTTGTCTCGACTGTCGCCGTTCGCCTCTTCGTTTCGACCAAGATCGATTGGATATGGCAGGGCCGGGTCAAAGTCGGCCAGAGTCTTCTCGTCGTTTCGGTACATTCGATTCCAGTCGGGCACGTCTGCGTTCAGCATATCGCGTTCAAACTGGTTCAGCTCGTAGCCGTAAATCTCGTGCCAGAAATAGGGCGCCTTGTTCACCTGCTGCTGCCAGCTTTCCAAGAACGCCGCGCTAAGTGGATCCACAAGCGCCACAAGCTCAAAGTCGTTCAGCTTGTTGAACAAATAGTTGCCGAAGTAGACTTGCTTGAGCGAGCCGGCCACCATCGTTGCTCTGAACCGGTTCGGATGCTCCAGGTCGTTGATGATTCCGTAGGCGAAATTGTCTCTGAACAAGTTGAACGAGATGTCTTGCGGCCGAGAAGTGGACACGTTCTCGAAGCCGTTCGTGATCATGATGCGAGCCGCTTCATTGAACATGAGCTGGTTTCGCGTGAATTTCGACAAGAGGCCGCCGACTTGAACCACGGCCGTGCGCGGCGTCTTGTTCTCGAGGAACACGTTTTTGTCGATTGATATCTCGTTGTAGGGCAAGTTGGAGCTGCCACTAGCGCACAAAACAGTGTCGTTGCGATTATTCACAAACAAGTTGTTGAATATTGTCGATTTGGTGATTAGAACGCCCGAACCGCTGTGAAGGTCGATTGTGGTGCCACCGAAGTTGTCGGCCAGATGGTTGTTGCCGAAGTAGAACTGAGGCGTGTTCTGCACGATCAGGTCAACACACGGCTCGCTTGTCGAGTTGTAGTACTCGTAGCCGTTGTTTAGCATTCGATTTCGATTCACATTCAAGTTGGGATTTCGCTCGCCGGCCGACACATACTGAAGAGCGCCGAGCTGATTGGACACCAGCTCCGAATCGGATATTTCCACAAACACGTCCGGCAGCAGGTACTGGGCCGTCGGATAGACGAGCACTTCGGCTATGAAGCCGTTGTAATGATGCCCGAAGCTCGCCCTGATCAGCAGGCTCAAGGCGCCTGTTTCACTCAAATAGAAGCGACTGAGCTGGTCTGGAGTGCTGGCGTTGTTCAGGCCGGCGATCAGACTCTTTTCCTTCAGCTTGGTGGCGTTGAATATGTCGATGCTGTCACTCTGGGCGCTGTTGTTCACAAGCATGAACTGAAGAAAGCGAATGCCAATGTGGCCGGTCGATCCCAGATTGCCAGAGCTCAGACGAGTGCGAAATATTTTCACGCAATCTCTCGCTTGACTTGTGTACTTGTAGTAGACGAGAATGCGTTGATCGACGTTGTAGTACTTGTGCGGGTCGCAGATGTCCACCACTGAGTAGAGAGCGTCGTTCGACAGCGTGTTCTTCTTCACCAGTCGAAACGTGGATTTCTGATCGGTCGTTTGAACGTTCAGCTCAAGGCCATTGATGGCGTAGCCCAAACTAGACTCAACTCGAAGGTGATTCAGAACCGTCGGAGTGTTCGTCTGCATGAACTCGATGCCGTGGTAAGTGCTCTTGAGTATTTCTGAATAGCTGATGGCCGGCGCTCGACCGATCAGCTGCAGCGACGGACTCGCTCGTCCGTGCAGGCGGCCGGCGCCGATCATTTTCACAAAGTACATGTACGAGTTGTCTTTTTCGTACTGAGTGTATTGCGGACGGATGAAGTTGGGCAAATGCGGACTGAAGAGCTGCTCGCCGGATGAATACGGCTCGAAATAGGGCCGGGCAAAGCGCACACCTCCCCACGAATGCTCGAAGCCGTCGTCGTCCAGCTCGTAGCGGTTGCACGAAACGTAGACAAACTCTTCTCGAGCGTCGCACGCTTTCAGCTCGATGTTGGCAAATTTGTCGCAAGCGGCCAGACTCTGCTCACTTCCTTCGCATATGAACGTCTGATTCCAAATGGGCTGGCGTAGATTGGGCGCAAAGTAATAAAACAACGAGCGAACCAGAGCGTTCCGATGCTCCAAGCCCATTTGTTTGCAAACAACCGAAGCGCTTGCCAGCGTGAACTGTTGGTCGCAAACCATGGTCCAAGCGCGCAGCGTTTGATTGTAGATTTGCAAGAAGCCTTCGGTGGGAGCGAGGCCGGCGAAAAAGCGAAGAGTTGCGGGCGAGTTTACGTAGCTATTGTGAAACTGCTCGTCTCTGAAGCGCTCTTTGACGTTGAGCGTTTGAGGGATTGCTGAGTAGAACGGAGCCCGGTTGGCATTTTTGCGCACAGGCCTCATCTGGATGGGCGCTTGAGCAGTGCCCGACGCCTTTAGATCGCCCAGAACTAAAATTCCCACATTTGGATAGAACTCGAGCTCGACTCCAGCGTTGATGAATAGAGTGCACCCGGGCAGGACAGTAAGATCAGCCCGAACCTGGTAAGGCATTGAGGAGCGACTCAGGGTCATGTCTCGATCAATGAGACCTCCGATAACGTTCGTATTTATGTCAAAGCTGACCGAATAGGCTGGATGGAGTCGAGAGGAGGCAAAGTCGAGCCGATTGGAAAAGTAGGGAACGAAGTTGACGAGCGAATGGTCGTTCCACTCGTGCATGTCAAATATGCGCTCGCTGATCAGGCCGGGCTCTGGAGTGCCCCACCAGTTGAGTGTGGCGTCGATTGTTGAGTTGAGAGTGCTGGCTTTCATGGCGCCTACGAACTCGTAGTCCAGTTCGGAGTTCTCGAACAAATTGCGGTGAAACGAGCAGTTTTGAAGGCCACGAAGAGCAACCGCATACGAGCTCGGCGAGTTGTGAAGCAGAATCGTGGCCAGTTCTCTCTGCTCAGAGAGACGGAACATCGAGCGTTTGTTGTGCTGGACAACGTTGTCTACAAACAGACTTCCCGTGTCCAGGTCGATGTCGGCATGTGATTGGGCGTCCGAGTCGAACACGTAGCTGCCCTGGTTGCCTTCGATGTGATTGCTGTAGACGAAGTAATGCTTTTCGGTGCCGCTGATTCTTATCAGACCGATCTGGCACTCGTTGTTGATGAACACGTTCTTGGTCAAATTGAGTTGGGCATAGAAGCCGCCAACATGAATGCCAAACAGGCGATTGCCGCTGAACTCGTTGTTGTCAATTCGAATTGTATGCGACGTGTTCTCCCAGTGGTGTTTATGCGCGAACTGATACACTCGTGGCAAGCGGATGTTGACGCTCATCTGCTGGTTGTTTACAAATCGATTGTGTCTCAGTTCAATGTGCCAAAGAGTGTTTGAATACTCGTAGTATCGATAGAGCGATCGAATGCCGCCGAAATTTCTCTCAAACAGACAATTTTCAAATGTTAGGTTCACTCGCCCGATTGGGCCGCGTCGAACCTCCGGCACTAGATCGTAGGTCTCGTAGCCGAACTCGCTCACCAGCACGTCATCGCTGTTGGAGCTGAACACGCTCTGCTTCACGTGCACAGTCAAATTCTTGGCCCTTTAGAAATGAAAAAAGTTTACTTATGATCGCTTCGATTAAAATCAAGCAAATTTGCTAATTCTAAAGCGAAAACAACAAAATCTAAAACAGAAAAAAAAGAGCAAAAGAAAAAATGTTTAAATGCCTTTGATCAATGCCCGGTATAACTGGCACAGTGTTTATCCACAACACTTGATCGTTAGAATCAAACGAACAATTTGACACGAACACGTTTGTGTAATTGTATCTAAGACAACATTGAACATGAGCACATGGAGACAGACGAGGAGAAAGCAAGACGGCAATAAAGGTCAACTACGACCACTTACCTTCGCCTCAAGTTGCCGTGCAGATCCCACGTGTCTTCATAGTTCTTGAAGATAATCGAGTGACGATTGGCGATAAACGTCGAGTTGTGAATCACAAACTGATTGTCGGGCATTATATTGCGAATATAAACGTAGGATGGGTCTGAACGAGCAAACAGTTAAAAGAGAGAAAAAGAAGAAATTATTTGCGCAAGTCTCTTACTCATGTAGTCAAAGACAGGCTCGGGCGCTTGTGCCGAGTAGACCAGAAATGCGAGTCGACCTGACTTGAGATTGGTCACGTTGTAGTTTATGTGAAGAACGCTGTAGCTTGTGTTTATTGGGAAAAACAAGCTGCTCGAGGCGAGTGAGAGATCCCACTCGCGAGTCTCCTCGTCGGCGAACGCTTCCTGGCACAGGCGCTCGCAGAACACGACTCGCTCTTGGTCAAAGTTTGTGTTGTAGTCGATCAAATCGACGACCAGCACCCTATTGTTGTCTGTGCCTATTTTTATGTTCAGCTCGACTGGTCCAAAGTTGTACTCCGTGTCGGTGTAGAGAAGAACTTTCTCCTCGCGGCCGATGTGCCATTCATTGTGTTCAAGTCTGGTGAGCTCACGCCGCACGTCCCAGCCACGTCTTGGCTCGGACGAGATGAGGCGAACATCGCGTAGCTCAGATTTGCTCAAAAATGGATCATATTCGACTACTGGGTAGAGATCGTGGTTCATGCCGAGCAGCTGATGAGCCTGTATGAAAGAGGTGCGAGTGAGAAGACCGACGCCGTCGTTTGAAATGAATTCGATGTTGTTCATGGGCTTGCTCTTGAACGGCTGGCTGAACAGCACTTCCATGGAAGTGTGACGATTCGAGGTAAAGGTCAAATTGCTTATGTCATGATGCATTAGATCGAGCTTGAGTGCCGACGCCAATTCTGATCTGGCGTAGTCAAACTGGCCGGCTGCGTCGAAGCTGGTGTATCTGAGTTTACTCGGCTCGGCGCTCAGACCGATGCGAACACCTGCCCAGCCTGGTCGAACGCATCTGATCCAAACATCATCGCGATGCGTGCAAGTATGCTCGCTACGTGGCGTGTATCGGCAAGCAAATATGGACTCGTGGAGGTCATCGCATTGGACCTCGCTCATCAGAACTGGCTCGGCCTCTCGTGGATCTTGTTCAAAGATTCGATGGTACAGATGCATGCGCTGGTCAAGCACCAACCCGAGCTGTTGGCAAACGATTCTAGAATTGGTCACGCTCCAGCCTCGATTGCAGACTGTGCCTCCAACTCCGTCGATTGTGACCATTACTCGTCCCTCGAATGCATTTCGACCATCCACAAGAGATATTCGACTGTGCTCCACGGGCATTCGAGTCGGAATAGAAGTTGAATAGTTGACGTTCCAGAACGCATCTTCCAAAGTCGAATTAGTGACGTTCGAATGGTTGGAGACAGCTTCTAGGCCAGCGCTTCTTGCAATCGAACTGGTTGAAGGCTGAGAGTTGGCCGGGGAGTCGGCGAGTTGAAATCTAATCGGTGACTTGAACATTCCGTCGAGCTCGATCTGGCCAAGAACAAGCATTCCGACGCCGTTCAAAAAGTTGAGCTCTGTGCCAGCCTTGATGATGAGCTTGGCGCCCGGCTTGACCAATATGTCGTTGACCACAGTGTAGCGACTGGCGGGCAGAGTGGCCACTCCCAAATCGAACACTCCGCCGAAGCTGCTCACGGCGGACATGTCGAACATGGCCGGCGGAGGCAGGTCTATACTGGACTGATGGTACCACAAGCGGTCATTGCACGCAAACGGCCAGAAGACGATTTGCGCCAAATTGGACCTGTTCGAGTTGTCAAATATGAGCTCGCGAATTTTCACCCATTGGCTGTTGCACTTGTCTCTACTCGACGCGAAATAATGCAGATCGTAGACGGGCTCGATTGAACTGAACCAGTTGTAGGAGGCGTTTATCTGGCTGCTCATGTTGCTGAGCTGTGTTCCAATTTGTATTTTGCTCATCGGATTGTCGAACCAGTTTTGATTTAATTTCACATTTCTGGACGAGACTAGAACCACCGCGCTCACGCTGCTTCTCGGATTGAGTCTCGAGCTGAACGGCTCGTACATTCGATTCTGCTCGAATCTGTTGAAGGTGATGTTGACCTCTTGCGACCGAACGTCGGCCAGCTCGTTCACCTCCACGCTCAGAGCGTAGCGTCCCGAGTTGTTGAAAAACTTGTTGTACTGTATCTTGAGGCTCACGTTTCGTATGAGCGAGTCTGTGTCGGCGCTCGAGTTGGCGCTGATCAGCACTCCTCCTCTCAAATGAGCCACAATCGAATTGTTTGTCAATATGCCGACCATGTTCTGAACAGCCGGCAGCCTCAGCGCGTTCAGGCCGTTAGCTTCGAACAGATTCCATGAAACATTCAAATGAGTGAACCAGACAGTCAGATTTAGATAGCGCTTGAAATTCACTTGGGATCGTTCGAGAGGCTCAAGCCAATACCAATCTTGGCCTTCGGCCGATCGGCACGACTCGATCACCACGCCGTCCAAATGGTTCTCTCTGATTCTGCTCGCGTTTATGGTCACATTCGATTGATTGCAATAGGAGCCTAGCCATACTCCGCTCAGCAGGTTGCCTTCGATTGTGGACCCGTTTATGGTCGTGTTCTGGAATATGTTGTCAAACTCTTGTTCGACCTGGTAATTGGTGTAAATGCCGAACAAGCCGTTTCGGCTGACCGTGGTGTAATTGAATTCTTTTAGGCCGCCAGCGTAGGTGATGTTCACTCCGTTCATGAGGTTCTCCTCAACTCGGCAATGGTAGAGACTAATGTCGCCAGCACCGGCCTGGACATGCAGGCCGTTCATGTGATTGTGTTTAATCACAGTCTCGTTTAGTTGAATCAATGAATGCAGAGCGGTGGCGTTTATGCCGCTGTGCGAGTTGTTCACAAAGAATGAGTTTTTCACGCTCAGGTCGGGATGCTTCAGTTGGCCGGCCATCGCATACATCGTAATATCGTCGTAGCCCGAATAGGGACAGAATATACGAGCCTGCTGCAGCTCGTGTTCTTTCTGCTTTAGCTTCTCATCGAACATGAGCTTCTTTCGCTCGTTGTAGCGCGAGAACAGCTCGAGCTGCTTCTGCTGGTCTCTGAAACTCATCTGCTCGAGTGAGAAGGGCCGCAGGAACTTGATCGGATGCTCTTGCCACGGCCGGTCAGCGCCAAGGCCATGCTCGACAGGCGGGTAGTACTTGTACGAATGCTTTTCATACTCCTTCTGTCTGTCCTGCATTCGGCTCCATTCCTCTCTCTGCTCGAGCTCGTCCAGCTGGGCCGCTTGTAACTTGCGTTCGTTCGGAAAATTGCATTGAAATCTCAGCTTGACGAACATGAAATTTGAACGAGAGAATATGGCCTCGGGAGTCTTTTGATTTTCGAAGGTGTAGTTGGCAATCAGCGGATTGTTGTCTGTTTGGCCGTCGTAAACTTCAATCCAGTAAGTTGAATAGCGACTGCGAATGTTCACTTTTTGAAAGTGAAGCGTTATGCGGAGTCCAGGCTCGGCGCTGAACACTTTAGAGCACTCGTGCACGTAGTTGGGATTGCGAAAGCGGTAATAGGCCGGATAGCTGAGCGGATTTTGCGAGTCGCAGAACTTGAGGTATCGAGTGACCACGTACTCTTCCTGCTCCTGGAGAGTCCACGCTGTGTTATTGAACTGGTATTTGAGGCCGTCGCCCAGGTTGTCGTGCGAGACCGTGTTTATGATGCTCACATTGCCGAATCGGGTCTTGGCCAGAATTCCGTGTCCACGATTAAAGCGAAATATGCTGTTGGTCAGCACGGCCGGCGCTTCAATATTTGAATAGTTCAGTCCGGTGCTGAGTGAGTTCTCTACAACCAGAAAGTTAAAATGCGGCGCGTACTGGAACACAGTAATCGCCGAGTTCGGCTCGAATGTGTACTGAGGCTTGAGCGGGTTCGTATTGCGAACTAAGCCCGCGTGAGTGACGTCAACGTATTCTAAAACGGAACGCGAGTGGTTGTAGAACACGCTGGACAATGGCTTTGTTTCCATGAACGGAGCGCCTTTTTTGAAGACGATACCGCCCCAGTTGTCGAAGCGGCTCGACACATGGTCGCCGAATCCCTCACAGTGTAGGCCTACCAAGCTCTGTCGATCGCAGATGGTAAGTCCGAGCTCAGGGTTGCGCGTGCCAGGACATTCAAACAAGCTGCTCTCAAGTCCTGTGCACTCCGGTCTAAACAGCTTCATATTTTGAGTGAAATTGGTCGCCGGCCAGTAATTGTAGAATGTGCCGTTCGAAAAGCCCATCGTTTGACAGGTAACATTCGCGTCCACATCAGACCAGCTTCAAGTGGCGCAAGTGTTTAGAGTGGGCCGAGTTGCAGGCAAGTGTCTACAATTGCTTACTTGTAATCGGTGCTGCAAACGTAGTGCCATTTGGAATTGTGAAATATCTGCAGCTTGCCGTCTAGGATGGTCTCGCCTTCGACCAGTCGCAGGCGTTTGTTGGCGAGAAAGATGTCGTCGGAAAAAGAAGACCTAGACCCGGTGCTCTGCGACTCGGCGGTCGAGTTCAGGTTAGTGAACTTGATGTGATGCGTGTGATTGCCACGCGCGAGCAAAGTTCCATAGACGATCAACTGGGTTGCTTTGGCGAATCGCAGCTCACATCCGGGCAGAATTGAAAGTCTGGCGTTGCGCGCGACAATCAGATCGGCATAAGCGATATACGGATTGTGAGACGGGTCGAGGCGAAGATCGTGTTCGATCAGACCGCCCAGAAGTGTGTCGCATTTGTTGTGACCAAAGAGAAAGAAAAGGCCCAAAAGCAATGTGAAAAGCATTGGCGTGATGGCCGATGAAAACTGTTTCTTCTTTCTCATTTAGATACACGTTGGCATTCTAGCTCTAGTCGATACGGTTCCGATCCGAGGATTCTGAATGCCCATCAAATGATCGTTGTCCGAGCGCGCGTCGATTTCAACAAGCCAGAGAGAGAACGAGGCAGCGAAAAAGAAGAAGAAGAAAAATCTAAAATTAGATAACGAGCCAATTATGAACGCTAATCTACAAAACCCGAGATAAGAGATAAGGTGACAACAACGGTCGTCGCTTTTGCTCAAAACGGGTCGCGATCGTAGACCGCCCGGCGTAGTAAGATCTCGACCCGATCACCCGCTCCGCTGTCCTACGGCGTGTAAGCCAACACGAACGTATAAATTCGAGAGAAAGAGAGAGAGAGGGAGCTGTGGCTCGACGAGCGGCGGGCATAACGTCACCACTGGCTGGCCAGTCGCTCGCTGCTCAGCCAAATGATTTAATTAAAGCATAATGGCCATTAATAATAAGCCAGACGAATCCTCAGTTAATTGGGTTATTGCGCTGCGGCCACAGTAACCGGGCGTGCGCACACACACACACTCTTGCGCCGGCACTTGGCTCACCTTGGTCGCTCAGACGGCACAAACAAACGAACGTTAAGAATCAACGCGGTGCAAATAGCTGCACAATGGAATTGCTCAGCGAGCGAGGGTGAGAAAAGGCCGTTTGAAGGAGCAAATCCCGCAAATGCTGCTTGCGAGAGACAAAAATAAAGAGAGAAAGGTCCTACCCACTTGAACCCAACTGTGAGTCTACGAACCTATTTCGCATGGCCGGCTAAAAAATACGAATTATCATAATGCTTTGGGCAAACAGGCCACCGCAACCATCGACTTAATTCGCATATCGACCATATTTGCGCGCTCTTGTGACAATTCAAGTCGAGTTCGAACAGTGATGTTCATTGTTAAATAGCACACGTGTTGTTTTACGGGCTTCGCACAGTTGGCCGCCTTCTCTCTGTCACTTGTTCGCTTTTGTTTTAAGCTCGACCAATCATTCAATCAACACTTGCACCGTCAGTTAAATGGCTGCGATGGCCAATTTCGATCTCGGTGGCATTCGAATGTTTGCTAGCAAGTTGCCGTTTTAATTGCCACACACAAGCAGTGTGCGCTCAATAGTCCTAATCTAAATATAATAATCTAAACGAAATACAACAAAGAGGAAAAAGTAACGCTGAGCGAAAGAGAGAACCAGAGGAAGCAAAAAAAAAAAAGAAAAAGGGAGAAATGCGCTTGTTTGACAATCGGAAAGTAAATAGGTAAACATGAATGGAACTCGGCTCATTTCCTTTCTTGTTTACCCGATCGCAAGGTCAACTCGACTTCTAATAAACCCAAATCTGTAGATCGACCCGGGTCATCTATGCTTCTAGTGCACCGAATTGAATGCGTGCTTACAAGGTCGAAGGCCGAATAAATTTCTGGCTCGAATATGCGACTCGCTTTGAAATGGCCTGATCTAAATGTTGGCCCATGGACGTCTAGGACGAGTCAATCAATCGATAATCGATCTCCATTCGAGCATAAAAACAAAACGAACTAACTAGAGTCTAGAAAGAAAGGTGGAAGCGCTCTCAATCGCAAATCAAGAAAGTAGGACGGACAGCGATACTTGAACATCGCCTATTCATGGACGCGCCTGTCCTGTTTGCACAGTTGACAATGGTCCGATTTTGAATAAAATATGCAAACTGTAGAGCAGATAGGCTGTGGTAGGTAGGCAGGCTGTGGCGACGACGACGACGACCACAACTACGGCGATAGTGATGATGATGGTGATGATCATGATCAGGGTGATAGTCGAACTAACGAGCCAACGAAAAGCGATTGTCCGCTTTGAGCACATTGGCTGGTCGCGTCCGAGCGAATTCTGCTTCATCCATGCATCCTCTAATTATTTTCATGCCTTAATAAAAACGAATGTGCACTTCTAATCCTTAAAACAACAACGTTCTCAAGTCTTCAGAGAAAAATTCGCCCATTTTGACCCATCGAAAACGAGACAATAGGTCTGAGTGCCAACGGTCAGGCTCCAAGCGAGTCGGTTCAACTCTCTCTCTCTCTCTCTAAAACAGTTTCCTCTCTTTCTCATCTCCTGGCAATTAGAGGCGTTCTTTTTTTTTGCAAAAGGATGCGCTTTCAAGCCGCGCAAAAGTAAATTGAGACAGAATAAGGGAAATGAATTGGCTAAGCGAACAAATCGAGAGCAATCGGCTTGCTTGTGATTGCATTTGAAGCCGTCGTCGGCGTTGTGGTGGTGGTCGTCGTCGTCGCCGTCTTGGCTCTTTTTGTTAGCCGCGACTGGGTTGGGCAATTAAATTCGGCAAAATACGTGCGCCAAGAGCAAATGTGCACACAAGCCCAAGTGGTTCATATTGACCACGCTTCGTCATGTCTATTAGAGGCAAATGTTAAAAACACGTCTCGTTCGGGTCAAATATTTGAAATCAAATATTCGCTCTATATAATTTTGTCCAAGTAGAGCACATAATGCAACGAAACAAACTAACTGGCCCCATCTACAACTTGCCGTATGCGCTCATTCCCTCCCTAACCCGCTTCGGTTGACCTCACTGAGCAGAGGAAGAGCGTCCATTGAGGCGCCGCTTTTTTACACATTTGTCGACAGATCACACAAGTGTGGCTGGGACAGAGACTGGCTTTGAGAAAATGCTCGTTCGTTAGTCTTTTCCACTCGTTCAACATAAAAGCTCCGACTCTGAGAACGCACGTGGTGCTCGCTAATTAACGAGTTGTTTTTACAAATGTGAACTTGTGAACGGGAAAAATTAAGAGCCGTTGCAGATGGTTCGTTCACAGATTTAGCTCAGCAGCCTAACTGCCAGCCAATGGGTATAAATACCTGAAATGTACATCGTGTCTATAAAACAAACAGCATCGAGAGAGATGAACAAGCTACTAAAGTTGGTTATTTGCCTCTTGGCCACCCTACAGCCGATTTATGGCGCACCGACATCCTTTGACGGCAGCGATCCGGCTCCGTTCACTCAAGGCTACTCGACCTCGACCAGATTTCAGACATTCATGTGTCCTTGGTTCAGAGAGGCAGGCAATCGATCTTCCGAGTGCACCAGTCGCTCATTCAACTACACCATCATTGCGCACAGTAGCCTACTGGGACTCAACTCGACAATTCAGGTCGTATGCGAGTTCAATTTGATGAAGGTAGGTTCAAACCAGAATCATTCAAAGGTCCATTGTCACTAAATCTGTCAAGTATGCCAATGGAACATTGAGATATTACCGGCCCGGCGAGCAGTACTTTTACATCGAAGGGCGCAAATTGAACTTTACTGTCGAGGGCAAAGTTGAAATCATTGCGACCGCGAGTGAAACAGCCATAGCCATCTCTTGTCCGCTGCCAATGTCCGACGTGGAAGTTAGCACCTCGCATTTGTACTACGGATATCATTCAGTACATAGCCATCCGAAAAATGACCGAACCTCGACAGTTTCAGCGACTCAATTAACTTTGAGATCTGCGGGAGCCAATGTCTCAGAGCTGATTGACGGACGCCAATTTTTATTCGTCTACTATGATCCAGTTTGCCGCGACTGCCAATTCAGTCAAGACCTTGAATGCGCTCTTAAGGTAAGCGTTGAACATCCCTTCCCTTGTCGTCACTCTAATTAATCGCCGACCGTCTATTTAGCCCCTAAGTTGCGAATACCAAGGGCAGTGTTTCGAAGAAGGTGAAATCTACAATCCGCTGCCTTTTGCCGAACAAGAACTAAAGCCCTACATCGACAAGCCCGTGTGCAAAAGTGCGTTCAATCAAACAGAATTGTTCATGCCGTGTCGCATCCGTAACGGCGGCTGTGCCCCGCAAAAGAAATGCGTGTTTGACGCAAGAAAGATTGAAGTAACATGTCTCTGAGCGTTGTTGTTGTTGATGTTGAACTGACTCGTTTCAAGAATAAATATTTCACTTTCTAAGCTGCTCGTTGGTTTTTACGCGTTTGTCTTGAAATGTTGCCTTGATTACGTAACTTTTCGATTGAATGCTGGTCTAACCACAAGTTACGTAATTTACCTGAGCGTCGCTTCAACACTCATGTCATGCAATGTTAGATTTGCACACTTGGACTCTCAGCAATGCATGCACAAATTCGAAACTAAAATGAGGCACTTATCGAACCATTGCGCATAGTTTTCTTCAATTTACGCATATTATGCCTGTTCGCTCGACACTTGAAGCGACTGGTTTAAATTAGAAACTCAAATAAACTTGATCCAAATGCGTAGTATTTGACAATATGAACCAAGCCGGTAAGACAAGGCAGCCGGCCGCTCAGTCGAAGCGATGCAGTCGGCCGGGCGTTTATCCTCTCGCCGAATGTCAGAGACCAAAGTGTTTAGCGTCTAAATCATATCAGCGTGTGAACTGGTTGACAAACGAGGAGCGTGAAGAAAGCCGCGCGATAAAATGCCGAAGAGCGAGAGGACCCAGAGTGAACAAGTCGAGCCAAAACGGTGATGCCCGAGAACGCAGCTTTGCCCGTCTGCCACTGGTGGCCTTGAACACAATATTCTCCCATTTGAGCCTCAAAGACAAGTTGAATGCGTCGGCCACTTGCAAAAGCTGGCGCTCGGCTCTATTCGATTCACGCAACTGGCACAGCGAGCAGCTCGTCATCTACCTCTGCAATCGACATGCGGACGTCAAGTCGTGCAAGTTCAAATCTGAGCATTTTCTCAATCACGTTTGCTCGCTAGTGATCAAGTACGATCCGAACGACCCCGATCTATTCTCCTATTTATTGCAGACTCTTGAACGAATGCACAATCCCAACCTGAAAGAGTTTAGTTTACAGCCAATTGTAAACGAGGAACACATCGAAGAGTTAGACTTTTGCTACAAGAGCCAAGACCGCCTCGCGCTCAAACGCCGCTTCTATGTTTTGTTGAAAAAAATTGCCAACAGCAGCAGAGAGCTGGTGCACTTGGCGCTTGGCTGCCTCGGCGACCGCACTGATGGCCTGTTTGAATTTTTAATCGAAAAGCAAGCCTCGAACATTTGCTCATTACACGTGTCGTCTCTTCGAAACTCAAGCATGCCCATGCTGGCTGCCGACACGAACGCATCGCTGCCCGACTTGGCGCCATTTTCAAAACTGACTGATTTGAGCGTCGACTACGAACATCTCAGTCACGCGTCTATTTGCGGTCTGGCGACTCTAAACTTCCTGCGCCGGTAAGACAAACGAAAAGCTTTGCTTCTTGACAGCTCTGATTAGCCATCGCTTCTCATATAAAACAAAGGTTAAACATCTCAGTGAACAATGTGACTTCAATCGATCGGACAGTGAGCGACGAGTCATGGAAAACTCTGGTGAACGCCAACAGTCAACTCCGAGTTAACTTGAATTTCATTCGCATATTTCGTCTCGGATCTGATTACTTTCGACAGATCCTTTACCCGAGTGTGCCGGTCGAAGCCTTAAGGGTCTACTTTTGCAAGTCGTTTAATGCCCAGTTCATACAACACATCAGTGACAATTACTTAAGCACACTCAAGAGCCTAGTTGTGGTCGATTTGATACAAGACCCGGCGCTTAGATATCACAGCTTATTTGACAGTGAGGCCGGACCCGATCCGCTCGTTCTTTTGTGCTGGAAGTGCCGTCAGTTGAGCGAGCTGGTGATTGTTGGCTACGAAATGCTGGAGATTAATTTAATCGCAATCGCCAAGCTCAGAAGCAACCTGAGTACATTTTTCGTGCCGATCGATTGCATAATCGATTTAAAGTACGGCCAGTTCAAGAACGATTATTTTGTGGAAGACGAAGACGGCGAGGACACGATTATCGACTACGGCTACTGCAGCCACAAGGCCATTCAAACGGTCAGTAAAATATTGAGCAACTCAAGCTGGCATCCATTGGAGAGGGATGAGCTGCCTTTGTGCGTCTACGACAGCAGGACGCCAATTGAAGAAGCTTTCATGGACACAATCATAAAGGATCAAACCTATTCTAATTCGCAGCACCCGAACAGCTGAACTCTGTCTGACTCTCTCCTCTGTCTTTTCTTTATTTTATTAACAATCTTTAATGATTAGACGAATTTTACTGCATACAGTTCGAACTTTGTTTTGAATGTCTTGTTTCAATATTCTTATCTATCTTTCTCTCTTCTCTAGACTTTCTAAATTTTCATTAATTTTCAAACAAGTGGTCATAAATGGCAGTGGAAAGCCTAGATAAGCGGCAATTATAATTATAGCGATCGAGCGCAGAACTTTCAACACTTGTCCGCGCGCAGGGCAACAACGCCACGCTGCAGCTCAGCCAATATTTGACGGTGACAAGACACTGGCTCATATAAAAACAGTTTAAGTATGTTTCCCTTTTGTTTCAATGCGAGCGAGCAACCCTATTGCCTCCTCAGTCATCAATATCAGTCATCAAGTATTTGACTCGCGTCAGTGCGAGGCAATTGATTTTAGTTGCAATTATTGCTCCAGATATTTTACCCGACGATATGACGCTGTAAAGCTCGAATTTTACGCTCAAGAGCTGGCCGTCACAATGATTGCTTGCGAGTTTTTGTTTATCGCAATCGTACCGGATAACATCTAATCACAAGTCGAATGCATTCCGTTTCCATCATTTTGCCCAAGCGATCGGCCTGAATACTAAACTGATCATCATCGAATCGCCACCGGGAAATAAGTTTTTCTTTTATTTAACTGCCCAGCAAGGCCAATTAAACCAGAACGAGTTTTACGCTAACCGAACCAGATCAAAGCCAGCGAGTCAGTCAGAAGACAGAAAAGGCGCGATTCGTTCTATAACCCAAACGACTTTGAAACCTGCTCCGGTGCGGCGTTGTCTTGAAAGCGGCAACTTTTCAAAGTTGGAGCCATGACGACCACTCAGCCTTCAACTCAATAAGCAACGATCTGTAGTTCAGTTGGCGACGAATGCGAACAATTGCCCCGAGTGCCCGTTGCTGACCACCCCAAGACTAAACAAAATAAAAGGAACAATTCGGACGGGATTAACAAACGAGTCGTTAATCCATTTCGATTTGGCTCATTGTCACCCCACGACCGTCATTTCATAATTAATTCACAACTTTGGTCATCTTTTGACGATCGCTTTACCGCCAATTCAGTACGCTTGTGTTGTCGCTGCTTCAACTAGAGCACAATTTAGCTGCTTCAATGCTTGTCGATAATAAAGCCACATTTAGAAGAAGATTTTTCGGGGTTCACTTGCACAAGCTGGCTTGCTAGAGATTTGCTAACATTCGAAAAGTCACTCATGCGACGCGTCTCGCTGCTATTTAGACGAAGCTTTTTGAGGCCTTTTTTATGGCCCGACTAGCTTTTACACATCGGATCGGAGTTTAAACTATTTTCTCGCTGTTTGCTGCTCAGAGCCTCTCCGAGCTTTTAAGTTTGCTCGTTTCTCTCTGTTTTCTTTATTTTTGCTTTCTACATAATTTCAAACATCGACCAATATAGCGCCTCACATAATTGTAGTTCCATTATTTTCAAAGGTTGATTGCGCGCGAGCCAACAGACCTTAGAGTTGCGCGAATGATTCGCTATGATTTAAAAAAAAAGAAGGATTTCTCGGGCCCAAGCTTAGAAACAAGTTACAATCCATTCAAATTCAACTATCATAATTTTATGACGGTTGATACGTTCGGTTCGTGAGGGTTTCCCCTCAATTACCGCCTGATGACGGCCTGAGCTCGAGTTGTTTCGTTTTTGTGTGTGAGTGTGTGTGTGCGCGAGGGCATGCCAATAGGAACCAACGAGGACAAAAGAGGGTTGGACGTCGATCGACGATTTCTGGTATTAATTTGAAAGCGAAATCGATTTGCCGGCTCAAATATGCCTATCTGAGTTGGTCGGTTTTTATTTTTGCTTTTTGACTAGCAACTGCACGGACCGCATAAGTTGTTGTTTGCCGATATTCGCATTGAAATAATTATTCGGGCGACCGCTATGCTGTTGTGGGCACAAGTGGGCCGTCTCATATGAAGTTTTGATTTTTGGAAATATTTCTCCTGATTTATTTGCCACTTGCCATGACCGATGCTTTTACTTATTTAGAATGGGCAGCATCAAAGGTCTGATCGACAAGCTAAACAGCCCTGTTCTGGTCTCCAGAGTGCAATCTAGTCTTGGAATTAAGTTCATCGGAGTGCGTCAGTCGTCGGCAATATTCGAGAATTCAGAGCTGATCGATCAGGCTCGTTACAAACGAGTCGAGCTGCTCGATGACAAGTTCTGTCTGTACGAAGTTAGAAACTACTTTTTATTTCACTTCTTCTTGACCATCACTCGTCTGGGCAACGAAATATTTTACATTCTCTTTCTGCCGCTCATGTTCTGGTTCTACGACGCAAAAGCGTCGTGTCTAACCACAATCAACTGGGTCATACTCATGTACCTCGGACAAATGACCAAGGACTTGATTAAGATGCCCAGGCCGGCCACGCCGCCAGTCGTCAAGCTAGAGATCAAATATCTCAAAGAATACGGCTTTCCGTCCACTCACGCCATGGCCGCAATCGGCATCAGCTATTCTTTTCTTTGGTTCGCATTCAAGCACATCGAAACAACCGGTTCGCGGGCATTCTACTGCGCTCTCGCAGTCACAATCGTCTCGCTCATTTGCCTTTCCAGAATCTATTTAGGCATGCATTCGCTTCTTGACATTATCGGCGGTCTGATCTATTCGCTGGTGCTGAGCGTTATTTTTATAAACTATTTCTCCGAGTCATTCTACCAACTACTCAGCGAGCGGCTCTTGTACGGTCTGATTTGTGTGGTCGCCTCCTACCTTTTATGCGTGGTCTATCCGTCCCGAGAAAGATGGAGCACGGCCCGAGCAGACACGTACCTTATAATGGGCGTGGCCGCAGGCATCAGCTTTGCTGCGTCTCTCACCCATTCGCTTGGTCTACATGATTTCGACAAGCCGTCAGTGGTCGACGTCGCAAGCACGAACCGCTACTCAGTTTACTCGCTTAAAATATTCATCGGCTTGGGCACGACCATTGCCGTGCGCTTTCTGGCCCGATTCATCATATTAAACGCAATAAAACAGTACACGGGCCGCAGCTATCCGTCTCTCAGCGAAATAAAATCGTTCGTCGAAGAGAATTTCATGTTCGAGATTGTCTATTACATATTTGTCTACTTCAACGTCAGTTTCGCCGCCTCCTTTACCGTGTTTCGCTTGTTTAATTTGTTCAATTTAAATTAACCGTTGTTTCAAGTGTATCGCAATCGCTTTTTCTACTCAACCCAATCACAGTAACGGTCAACGTTTGCGTCGATTTTATTTCGAATAAACCACATTTTTATAATTATTACATCAGATTGCAGACTTTTGACTTTTCACGATCCTCTGGATGGTCTTCCGCTCGGCCTTGGTTGAATGATTCGTAGAAGCGGGTGTTGCTTAAATTTAAAACGAGGAAAGAAGAAGAAGATCAGCTCACTGGTCTCGTAGGTTAAATTGTCTCTTGAACACTTACGATGCGCTTCTCTGGCCTCTATCCGATTTGTCTTTCAAGTTCACTGATTGGCGCTCTTTAATGGGCTTCTCGCTGCTCTCTTTCGTCTGAATGTCTTCCTCGTCTATCTCGTTCATGGGCGGTGTTGGTAGTCTCAGATCAGAACTAGAAGCCGGATTCAAATGCTCATCGGGCAAGCTTATGTGGCTCGCGGCTGTCCCCGATTCATTTTCTCCAATGTCAACTTCCGCTCTCAGGTGCTCGACCGATTTTTGATCGCAATCGGTGTCAGATTGGATCACTGAGCGATCTGGCTGCTGCGAGTCGACCAGATCTTCGGAATCGACCGATGTCTGCTCTTCTCGCTCTTTGATTATCGACAACAAGAATTCAGAGTATTTGGCCTTGTGCTCTTGATCGTTGAGCTTGTTGTTCAAATACTGCAGCTTGAGTTCGAGTCGATTTTTTATTCCTTCGTCCGCCCTGGAGCCGCGCGACTCGCAATACTTTACGTAGTTTTCAATCGCTATTCGAATGTACTCGTGTGCCTCCTTCCAGTTCTGTCGGGTTATGTTCAAATAGCAAATGGCCTCGGGACACTCCCAGACGTTTTTCTGGCCCATTCGTCGGTCTAGCCGTGAATCATCTAGTCACAAACAGACCATACCAGCTTTTGTGAGTTCACCAACCGATTTGCGCATGCTCGAGTGATGCATTAAAGCTCGTTATCGCCTCCTCTAATTGCCCTTTCAGGCCGTGTGCGTAGGCTTCGTTGAATTTTAGGTCACTTAGGATTTGGTTCTCTGTTTGTGTGTCGCTTTTATATGGCATCTTCATTTGTAAATCTGAATTCAGACTCGGCTTACTTTGCTTGCTGAATTTATCAGCTCCCAGCTTGTTCTCGACTTGGAATTTAATTATAAAAAAAAAAACACTCAATTGTGGGCGCTAGGTTGAATGTTCAAACTCACTCTTTTGGATTATCGCACTGGCTGCCTGAACGTTCTCAAGGGCTTGATCGTAGAGGCCAAGTCTGTTGTTCACTGCCGACATGTTCTGCTCGATGCAGACCTGGAATATCAGATTTTCTTCGCCGCTCATCGTTCGCTTGGCCTCGTTCAGGAGAGCTTTGGCCAGCTGTCCGCTCTGGTCGCTTTGTAAATACTGAGCGTAGAGAGTGGACAGGTCGATTTTGAATTTGGCTGTCAGAAGCGTTGACCAATTCAAATGAAACCACCGGTGCCAAACATTGAGCCTACCAACTTGAGCTGCGTCAGCGAGACGAAAACAGACTGCGTGCACTTTGTCCGCTATTCTTATGGCGTCCTCGTACAATCGATAATCGACCAAGAGCTGTCCGTGAGCAAGCTGACTGCGGCAGTAGCCAGGCCAGTCCTTTGCTTTGGCAAAGTAGACAGCCGCGTTTGTGTAGCAGACGATGCGATTCTTCGGCGAGCCGGTCAGATTGTCGCCAAGCAATGCATATAGACTGCCCATCTCTTTAAGGCGGTTGAATGCAATCGGGTGGTTGTGAACAAAATCCAGCATCGCTTTAGCCTGTTCCCATTCGTCTGTGGCAGCGAGCACACACGCAAGGTTGAATTGAATCTTCTTCAGGCTTATCGGATTAAAGCCCGTCTCGCTCTGGGCACTGGAGGCCATTTGCAAGCAAGTCAAAAGTAAAGAGGGTGTTCAAATCGTGCGGCTAATTAAGAGGCACTTGAATTCTAATTTACATTTCATAGGCCCTAGAGAGGCTCTCTTTGGCCTGTTGATGACGATTTGCCATGAAATGTCGCTGCCCATCGCCGACAAGACGCCCGATTTCATCCGAACGCTTTGAGGGCACAGCGCTGCCCAAATCGATCACTTGTCTGGATAGCAGCATGATTTAGGCGCCGCTATTATTCTCCGACAAAAACGCACACAAGCACGCACGCACGCTTTCAATAGCCAGAACAGGGTTATTGCCTATTAGCACTGACAAACGAGTGAGTCGTTTCCAATGGAGACCGAAGTTGCTTCTAAATCTGGCGCTAAATCTAAACTCTCTTAATCAGTGAGTTGTGTGTGCTTGCTTTCTATGAATAAAAGCCAATAAAGCAGCGCAGCAGCAGTGCGGCTGTATTTAAATCGAATTAAACGCCATTTTCAAATGGGCAAAAACAAATGTTCTCCACCTGGAGCCCGCTTCTACTCTAATTATATTTCACTTTTTATTTGAAAAATTCTAAACTGAAAGCTTTCTTTTTGGCTTCGACAATTTTACGTTCGGAAATTTGAAAATCGGCGAGCTTACTGCTCAACACGATTTTGGCCTGGTTGAATAGCGCAGTCGCTTCTTGAGAATAATTGTGAAGAAATAATGTTGAAAAAGAAAAGAGAATGTTGACGGGAATCGCAAGTTGGGTGCGGGGCGAATTATGGCGAGGCTGACGTCCAAGACAAATCGGGTGCCGTGCTCAACGGGCCGCGCATTAGCTTAATTTATTCTGACGGTGATCGGAGAAAGACTAGCACGGGAGAGAGGACTGGTATGAGGCGAGCGTAGCCATTCGACGTAGACGACAAGGACTAGGACAACAAGACGACCAGCGCCCGCTACTTATAAACTAGACGCCAAAATGAGTCAAGCCGGCACGAGCAAGCAAAAAGAAATTTACAAATACGAAGCTCCCTGGGATCTCTACGGCATGAACTGGAGCGTTCGGCCGGACAAGCGATTCCGACTGGCGCTCGGCAGCTTTGTTGAAGAGTACAACAACAAAGTGCAGATTGTGATGCTGGACGAAGAGCTGGGCGAATTCACTGCCCGTAACACATTCGATCATCCCTATCCGACCACCAAAATCATGTGGATTCCAGACACGGTACTTTATTGAATTCTCGTCCAGTTCATCGCCCTCTTGAGCTTTTTCAACAGAAAGGAATCTACCCGGATCTACTCGCCACCACCGGCGACTACCTGCGAATCTGGAGCTGTGCGTCCGAGAATGAAACACGACTGGAGACTCTGTTGAACAACGTAAGCGGCCAGTTTCCATTTCTTAATCTTCAGCTCGCTTCTAATGAAATTCTGCATTTAGAACAAGAATTCCGACTTTTGCGCCCCCTTGACTTCATTCGACTGGAACGAGATCGATCCGAACTTGATCGGCACTTCGAGCATAGACACAACATGCACAATCTGGAGTCTTGAGGTGAGTGTCCTGCCTAATAGAATTGAATGATTCAACTCAATGTTGGTTTTTTTCTTCTCAAGACTGGCCAAGCACTTGGTCGAACTCAGGTTACTGGACATGTTAAAACTCAGCTGATCGCTCACGACAAAGAAGTGTACGACATTGCGTTCAGCAAGTCAGGCGGCGGCCGAGATATGTTCGCCTCGGTGGGCGCCGATGGCTCGGTTCGAATGTTCGACCTGCGCCATCTAGAGCATTCGACCATTATTTACGAAGACCCGTCGCACAATCCACTGCTCAGGCTGGCCTGGAACAAAAAGGACTCCAACTACCTGACGACCATATCGATGGACTCGATTGAAGTGATCATACTCGACGTTAGAGTTCCGTGCGCGCCGGTCGCTCGTCTAAACAATCACCGTGCGAGCGTGAACGGAGTGGCCTGGGCGCCTCATTCGCCGTTTCACATTTGCACGGCGGCCGACGACAAACAAGCGCTCATCTGGGACATACAGCAGATACCGAGAGCAATCGAAGACCCGATTCTGGCCTACACGGCCGACGGAGAAATAAACCAGGTGCAGTGGTCAAGCACTCAGCCCGACTGGATAGCCATTTGCTACAACAATTTCCTTGAGATACTTCGGGTCTAGGATCCGCGGCCTGAGAATGAAAATGTACATAAACGCCTTTCGGTCTATTTATTCGTGCTCGGTCTGCTAGTCCCAATAATTAGCCCTTCACGCTCAGTCCTTGTTCTGCCAAATTTTTATTTTCGCCCAAAAAACTCTCAACAATTCTCTTGTTTCATGAACCCTCAAAAAGGCTTTACTCTTCTCATTTTAGCAAATAAAATGATTCATTATCTGAGCGTTCGTTTCAAATGCTGAATTGAATTGAGAGCGACATAGGACATAGGACAAGTGGATAATACTGCGAGCAGCAACTTGTCTCACACTGAACATGACCAACGCAAATGTCAAACTTGTCGTTATTAGCTCATTTGCTTCTGCGTGCCCATTCGTCGTTCGTTTTTATTCAGCCGACTGCAATTGATGATCAAATTTACTTAAACGAGATTTTAATGTTGAAACATATTTCTCCTTTCCTTTTGGCTGCCTCTCTCTCTCTCTCCCTCTCTTTCCATATTTTCCCTTCAACGATTCTCTAATCTTGTTCATCATATCGAACTCGATTATGCAAAAATTTTGGTTTTGATCTCAGTTCGCCGCTTATTTGCTCATTTCGATCGATTGTCAAACAACGCTCTCGGTCAACTGATATCTGACTACAAAAGCGAATGAAGAGCCTTTCAACCTTGCCAGTGGTGGTCGCTCTTTGGAGATGGCTTCAGCTTCTCTTCAGTTGCGTCATTCAGCTTCTCCATTTTAACTCTACCTCTCTCTCTCTCTCGTTCACTTCGCATATTCTCATCTCTTTTCGATAATTGTCAAGCGCTTTGAGCAATTTTTTTATAAATTGGCCATGGCCAGAGCAATGATAGCAAGCACTGGTGGTTCAGTGGTAGAATGCTCGCCTGCCACGCGGGCGGCCCGGGTTCGATTCCCGGCCAGTGCATTTTTATTTTGCATTCTGTTGCTTCATATTTCAATATTAGATATTTCAATTTGGAATGCACACGCTTCAAGAAGAGTGAGCGTTTTATTTATTTAAATGAGAAAAAGTGTCGAGCGGTGTCAACTTTCAGCAGGTGACAACCAACAGAATGTCCTGTACGATCGATTGGCTGCATTTTTAGAAGTTCTGTGATCACATAATGAGACATTCGAGTGAAGACTTGGCAGAGGCAATCTGTTTTTTTTTTTAAACGAAACGAATTGAAATAAAAAACTTGCTACACACACGCTCGCACTCACGAACACACTAAGCGGTGACATATGATCAAGGCGCGACCCAGTCTGCCCGCTCTAGCTCTCGAATGCATGACGCAGCGCATGGCTAACGAGTTGTTGAAAGCGCCTGCGCGACAACACTTCAGTCAATCTCTTACGGCAAACAAGCAAAACCGAGCCAAAAAAGTCTTTCATCTCACCTTTATCCCGAATTAGGTCACTTGACGTTAATAGCAACTTGATCATAAATTAACTCAATGGTTCTAGAAAACAACAACAACAACAACAATACAGTCAGAAGAAGAGAGTATGAATAGGAGAGTGGCGGAGACGGTGAGCAAGCAGGAGATGCGCGAGATGGTTCGGCAGCGAGCGGTCGAGCTGTTTAGAATGTGCGACATCAACGACAAAGGCTTCATAAACAAGATCGACATGCGTCGAATGCAAGAGAGCCTGGCCACCTCGCCTGAGATTCTGGAGGATGTCTTCGACTCGTTGGACACAAACTCAAACGGATTCCTCACACTCGAAGAGTTCATTGCCGGCTTCAGCAGTTTCATTGGCACCGAGTTCAATCAGACGTTTGAGGCCGAGGTCGCTGCGGCCGGCTCTGTCGACGCCGACTCTGGCGACGAAGATGAAACGTTCAGGGACACAATGAAGTCGTTGGGCGCCGAATATCTCATGACCGGGTACGGACCGATTTTCACTGTCGAAATGTCCCTTTTCCCAAGTGAATTCTTCAATCGAAAGAGAGTCGAATCTCAAAGAGCTGTGGAAAAAGCTGCGCAAAGAGGACCCGAACGCGCAGAAAATCTTCGAGGGCTTCATCCAGAATGTGAGCGAGGAGATAATGCGAACTCGACAGGATTTCTCCATGCTCGAGTCCGCCCTGCACAAGTAAGAATCGTTCAACTGTTGGATGTCTACTCTGCTAATCAGCAATCAACCGAAAAATCAAGCAAATCGAGCACCTACGACGAGCAGATAAGAAAGTTGTACGAAGAAATGGAAGCGGAGATAAAGGCGGAGAAGAGTCGAATCGTCGCGGAGGTAAGCAGAACTTTGGGCACGGTTCAAGTTTTCGCTCAAATCACCGAATCGAAAAGGAAAAGCGCAAAGAGCTGGAAATTAAAGAAAGACTCGAACAGGAGCTGATCGACAAAGAGCGGCAGCTTCAAGAATCGCTCAAGCAGCAGAAGCGGTTGGAGGAAAAGTTCTCCAGCATAAATCTAAACGAACATCAGCAAAAGCTGGAGAACGAACGTCTGCTTCGGGTGAGCGGCTCGCTCAACGACCTGCTTAAGTCTTAAAGAAAGCTTGATTTGGCCGCCTGAAAATGTGAAGGAAAAGACAGAACTTGAGGAAAAGCTGAACGAAACGTACAAGAACCTGGAGAACACGAGGCAGAAAATCGACGATCTGCAAAAGCAGACTAAAGAAGACAAGTTGGTCCGCGCCAGGTAAAGGTGCTTGCTTGTGCCAGTTCTTGCCGCTCTCTAACCAGTCGGGCTCGCTTCAAACAACCAGACAGGCGCTGACAGTCACAGAGAACATAGCGGCCGAACGTGAGAGTCTGATCAGAGAACTGGAACTTTTAAAGTAACCTGATCTCACTGATCACCTTGTTCATGGTTGCATTCTAATTTCACAAATCAAGAGAGCTAAACAGGAGACTTCAGGACGAACGCGACGAACTCTCCAACAAAGTAAGGCCACGAGTGTTGGCGCAAGAGGCCAAGTTCTAATCGCGACGAGTTTACAGACGATCAGTTCGCGAGCAGTGAGTTCGGCCAACAATCATCGGCTCGTTGGCAAGCAAGAGTCAGTTCTATCCGACTACCTTTCACAATCAGAGTGAGTTGAAACTTTCGAGCAGTTTGCATTTGCCGCTCTCGAATCAACTTGTGGCCTAGACAAGACTTGATCAACTTCAGCCCGATTGTGAACGTCAGCGATCTGAGCGAGGACGACGAGTTTTCAAATCATGCGGTTGTAAATGAGTCGTTCGTTCTTCCAAACGATGCGTCACCTCAAATGTAATTGGCCTGGCTTGTTCTACGCTTTTCTATTTGTGTGTTGATTATTATCATCTCGACCATTATGACAAGCTGAGTTGCGAGAGAAAGAGTGAGCAAGAGAGAGAGAGAGAGGCAAGGAGGGAGAGAGCAAGCCGTGTTTTGCGTTTTATCGACTCGATTCGTCAGGCCTGTGAGACTTGTGAACGAGACATCTGTTCCCGTTCCATAAATATGCAAATGTCCCTCAAATAATAATGGTGGCCACCGAGCTTGCAAGCAAAGCTGATAGGGCCGATCAAACAGAAGGAGAGAGAGAGAGGGCAAACGAAAGAATTATTCTAGAGATGAAACGAGACCGTCGATAGGAAGCTTTAAAGATAGTTGGTGGTGGCGTTAGAATGAGTTTCAAGAGCGATCTTTCTACACTGAGCACAATTGATTTGTCCACAGACACCGAAGACATTTCGCTTGATCACATAGACAGCTCGATATATAGCAAGTGCCGTCAGTCGAATCTGAAGATCATGTACTTGCGGCGTGGCAGCAGTAGCCGCAAGTCGCGCAAAAACTCTTCGGCCAAGTAAAAGTCTTTTTGGTTTGTCCATTTCACCTAGGCGAGTCGACGTCGATAGAATTCTCCTTCTTCTGCGTCCCATTTCAGCGCGTGGTGCGCAGCCAAATTCGATTCTAATTGTTGCTCTCCAATTTTTTTACCAGAAATTCCATATCATACTCGAATGAAACGACACTTATGCAGCGAGGCCAGCCGGTGGGCGCTCATTCCGCCCGGTCAATTGTAGATATATTCAACGTGCCGCACAATGCGACGCCCGATCGAGTCTTCAAGATCGTCCTCATAGGTTTCAAACTCAATCTAGAGCGCGACGAGCATTTGTATAAATCGACGCTTAAACCAAGGCGATTCTGGCGTGGGAAAGACGAGCTTTGTGCAGCGCTTTTGTAACAATTCTTTCCGAGAGTCATTCAACACCACAATAGGTGACAAGCCGAATCGCGCACTTTAAATCGTCATTTCTTCAGCCCCACGGGTTCTCAAAAGGTGTCGACTTTCAGGTAAAGTCAATAATGATCGACGGCCGAGTGATCGCCCTTCAGCTCTGGGACACGGTAAGGCAGACAGACTGAGGCAATCATTTCGTTGCGTAGACGATAACTCGACTGACAATAGGCCGGCCAGGAGCGCTATAGAAGCATTACGAAACAGTACTTTAGAAAGGCGGACGGCGTGATTTGCATGTATGACGTAACGTCCGAGCAATCGTTTAAGAGCCTGCGCAATTGGATAAGCTCAATAAAAGAGTGCGCAACGGACGACTGCTTTCTGACTATAATTGGAAACAAAGTCGACTTGTGTGAAGAGGATGATACTCGCGTGGTCAAGTACAAAGACGGCGCCAAACTAGCCGACGTAAGACAACTGCCGCTTGTTTCATTCCTGATTATCTTCATTTGCACCTCAATCGGCGTCCTATTGTTCCTATTCAATTCTTCTTTCTTTCTCCTCTTCTTCTTCTTCTTCTTCTTATTCAATTCAGTAGATGCGGCCGCTTATTCAATTTTGTGCTATTGTTGTTTAGGAGTACGGCGCACTCTTTTTCGAGACGAGCTCTAAACAAGGCAAGAACATAATCGAAACAATCGAATCAATCGCTAGGTAAGCCAATCTGCCGGCCCATCTTTTTCATGCAGTCCCTAATCGATTTGTTTGTTTGTCTCGCAACATCTGAATGCTTGCACACAGGGTCTTACAGGAGAAGGAAGATAAGCAAATAGAGGATGTGCTAAATCTAAAGCTCAAAGAGAAGAAGAGCTGTTGTTAACAGAGAGACACCGCTCATGATACAAACGGCCACTATCGTCTTACACGACTCGACTGGCTGTGCGTTGTCTGACCGTTGCCATTCTCTCCAGATATAAACCTCTCACTTGCCCGCCCTTCTCTCCCTCTCACCATGAGGCCAAGTGAGAGGGCTCGTCAATGTATTTACTAGTCGCGCTCTGGGACCTCGATTCTTATCTTGTCCAGTTTACAATAATAATTACTAATAGAAAAACACCAATTGTGGCCATTTGTTTTGTTTGGTGAATGAAATTACGGTGGAGAGTAAACAATCGGGCATTGGATATCCATTTCCGTTGTTGCCTATTCTTTTCGAATTTTGCACTCTGCGCCATGCAAGCGAATCGAATTACTATTCTCGTGTCGATGACGAAACAAGAGACTTGGTATTGATTAGCTGCGGTCCGCAAGTCAGCAGTGCATTTCCGGTGAACTGTTTTTGGAATAGACATCGCTGCATGACAAGTCATTTCGAGTCATGCACTTAAAGATAAGATCTTGAGAAATTACTCGCTTCTAGTGGCTCTTATTCAAACACTAGACGTCCGGCAGGGAAGCAAGCACGCAGTGGGCAGACTACGGCGACGACGAGCAGAGAGTGTGTACATAAACAAAGAGACAGAGCGTGATTGTGCAATTAGAGTAAATGGTCCGAGATAGGGCCGACAAGTGTTGTGTTCAATCTAAATGAGCAAACACACAAAATTGACAGCTAGAAGAAGGCTTGCAGAGAGCGAGCCACGGGGGCCAAGGACTCAATTTCGACGGAATAGAACGCTCGCTGTCTAACTGACTGAGCTGAGCTGTCAGGCTTTCGGCGGCTCTTGTTGTGCATGGGCTGTAATTAGCAGGTGAACAGGAGAGCCACGTGGTTGCCTCCGGTGCTGCACGGTGCGGCTCGATTCAAACAATGATAATACACCTATTGACATGCATGCGAACAAAAGCGAAACTGTGTGGCGCACATCTGCCCGTCGTCGTCGTCGTATTCGTCACCTAAGCTCAGGTGTGTGTGTGTGGCCGAGGTGTCAGACACGAGCGGCAGCGGATACGCTTGGGTTGCAATCGACAAGATAATCACAATAGAGAGGGGTGGTGGCTGCACGGCAGATTTTTATCGCTCTTCAGTTTATTGTTTGGCATTTTGAAGTTGGCGTCATAAAGCTGCGATTAGGTCATGTTGTTTAAAAGGGAGACCGATGGGGCCGAACGAGCAGACGGCGGTGGTCGCTTGGTGCGATACGGGTCGTAAAAGGGCCCGATTTCAAGTGGCGAAGACAGCAAGAGGCCGCTGGATGGGCGTTTAACGAACAGTAGCAAGTGTAAAATGAAAATAAGCAAGACGTCCAACGGGGACCGGAATGATTGAAGAGAACGTCTGCGCTTGATTGATTGTTTTTATTGGGCGCGCATTGACGAGCATGTGAGAAGAGGCTGCTGCGATGGCGGCAACTAGGCACAGCAATCGAGCCGACTTATCATTCGATCTCAGCACGATAATCGTTTTATTCTTATCGGCCAGCATCTGTAGGTGATCAGAGCTCAGTGCAGCGGCCAAAGGTGAAATCGACTGGAAGAATAGTCAGGCAAATCCCGGCCGGCTCAAACGAGCCTTTCATCCCTTCTCGAGTAGACGCGGCCACCTTAATCGACTGACGGGCGGCAGAGCCGACAACCGCTACCGCGCGTCTCTCTCTCTCTCTGCCATCAGATAAACGCTCTCGTGCCTCTCACCTGCACTCGAGCGCATGATGTGCCTCGTCAATGAGTGTGAGGCGAACGAGTGAACGAACGAATCTCCAAATATGATTTGAATTCGACTCTCTTGGCGATTTGCACCAACACGCGCTTGTCCGGATTGTCAGCTCGTTGCCGATTCTAATGAGTGCGTGTGGACGATTAATTCGTGTTGTTGTTGTTGTCGTTATTGTGCTGCGACCAAGGCCATTGAGTCGCATCATTTAACTCGTGGAATCTCACTACAAGCGCCTTTTATTTTCTTAGTGCCTAATTCGTATTTTATTTGAATCTTGTTTGAAAGGTGCCAAGAAAACGCGTGGTTTGACTAACAATCACGCTGCGAAATTCTTGGCCTGTCGAAGCGAGACGCTCACAGGCGCCTTAGCAAATTTGCATGTCGCTTCGATTGATGCGCCATGCGCAACGAGTCTGCTCTCATTGTTTCTTTCTGTAAGAAGCGCACCGCGGTCGTCAATAGCCACAGCTTGACTGCTGTTGTTGTTGACTATTGCGGTGATCATCCGACAGAGAGACGTCGTCCGGGAACTGTGCGACCCAATTCGAACACCATGTGATAATTAGCTGATTTATGGTTCTAATTGCTTTACTACCTGGTTCACATGTGCCAGCAGCAGCAGCAGACAGGACCTTTGCATCCAAAACAACAACAGCCATAGCAGCCCAAGTGACATTAAATAATCCAATTTGGACCGGCGCCTTAATGAGGTCTCTATGGCCGAGGCCTTCTCTCCCTGGCACCTCGGCGCCGTCAACACATAAGAAGAACACACACTCGATGTTACTTAATTTTGCCGCGCTCTGATTGGCTGCGCGCATGGGCTGGGCCTATTCTTTTAATTGGCCAGCTTGGCCCCGGTTTTATTGTCTAAGTATAAATATTGCTTCACCACCTCTATTTCATCAACATTCTCAGTTCAGATTGACGAGAAAAGTCTCGAAACCAAAACTCGATTCACTCACTCACTCTGAAGCTCAAGAAGCAACAAGCAGAAATGATTCAACAGCAAACCAACAGAATGTTCACTAGCTACGTTCACACTTCTCCTTGCGATAGTGTTCGCTCAGTACGATCCAACGAGGCTAAATCGGGACTAGTTCAACTTGCCAGTGGCAAAGAGAACTCGCCGTCGCACGCAAGCCACTCGGCGACCAGCCGATACAAGACCGAGTTGTGCCGATCGTTCCAGGAGAGCGGCAACTGCAAGTACGGCGATAAGTGTCAGTTTGCCCACGGCCAGGCCGAGCTTAGGACAATGGTCCGTCATCCCAAGTACAAGACTGAACTGTGCCGCACATTCCATGCGACCGGCTACTGCCCGTACGGGCCACGTTGCCACTTTGTTCACGACACTCACACGGATGCCAAACATCCTGCGGTAAATCGATCGGTGCCGCTGCAGATAAACACCGGCTTGCTGATGTGCACCGACGGTCAGTTGTACACGTCGGACAACTTGTTGGGCATTTTGCGCACAAGCGAGTTGGCTCACCACGGCCCGGCAACTTTCGTCGGATCCAGTGGCTCGAGCACTGCAATCACGCCTCCGTCGAGCCGCTCCCTCTCGCCCGACTCGGCGCCCATATTTCAGTTCTCGTCCGGTTACTTGACACCGAGCGACTACGAGACGCACACCAATCGACTTGTGAACGACATTCTCAACAACATCTACTCGACCGGTCCAGACACGACCATCTTCTAACTCGCCCACTAGGCGTCTTACTAGCCGGCAGTCGACATCTGGCTGACTGTCGCTCTATTTATTTCTACAGACTAAATTCTCTATTTAAATTTTTCGACATTTTCTTCTAAGGCCAATGCCAGTGTGATGGGTATGGCCACTTTGTAAATAACGTCTCTGTTCTTCTTTGTAGAAAGACAAAAAAATGATTTGTTTTTTATTTCTCTTATTCGTACGTTTGTCGAGTTCTCAGTTGAGAATCTCTCTCTTTGCTTTTGTGTCTAATTCACACGTCAATGTGTCTTAAACTGCTCTAAGTTAATTTAAATAAATATTTAAACGAGCAGCCATGTCCACCCAGTTCCTCTCTCTTTACGCCATTTCTTCACGGTTCCAGATTAGTTCCGCTGTTTGTTTTTGTCGCCTGTCGCCGTTGTTCAGGCATGGCAAAGAAAAGAGGTGACAAAGTCGATGATTCCAGACCGACGCTGCCAACATGCGACGGCGGCCGTCCAGCGTGACTAAATCGCTCCTTTATTTCAACATACCGGCGATTTGGCGCCGCTTTCACAGTCAAGCCACCAGTCGGCTCTAATTTAATTAGCAGCGCAAATATTGTCTGAGCGCTTAGAGCGTAGCGTTAAGGCTCACTTATTTACCATTGGGCGTATTTGATGTTTAATTTAAGGGAAATAAGCAGATCAAACGCGCTGCGGTTATGTAAGATGAGCATTAGAAATGAAGGAGAGAGCGCGTCTATTATTAGAGGGCTAAATGTCGTCGTCGTCGTCGCGCGCGCGGCCCTTTTAAAGCCTTCGAATCTCTAATCCAAGCAACTTTTACGCCACCTATTCGCTAGACGCTTATTTACTCGTCGCTACTCACCGCCGCGTGAAGATAAGAGACTTGGGACCGGGGAGGGGCGTCATCACCGTCGTTTGCTTTTAACTTTAAACTCGTAAACCTTTTAATTACATTGCAAGCAGCCATTTCCGCCCCTTGGTGGCGTGCGTCGCCCTATTAGGGCCGGAATTAGCAGAGGAGCGACGAGAGCCGACACGGCGTGTGCCAAGCCCAGAGTTAACAAGCCCGGGACGTTTGTGTGTTATCGTTTTCTTCGAATCTAAATTCGTTCGCCACTTGTTGCTGACTGAATGCCCATATCTTATCTTGGACACATTGTTTTTACATCAACGCTTAACGGCAGACGACCGCTGCGAAAATGAATACGTTTCGTGTAATTAATCGCTCGACTGGCTGACTGACACGGCTACGATTGCGCAAAGATTTTAATCGGCACACAGACACACACAAGGGCCCACTCGTGAGAACGCGTGACGCCAATTTGCTTCGCAGCTTGACTTTACTCTCCTATTTTAGTTTTCTTTTCTTCTTCTCTTTACGCTTCGCTTCCGACTCGTCAACTTCTCAGGTAGATTTTCTTCAGCGCGTCTTAATTGTTGTATGTGTGTAATAGCAGTAGCCACTTGTGTTCTAAAGCAGCGCGACCAAACAAGCCAGAATGTGAAGAAGCGGGAGAGGGAAAAAATTTTGTTTGCGCATCGATTAAAATAGTTGGGCGTTTTGGTCGGTTCCTTTGACCCTTTTCTCGCTTGGTCATCATTCATTCTCTCACACGCGGTGGTGCCTGGTTGCGTCAGATGCACTTATTTTATGGTCACAAGATTAAAGAGAGCAGATTGCGTCATTGGTAGCTCGTTTCTCTTCAAATTCTCATCAACCCCTGCGACCAGATAAGATAAACTGGGCCGATAATCCGCACCCTCTCTCGCTCACGTCATCATGACCCCACTGAACTTGACACCTAAATCTTCTCATTGTAGCAGACTGGTCCCAAATTGTCAAGTCTCACTTGAGTACTTGTTTTCAGATTAGCCTCTCTCTCTCTCTCCTTTCTCTCTCGGCCGTTCTTAATCCCAGATTGTATTCGTCTCAAGCGGTTACAGGCGACACCCTCGCTCTGAATCTGGTTAACACCTCTTAACCGCCACGCAGATATTGCGGGCCCCAGACACGCGCGCTACATTGTTTACCGTTCTCTGGCTGTTTGCTTCGACAAGCTGCTTAACAATATTGCGATTTAAAACTTGTCTCCAAGAATGCCATTAGCCAAATGCTCTCGCGCTTGGTCACTTGTGACAAATACGGATTTCCTTGTGCCCAATGAGCTGCGAATTGGCTGGGCGTGTGTAGCAATTAATACACTTTTTCACTTCATTTATGTTTGTTCGAGTTCTCAAGAATTGCTTATTAAGAGAAGGCCACGAGCCGTGAATAGTTTTGTGCACTCGAGTCTGTCTGTTTTGACTTTGCTGCCACACAGCTCGACAAGAGGCAAACGAACGAGATAAATGGGAAAATTGGCCAAAATTAATGACAGTTAGGCCCATTAAGTGCAGCACCGAGTCACTTGAATGAATGAATGACCGATTCACTTTGCTCAACTCGTCCAATCAATTCGGCTCGGCTGGCAATCATCTTGTTTGCCTCTATTTCGATGCTTACCTGATTGATTAAACATGCTTAGCTAAATGAATCATGACGAAGATTGACTCTTGGCTTAATCCGTTCGCAACTTGTTCGATCATTTACGCATTAGCTTGCCTTGGCCTCTCGCACTGCTCGACCTCCTCCTCCGCGCATTCTTCTCTAATTTGATTTTTATTCGATTCGTTACATAACGTCTTTGTGGTTGTGTCAAAACAACTACTACTTCGAATGTCATGCTGCAATCACTTAACACATGCACCATTCAGCTTGTGTGTGTGTAAATTAATTGTGACTATTGAAATTCATCTCCTGCTCTGGCTGTGCCTAATCTCTCCAACAAACAACAATTTTTAAGTGCATTCATGTGCATCTGATCAACTCGAAATCGGAACTGCCTCCTCCTATCATTCCTTTTCTCACCAAATCGATACAAGTGTTTTCCTAAGCCATTAAAAGCAAGAAAACATTTTTTCCTCCTCTTAAACCGAAAGCCAGCATGTGTCCCCCCTGCCAATTCTTATCGCCTCGAATAACCAAGTCACGTATGTCAAATATTAGCGCAGTCACACGTAATAATCTCAGAAACCGAGTCACTCCCAAATCTGGTTGTTGCTTTCTATTCAATAATAATAAAATCCTCCCTCCACTCATATTCCAAAGTTGATGTCTCGTCGGCCCCCAAGCCCTGTTAAGCCGTGCATGCGCTCGCATCCACGTTTCCATGGCAACATAAAGAGGCGAGCAAAGCATCGAGCCCTTCATGCAACCTACTCTCGCTGGTCATAAGTTGAATTTTTTCGATCCGCGCTCCACACTCTCCAGTCTGAGTTCAAACGACCGACAGAGAAATTCGACAGAGAAATTTTGAAAAAGGCAAAAGATTAAGTTGATACAACAGAGTGGTCCCACTTGCTTGTTGGTCCGGTCGGCTGCTTGGGGCGATGAGTTTTATGTAATATGCAAAATAGGTAAGCAAACAGCAAAGCGAATTATGTTCTTGAAAGCCGCACACACACACACACGCGCAGGCACAGGCAGCAAACTTGAGGCCAATGTGTGCAAATAGCAGCAAAAAGAGAACAAAAACGTGAATTTAAAGTTGCTTGAACTATTCTTGCACAAATAAGGAGAATTGCGAGCATGCCGATAAACATTGACCGACCAAAAAGCGCCCTGTTGCGTGGCGTACAAATCACCGAGTTCAAGGGCCATGTAATCAACCCGGACCCGATCATGTTACAAGAGGCGGACATTCTGCTCGAAGAGTTCTTGTCGCCGACTAAACTGGTAGGCACTTGACAGGCGCGACTGTTTGGCGGGCAAACAAGAACTTTTGTCGAGTAGAAAGCGTTGACCGGCATGGACAATCTGAATCGGGTAGAATTTCTCGAGATGATTGTGGACACGTCCGAGACGAGCTTGGGCAACTTTGGCATTTATTTGCCCAACTTAAAGCAGCTCAAGTTGAACGGAAGTCACGTACCCCGAATCAGGTGAGTTGATCCCAGCGAGCTGCAATTCGGAGCAGACTAATTTATCGGTGAACAAACCGACTCGCAGAGATCTCGGCACCTCGTTGGCCCACTTGCGCGTTTTGTGGCTATCGCGCTCGGGCCTGTCCGACCTGGACGGCGTTCCGAGTCTCCAGAATCTCCAGGAGCTCTATTTGGCCTACAATGAAATCAGCGACTTGAGTCCATGCTCGCTGCTGGAAAACCTCAAATGCCTTGATCTCGAAGGGTTTGTCTATTTTTCGACCCTTCTTTCGTCTGGCCTTTAATAGCGAGCCAAACGTGAGCAGGAATCTGATCGACGAGCTGAAGCAAATCGAATTTCTCAACCTATGCCCAAATCTGCAAACTCTTACTCTTCAAGGCAATCCGATTTGCATCAAGCCATCGCCCGACGTCCAAGAGGTTCAGAATTAGAGCTGCTGCCTGATCCGAATTTGTGTTCAGTGATTTGTTCGTTTAAGGACCCGTCCTCTTACAGCTACCGGCATGAGATTATAAAAATTCTTCCTACGCTGCGCACTCTTGACGACCAGCTCGTTTTGAACACAAAGCCCAAAGCGATGATGAGTGTCCAAGAGACGATCGAGTTGACCAAATGCCCATTTGACGCCGATTGGGAGCTCATAAACAAATGGATTGATGAGGGCCTGTGTCCTTCGGAAGAAAAGCTCGCCATAAACGGTAAGGCCAATCTTGAGAGGTCTCACCTGACTCGGCTAATATTTGCCGAAAACGAGTAGAAACGGTTCGACCAGCATCGTCGGACTCGTCGAACACAAGTCGAGCAACGACAAGCATTCGTCCTCTATCTGCCATGCGACCACTTTCTTCGTTCAAAAGGAGAGAAGCCTTGCGGCCTGGCTCAAGGGCGTCGTCACGTGGCGAAGGCACACGATCCGTTGAAGCTGAAAGCGACCGGCCAGATTCTGGTTCTACTGTTGACTCGAGCAACGATGCCAGCGGTCTCACTTTCGGCCCGACGATGCAAGGCAATCCACTGAAAGCTCTGATTGCTCGTCGGCGAAATAAACCTTCGACCGGACAAAACGGAGATTTGGAGCCAAAGAGCGCCTCGGCGATTGTCAGCCTGAAGCAAAGCGAGAAAGCAGCGCAAAGCAGCAGGACAGGAGCGCTGGGAAATCGTGAATTACAAGCAGAACTTGAGTCTTGGAAAAAGGACCATGCCAAAGCGCTGCAGATAAGAAAGGAATATTTCGAGCCGCAAATACTCAGAATAGAGCCCAACTCGCACGTGTTCGAACGAGGAGAGGATCACGACGAAGCGTTTGAGATAGGCGAAGACGATGGCCATGTTCCAGGCCAGAACAGGCCCAAATCGAGTCTTAGGCCAATAAACGAGCGAGGTCTGTTCACAATTCAGTTGAGCGGCGCCGATGCAGAACTGCAGCAGAACGCAGTCAAGTCCGATTTATCAGCGGAAAAGAGTGAGCGGCCCTCGTCGCGACGAATAAGAACCAGAGACACCGGTTATGAGTCAAGGCCCGGCTCGAGTCTGTCCAATTCGTTAGAGCTGGCCGACAGCGAGAGTGTGAGCTATACGCCAATAATCGCTTCATTAAGTCAAGTGCCACCGCCAGTACTCAGCCGAACTCGAATGCGTTCAAGTTCAAAGACTTCTCTTCGTCAGCTCAAGACCAACTTGAATCCGCTCTCGAACATAAAGCTGCACAAATAGCTGTCATTTGGACGCGAGACTGCCTCATTTTGAACCAGAACATTCAACCGAGTCGCTACTTTCGTTTTCCCATATTCTCATTGTTGCTTCATTTTTAATGCTCTTTTTTAAAAAGACGCTGGGTCAAATAAATAAATAAAATTGCACAACTGGACCGCTTATGCCGTTCATCGCTATTCTATTCAGAGCGAGTTTCGATAACAAAACGAGTGTAGTTTTGAATTTTGCAAAAAAAGCGACTTGATTGCGCATATGACGCTCGCTCAGGTCGGGCAAGAGCGACAGGTGCTCCAGTTCGTGAGAGTTGCTCCCTTTTCCATTTCGACCCGTTGCATTTGGCAGCGAAAAACAAGTAGCTTTCTAAAATTCGATTTAAACTTGTTCTCAATGGACGAGAGGCGGGAAAGAGTCCAAGTAGAGAAGCGTAACAGCTCCAGAGTGTTGATTCCGATCGAGCAGAGTGCTGGAAGTCCGAAGCGGTCAGATCACATTGAGAATCTTAAACAGCTTAATCGAAGACTGGAAGAGTATTTGAAGAGAATAGAGGCGCTCGAGTTGATAAATGAAGCAACGACAATCGAGCTTTACGATCTGCGCAATCGAGTCTATTCTGGAAACGAGCCACCAGTAGACATCAAGCAGCGAATGCAAGAGGCAGTCTCGTCGCTCAGAAATGTTCAAAGCGAATCGACCGATGCGTGGCTTCGTTCTCGCCATGCCGCCAATCAGCTGAGACAGCATCAGACCGAACTGGTTCGGCTCAAAAGTGAACTTGATTTGAACAGGAAAAAAATCGACTCGTTGCGAAAATTGAACTTGGACAAAGCAAAAGACCTTCAACAATTGTCGGAGAAATTCAACAAACAACAAGAGGCCAACTCACAGCTTGAGCACAAGATCAGCCGACTTAGCCATCAGCACAGGCAGTGCCTTGACACGCTCGAGAAAGAAATGCTCAATCGTCAAGATGAGCAATGCGCAGTGAACAGGTTGAAGCGAGAGATAAGGCATGTGAAAGATAGAATCCCCTGCAACTCAGACGGGATTCAAAGCAGCTCGCCTGAGAGCAGCGCGTCGCAGACGGACCAAGTTCTATTACGACAAGTGAGAGATGAATTCCAGAGAGAGCTCGATCTGGACAGAGACGCAAATTTAGAACTGATGAACAAATCACTGCACATTCTGGGCAGTAAATGCTTCCAAGAGTCGCACAATGAAGACAGACTTAGTCAGCTGGAGCTGTTGAGTGCTCACTATGCGCAGCAGGTTGAGTCAGAGCAGAAGAAAAGTGAGCAGCTAGGTCGGGAGCTTGTGCAAAAAAGAGAAGCACTTGAGAATCTCAAGCAGCAAACCAAATCAAGACTCGAATGCAAACGCGAGCAAATTGAAAGCATCAAGTTGAAAATGGTCGACAAAGTGAAAGAGCGCCTTGTCAAACGGTCTAAATCTTGTGCGTCTGAGATGGGCGTTTATCGCGCGCTTCTCAACGCCAACAAGCAACCGTCCAAGAGCAAAGTCGTTCGCCAAGCCAAAGGCAATGTTCTGATCCAGAGCGAGAGCCAAGACGGCACCTGGGTTCAGCTGAAAAACTTGAACAGCGAAAAATCGGCCAACTTGACTGATTGGACGTTCAGAAGGCTGGTCGATGGCTATCACGTGGAGTTCAAGTTCCCGGCCGGAGTGTATATTGAACCGGACTCGACGCTCACCATAATGACACGTGACTCGTCGATCGAGCCGGACGGAGCGACCCTGAAATTCGCCAGCTTAAAAAGCTGGGGAACTGGCAAGCACAATTTGAGCACACTGCTCGACGAGAAGAGAACGGTGAGGGCGTCTCTCGAGTCCTTTCTCACTCATCAGTGATCAATTAGAACCACAATGAAGGAGAAGCGTCTTCTCCTCGCATAACATAACAAAATAAATCGATGGGACAATCGGATTATTCAAAATGGCCAATTGCAAATTTGTTTTCTTTTTTTAATAAAACAAAACAGATATTCGATTTTTGTTAACTGAAGAAATCAACTGCGATCGATAGGAAGAGAGTGAGCGCTCTCAATACGTTTCACCTTGAGCAGGATGGTCGTTATACTCATGTTGTCACGGCTGCCCTGTTGATTAAGCGAGTAGGCCAAAGTTGCTGCTTTGTAGTTCAAGTCTACTTACATTCTGATAGCAGTGGTTTAGAATTTCCTGGTTGAACAAGCCCAGCTCGATGGCGTCGTTGTTTTTATTTTTCAGATGATTCACAAGTCTTTGCCTGAGCTGCTCGTTGTCCATCACGTCCCAGATGCCGTCACAAGCCAACACAATCGCCTCTTGCAGTCCGGTTCGCTTGATGGGAAATATGTCTGGCATTGGAGAGACGAGCTGCTCAAACAGATCGAGACACTCGTCCGATTTGAATTCGTAGTCGCCCAAGCTGCGAGAAGTGGCCAGAGAGCCGTTCACCCGCTGGAATACAACCAGGCCGTTGGCGTTTTGTATTCGCCGTCTCTCGCTTGGATCGGTCGGCTTGTGATCAAACGTTTCGAGCTCGATTTTGTTTTTGCGGATGAGGAGGCCTCGAGAGTCGCCACAGTTTATCATGTAAATGTTCTCCGGCGAGATCAAACAGCCGACCACAGTCGAGCCGCTCTTGTCGTCGAGTTTTTTCAGCTCCTGCAGCAAGCTCTTGTCAAACTTGTAGAACGCGTCTTTGATCGCTTCGATCACATCATGCTCGCTCAAGTTGAATAGTTGATTCACATTCACGCTCCTCTCCATTTTCTTTTCACACTTGGCTCTCAGCCTGTCGTAAATCTCGTCTGCGAGCTGCTCTGCAAGTTCGTTTGCAAAAGTTTTAAACTAAAAAAGACCGAAATCTTTGATGGAGAACCAACCAGATGCTATTTTGCTGACTAGCTCGCCGCCATGGCCGTCGAAGACCGCGAAAAAATGCCAGCCGGCCAGGTCTTTGAGATTGATTAGACTGGTGTGATTGTCCTCCATTTCCATGCGACGGCCTTGCATACTGCTGGAGGCGTAGGCAAGCTCACGGTCTTCCGCCTTTTCAAGTTTGATGTTTTGTCGTTCATCACTGCTAAAGCCAAGCATTTTTCGCTCTCTGAAATCCAAACTGACTGATCACAAGGTCGAGCATAATCTTGCATCACTTGGTTGCTACGCGACAAATGTTATAAAATTCATATAAAGCCCTCGTTCTATCTATCGCTCTCCCTCTGTGCCGCGAACATAAATGAGTCCGAAGCGCATTAGTCGATTATTCATCATTGTCGCACGCTGCTAAATTACTCTTCGATCAAATCAGTCAAATCTCTCTAATAACCGTTTTAACAGCATCTTATTCTCAATCAAAAACGCCAATCAAAGTAACGTAACGGAAAAGTAGAAAGTGAAAACGGGTCGGCAGAACTGTGCTATTCACGAACCATCAAATTGGCTAGTTTTTCTTCTTCTTCTTGTTCGAGCCCTGGTCGGGGTTGCTCTCTTCAATTAGCTTGTTGACCACGTCCGGTCTGGCAGGCAAGTACTTGAGAAACTCCATGGCAAATTCGCCTTTGCCCTGAGTCAGTGATCGCAGTTCGCTCGCTATTTGCGTCAATTTGCTCAACTGTCTAATTGGTGGTTTTTGTCGTTTAAATCACTTACAATAGCCGAACATGTCGTTGAGCGCCACCTCGCACTGAATAGTGAACCAGCCGCCGCTCGTCTCTGAGTTTACGATCAGACCGCTGCGCTTGTTTATGTTGCCAACCACGTTGCTCTGGTATTCCTCAGGCGCGTTCACTTTGGTTTTTGATAAAAGGTCACTTGGAATGGGCAGTAGAGTTGGCGACTCGCTTACCTTCGACGTACATGATCGGCTCGATGATTTGCCATTTGCCTTCGGTGAATACTTGTTTCATGGCTCCTTCTGCAGCCAGCATGAATGCAAGCTCGGACGAGTCGACCGGATGGTTGGCGCCTAGACAGGTAATAGATTCAGCCAGTGAGAGCGCATCAACTCGATCGAAACCAACCGTCAGTGAGACGAAACAGGACGCCGGTGACCTTGTTGCCAGAAAGGACGCCTTTCTCCAGCGACTTTTCAAATCCCTTCTTAATGCCCGGAATGAACTGGCTCGGCACATTGGTGCCGGTCGTCTCGTCCAAGAATTCAATGTTCAAATATTTGTCTGCGGGCAGAGGCTTAACGAGGCGAGGATAACGAAGCACGCATCAGTTGAAGGCATTGAAGCTCATCTAGCGCGGCGGAAATTACCTCGATAGTTCCGATTACTCGACCATATTGACCTTGGCCTCCGCTCTGCTTCTTGTGCAAGTAGTCGAACTCGTACGGTTCCAATAGCGTTTCTCTGAACGCCACCTTGGGCTTGCCGAGTTCACACTTGCAGCCGTACTCTCGCTCTAGTCGCTGAGTGAAACATTGAGGTCACACTTAAACTGAAAAGGAGACGCGCGCTGGCATTACAGTTGCGTAAATGTCCAATTGAAGCTCGCCCATGCCGTACGCGATCAGCTCCTTTGAGTCTGGGTCGTAAATGACCCTGAACGTCGGATCTTCTCTCATGAATCTGTTTATTCCTTTTGAGAAGTTGTCGTTTGTCTTTGTGTCGACCGGCTTTATAGATTTGGAAACCACCGGGTCCGGAACAAACATCGACTCCTTTCGAATTGAGACAATCATGAGCTAGACTCGAGCCGGACAAGATGATGAGCGAGCAGTGCCAACCATGCTGAGCTGAAAGTCTTTCTCGGTGACAAAAGTGTCGCCTGTTGAGCACTCGATGCCAAACAATGCGCAAATGTCGCCCGCAAACGCCTCGCTAATGTCTTCCATGTGGTTGCTGTGCATGCGAACAAGTCGCGCGACCTTATGCCGCTTGCCCGTGCGCACATTGAAAACGTAGTCGTCTTTTTTAAGGCGTCCTTGGTACACACGAATGTAGGTGAGTTGACCGTAGCGACCAGCCTGTTTCAATTTATTAGAACAGAAGGTGATCGAGATGCGGCTGGAATGCAGCTACCTCGAGCTTGAAAGCAAGGCCAAGGAACTTGTGTCGGTCCGATCTTTCCGGATTCGTTTGTATTTTAACCTGTTCGCTGTGGAACGGTTGAAAAGTGAAACGTAAAGAGACGGGCGGCGGGAGCAGAACGAACCCAGAGCTCTCGTCAAGAGCAAAGTTGGCCACTTCGGATGGATTGGGCAGGTATTCAATTACACCGTCCAGCATCGTCTGAACTCCTTTGTTCTTCAGGGCGCTTCCGACAAATATGGGCGTGAATACACGTCTGAGACAAGTTCGACGAATCGCGTTCTTAAATCATTTGAATTAAATTCACTCGTTGGGGCCGGGAGCGAGCAAAAGCTTCCTACTCTGATTTGTTGGTCAGTGGGCGTTTTCTCGTCCAAAAACAGCTCGCCCAGCTCTTCGTCTACGTTCGATAGGGTCTCTATGTCAAGCGAGCATCATATACGCGCTGTCGGGTGGTCTGTTCTGGTCGGAAAACATTTACCGATCAGCTCTTGCTTCAGTCGGATGGCCTCGGACTTGTGCTCGTCTGGAATCGGCTCTCGGCGGATGTCTTCGCTACAAACGATCAAGTTGCACGACACGCTCTCTGAGAACAAGGCGGGCGGCATTTACCCGGTGGGACCGTCAAAGTAAATTGCTTGCTGGTCAAGTACGTCGACGATTCCCTTAAATTGCGACTCGAGGCCGATCGGGAACTGAACGAGCGCGCAGTTCATGTTGAGTTTTTTCCTGCACAAAACAAGACGGTTGGTTGAAGGTCGCGTTGGGTTCGGACGAAACGAGAAGCGAACCTCATCTGATCCATGACGCGTTTGTGATTGGCACCCATTCGATCGAGTTTGTTTATAAATGCGATGAACGGAACGTTGTAGCGCTTCATTTGTCTGTTGACGGTCATTGTTTGACTCTGAACACCGCCGACAGCGCAGAGAACGAGCACTGCTCCGTCCAGTACCCTGAGAGCACGCTCCACTTCAATTGTGAAGTCGACGTGTCCGGGCGTGTCGATTATATTCACGTTGTAGCCCTTCCAGTCGATGTATGTGGCAGCCGACTGAATGGTGATGCCTCGCTGCCTCTCCAGCTCCATCGAGTCCATTGTGGCGCCCACTTGGTCCTTGCCTTTCACTTCGTGCATCTCTTCTATTCGACCCGAGTAGAACAGAATGCGCTCAGTGACAGTGGTCTTTCCAGAGTCGATGTGCGCCGATATTCCGATGTTTCGTATCCTCTCCAACGGATAGACTTTCTGCGCCCAATTTAGCCTTGAACAGACGCACAGCCGAATGAGCCAGAGTAGCAGCACTCACCGAGTTGAGGTCGGATTTTCCTGTTGCATAGAAGCGCGCATCTTTAAAGCCGGTCAAAACCTTTACAAAATTGAACTGAAAACGAGCCCAGCGCAGGCAAGTAGGAGTAGACCGCATGCTCACTTGCTTTATTTGCTTAAGCGAAGCTAATCCCTGCGGGTTGTATTTGAGGAAACGATTCAACAAAGTGAAGCCACTCATCCTACAATCCTCTAGCAAGAAGAAACAATTCAAACGAGTTATTGGATGCTGCACAAAAGGCCAAGCAAACGGATGCACGCGGAACGCAAAGGCCTTTCTCTCTTTAGTCGGTCGGGGTTTGATTATGAAAGACGACTCGTACAAGCTAGTTTATTTGGCATCGTTTATTTGCAACATTGCGCGTCTGAATGAAGACAAACTCTCAGGCCAGGTGTGGCCACAGAGAGAAAGAGAGCGAGAGAAGAAAACTGAGGCGGCGCCTTGTGCCCTATTAATTCGAGTATATTGTTTTCACTTGGCGACTGACGACCTAGAAAAAGCAGAGCGAGCTCGGCCCTTTGGCGACGGCGGTCAAACCGACGGCCCTTTCACGCCCTGTGCAGATCGCATGCTCAGTAAGAATCTAGCGAACTACGCTCGCGTATGTGCACTCGGCAAGTCACGTTGTGTTGAACAGCGCTCGATTCGCGCTAATGAACCAGCGTGTATTCGCTTTTTTGCATGAACGGCCTCCCACTTCACTGCGATTACATAATAGTTAGCGAAACGAGAGTGAGCCAGCCAACAGGCGAAGAGAGGAGAGAGGGGCCACAGAGGACTCATTATGCCGGGCTAGAAGCTCGTCTTGGTTATTTCATAATAAACCCCAAAGTTGAGAGTGATCAAGCAAGTTAAATGGGTAGGCAAGGCCTCTCGCTCGCTAGTTCGCTCTTTTATGATCCGACCAGACAAGCGCATGATCGCAGGGACCTTGTCGTTGATAAGCGCTCTCATCATCGGTGTGAACTTGCCGACATAGTCTCTTCAAATTTAAATTTCGAATGAGACAACCAGACGAGCCTTTTCAGTCATGAATGGCTAACACGCACACACACACACACACAGTCGCACATTCACTCAGTCGCATTCAGCCGATGTGAATGCAAACAACCTGATTGTGCAGATTCTTTGGCGCTTTTTCATTTCATCGCGCCATTCAGTTTGCCGCCTTTGAAAATCAATGCGAGCCGAAAGAACGATGTTCACTCATTCAATGCCCAGAATCGTTCGCTTGGTTCCTATCCTATTCAGTTCTTCCTTGTTTGGGCGCTTTGGCTCTGGAATTCCTTTTGCATGAGAGAGTGTCTCTGTGTAGTCTTGAGTCATTATTTAGCAAAACACGTTCAGCTTTCATGCTTTGGACTCTTGTTGTTTAGAGAACGAAATGCAAATTTCAAGCTGAACAAGATTTGCTTTGCTCTATTGCTTATCAGAAACAGAAAGAGAATAATGAATAGCGATTTGGATAACCTCACATTTCCGTTGGAGTGTGCCGAGCCTTTAGCCACAATCGACTCAGATGACGAAGAGTTCCAGCAGCAGCAGCAGCAGAGGGGCCAACTGGACGTGAACATCCAAAATGAGGCGGCCAAGAAGGCGGCCAAGAACACCGAAGAGCTTGTGATAAACGAGACGACGGTGAATCCCGGCTGCCGAGTAGGGCCCAATGACTTCAAGCTGCTCAAGGTGCTTGGCAAAGGCGGCTACGGCAAAGTTTTCCAAGTCAAGAAGCGAACCGGTGCGGACAGAGACAAGCTCTATGCGATGAAAGTTCTCAAAAAGGCGACCATAGCCCGAAACGCCAAGGACACTGCCCACACCAAGGCCGAGCGCAACATCCTCGAAAGCATAAAAGTAGAGCTGCTGGCCCTGATTGCCATCCGTTTTTCTAAAGCCCAACTTTGTTTAAGAACCCGTTCGTGGTCGACCTGATCTACGCGTTTCAGACGGACGGCAAGCTCTATCTCATTTTGGAGTACCTCAGCGGCGGTGAGCTGTTCATGCAGCTGGAGCGCGAGGGAATATTCATGGAGGATATGGCCAGGTAAGCGAGAGGCGCTGGCGACCGTTTCATTGCCACAAGATTGACTGAGCCGCTCTTGAAGCTTCTATTTGGCCGAGATTCTGTTGGCGCTCGAGCACCTGCACAAGGAGGGAATCATCTACCGCGATCTCAAGCCCGAGAATATCCTGCTCGACGCGAGCGGTCACATCAAGCTCACCGACTTTGGCCTTTGCAAAGAGTCCATTCTGGAGGGCCAGCAGACGCACACGTTCTGCGGCACGATCGAGTACATGGCGCCGGAGATATTGCTGAGACAAGGACACGACAAGTCGGTGGACTGGTGGAGCTTCGGCGCGCTCATGTACGACATGCTGACCGGCTCGCCTCCGTTCACCGCCGACACGAGGAAGAAAACGATCGAAAAGATAGTGTCGGCCAAGCTCTCGATTCCGCCCTATTTGACGAACGAGGCGCGCGACCTCATCAAGCGTTTGCTCAAGAAAAGGCCATCGCAGCGACTCGGCTGCCAACTGGAGGACGCCGAGCCCCTCCGAAGTCATCCGTTCTTCCGCTCGTACAGCTGGGAGCAGGTCTACAATCGCCAGATCGATCCGCCGTACAAGCCCACGCTAAAAAGTGAGGACGACGTGAGCCAGTTCGACACCAAGTTCACCAAGCAGGCGCCCATCGACTCGCCGGTTGAGTCCAATCTGAGCGAGAGCGTCAACAACCTGTTCTTCGGTTTCACATATGTCGCGCCTTCCCTCTTCAATCAGATCACACAGGACACATGGACCTCAAACAAAGAGATTCGCTCTCCGCGCAAAGTACCCTCGCCTCAGATCACCAACGCGTTCAGTTTTAAAAACACCCACGAACAGAGCTTGTTGAATCAGCTGCCCATTTCACCTGGCAATAGGGCTCACATTGAAGCGTTTAATTATCCATTGGCGACAACAAATCAAAATAATGGACCAAACGAGTTGATTAAGCGGATGAGCAACCACTTGAACCTGCAGAGCCCGGTCGGCCAAGTCCACCCGACCTCGTCGCATGCCGCCTCCACGAGCATATTTCATCCGAAAAAGGAGAGCAACGGAAGCGCGATGGACATTTCCAGCCCGCCGTCGTCCATCATCTTGAACAACAACTTTGTGCCTCTAAGCGACACTGCCTACGGCAGCAAACACAACTCGACTCTAATCGGCATGAAAACCGCAGCTATGCAGCCGACCGCCAACGTACAAGAATTGACCAGGAGCGAATTGAATTTCATCGACGACGAAGAGGATCAAGAGTTCTACAGTGACATTGAATTCGAATCGGTCAATCTGGGCATCAATTCACCGCGGCCGCCGGCGCCCACTCAACTTATGAGCTCGATCACGGGCGGCGTATTGAAGCGAAGCATGCCGGCCTCGATTGCCAAGTCGATTCAAATCAACAGGGGCAACAATGCTCCTACAATTCACCCTCTGAATCAGCAACATCTCAAGTTCTAACCAACGAATGCACAAGCAGATGAGAGCACTGAGGCCTTTAACTTTCAAATCTCTTTCCGATATCATTCAGACCGCAGTTCAATCACACTTGAGCTTGAATGACACGATCCTCTAGGTTCTCTATAAACGCCTTCGATTTCACATTCAGTCAAGCAAGCTTACATTTTAATCCTCAATTTATCTATTATTCAAGTCCTCCACACAATGAAGTACGTTCATAAAAACAAGGGCCACTTCGCTCGCTTTGTTTCTGACCAGTTATTCTGAGCCAAACCGCTCAATTGAGAGAGAAAATAATTGTTTAATTTGAGTGGCGACACGCTGTTGTCGGCCCGATCGGTTGCTGCTCATGAAAACAGTTCGTCATATTTATCATCATATATTTTACGCCACTCTCGGCTTAATTTCGACGCTCCGCCCTTGGATTGAATCACAGTCGGCCCAGTTGACTTGCAGCCGCTTCAAAGTTCGTCTCGCTTTGCACTGACATTTGAACCCAATTCACCCAAATGAACGAAGCAAGCAGAACATGTTCAATTCAAAGCCATAAGGCGGCCATTTTCATCTAAAAACTCATTGTATTACCAGAATTCCTATTTTCCTGTTCACGCTGGTTTATTTTCAAATCCACTTGAATAAACGCTTCTCGATTGGGACGAGAAAGAAGAGAACGGATTTTTATTAAAAAAAAAAAAAAGAACTTTGAGTCTACGTTCGCACTGTTTAGACTTGCAGCTCTCGGCCGATTTTCATTCGGCTCAAATAAATGGACGGGTCTTGGACAGTGTCAAGCTCGAATATTAAAAGCCGATTGACACCGGGCACTAGAAGCTGAACAGGTAGAGGCACTGTTGCCCATTGGTCACTGTCCGCGTATCGGCCGAGATTGAATCCGTTGATGTACAAGACTCCGCGAACCCAGTTGCTCATCAGCAAGTAAATTTGCCTCTGCGTGGCCAGCTGCGATAAATTGTCAATTGTGAAGCTAAAATAGGCCAGAAATGGGCCCTGCAAAGAGCCTGTAGAGTAGCGCTGCTTCATTTCAAAGTCCTCGAATCGGTAGTAAAACACGCGGCTCAAATCGATGAAATTCACACGCCATTTGTCCGTCACTGGCGAATTGGAGGAGCCAGTCGACCAAGAGAACGCAGTCGAGGATAAAATTCCCTTTCTCTGCGATTGAATGTCAATTTTGCTGCCAAGTATACTCGATCGGCCCCAATTTTCCACCAGAACAGTCACGTTCTGGCAGTCGCTGTCCATTTTAAGCGAATGAGTTGCTTTTGACTTTGAATCAATGACTGCCAGACGACGCATGTTACCACAATAAATGCTGACTCGGTCGTTAATCAAATCTGCGTTTACGTTTAACACGGCGCCAGGGCGAAATTTGATACTTGCTCTGTAGAGAATAAGCGCAAAATTGGCATCTTCCAGCTTTAGACTCTGCTCCATGACTTCATGATTGCGCAGTTTGGCCGAGATCACTTCAATCGAACCAACCAGGTGAGCAGCCAGGTCCTGAAAGGTGACAAAGTGCTCGGCTTTTAGCTTCGAAAGCTTTTCCCGATCGATTTTGGACAGAAGGAGCGTCGTCGTCGCTCGCTTCGCTGACCTTGCCTGATTGCGAACGGTCGACAAATTGTGGGCAATTTTGGAACGCACTCTAAAGTAGAGCGGACTAAGGAAGCCGTCGTCTTCAATCAGATAAGAGCTGGCGTTTGTCTGCCAGCCAAGGGCCCAGTTGAGCGCTGACTGAATTGGACTGGCGAAGTTGCGTAGACAAAATGACCAGTTTCTGTTTTGAACCATTTCCAACAGCATTTCGTAGTTTCTTTCTTGAACGTTTGCTCGCCTCGCAGATTCGTAGTCCAGACATGACGTGTCACGTGACAATTGAGAGACGCCCGACTCATGATTCCAGGGCTGGTAAGTTTCAATTCTGGGATCGCATTGGTCAATCACCGATCGATTCAAACTACTCAAGCAGGCCGGCGCAGTGGTCAATATGAGCTCGACGAATTCATTCTTCCTGAGCAAACTTTCAAACAAGTCAAAGTAGGCCCGATTGTAAAAGGCGGACAGATCGGTCTGCTGGTTGGCCTGATTGGACTTTTGCACGGCAACCGCAATGATCGGTCCACCCAGGTGTCTTTGTCTTGGTTTCGTTACTTGGATGAGATTTTTTAGATATCTTTCAAGTACTGTGACAAAACGATTGTTGTCCAAGTTCAACGCTTCCAGGTGGTCATAGCCAAGCAGCCAGCTGGGCAGGCCACCGAAATCGTAGCCCGAGCAGTTGTAAAACGGATCGACTCGCACTATTGCGTAGAGATTTTGCATGCCAATCAGGTCTATGAACGCTTCAAGGTCGTTGCGGTCCACAGAAAAATCGAACGTCTCAATTCTCGGATTGTGAACGTTCCAGGCTATTTCGATTTCGATTGTGTTGGCGCCCAGCTCGCGAGCCAGTCTCAAATACTTGAGCCATTCGGTCTTGAAAAAACGAGAATAGGCGATTCTGACACTTTTAATCTGAAAGCTGTTGCCAGTAAAACGATGCTCGGGCTCATTGGCGCTAGAATCGGGACTGTCCGCAAGCTTCGGATCTCGGGCCTCGTAGATGTGAAAGTCGTTCGGTCGCAAGTAAAATCGTCCGTGCTCTGGATTGAAGATCAACGACGCAACTGGAGAGCTTGAGCTCAGCAACGACTTGATTGTCGCCAACGCAATGCACAAGCCGGTCAATAGAGCAAACAATTTGAGCAGTCGATTTCTGACTCTATACATGTCGCTGTCCTTGCTTGCTCGTCGTTTAGTGCTTCATTGTTTGATTGGCGGATATTGCCGTTTTCTGGGGCGGGCAGGAAAAGACCAAGCGAATGTGCGGCGACCACGTTAATTCGGACTGTGACGCCAAGTCCAGAAGAAGAGCGAGCCCTTATGCACTTATCTGTCGAATTATGCTTGCGCTAAGCTTGCAGCCGGTTTGCTTTTCTACGAAAAAAATGCAACTGCGCGCACGCATAATTGTTTTATTATTCGAAAATTTAAATGAAACAACAGAGAGAGAGAGAGGGAGAACAAGAACGAAAACATGAGAAAATGTCGGTCGCCAGACCCAAGTGGACCCGCACAAACACGCAGTTCGGCATTTTATCCCCAGCAGGCTAAGCAAGGCCGGTTCGAATAATTTTAATTAAAGAGGCCGCGTTCTTTTGCTTTATGGCTTGTTTAGCGTTTGAAATGAGCTCTGTCTTGTAGCGACCGGCTTTAAACGCGTCGATTAGTTAAACGGCAATTATTTCGTGCCAGGCGCACTCACCTCTCAAGTTGCCTGCTTTCTGAACAAACTGGTTCAACTGCTTGACGCTTTCTAACAGTTCGTCGTGGTTACCAGCGCGTATTTTATACGCGTTCACAAGGTCTCTGTTTGTGTTCATCAGCTCGACGTAGTGCCGCCTCATTCCCTCGCTTTGAAGATTCCAAGTCAATGATGACGATTAGCTCCAACTTGACAAATCGAATCAAACAGCACTCACATGTCGTCCATGAGGCGAGCGTCTTCAGCTCGCACCACCAGCGCTTTGATCAAATTCGAATGGTCGGCCATGTCCGAGGTAAGCTGCTGCTTGGCTTTGCTGAAATCCTCAATCTGTTGAATTTCTCAGTCAGTGAACTCAGTCTGCATCCAGCATCATGCCATTTACCTTGAGCAGGACCGTTTGAAGGTTTTCGAGCTCTTGGGGAAAGTCGCAGTTCACTTGGAGTTCGCCAATGTTCAAGTAATAGAGCATCGACTGAATCAGAGTGCCGGCCAGCTCCATATCGTCGGTCTGAATTAGAACAGAGCCGGACTGGTCCATGCTGATCGCCAGAGCCTGATTGGTTCGTAAAGCAATGAACGCGATTTTCAAATCGCCTTCGCATTCCACGTCCTCTTCAATGAGAAAATTGTTGTTGATCCAAAGCAGAACGCGCGGCACTCGTTCGTTTATGCTGAATGCAACGAAACCGGACGGCTCCTGGATCTCTTCGATCGGAACGCGCTCAAACATTGAAAACATGGGCAAAGTGCGGGTCTGCTCGATGACGTGAAATTGTGTCCTGTTGCCGATCTGAGCTCAATGCCATGCGAATTTTTTGAATGAAAAGAAGAACTTACGCGTTTTGATATCCAATCAGAAGCTGAATATGCAAGTCGACTTGAATATCCTTCGGCACGACAAGAGGTATGACCATAAGGCTTTGCGCCTTGTTCAGTGCCGGATGTCTATTGAGATGAACCGAAATAGACTCGAAGCTTCTGAGGCTGAAACAGATTTCCGCGCTTACACGACATGGCTTTCGCCTTTGAAAATGCCCTCGGCGAAGACGATCGTGGCTCGGATGACGGTTTCTGTTGAATTCAATTGCAAACTAGAAATGTGCCAGCCAATGAGGGCTGAGCATAATCACCGTTATTGGTGGCCAAGAAGAGCTCGATGTAGCCCGGGTGGTCTTTATTGCCGCGAATGGGTGTCAGTTTGGAGTTGATTTGTGTGTTGGCCTATCAGAGACTCGGGCATTGACTGCGCAAGGAAGAGATGGTGCATGAAATTGACTACGAACCGGTATGCCGGTGGTCTGCTCTCCGTAATCGTCGAATTTACGCTCAACGGACGGCTTTGACGCTTCTTGCAGATTTTCGAGCTCGAGCAGCAGATTCTGCTTTCGCTGGCTCATGTCTCGCAGCTGCTCTTGATTCAAGTTTCGGTCGGTGGACATGTTTATCATGTCGGCAGGCATCGGCTTATAGCCTCTAACTTCGCCCTCGACAGAGCAGCAGATCAGCTGTTCCACTCCGTCCATTTTATAGTCCGACTAGAATGCGGGTCAAAAGTCATTCGGCTCTTAAAGAAGAAGCAGCGGATTCGTCGAATTACATGTGTGACACCAGCCACTGAGTGGTCCATGTTGCACTTGAACACAACCTCACCGGTCTCGATGTTTCTGGCGTCCACCTTTCCATTACTCCAGCCGGTGATGAACTCGGGCACGCCGTCCTGGTTTATGTCGAACGAGCAAACGTCCATGGCGATGTTTCGACTCTTAAGAAACAAATTTGGAGCTGCTGTGGAGAAGAGAGATCGCAACGGGCGTCAACCTTGATGCGCCAAAGTCGCTCGTCGCGATTGTAGGCGCCCACTGAGCCGTTGGCCAATGCGTAGCCGAATCGAGTCTTGTCCAAATGGCATAGAGCAACTATTGCCTGTTCGAGGCCATCGAGAGCGTTAAATCAGGTCTGTCGTCGATCGTCTTGAATAGAAACGCACTTCGGTCTCGGTCATTTCGCCGATGATCTCGTCGTCGCGGAAAATGCGAATGTCAAAATCCTCCGAACCGACCACAAGCTCATTGCGGCCGTCTGAATTGACGTCCATGATCTCAAGCGCACAAATATTGTCGCCGGTGACCTTGATTGTGCCGATGAGCGGCAGGCGAGCGTCAAACCTGATTCAAAAACTAACCGTCCACAAGGCCTCCTCTCCGTCCTTGTTCAATGCAACAATTGAACAATTGCCTCCGATAACGGCCACTGGGTCTGGCAGACTTCCTAAACGGCCAATTCTGATCGCATTGGCGCCGTCCGCGAGCTAGCCGATTGTCCGTGTTAGACCGAGCAAGATCGACTTGAGTAAAGCAAACGAAAAAAGCTCCTACTTCGTTGTAAAACAGATCTGAGTTGCTGTCGACATCATAGGCCAACACGCTGGTGCGTGTGCCTACCAGCAGTTTTTCTTTCTCACTCCCGGCCTCTAGTTTTCCAGTGGCCAGCGCAGTCACAACCGAATTTATGTTCAACAGGCTCAGATTGGAGTCGAGCACAGTGTCATTGCTGCTTCGACCTGTGCCGTTGAACGCATACTGCTGATGCGGGTTGTGGATGAAAACCTGGCGACAGTGAAGAATGAGAAATGTACTGGAGGCGAGTCTGAAACGCACTGTCTCACCTTTCCGGCCAATGTGGCTGCAGTCAGGCATGGATGAACTCCATCGTATTTGCCCACAGTGACTGTCCGCGCACAGATTTTGTTGTTCAATTTCAAGTTAAATATGGGAACAAGCATTTCGGTCTAGTCCAGACAGTAGCCGAGGCGGAATTCGAGCATATCAATGAGCCGAGGAGGGCGCCAACAGCTCGGCAATAATCGATTGTCATGACGACCGTCTCTTCTGCCCGACTCGCCTGGAGCGTCCGAATGTGTCTGCGCGTCTTAATAATTTTGAAATTTATTATGATTAGCAACAGATAATTTGACGCAATCGCAACCAAGGTCGATTCCACTTTCTTGGCCGTCAATTCTCCGACATGAGCACGCAGCCGAGCAAATACAAACACTCGACCGGCCTTGACGTTTACGTCTGCACCTGGAACGTTTGCGGCCTCGTGCCCGACTTCCGCATCGACGACCTGATCCAGTTCGACCAGCAGAACTTTGATCCGGACATTTGCGCATTCGGGTAGAGACGGCACTCTTGAAACAGGAGCCTCGCCTCATTAGATGTTTCTTTCAACAGTTTCCAAGAATTGAGCATCACTCCATGGCAGCTGCTGCTCAATCTCATTTGGCAAGACCCTTGGACTTGCAAGTTGACCGACCTGATGGTCGAGCGCGGCTATGCCCGGGTAATTTTCCAGCGCTCCGCAGTTGTATGCCTTAGATCAAGCTCACAATTGGCCTGTTTCCACAGCTGATAAAGACCAAATTGTTCGGCACAATGATGAACGTTTACATCAAAAAAGACCTCATACCTCATTTGCGTCTATGCACTCACAATTGGGTGCGTTGCGGCCTCTTCGGCTTTCTGGTTGGTGCTTTCTCTTGGCCAGAATCGGAACCAAATTAAGACCACGGTCGCATCGTCAAGGGCAACAAAGGGGCCAACATACTCACGCTGAACGTTGGCGGACAGAATGTGTGCTTTGTCAACTGCCATTTATCGCCGCACAGCAACCAGAACCGCATCAGACAAATTGTAATTTGAAGCCACTCATGACCGATCTCTTTCACTGAATTTGCCGTCGATCAATCAGGAACACTCGAAAATAATGAAGCACAGATACAAAGTGGTTCTCAAGGAGCAGATAGTCGAACAGCAAGAGTGAGTCTGCTCTCTTTTGCAATCTGTCTCGTCTGAATTTATCTTCTCGTTCTCTTATCTTCTTGTTTCTTTTTTTATCTCTTTAGCTTCTTGTTCCTGTTCGGCGATTTGAACTTTCGACTGGACGGCGTGGACATGTCGCAAGTGCTCGGTTTGCTGAGAGCAGGCGAATTAAACAAACTGCTCGAATACGATCAGTTGAGAGCATGCATTTCAAAAGAAAAATGCTTCGCCGACTTCAACGAGGCGCCGATCAGATTCGCTCCTTCTTACAAATTCGTGCCCAACTCAGACGAGTACGACGTGTCCAAACGGCATCGAAATCCGTCATACTGCGACCGAATTCTCTACAAGCTCGGGCACGATCCGAGTCAGTCGAGGTCAAGTATAAAGGCGTGTCGCTCGCTTCACTACGATCGAGTAGAGAGCCTAAAACAAAGCGATCATCGTCCCGTTTACGCTCGTTTCAACATTCTCGTAAGTGTGCATCTTCAAATTTGCTCCTCTTTAAGCCAGGTCCTTTCAAATGAGAATTCTCGCCGCAGGGCCTCAATTTCGTCAACTCCTCGCCGCTAGTCTTATTTGCCGAAGCGTTTCCGACCCTCTGCTCTGATCTGCTCATCAGATTCACAATTTCAAATCAACTTCCGACGAGCAGCCGCGACTGGGTCGGCCTCTATCGAGTATTCAATCTTCAAAAGCCAGCTCCTTCTTTCCTTTAATGCTTGGTTTAAGCCGAATTTCAAAAGCCACGACGACTATCAGACTTATGAGTGGGTAAGCGATCATTGCGTCCGGCAGTGGCATGAACTGGTGAGCTACCTCTTTAAGGCAGCAGTTTTCGACCATTTCTAATCTGCAAATCGAACAAAGGCAAGCACCGCGCGCTTGCCCATTTCACTCGATCGCCTCCAGGGTAAGTAGAATGCGATTGTTTTGTTCGTTCAGGAGCCATGGAATGCTCTTATTTAGAAGCAGAGCAGACTGATTGGGCCCAATGCCTCTTCCTGCAACACAATCTTCAATCAGGAACTTTCATGGCCGGTTACTTTAGTTACAATTTAAATTGTCTTGTTTCACTGAGCTCATGCTTTGAGATCAATCTCGACTGAGTCGCGCAATTCGATTTTGCTATTTTGTTTGATTTCTTATCAAGTGGATAAGAATGCTGTGTTGTCTTAGCTGGCTTCTTGTCTCTTTTTTTTATTGGCTAATAAACTGAGCGGAAGCGTAGTCTTGAAAACGCAAACACAATGCACATTCATATCGAGCAGTTGGTCCGCTGCTGTCAAAATCTGCAAACTGAATTAATCAGAGTGACAACTCGACTGACAGCGACCACATGAAAGCCATCAGTAGACAGAAAAAAGAAATCTGACAGCCTGTTTCCCGTCTATCCGTCTCGTTTGGTCTTCACGGGGGTAATACAGTTTTATTTACAAAACAAAAAGGTTCCACTTTATTCTAGCTACCAAACAGAACAGAAAATAAATTAATTTAATGTTAATTTAGGCTATTCGCTTGAAGGTTGAAAAAAGAGTTGTGAATGTTGCGAAAAGAAGCGGGACACATCGATTTAAATGAACAGGCCTTGAGACTGCTAGACAAGAGTCATTCGAAGGTAGTCAGGCTGTTACAAAGGAGGGTTACAGATCGATCGGTTTAACGAAGCGAATGAACGGGTGGGCGAGCCGCGGGCGGACATGATAAAGCTTTTTTGTTGAAAAGGAACATAAACGGCGAATACTGGGCAATCGTTGGGCATTTACTTCTACGCATTGTGCTGACTTGTTGTCGACTAAACGGCTTGCTTCAAATGAAAGCGAAAATTTCAAATTCCATTCATCAATAATAAAATCAGAATGATTTGCAAGAAAAAAAAGAATTTCATCTAAACTCATTGAATTGTGGATTCTCAATGTAATTTTGCTCTGAAGTTGCGCCGTAGGATTTCATCTTCTCATTTTGATCTCTTTCACCGATTGAGCTCATTTCCTCTTCTTCTTTGGGATCGGCCCATGGCTGCTTTTCGCCCGACGCGAATATGCCGTAGAATGTAACGCCGCTGAAGTGTATCAAACTCGCAATTAAAAACACTTTTGACCACTCATGACGATTCTAGAGTTAATTTGAGTAAAGAGTGCTGTCACAAGCCTCATGTGCTTTTATGGAGCCTTACCCCGATCGGCGTCAAATACTCGACCACAACTGGGCACAGCATGCCGGCGATGGTGCCCACTCCGTTTGAGATGCCCATGAGAATGCTAGCGTATCTGGGAGCAATGTCCAGGTGGTTGACATTGAAGCCGCTGATCGCAAATCCGCTGAAGCCGACCGCGATTGTGAGAAATGCGATCGCCGACACCGGAGTTTGGGCATAAGCGACAAACAGCAGGAATACGGCTTCGAGTCCGAAACCGCCGCAGTTCATTATTTTGCGCACCACCGTTGTGCTCAGGTATTTTTTGCGGAGAAAGTCCGCCAACTGGCCGCCGAATGGCACAATGGCCGACATTGTCAAGTGCGGAAGTGCAGCTGCAAATCCAGCCTTTTGAAAATTGATGTTCAACATTCAAGTGAGAAAATGCAAATCTCAAATACCTTGCCCATGTTGTATCCTAAGGCTTCTTTGAAATACTCGGCTTGGTCGATTATAAGCAGGTAGAAGGAGAAACTGCGGCAAAAGTTGGCCACAATTATGGCCCAGACTGGCATTGATGTAAAAAACGATTTCCACGGCGGCTTGATCCACATCTAAACCGGAGCAAGATATAAAGAGCGGCCTCAATCATTCGCTTGAGACAAAGTCGCACTGACCTTGGAGGCGAGTGAACTCGACTCTCCGATGCTTTCCTCAATGTAAACGCGCTCCTCTTCGCTCATGTTCGGACAGTTGGCTGGTCGCTCGGTGGAGAACACCCACCAGTAGCCGAACCAGATGATACCAGCCACTCCGTAAATGTAGAATGACTTTTCCCAGCCGAATCGCTCAGTGACGATGCCCGAAATGGGCAGGCCGAGGACCGCACCCGCATACGAGCCCGTGAATGAGATGGTCGCCAGCTTACTGCGCTCCAGAGGCGGAGCCCAGTGACGCCAGATTCCGTGGCAAGCCGGATAGGTGACGCCTTCGACCAAACCTTGAAGTATTCGCACGAACATGGCGGCCACGAAGCTGATTTTGGCCGCGGTCGGCAATAGACAGTTCAGAAGTGCAGATATTGCCAACGCTGTTCCAAACACTCGATTGGCGGGAAACTTGGCTGCCAAATATCCTCCAGGGATCTGCGTAATTAGGTAGCCCCAGAAAAAAGAGCTGTCCAACATGGCGATAGTTCCTGGACCCCAGTCGAATGCTGCCGGCTAAAGGCACGTGAAATTAGTCGACTTGAACGATTTAATGATTAAATGGCTCGACTCACAATCACGGTCTTGTTGCCGTGCTCGTCGTAGACTGTGTGGTTATTGACCATGACGACCACAGCCACGCCCATGTTGCATCGAATGCCGAACGAGATCAAGAAGCCCAGACTGCTCATGAAGGCGAGCTTGTATCTCATTGACATGTTGTAGCAGGGCAACATTGAAAAGCAGGGCGCAAAGCGCGACGGAACATAAGACTTGGTGCTTTTGCGCTTCGACTGGCCGTTTATTGAATCGTCGCCAAACTCAGAGCCGTACTCTGCCTCGTCGACTAGTTCGCCGTATTCGGCGTTGCTCATCAAATTGTCCCGATCCAAATTGCTTCCGCCCTTGAGAAGACTGGCAGCAGAATGTGCGATGAGAACCGGATTGTTAGAGAATTTGGGTATTTTTGTACCTTTTCATTTTGCCTCCAACTCGTTGGCTCGTGTCTTGAAACGAACTGACCAGACCCTTCATTCCCACTTGTTCTCTTATGTTCTCCATATTCTCTCGTCGCTTTTTCGTCGCTTTTTTCTCTCCTCTCAATGCAGTGGCTTGATCGATGAACAACTCAGTCGAATCAGCTCGTCTGACTGCTTGCTTCTAGCTTTTCGAATAGATTTCAGATTTAACAAGCTGCTCGTTATTCGCTTAAATCGATTCGTTATGCCACATGTGCGTGGATTAAACAACAAAATCTAAATAGGCAAAATCGATTTGGTGTGAAACATGACGTTGATCGCTTCCGTCCGCTGGAATTAACAATATTTTTCTCAGCTATCTATCAGCTAGTGGTGTCAGGCGCGCGAATGAGTGTGGGAGAGAAGCAAGGCTTCATGTCATCGGCTGCCTTTTTTGTTGAAGCAGAAAGAGAGAGTGCGCGCGTGTGTGTGTGTGTAAACGCACTCGAATATCATGCTTGAAGCAGCAAGTAATTTGAAACATATTAATCATTAGATAATCTTGATCAAGGAAATTAGATGCGAGTATGAAATAGAATCCAATTGCTTTTGGCTTTTACGTCTACAGCTCAAATAGCTCTAATGCATGCTAAATCGAAATTCTCGCGCGCCTGAGTGGTGCTCGATTCGAAATTCGCCTGCTACTGCTCTGTGTGTCTAAGTGAGTTGCTTGCCTGGCTGCCTGCCTGCCTCCTCGATTAGATCAGCAGTAAAGCAGCTACCGAAGCAGCGCGACGAATTAAATTCGCCAGAGAGCATTAAAACGCACTCGGCTTTGCCAGCCTGCAAACAAACGAGGGCACGCGAAGTGACATGGTCACGCAATCAATTTCATCACCACACAAACATCCATCGCTTGGCTAATGCACAATCCTCGTAATCGTTCAATGCAACTTGGCTTAAATGCTCGCCGAAGCCGGCCAGGGTTTGAGCGCTTCAGAAATATTTGTTTTCGCGTTTTCATTCATTTTCTTCGCCCGTTATGTAAGTCAAATGTTTAGGAAACGCTCTGAACAAACAGCATAAATTTTGGCGCGCTGTGGGCGCGTCACATGATTGATTCCTGCCTCAGAATCGACAGCTCTCTCTTTGATTTGAACATTGCGGCCGATTTTATGAGGGGTTCAACGTAATCAAGATATGGCAAATAAAAATAAAAATGAAAATTAGAGCGAGAAATGAAATCCGAAAGACTAAGAGAGAGAGAGAAGGGAGAGGAGGCAGAGCTTTGGATGTAAACAACGAGATTATTGGTGATGTGCTGTCAGTCATTAGCATTCAGTTTATTTCTCACATTGGTTCTCTCTTGTCGTCTGGCTCACTGATTTCTGCCTGCCTGCCTGTTCGGCTTGCAGCCAAACAAGCTTGCTGAGTTCAATCTAGCCGATTGATTGACGAAACATATATCGCGACGTTGTTAAAATAATTATATTTGAAATGAAGGTTTAAAACATAATCCAGAGTAATGCCAGACCGGATATTACTATTTATCTAATAAAAATAGCTTCCCTGGTGTCACAATTTGAACAGAATGCTTGACGTAGCCAGTGCCGTCATTTTTACTCTCTGGCGCTCGCTCTCTGTTTGTGGCTCGGCATTGGCAAACGATGTTCGCAGGAAATGCTTTTTCCTCCTTTCAGCTTCATCATATTCGCCTGATCGTAGTCACGTATGCCACTAGACCCGCTGCTGCTACCGCAACTGCCACTAGCTCGGCTAACGCTGTGAATGGAACCCATGCTCGCCTTCTGCGGTCTCCTCGGTCGAGCTCTTTGTCGCTCAGCAGAGAGGCAGGTGATTTCATAAAGATAATAACTGCTTCTTTCATTTGACGCTCTGAATAGGCGGATGCTTTTTTGACATCGAATAAGCAGCAGCAGCAGCATGAGCACAAATTCAAAAAATTAATTCCTCAGGCACAGAAAATGTTTGCAGCACGCGAGCTAATCTTTGGAAAAAAAGTCCACCATAGTCATCATTCGTTCAATTACTTAATTTAGATTGCGATCGGCACATGAATCTCGTTTGAGCAAAAAAAGCCATTCTATGGCGATGCACTTTTTAGACTAATGCTCTGGCTGTGAGCTTTAATCTAAAAAGTGGCGACCAAACTAGGGAGAGAGAGAGAGAGAGAGCGAGTGGTCTGTCACACTTTTATTTGAGGCATTCAAATTCACGCTCGGATTCGCTCGAATTTCATTTGACGCCTTAAAGTCGTCAGACAAGCCAAACACGCTGTTTAATAAAGTAAATGCCGTCTGATTGCTGATTAAACTGTTTTAAAACGCTTCATGCGTCATGAACTTGAACATAAACATCACATACAGGGCAAACATTTGCAGTCGGCCAATCTGCCCGATCTCCAGCCGACAAGACGAGTCCAAGAAATCACGAATGAAGCGATAAGAAAAAAACTCGTGCCAAAGCAAATGTAAATCTGGAGGCGTAAAAACTCGTTGGGCCGCCTGCTTACACGACACGATGTCCTCATCTGTCAATGGTTGTTAGCGCGCACTAAGCCTATTTCGAGTTTAGTGTATAAAGAATGAGCGCTGGATGGATTAATTAGTTTTAGCAGGCTTGAAATATGACAGGGTTGAATTAAACGCAAAATAGGAGGCGAGTAAGTGAGGAACAAAACATTAAATGCAATTTCGCGTCACGTTTGATGCAAATAAGCGGGCCGCTTCCTAAAACGCGTTTCCTCTTTCTCTCTCTCTCTCTCGCCAATCTATATACCAACTCACACAACTCACACACGAGCAAAATAACACACAAATACATTTGTTCAAAGGCATAGACACGCTCTCAGTGAGCCGGCGTGCTTGTCTAACTCGATTTTTCCAACGTCTCGTTTTATTTGTAAGCACACAGACAAGCACACAAAGAAAAATATCTGGCACTAATGGCGCGCGGATACGCTAAATAATCGCATTCGTCGCTTTAATTCAACTCTTCGATTACTCTTAGTCTCACTCCTTCGCCCTTCACTATTTCTCTTTTCTCCCTCTCTCTCTCTCTCTCTCTGCACGACCGATCGTCCGCCCTCTTCCAGTTCTTGCTATTAGTTCTCGACTGTTTCTAGATCAACAGACTGAGCTACATCAACGTTCTCTGCTCTTGTTTCCTCTTTTTGGCATCGTTGTTTTTGCTGCGTTTTACTGTTGTCCTTCTTGCTCTGTGATAGTTCGAGTCGTTGAATTTAAGGACAAAAACGGGCCGTTTCAGGCGTCGTTTTGTCTCGAATTCTGACAGGACGACACGAGAGAAAAGGATGAGCTTGAATCAAAGGTGACACCTCAAGAGCCCTTCAATGTTCACGCTATGACAAGCGTGTCTGGCTTTGTTTATTTCGACTACTTTGGCCCAACGTGCATGTGCTGACTGATATAGAACTAGGAAGACAAGACGGGGGCGTAAATGAAAGGAAGGACACACGATCCACCTGAAGATCAATGCCTTTCTCTCTCTCTCTCTCTATTGTTGAGTAATGGATGCGGGGACCAACGCGCTCTCTTTCATTCGTCAAGCAGCTTCCGATAAATCAAAATTGAACAATGCACTCTGCATCTCAATTAGAGAGAGGAGCAGCTTTTCAGCATTTGTTTTTTCGTCTGATCTCGCAGGCATGTTTTTCACTTTGACTGTATGACGCTGCTCGTTTTTCCGCTTTTTTATTTCTACCTCCCGATCGGAACCGTGATGCAACTACTCTCTGCGGTGATTGCGATTAACCGACACTTCGTGTTGCTCTATTTTCCCCTAAGCGGCCTTGTTTGAGTCAAAGCGACTTCAATTTGCGCGTTATACTCGGCAGCTTTGCTAATTCACGCAAGCAGTTCACTCGCTCTGATTGGAAACACTGTTGTTGCTGTTTGCTCTTGTTTATTCGATTTCACTTGGGCCCCGGATCAAATGTTTTTGACAATCTGCTTTTAAAACATCTGCAATCTGTAAAAATCAAATGCGGGCAATTATTCTCCTCGACGATCGGATCGAATCAAGTAATTTCGAACCAAAAGACTCCAACTCCGATTGCAAGCAGCGGTTCCTTCTCCCCAAACAAACTTATTCTCCTGCAATCAACTTTAAACAACTTTCAAACGCTTGATGTTGATGTCGATTGGCAGCACTGCAGCTGCATACTCCAGATTGCCTAATCAATGACACATGTGCAAGCTTGTTGCCTCTGAAGGCTGCAGGCGATTTTAAGGGAGCATGAGGCGAGAGCAATGCTTGTTACCAATCAAGCAGCATTGAACAAGTTTGCATACAAGAGGCGTGGGGAGAAAAGGGGAAGAAATTAGCGGGCGAGCGTTCAAGATCTTGAGAGGCGAGTGTGACGAACGAGAAGGCGTCTAATCTACTTAGTCGAGATGAGAGCAGCATTGAAGGGCGAGCAACAGAAGCAGGAGGGGAGTGGGGGCCCCCAAAGTCGGCGCAGGAAGGGCCAAGCTCACGCGTTCGTTTGTTTGGACTGAACGCAATTATCGAGGTGATTGATTCCTTCTTAAACGATTGCGTCGGAGCATTCGCCAATCCTCAATAATTTATGTTGCAATTCAAATTCGCCTCGACCTCGATCATTAATTTTCCGCTCAGCAGATAGTCGTAGTAGCCTGATCGCTCCTCATCGTCTCACTTCTTCCCTCACTCTCCTTCTTTGTATTTCTCTCTTTCTCGCTCGTTCGCTCTCTCTCTCTCTCTCTCTCTCTTTGGACGATGTTCATTCTAATTTGATCAGATCAGTTTTGGTAATTGAGTGACAGACAGTTGCGACAAATGGTTGCAGCCAGAATGCTCTCGCTTAGTTAATCACATACCGGGCGGATTAGATCAATTAATAAAGTTCAAGTTGGATGGCAGCACAGTTTTGTTTTCATTTCAATCTATTCAACTTGAATGATCTTTTTTCTTTTTTTTTTGTTGCGACATGCTCCATTTAGCTTGGTCTATTGGAATATTGGGTCTATAGGCATTTAGCAAACCCCTTCCCTTCGTCTATCTTAACCACCACTCGCCTAGCATTCAGAGTGATGAACACGACGACTAGAACGGAAACTGATCAGATTTATTCAGTGACGGCTCGCTTCATTCTGTTGGCAAGCTCGCCTTCTCAATGCGTGTTTGAGCGTGTAATAGACCTTTAGCGCTTATCTACTTATTTGAGTTTCATTCTCGCTTCAATTTGGCAATCATGCGAGTTATTGCTGTTTACAGTAGCATAACACTCGATTAATTGCCCATAAAGCAAACTGCCCGCACTCTCGGGCTGAGTGGAAAAAAAAACAAGAAACGGAGAGGCTTGAGAAACAATCAAATAGAAAGCCAAGTAAAAAAGTGAAAAAAGGCAGCGAATAGAAACGCAGCGAGCGAGATAGGCAGGCGAGGTAGAGCAATGAGAAGATGTAGAGCGAACGAGGTGGTGCGCGTGCGATTTTACGAGTCCTAGCTGAAAACTCGTTAGCAAAGGTTTTGGCGAGGCAGCGCTCATTCGCCCCTCAGAATCTAGTTTTTTTTGGCAATTAATTGCCGCATTCGTTCCTCTGCCTTATCACCTCCGGCTAATTGAGATAAAGAGCGCTGGAATGCTAGAGAAAGAAGAGGCTGCAAACTGGTCAGTGCAACTTCTCATCGCTCGCATCTTTGCTTGCCTTTTCTCTCTTTGTTTCTGTCAGTCCTGGCGCTCTTGCTCTCTATCTCTCTCTGTTTTATTTTAAAATCCTTTTGCTTGCCTCATCGACATATAGCAAGCAAGCAAGCGAGAGGTCTCTTGTACACCGAGAGAGTCGAGCAAGTCATTTGAGATTGGCATTCGACTCTGTTTAGGAAGCAGCGTGTGGCATTGCTCGTCTCTTTTCACCCTTCGATGCTCATTCAGCAACTTAACTCGATTTGTGAGCAGCAGCAGCAAGCGAGCGAACCGGGTCAAATGCTCAATAAATTCCTGCTGGCATGTGCAATGGACTTAGAGCCTCGATTTGATATCCTTGCTCAGATTTAGTTTAGAAGCGGGAGAGAGAGAGAGAGAGAAAAGTAGAGCGAGTCTGTCTTAAGTGCTTCTAATGTTTCATCTTGAACAGTCGAGCCGCGCCGGCTAAATGCTTACCGCAAACGCCACTAAAGCCGGTGCTCACTCGCTCGCTTGCCGACTTGCTCGGTCGATTTATTTAATTCAATCAAAAAGCCTTTCATGAGCGTGCCTTGTTCCACTGATTCTGTATTAGAGATGTGGACGAACTCTAAACCCAGTCAAGTGTGCCCTGCGTGTGTATATTCGACTGTCTGTCCGTTGGTTGGTTCATCGCTCGAATCAATTGTTTGTGGCCTCGTTTCTGAATCGGTTTCTTCTTCTTTTTTTTTTCTCTTTTTTTGTGTTCTTTCTCGTTCTTTTCTCTTTTTTTCTCTCTTTGGCTCTCCATCTCTCTCTCTCTCTCTCTCTCTCTTTATTCATAAGCCGTGCACGCTCCAACGGGCTTAAGAGCTTAATGAGAAACATTTCAAGCGGTCGGCCGACAGCCAAATTCCTCCAAGTGAAGGAGGCATCAAATCAACACGAACAAAGAGCGCCACCTCTTATCTGGTCTGAGCTCAGAGCCGTTGAAGAGAGAGCCAGAGAGAGATAGAGAATTGCGAATTGTTCTGAGCAATGGCCAACAGGCTCGCGTGGAATTCACGCTCCATCTCTCTTTGTGCTTGTTGAAAAACTCCAAAACTTGATTGATTTGATTATACTTTGACCGATCAAATATTTGGACTTGATCGAGGTGCCGCATTTGCCGCTCATTTGACCACGCAAATTCATCATTTTGGACGCTCTCTCTGCTCGTGCTTGCCGTCGAGCACGTCGATCATTCCAAGCTTTTTTCTCACTCAATTCGTTTTTCTCAACGAGCAAAATTAAACGAAAGCCGCCACTGTTTGTAGGCACGACGCGTCGACTCGGGGCGGCGCTTTATTCTTCTTACTCTGATCGCCATGAAGTCTGAATCCGATTGTAATTATCCCAGGCATCCCTCTTTCTCTCTCGACCCCTCCTCTTGCTCCCCTCTCTCTCTCTCTCTGATGATGTGATGGTCTCAGATGTGGCTTATCGCTTCTCGATTAACTTATCAATTGCTGTTGACTTTCACTGGCAGCCAATATCTCTCAATCAAGCGTGTCTACATTTCAACACTGTTCAGGAGAAAGGCCTATCAGAACCAAATGCCGTTTGTGCCGAACTTTAGTTTATATAGAAACGGACCAGAAAGTGCGAGGGTACATCTCTAAAAAAAAAGGTTCGACTCTGTGTCTGATCGGCATCTAGAAACCGTTTTAGCAACATGACCTTTGCCTACGAACAAGTGTGTGCAACAAGTACGGTCAACACGAAGGGCGCGTCTCCTTCACTGCCCTGTGTGTGTGTGTGTGGACGCGCGTCTAGATAAACTTCCCTCTCACTTGATTATGTTTACCTCCAGTTTACCCGCCTATCACTCGGTACAGCCAGTCAGCCAGGTCATTATTTTAAATCTCATTAATTAATTAATTTATTTACTTTGAACTAACAGATAGAGAGACACGGCATGAACAGTTCAATCGATCGATGTCATGAACGGCGTGTGTGCTTTCGTGCGCGTCCACGTCCGAGCACACGGCTGCCTATGCGTCTACTGCGACACGTTCAAGTGTTTGTATTTGAGATAAGATAGCCGCTGAACAGCCATGTTCTCCGAGCCTTCTAAATTCATCTCTAGGACCGTTCGTCTCAAGTTCTAACAGCCGAATTCATTCGATTCGGTCCCGTCTTACCAACATCGACCCTCTTTCCCTCTCTCTCTCTCTCTCCCTATGCCCGTTTTTGTTCCTCGCTCTGTATTTATCTATGCGCGTATGTTTTAGCCGTTTGAATTATTTGCGTTGAATTAATCATCGCATGATTAAATCATCCGCTTGCCTAGTCGCAAGAAACGGAGAGTTGCGATGGGCGTTTCCTATGCGGCTCGTTGTTGTTTCTACTCGCCGCACGCTCTAATAGATATTAATGAAGGATAAACACAAAATGGTAATGAGCGTGCGCGCAGCAACCAACTGCAGCTAGGACATGGCCAAGCTGAGTGAGCATTGGGCGGTAGCACAGCGTCAAATGAGTCGGACAGCAGCAACTCGAACGAACGAGCACATGTAGTCAATGTTGCTTTGATAAGAGACTCGTCTGTTTGGTAATTAATTGCCGCTCGCTCGCTCGTCCTCTGATAAATGTCGACTGTGTTGAGCAACGAGAAGAGTCGGCTATTGCTCTTTTTACCTTCGCCCTTACAACACACTGGCGCGCACATTATTTGGCCTCTCTTCCTCTATTTGAACGGACGCGACTAATTCGCTTGCGTTGCTTTCATCTTAATGAGTAGAGTTGAAGCGAGCTGATAGTGCGACCCGTCCGCTATGCGTAAACACACCCCCACACACACACACTCGAGTCATTTGAGCAACGTGAAACTTTTAATCTTCACAAACAAGCGGCGCTCAACCTCGACTTGTATTCACGCATTCGCCAAATTGTTTGGCTTTTCTTTTTTCTTCTCTCAGTTTCTTGAGCGCTCAAATTGGATGAGCACTTAAAACGGACGATGCATTAGCTGGCCGCCAATTTAATTAACTTCACTCGGAACGTATGACGCAGCCGTTTGTTGCATTTATCAAGTGCCGATTCATATTTCTCTTCTTTTTCACTTCACTTTTGTCTGATTGAAGTGAGAGCAATGGCTTCCTTCCATTTCCATCGAGTCTCTTACTCTGTTACTTAAACGAGTGTTGGCTTTCGAATTAAGTGCAAGTTGGCGACTCAAATCTATTTATTTTGTTGTGGTCTCGGACATTCGAATTGCGACTGGAACTGGATCTTTTTTTTTTTTGAAAGTTCCTCGCTCACTGTCCACTTTGCATAATTTTTATTATTTTATGCAACTTTTTTCTCACTTTTAGACATTTCCCTCTGGCTCTCAATCCTTTGCATATATATCACGAGGCTGGTAATAGTCGTCATCATTGTAATCGACAACACAAGATCGTCTTGGTCTCAGCCGTCTGATTTGCACTGGCGGTCACACTAGAAGCCTAAAGTAAAAACACATTGAGCGAAACAAAAGACCAAGTGAGTGAAGGCCGGAGTACGAGCGAGAGAGCATCGACTTGAGACGCAGCGAATGCCAATTCATCCACAAACGCCAATTAGAATGAAACAGGATCGAATAGAATAGGAGAAGTTGACACAAAATGAAAGTGACCATAAGCTTTGATCAAGTCAAAGTGATTGTTCCTTGCCGATCGATAGACGCCGACAAGCAGCCGGTCACGGTCGCTTCCGTAATCGAGAACGCGATCGCCCGCTACAAAAAAGCAACTGCAAAGGTGAGCGTCTCTTAGGTGAACACTCGCCATGCTGATCCATTCAACGAAGCCTATTCTCTTAATCCGCTCAAGGCGTCAAACACCGTCGTGAACGTTTTGAAACTTCAGACAATGCGCGACGGCGGCATTCTCGACCCGGACGATCTGATCGAAGACGTTCTCGAGGATAAGGAAATTGTAAGTGCAATTCTGGACCAAATTGAAACAAGAAAAATAGAGGAAAGGCCGAGATCCGAGCGGCTGTCTGCTTCCTTTAGCTTAAGAATGCTAATTTACTGGCAGTTCCATTTAATTCCAATAATATGAAGGGACACAGTCCAGAGACGCTCGAGGGCGTTTTGGTTTCGGGCAGGGCAAAGATTTGCAGAATAAGGAACTGCAGTCTGTTGCGAAAGGAAGCAGGCAGTCGGCCGATCGACGACCGCTCGGCAATAATTGCCCGATAAGGAAGCACTATATTTCTCTGATTATTAAACGGCTTTGCAAAACTAGCTGATTGCAACGTTCGAGGAGGCTCAATTAGGCCGGAGCGGCGAACAATCGCAGCAAAAGCAAATCGCCATCAAAGAGTCAGCGGCAGTGCATCGGCCGAATAGTTTGAATAATAGCGTGGTGAGCAGCGAGAGCTCGAGCAACAACAGCTATGCGCCCGTATGCAGTTTGCCGATCGGAGGCCATTTAAGCGCTCAAACGAATTGGAGCAGCGAGACGACAAACGCGGTCCAGTTACGTGTGCGCAGCAGTGGTAGTGGCGGCCGCGGCGTTGGTTGCATTAGTAGTGGAGTTGGCGGCAGTAGCGATCACTTGCTGCGCCGTCAAGTATGCATCACGCGCGGTGACCTGTCAAACAAAGATAGAAATCGTGAGTCGCCTTTTTATTTGCTAGTTTTGTGCCCCGCATTCATTTCAGTTTGTGGAGGCGTCCATGACGGCCATTGTTTTGCGTTCTTTTTTTTTGTTTTATTTCTCCTCTCTCTCTCTCTCGCTCCATTTCTCTTCGGCTCTTTCTTTTTGCTCTCATGCACTCGCTTGCTCTCTTTTTTTTGCTTTCTTTCTCTTTCGATCGCATTGTCGGCTATTGTGGAGCCGTCAGTTGGTCTGCGGTGGCGATTGGGAACGCGTTTCCTGCCATACTGCATTGCCCATGACAACCGTGCGTGTCGACAGTGGCTAGACTTGGTCTGACTAGGTCGATCGTTGGGTCGAATTGGGCGGCCACAATGGACTGCACCTCACGCGCGATCAACGCGCCAATCTAAACAAACTGGGTGGAGTCTTCATTCGCCATTCGCCTCTACCTTTCATCATTATTCATCATAATCGAGCTCTATAAGTTATTTGCCCACTGCTAACCTTTTTTTTCCCTTCCATTCACGGCCAGATTGTCTGAGAGTAAAAAGCGGCAGCGAGTCATGCCTCTTTAATATGAATCAATCAATGGAGACGAATCATCAAGAAGCAGTGGCCGGCGGCGGCGGCAGTCCTCAGCGTCATCAGAGCAGCTGCGGACGCTTCAGTCGTACAAGCTCTAGCAGACAATCTATGGCTCGTCCGGAGCCATGGCGCTCGCAGGCCAACCGTTCGCCCGAACCCGAAGAGCTCATCGAAGTTCGTCTGCCCAACGAAGGCCACGATGCTCTCGGCATCCACGTCATACCGTCAATTGACCCGCAGAGCAAGCAGGGAATGGGCCTGATCATCCAGAAAATAGAGCCGGGCGGCCGAGTGCATCGACACGGCTGCTGTCAAGCTGGCGATCGCATCATCAACATCAATGGACAATCGCTGATCGGAATAGACTTTCTAAAGGCACAGGAAATACTCCGCGACACGTTGAAAAGCATTCAAAACAGCGGACAGGACCTATTGATTCGACTTGTGCGCGATTTCGACTCGCAATGGCCTCCAGACGAGCTTAGTCACGAAGAGCGAGCGATAGAAGCTGCCGAAGATAAAGAGAACGAAAAAGAAAGCTTCAACGTGGACATAAACGCCAGCAACACGAAAAAAATGGGCAAGCGAGTATGCATTGAGCTGGTGAAGGGGCCTCAAGGCCTCGGGTTCAAACTGGCGTCGCGAGACAATTGCACTAGTGGCGAATTCAGTCCGATCTACATAAAGAGCATATTGCCCAAGGGCGCAGCAGTCACCGACGGCCGGCTTCAACGTGGCGATCGCCTGATTGAAGTGAACGGAATGGACGTAACCAACGTAAGCTTGCACGACGCAGTGAATCTGCTGAGGAACACCAAGTTAGGCTCGTGTGTACAGTTGGTGGTCTCAAGGCAAATCGTCAGCTCGCCAGAGCATTCGAAAGGGCCCAACAAGATTGGAGCGGCTCAACTTCCTCGACCGATCAGTGAGCACGAATACGAAGAGGACGAGACACGACGAGAGAAGCGCGTCAGTGAGCGTCAACTGCTCACGTTCGAAATTCAGCTGAACGAGACCGGCTCAGCCGGCCTCGGCGTGAGCGTCAAGGGCAAGACCAAGCGACTGGACGATGAGATCAACTCGCCTCTGGTCGACTTGGGAATATTCGTGAAAACAGTGTTCACCGGCGGCGCGGCTGGCAAAGATGGCCGCCTCAAAGCAAACGATCAGCTCATCAATATTAACGGCTTCTCGTTGCTGGGCAAGTCAAACGAGCAGGCAATGCAGATATTGCGCGACGCCATGCAAATTGAATCTCGTCCGGGCCACATCCAGCTGACCGTGTCGCGCAAGGTGTCCAAACACAGCAGCAACGTAATCGAGCAGATCGACGAGCAAATCGAGCGACTCAAACACGGCGCCGAACTGGGCGGCCAGGTCGTGCGCATTGTGAACAATAATCGTCAATACGAGACTGACGAGCCAGTCGGCTTTAATCGAGACGCGCCGTCAAGAAGAAGCATGTCAGAGAAGCGAACCAAGATCGGTTTACCACAGGGCTCCATGGCGCAGAGCTTGACCACGTCCAACATAAGCAAATTCCAGCGCAACAAATCGACGCCCGAGTCGAGCATGACCAAGAAACGCTCGCACACGGTCGACGGTTTGAAGAGCGAGTGCGAACCGGCACCGGAGACAACTCCAATGCGTAAGTCTGATTTCGTCTCATCCACAACTGAGCCGACAGCAAAGCAGGGAATGACAGGCAAAGGCGACCAGTTGCCTGAGCGTCACTCATTTTACAAGCATTACCTCCAATCTCTGTGTCAGATGAAACTGTGCAGCTCGAGGCCACGCGAGAGAAGCACACTGTCTAGCCAAACGTCGGAGAGCAGCGCCGATCAATCGTCGTACTCGGACATAACGGCCGAACGATCGATCGAAATGCGTCCGATCGTTGTCATACCCGAAGAGCTTTTCCACGGTCTTGACAACGAGTGGGGCAGCGAGTGCGACAGTTTGGCTCACTACAGTGCAAGCAGGTGCGACTCGCGCTTCTCGGCTTGTCTTCGTACCGTCTCATTACGTCCGCCCTCTCCGTCTAATCTTTCAAGCGAAATCCACGGTTCGACTCTTAACGTCTTTGGTTTGGATGAGTTTGGCGCCCCCTTTGTCCCGCATGCTTGTCTGCTGCCTGTCGTCTGTTTGGTTTGAGCTTCGCCTGAACTCGGCTAAAACTAACCAATTTCTTACTTTTCAGCTGATCCAATCGGCCAACAGCAGCAGCCAGAAGAGCCGATCTACTCAAAAGTGAAGGCCAACCGGCGTTCGGTCTCGGTCGAAACAATGAGATCAAACGGCACTGAAATGAATTCGCTCACCAGCAAGTTTGGAACCATAAGTGCAGCGATGACCAGAGCTCGTAAAACAACTGAAGAGCTAAACCCTGTAACCATGGGCAGCCGCTTCCGGGCAATAAATCGAAGCTTTAGAACGGCTGTCGACAAGTCATTCGACCCTCAAAACGCAACTCAACAATCGGGCGCTCAGCAGCCCAAAGGCAAAGAGACCGCCGAGCAGCTTGCAGACAAACAGAAACAAGCAGACAGCCAGCAGGCGACTGAGGGCAGCAACGAAAAGCGAAATAAAAAAGCAGCCGGCCTGTCGCACAAGAAGAGTCTAATTGAGACATTTCAGAGTATTTTCAAGGCGTCAAGTCGCAAATGCCACCACAGCCAGTCAAAGACTCCGAGTGAAGTGACCGAAGTCTCCGAGCAGTCGTCGCCGGCAAAGCACAAGGCCGTTGAATTGATTAACTACCAAAAGCGCGACGCCGAGCCCCAATCCAAGTCAGATTCTAATGTAAGTAGATTTGAACAAAGTTTGTTTGAGCAGCAGAATATACGGCGCCGACCAAAGACGCATCTTTGACCGACTCATTCGCCACGCTTTTCTTAAATTGCCTATTGAAACGCATTATCATGCAATTTTTTCGTAAATATTCTCGAGCAGCTAGCTCGTCTCGGCAGTTGTGGGTCGAACAGGTAAAGAAGCAATCAAGCAAAAAGCTTAACCGTTTACATGGCCCATGAGTTTGGCACTGCACCCCACCTAACGAGCTAACCACCAGCCTCTCCTCACCGATTAATTGCTGTCAAATTGAACATCCTCATTTTACTTGTGGGTTCATTTGGCTTTTTATGATTTCAACCAAACCCAGACATTCGCTCGATTAATTTAATTTAATTTTTTGTTGCTTAACAAAAAACAAACCTTTGAATGGCCTTGAATTAATTCGTTTACTTTTTTCCAGAACGTGAATCAAACAAACGGACAAATACTAATAGACGACGACACGCTTTACAAACAATACAAGCCAACACAGAGTCATCTGAATGAAGGAACAGCCATATCCACATCGTCCTCTTCATCGTCTGCGGCGCTGGCCAGCAGCACATCGTCAGGCGCCCTGGGCGAGACGGCCGAGTCTCGCGGAGTCAAATCTTACTTCGCTTGTCGAGACTCGTGGTTCTATCATTCCACAGACAGTCACCGCTTGGCCCAGAGCGCTCGTCCACCGCCCTACATTACAAACGAGTACATTCTGATGAGAGAGCAGCAGCGACGATTCATCGAGCAGCAGAAGCAGGTCGATTCGCAGCATCAGTCGCGGGTGCTCTCCAAGAACAGCTGCATTTATCCGCAAGCGTTGATAAATCGTCCTTACTCGGCCATGGGAGACGTGATCAAGCGCAACTCGGTCATGCATTCAATGCCTGTGAATGTGTCCAATCAGATCCATTCGGTCGGCGATATATTCAACGACAAAGTCGAACGACAGCAGGCCAGAGTCGAGGCTGAACCTCAGTTCGCTCGAGTTTGCTTTGATCGTCACGACTTAAATCAGCTGTCGACCAAGTCGCAGCCTTCGCGGCTGAACCGCTTCGAGATTCGAGATAGCGCAACCGAGTCGCAAGTTAGCAAGTCATCGCCCTCACACCTAAGACCGTCGTCGATGAGAGTTCGACCAATACTTGAACGCGACCCGACCATCCTTCCTCACCCTGCCCAGGTCTAATTGCTGTGTACATAGACTGTCCATCGGCCCCCGAATCAGCCTTGTTTTGACTTATTACGCCTCAAATTCATTTTTTATTTATTCGGCTTAGTTAATTTCGGTCCAATCTGCTGTTTGATTGGCATTCGACTGGCACTTTTCTTCTTTTTTTTTATTCGCGGCCAAGCCTCTATTCGAACCTGAACTGAATTCAAATTTTCGATTAATCTTCTTTTCATCTTGTGCTTTTTCAAACAAGAATCAAATTGAATTTTCTCTCTCAAGTCTGAGTCGTCTCTTTTTGAATTTCTCGAGCGTTCTATTCTCATAACGGTCTCTTTTGAAAACAAAAACAAAATAAATTTTCTTAAAAAACGCCTTTTATTCGTAAAAAGTTCCCCTTTTTATCACAAAGCGATTTTTTTCGTTTTTTAAAACAACAATAACTGGAATTTTTGCTCAATTAATGGATTGAATAGAAATAGCAACCGAGGACTAGCTGAAGCCCCCACCTCCAAAGTCACCACCGCCGAAGTCGCCTCCTCCAAAGTCGCCACCGCCATAGTCGCCACCGCCATAGTCGCCACCGCCGTAGTCGCCACCGCCGTGGTCGCCACCATAGTCGCCGCCGTAGTCACCACCGCCATTTTCCTCTCCTTCATCGTTCCACTCGTTTTCTTCGTTTCTAATCTTCACTTTGATTGGCCTCAATGTGTTTGTGTTTGTTGGCCTGGTCCTCATTTGGCTCAGCTTAACCAAACCGAGCGAATTAAATGTCGAGTTTTATTCAGAAGCTTTAACCAAAGTTACCAAATTGATTGCTTGACTCCATTGCCTACAAACATTGACCGCTAATGAAATAAGGGAAGAGAAGGAGGAATTAGAGCGGCCTACCAGAAGTTGAAATAGTCATAAGTGTAAATCCACAAGCCTTTTGTTAATCCCAGAGGAAAGTAGATATAGAGATTGGGGTCCTTGAACTGGTCTAGCTGTGGGGCTCTCGATTTGTAGATGGCATCCATGCCGAAACGCGCCTTGCTAGCTCGCCTGCCGACATCAAACACTCTTCCGTCAGCGAACGAATAGAGAAGGCCATTGGATAAAAGACTGAAAGCGCCAGCGCCCTCCGAGCTGGAGAACAAGCTCCTAAAAGCGAGAAAACTTTTCAACTCGAGCTGATCAAGTAGGCATGATACGAAAACCTACGATTTGTAATATTCAACTGGTCCTGACACAAGTTGACTCATTTTGACTCTTGAATCGAGCCTGCTCCAATCGGGCCTTTAAATACCCTCTCAGCTGCTCTTGCTCTTCGAGCGTATCGATTTGTAATATTGACAAGCTTGTCATCAAGAAAAATTCTTTTTCTTCTCCAAGTTTTGAGCTGATCTTTTAAATCAAGCATAAAAAACTCCATTGAGAGAAGAAATTGTACTGACAGAGAAGTTTTTGTTTGCGGACTTTTGAGTGAAGTTTGTGCTCGATTGAAGAAGAGGAAAAGTAAAAAGAGAGAAAAATTCAGCAAAAAGCATCTTTTGCCGTCTAGACCCAAGATCGCGTGGTATTTGCATAATAAATTCAAAAGAGCCCTGCAACCATAAACCTCTTTCGTGGGCAAACCAGATATCTCAAATAGTTTTCATACTTGTCACGACTCGCTCGGCCGATCGCAAGTGTTTGGTTTGGTATGAGTGCGAAGCAGAAAGCCGACGTTGACACTCTGCTCGGCACGATCGAAGAAAAAGACCAGCAGCTCAATCGACTGCAGACTAAATTTCTGGGTTGAGTTTTAAGTTTATTTATTGTGGCTTCAACCTCACTGGCAGCTTTCGTTTTGAGCAGATGTGACCAAGGCGTACAAGAGTCTGCTGGCCGAGAAGAAGGCGCTTGAAATAACCTTAAGAGCGTTGAAGGGTCGGCCGAATCAGAGCAGTAATGACAGTAAATCGAATCTTTTGACCGCGTCGGCTACTGGCTTGTCCGCATCGTCGCGCTCCATTTCGGAGGCGTCCGAGGCCGAAGCGAGTGGCAACGAGGCCTCGTCGAAAATTTCCGCTACAAGCGACAAAGAGCGAATCGAAGCGCTCTCCAACAACCTTCAAGTTTTGCTCGACGCCAAGTCAAAGCTAGAAGCGAATTTCCAACTCGAACGAAAGAAAACCAAGGTCAGGAAAAGTGTCCAACTAGCGAACGAAAGTAAAATCAATAACCGTTTGATAAACAGGCCGAGTTAGATGGTCTCAAGCAACAGCTGGATGCTTGCCGCAATGAACAAGCAAAAGCGAGCGATACTTATGAGGCCAAAATCAAAGAGGTAATCGAATCAGCTTTTGACGTATCAAAACAGACACTGAAATGAGCGAGAAATTAATTGAAGCTACGCAATGCCCTTAAACAAGCCCAAACTGAGCAGAATCGAATGTCCAAAGAAATAAACGACATCCTTGACCAACGAGTGAGCCTGGTCGACGAGGTAAGCTTGATTGAGTTCGCATGTGTTGGTGAATGAGTCTTGAAACCGGAGAAAAAGTCACCGCAACTGCAGTACATTCAGCAAATGGAAAAACTACGCAGCGAGAATTTAGATTTAAAGCAAAGCCACAAAAGCTTGCGGAAACAGCTCGACAACAAATGCGAGGAGTTGGAGCAGCAGGAGAAAGAGCTGAGAAACTTGAGACTAAAGCACGAGAGCCAAGTGAACCAGGACGGAGACGAGCTGAACAGCTTAAGAGACCAGCTCAAGCTGGTGAATACCAGCAGCGAAAAGCGCATATTCGAATTAGAGGCCAGAATCGGTGAATTGTGCGCCACAGTGGCATCGCTCGAATCGCGTCGGTCAACTCCGGACCGATCGGTTCAGAGCGGGCAAAGTGCTCGGCAGACAAGCGAAAAGAGTCCAGAGGATCTCAAATTCGACAAGTCTCGATCAGATTTTGATCTCGCAGTCGACCGGCTCACTGAGCTCAAGACTTATGTCGAGTCAACCGCCAAGCATTTAAATCTCGATTTCAGCCTGAGTGGTAAGCAAATAAGCGGCCTTGAGCTCACCAGGACAATAATTGTCGATTCTCTTCATTAGAAATTTTGGCTGTCGGTCAGACTCTGAGCCTGAAAGAAGAGAGACAGAAAGCAGAAGAAACGGAACGACAGTTGAAAAATCTGAAAAACGAAAATCGAATGCTGCGCGACGAGTGCGAAAAGTACCGAGTGAGGACCAACTACTTGATGAAAACGGCGGCCAAGCGAACAGTAAGACAGGGCCAAAGTTGATTTGATCGATGAGCGATTTTCGAATTTTAACGCCAAGGAGAATAGCCAGGAGCGAGATGGCAAATCGAACTCGGCCGATTCAGAGCTAAAGCAAGAGCTGGAAAGCTGCAGGCGGCGAATTCTGCAGCTCGAAAAACAAAGCGAAGTAGAGCTGAGAGAAATCAGGGAGAAGAGCGGACAAGAAGTGCAAGCGGTCAGAGTCGAATGGAAGAGCAGATTTGACCGGCTCGAGCAGGAAAAGGTCAAGTTGCTCAACGAACTTGAAAAAGAGCTGCACTCACAGCGAGAACGCACCTACAAGCTTCTGCAAGAGAAGGACGCTCAGATCGAACAGATTACTGCGGCTTTGAGAAGCCAAAGCAGTCGGCCTGCCGATGCCAGTGACGCGACCGAGGTCAAATTGGACCGGATCACATCGAACGCTTACGGTGCCAATCTGATCTACTTCAACGAAGAGAGAGCCCTGCAGGAGCTCGAGCTGAACAAGCTGAGACAGGCCAAGGTCGAGCTTGAATATCGCCTCAAGCAAATGTTCGACGAGCACGAGGAGGACACCGGTCGATTCCAAGAGCAGGTCGCTCTTCTCAAGCAGGAAATAGAACGAATGAAGCTGAACGAGAAACGCGACGAGCTGAACAGTGCCAATTTGGAATACATCAAAAACGTGATATTCCAATTTCTGACCACGTCCGACGCGAACATCAGAAGCAATTTGGTGAACGCCATCGCTCAGATACTTCAGTTCACAAAAAGCGAACGTCAGCGTCTTCATTCCACCTCGAGCAAGTTGATGTAAGCAGCGCTGCCGTCCTCTTTCTGGCAAAAGCACCGCCACACATATCTTCCAATCTAAGTATCTTCCCTCAATGTGCATATGCTAAATTAACGAAACAACTTCGAGCACCACCAAATGGACTCGGCTTTTCGGACAATCAATCAGTTAATCGATCGATCTATCAATTATCAATATTCGTTTAAATCGTTTAAAATAAACAAAAGTTGCAAATTTGCCTCTCGAATCGTTCATAATCAAGTCACGTGACATTCGACAAAGAATGCATTTCTGCTCAGCATTTCGCAAAAGCCCATTTCCTTGATTGATCGAGATTAAACAGAATGGCCGATCAGCTAATGAATGAACAGGATTGAAAAATGAGCGAGCAGCAGCTTAGAGCCGAAATAGAGAGCTATCGGCAGCAGGTTAGTGCCCGTCCGAACGATCACCGTCAAAGAGATCAAACCTCTCGTTTGTGTTCAAGATTGAGCAAATAAACAGCGCATTGCTCACATCTGACTCGGACAGCCGAAAAGAATTAGAGTCTCTTAAAAGCGATTTGGAACAGCTGATCGAACTCACTAAAAGTAGACGAGTCCATCGATCAACTGGATTGGCTTCTTTAACTTGCTTAAGGCTCGCTTGATTCAGGCGCTGACGAATCTAATGCAGGCCAATCTGCAGCAGGCGGAAATGAGCATGAAGACAGCAATAGCAACCAATCAGATGATCTTGTCGGTAATTTAAACTAAATCAAACTCGAACCTCATTTGGTCCAATATTCATCCGAACTCAGCTTCCAAGTGTCGAGTACGTTTCGACTGCCAAGTGACAAATTTGCAGGCACACAACGCATTAGTGATGGGCACGGAGTCAACCGAAGACCAAACAACGGTGAGTTGAAGCCATTCGTCCAGGATCTGCCCGTCTGATGCAAATGATTGCTTCTCAAGGTCAGAGTCCTGTTCTGCAATCCAACTCAGACAAAAATGAAAATCTGCGACTACTTCTTAAATGGCAGCTGCAAGTTCGACTCAACTTGCAAGTACTCGCACGGGCATTCGGTAAAAGTCGACGAGCTGTTGCCATTCGAAGAGCCCAATTACGAGTGAGTTGGACAGCTTCTCTTAAGTTTTTCCTCTTTATCGTTTTGATAGCCAAGCGGCATTGTTTGTGAAGGCAAATCGAAGTAGGGGCCGCCTGTTTGGCCAAGCACAACGATCTATTGTGGCACTTGGCACACGTGACTAGCTACGACGAGGAGAAGATTTGCGTTCAGTTTAAAAAGTTTAATTTGGCCCCTGCCCTGGACTGGGAGGACGTGCTGATGCTGAACGAGCTAAATGACGAGTCGTCGGGCAGCTCAGATGAAAGTGAAATTGCGATTGGAGCGATCGAGCCATGTCTGGACATGGCCGATTTCATCGTCGCCCCGCAACATTCACTCAAACGGCCCGAACTTGGCGAATGGGAGAAGCACACCAAAGGCATCGGCTCCAAGCTCATGATGAAGATGGGCTACGTACCGGGCCAAGGACTGGGAGTGCTGGGAAACGGTCGAGTCGAGCCGGTTGAGGCTGTTGTGTTGCCGGGCTCGGGCATTTCTCTGGACAAAGCGATGAAGCTCAAGGAAAAGGCCAAAATGAAAAAGCTCAAGACAAAGCAGAGCAGGGAACGGCAAGAGAAGGCGCAGCCCGAGCTCAATGTGTTTGAGTTTATAAACAGCCAACTTCGCAAGCCGAAAGTCGAGGACACTCGTGTGCAGCCAATGCCCCAGACGTCAAAGGACCTCAATGTCAAGGTGCGAAGCAGCTATTCTGTATGCGTGACCTTCTGGACCGCAAGGCCTAACATACTTAAAACCTAAGATGCTTGAGACGCACAATCAGATCAAAGATTTAGAAAAAGCAGTTGCCAAACTCAGAGAGAGTTTGAAGCGCAATCGAAACGCGTAAGTAACCTGCATAGTGAGCGGGCACAACAAGCATTTCTAAAGTGTTCTAAACAACCTTGCTCGGTCGTACAGAGATGCCAACACTCAAAGGCAAATAGAAATGAAACTGAGCACGAGCGAAAAGGAGCTCGCCAAGCTCAGGCAAACCGAACAAGACGTGAACAGTGAGCGACACAAACGCAAGCGGAAAAGCGACCTGTTTTAATTTCAAGACCACCAATCAATTGAGGAGAGCTTCTTTATAATTCAATCAAAGCTGCTTGAGCTGTGTGGATCGTTTATTTTTTATTTGCAGCGCTTCTCAAATAAAGAGCCTGGGCCAGCCTAGCTCTTGATGATCGAAGCGGTCATGATCGACGACACATCTGTGCAGAATTCGAATCAAATCAGACGAGCAAATAAAACGCAAACGAAATAGACGAAGATTACCTTCGAACTTTATCTTCTCCACAATGTTCTTGGTCTTTATGCTCTCTTCGTGGGCGGCCAACTCTACGTAGCCGTCAGGCAGCTGCTTCCATCCTCGCTGGCTGATCAGCTGGTTGAGCTGATTGGCTGTTTGAAAACGCGACAAGGAATGCGAATGAACTGGGCTCAGTTAGGCGCCATGACTCAGTCTTACTTGTGATGTTGCCAAGTATTTCTCTCAGCTCTTCGGCCTTGATTGTTTGATAGGTCTTGCTCACAATGTGCAAAATGACTAAGAAATTGTCGTGAACAATTTTGTCGTTTGACTCAGATCAGATGGCGAAATTTACATTCGACGATGCCCTCTTCGAATCCTTTGACACTTGACATGACATCTTTGTAGTTGTCTCGTTCGTTTTTGAGGAGATCCTTAAGAGAGCAATGATTGAGTAAAGGAGAAGAGCAGAATCGGGAATGCATTCGAGGGCCTTGCTTACCCAGAACTCTCTGAACTGACATCTCTCGAGCAGTTCGGACAACTCGACAGTCTTACGCAGCAATACTTCATCCTCGAGCTGGCCGTTCAGATTAAATCGTTTAGCGCAGGCATCAGACTGCATGCTGGTTGCTCACGTACCCGCGAGGTGTCGATAAGGCTCTTGCAGAGGGTGAAATCAGGATGCGGCAGATTGGTGAGCGCCTTGAGCAGAATATACGCCGTGACTAGGGTCTGAAAATGATTCGGATTGAACTGATAGCTTCAAACACCGATCGCAGTTCAGAATTTTGGTTGCAGTCAAATTGTAGTTAACAGACAGACACTTACAGCTTGAGGAGCGCAAGGTTGGCGTCCAGATCGTAGGTCTTGGAGTCGATTTGATGCTTCACGTATTCTTCGAGCAGAGGAATGTTTTTCGGATTGTAGCGTTCAATGCCCTGCAGGCGACTGGCGATCTCTGACCAATTTTGACTCATTCTATTCTTCGGCTTCTACGTTTCAAAAAGCAACAAACTTGCAAGCGGAGCGAATAATATTTCGTCTAATAGCACATGTTCATGTTTTGCATTCAGTCGGTGCGCCTCGCATGTCAGATCTCAATCTCAATTTGAATCGCTTCAAATGTTGGCTAAATTTTGACATGAGAGCAATGGTCAGGGCAAAATCGACTCCGGCCACAAAGGAAAGAAGTGTGTGCGTGCGTCTCCAAGCGAGCGCAACAAGCACGAACCAAACGAGCTAAGCAAAGAGAAGATTAATTCAGCCGGCAAATTACAGGGAGAGCAAATTCGAAATGAATATTCAATGCGACAAAACTCAAATTTTCATAATAATCGCACGTTCAAATTCGACAGAGCCGTTTTAGAGAAGATTTAGAGCGAAAATGGATCGAGTGCCGGTCGAGCGAAAAAAAGGCGGATTTCGACTTAAGCTGCTGCTGAATGCGCCCAAACTGATTCCGCTCATTCTTGTCCGCTACTGCAACGACGAATTTCACTTTTTCACGTGTAAATAAACAGCCCGGAGATGGTAGCCGATACTTGCTCAATTTTAACGATTTGAAGGCGACGAGGTCGGCCATCCCTGGCACAGTTCTTGCGTTAAGGCATGGACATTTTTATTTATTGGCGCGTTTAAACGATGCCTCACCGTCTACGGTCCTCTCTATCTCGTAAGTAAATGAGCTTTCTTTTTCTGCCTGACTGTATGCCCCTCTTTTTCTCTCTCTCTCTCTCTCTTGGATTCGGTTCTGGTTCACAAATCAAATTTGATCAGCAGCAAAAATGGAAAATTATTTGCTTAAACCACAACACACCTACCCACACACACACAGAGTCGGAAAAATTTGAATAATAAAATTAAATTTACGATAATTAGATAGGAAAATGCACGATTGAAAATTCGCTAAAGCAGGTGATCGTATTATAACGAGGCAAAAGTCATTTGAGAGCTGATGGGCGCCTTAAGCAAGCACATGATTGACGCCCATTGTGGCGATCTGGTCCACTGCTGGCATCCAAAGTGCGTGCCAGCAGCGACCATCCTCTCAGTGGGCGTTTTCAAGCAGTCTTTGCGCGTTTACGCTTCTCTCTATTTGGTTTGTGAACCCGACTCTCTTACTCTCCGACTAGTCCAGCAGATCTAATCGATGTTGCAACTTTCTAGCTGTCCGCTCTGCTCAGAGGCCGTGGTCTCAACTATTACCTTCGACGCCTGCCCATCGAAACATTGCGCTCGACCACATTCTTGGCGGCCAACTGTTTTTTTTTCATGAGCTGCTTTTGTGCCATGAGGTGGTTGCTCTTCAGACAAGCGAACGCGGCTGTTTAACCCTACCAATTGACTCGCTTCGTTTAGGAGACTTTTGGGCGGCGTCAGCTATTGGGGCTCGTTAGTCGCCAACGTGCCAGCGTGTTTTCTGTCCATTTTGATCGAACGCAAACAACGGTAGTGCTGCGAAACTATTTCAAACTCTCTCCAAACATGTTCATCTTCAAAATTTGCTTAGACGTGGCCTGCTCGCACTTTACTTGACCAATTTGGTGAGAGGCAATCTCTTTCTTTGAGCCACTTTTTCATGTTCGAACCAAATTCGAAGGCGACCGAAACCTGCTTCCGCATGATGGTGCACAGAAATTTGATAAAGCCAGTTCCCAACGGCGAAGTGCTCATATTCGCTGTAACCTCGGCACTCTATGCATTCCTGTTCAAGTAGCTCGAATTCTGCTTTTCGCTTAACCGACTCAGACATGAAAGCTATTCGATTAAGGTCAAAGCTTTTGGACGGCAGCTTCAACAGTTTGATAAAGTAAACGCGAGACCGTCTTCACCATTTGACCATTTTACTCAGATTGAAGCAAGGTCTCTGGTTGGCCAATCAGAGGCGCCACACACGCTGCCCAACAACCCCAGCCACAGAACGAGCCGAGTGGTCAAATACTACGGTGTGGCAACCGACATTGTGGTTCACGCGCTCGGACTGTTTCAGAATCTGTTCGGACGTGAGGGAAGGCATCATCGCTCGACGAACGCACTCTACGTGCGTTTGAAGTCATTTGAAAAGCGAGTCGAGCACTTCCTGGACGATTTGAGTCGCTCGACATTGTTCAAGAGCCGCACGTGCAAGCATCGTTACAATTGTCTTATTTACAGCGCTCTGGTATGCGTTCATGCGTTTTTGCTCTTCTCGGCTTCAAATTTCAATTATCCGGCATTGTGTTTACGCAGGCGTTTGTTCAGCGCTTCACTGCCGGCTTTTTTCTTCAATTCGCCATCAAACTACTCGGCTCGCTCGGCTCTCTCTGGAAGCGGCCCGGAAACATTCTGAAGCTGCTACGTCATCCGTTCAATGTTCAACTGGGCTTGTTTTTCGGCTCCTATTCAATGATATTCAGAGTATGCTTACGAAATCTCTCTCTCACTCTCTTTCTTGATAGGCGTGATTTCTTGTTGTGAAATAGGTAGTGAGCTGCCTGTGGCGATGGATCACACGCAAGGACAGTCGCCTGGGCGGCCTCGTTGCCGGCTTCTTTGCCGGCTTTTCGATGATTTTCTACAAGAGCTCGTCGATCGCTCTTTATCTATCGTTCAAATTGCTTGAGGTTGGTTCAAGCGCACGTCTTCAAACACGAAAACTGATCTAATTCTGGGCATGAAAACATAATTATTAAGATATTGTGGATGATCGGCGTGCAGAAAAAGCAACTTCCTCTAATCAAAACGTTTGACATCATCTTGTACACTCTGGCGACGTCATTCGTGCTGTTTGCGGTTAGTTACACACAATCGAGCGCATTTGCCCACCTTTTTCTCGCCACTCTTGTTTCCTCTCTTTCAAAATCAGATCATCCGCCCTTTGCGCACTTTTCTAATTGAGTTATCATAATTAAAAAAGGCGCTTTTCGAGCCGCATAATCTACGTCCGGCCTACTGGAGATTTTTGGTCAAAGTCTCAGACGACAAATTCGCTTACGTCAACCGCTTCAAGCTTGACGAATTCGGCACGAGTGCGTCGACTGTCGATCGCATCATGAAATTGCCCAAGTGAAACCGAGCCTCGCGCATGCGATCAAAAGTCGACTGTCACAAGACCGCGCTTCTTTATATTTTCGTTCGCTCTATCTGCCGCTCGATTTGGCACAGAGGAGAGCTTGTTTTAGAACAATATTCATTTTCCTGTTTTACAGCCTATTCGAGCGCATCCACCATCCGCATCATGGTCATATTGAATTAAATAAAGTGATTGATAGCAACACGGCCAATTAGACTCGCCCCCGTATGAACGAAATCGCGCAAATTAGGAAAATCGCGTGCCTTCTCTTTCTCTTGTTGCGTGAAAACCGTTCTAATGGAAATAAGTAAATGCGTTTGTAGTATTTAAAGGGACTGCGCTCAGCGAATTTTAAAGCCTCTCGGTGTGTGTGTCAGATTTCAAATTTAGATTCTCTCCTCTTGAAGAGATGAGAGAGAGAGAGCAAGAGGCGATGATTGGAATGGATTGTCTATTGTTCTCAACTGACAATCTTGAGATGAAATTTTTTTCCAATTCAATTTTTCGCATTTAACCTCATCACACACACACACTCGTAGGAGCGAGAACTGCGACAAAAGTGACAACAAAAATTGAGACGAGAGAGAGAGAGAAAGGGCTTGAATCCTTCATAATTGCAACGTCAAGGGTCATAGTAGAGTGGGATATGCTCGTTGGCATTTTATGATTGAGCCAAGGCAGCGAGCACGTTCAGCTCTGTTTTACGACGTGAGCCGCACACCAACTAGACCGTGAGTGAGCTTTATTGCGCCATTTCTCAGATCCATAAATAATAATCCAAAACAGAGTCTGTTTTAGACTCGCACAAAGCCAATTGCTGATAAACAAAAAAAAATAAAAAATGTTGAGCTCACTGTTCAAATGTTGTGTGAGTTGGCGTGTGAACGATTTCCGCTCGCTTCCTATCATTCGCCCTCATTAATGAGTCAGTTTGGCGCCAGAGAGGAGCCTATCGTTCGTTTGTTTTTTATGTGCTGAGCCTCTGTAGGATTTTGAGCAAAGTTTAGGCGTCAAGCGAGAGCCTTCTGTGGTGGTTTTGTGCGGCTGCCGGTGGCGATGTAAGTGTGGGCGTTCATTAGCATTCAAAATGCCGAGCGCCGCACTTAATCTACCTCGCAACGATGCCGGGTCGAGGGCATATAAGACCCGAGATAATCATCATCATCATAAACAGATGCCTTCAGAGATGGGCATTTGTTCGCAATGAGCCAGAGAGAGAGAGAGAGAAGCATAGAGGGAGATGCAGAAGAAGCATTTGGTGTCGGTCGATCAGTGTCTGGCTAATCATTTTCCGACGTATCGCAAAAGACATGCAAATCGATAATCACCTCTTCAGATTGTTTTAAAATAAAATTTCTAATTTTGACGAATTGCTAATTCGCCTAGAAGAGACAAGCTAGAAGAATGGGCGTCCTAAGAGGAGTGATCTACCCAAAGAGCGACGTTGAGCTTCCAGCCAATTGCACAGTCCGCCTAGAGCTGTTCGACTTCACCGAGCGTGCCCAAAACGCAGCCGAAGGTGAGAAGCTCATCGGCAAATGCGAGTTAAAAGGCCTATGCAGCTTTCCGATCGAATATACACTCAAATATAACGAGGACTCCACAAGCTCGCCTTCACAAGTGGTCTATTTGCTCAGCGTTTGGGTGGAGAAAGATGGAAAAATGCTGTTCACAAATCGCTATCCGACTTTCAAGGCCAACCAGCTTTTTGACGGCAAAATGGCCGAAGAGCTCGGCTCAGGCGACCTTGTCGCTGTCAAGGGCAAAGTCAGAAAACATCTGGACGTCTATTTGGATCGCATTCGCCACTGATTAGGTCCCTTTTAAACGCTCTTCTGCGTTCATCTCCAAACAGATATTCGGCATTTGTTCGTCTCGCTTTTTATTTATCTTTCTCGCTTTCGAATCTCGGCCTGAAAGCGTTCGCCAAGTATGGCCTCAATAAACAAGCGCTCTAAATGGATCTAATTTTATTTAATCAACATCATCGTCATCATCAAATTAAAACTAGACTAAAATACAGTTTTGTTTGTGAAGATTAGATCCCGCCGGCCTTTGATTATATCGCCCCGTTAGACTGGCAAAGGAGAAAAGAGAAAGAAGAGACGACTTACGTTTATTGCATTCACCTCTTCGGAGCTGGGTGCCTTTCGTCGATATTTCTGCGGCAATTCGAAAAATTCGAAAATGCCCGCGCTGGTCTTTTGACTTTGTGCTGCGCTCGTCTGCTGGCTGCTTGCCGACGGCACTGACGAAGAAGAGGTCACGTCAATGAAATTGGCGCTGACCGACTCGCTCGATTCTTTATTTAACCAGCAAATTCAGCGTTCGAATTGGTTTATTGAGTGCCCAAGGGACTCACCTCGCTTTCCGTATTTGAACCGAATCAAAGGCACGTGACGACCGATTCTCTAAGAAAGGAAATCAAGTCAGAGGAGTCAAATAACTTGCGGCTGAGCGATTGTGATACCTTGACCAGCTGCTGGGCCGACATGGTCTGCAAATGGTTTTAAGGTTAAAATGCTGAACGAGGAGATAGAAGAACGCGGAGAACTAGCGCCTTTTCACGAGCGCTTTATTCGAAGGCTGCGAGTTGGATTGAAATGCAAAATTCTGCTGTTTTATGTACACAAACGAAATAAGAGAAGAAGAGAGCTGAAATGAAACGAGACAGAAAACATCGAGTGAATGAAAGCTTCTATTCGACAGAGGACGAAAAGAGGTCATTGGCACTGGGCAACGGTGTCATTTGAGCAGCTTGTTCGATTGACTTGAGGTCCGGCAGACTCTCGATATGGTTCTTGAGTTCGACCTTTATGGACTCGACTTGAGTTTGCCGCTGTTTCCATTCTTCTATTTGACTCGCATCTCGCTCGAGCTCTTCTTTCTGCTGTTTGATGAACGCGGCCAATTTGAGTGCAGTCTCGCGTCTGTCTTGAAGCTCTTTCTGCAGGCGTTCGTTGTAATTGTCCAGCAAGGCGGCCGCTTCGTTCACCATGGTCGAGTATTGAAGCGCCTCGTTGCGATCGCGAATATTCTTCAGCTCGTTGAGATCGGTGACCTTCTTGGGCAAGGCTGCGATCTTCTGTCGCACATGCGCGTCAGACGAGGCAGAACGCTCGAGACTCTGGATCATGTCGATGAGCTCTTGCGGCTCGGGCGGTTCTATTTCTGTCTGCTTGAGCTCTTGGTTTATCTCTTCGCGGAATGTGCTCTTGGCCAGCGGGCTCTTTTCATTGTCGATTTGGCTCTTGGTCTTTTTATCGGCCGTTGGCTTGCCCGTTTGACTCTCGTCTATTAGTGGCGATCTCAGTTCGGCAGAGATCGCCTGGCCCGAGTGAATCGAAGCTTTTATTTCGGCTATTTTCTCGTCAGAGTAGATGCGTCTGTCTTTCCAGATGTTCAATATTCGCTCCAGAGTGAAACGAACCTTGTCGTCGGCCGACTTGGCCGTGTCGGCGAACGCCTCCGCCAATCTAGTCTCAAACTGCTTCAAGTACTCGTCGCCCTTCTTGCGGCTGTTCTGCAGAATGTCATTGGCCAGGTAGATCAGAGTGAGCTTTCGATCGTGTTTCGCCTCCTTGAGCAGCTCTTTGAGCCAGAGCCCGACCACAAGCTCTGAGTGCTTGCGGTGATGAATGAGCCACAGCGACAGGGTTTGAACACTTTGCTGCGAGTTGTTGAGCTCCCTTAGCTTTTTAAGAAGCGTCGACTCACTGAAGCTCATTTCCTTTTTAACAAAATTTAGTCTCAGGCCGAGAACTAGTTGGTCGGCGAGCTCCGCAACGAGCTCGTCGCTTGAATTTCTCTGTTTTGCACGCGTCCGGATTGAAAGAGGCGTTTATTGTCGGAAAATTAGAAAATGAAAGCAACGATTGGCGGTCGGGCATTTAAAATCAAATTGATCGTCTCCTGCTAGTGACTCTTACTTTCGAGACTTGGGACTCTAATTCTTGTTTCTCTTTCTCTCTCCCTCTTTGTTTCTATTTTCTCTCTAGTTCTAGGTTTGACTCTGTTTGCGCGGAATTCTAATTTAGCCCAAGAAGCATGCAACCGGAAAAGAGAGCATTTTCAAATTGATTCGACTTGAAGAAACGAAATTGCAGAGAAAGAGCTAGCTGAAGGAAAAGAGATTCAATTCTTACGCGGGCGCCTGTGCTCTTCGGGCCACTCCCACGTTTGCGGTACATACGACGTGTAGTTTGTATTGTACAACTGGCTTCGAATGAAATCTTCCAGATTGTCCGGGATTTTGTGCGTGTACGCTTTGTCGTTCTTGTAGAGCCACTCACAGATGTCGCAGGCGATTTTCACGCTCACGTCGCGAATGTTCTTCATCGGCGGGTAGATGCGACCGGTGTTCAAGTCCTCAGTGGTCACTTGTTGGGACAAGCTCTACACGCGACATGGTCATTTCGGAGATTAAACTTGCCACCGACGGCGATTGAACTTACTTCGGCTGCGATAAGGAAAACCTCTTCATCCACGTGAGGCGATGAGGCGACTATGGTTGCGAGTGCGACGCCCGGAAATATGTAGCTGTTGTTACCTTGACTGGCGAACAGGGTCTTGCCGTTGTAATCAACCGGATCGAAGGGACTGCCGCTTGAGAACAAGCATCTGCCTTCGGTGTGGTAGTACGCCTCTTTGGCCGTGCACTCTGCTTTGCTGGTCGGATTGGACAGAGCGAATATGATGGGCCGCTCGTTTAGTTGGGCCATTTTGCGCAACGCTTCAGGCGTGAATATATTGCCGACGCCGGTCGCTCCGATCAACGCGGTCGGCTTCACTTGGTCGATTATGTCCGCCAGATTCTTGCTGGGCCTGAAGCCCTGCTTGGCATATTTGCCCTTGGGACCGAGCAGGTCGCCTTCAGATCTATTGTCGACCAAGAGACCGTCAACATCGACCATGTAAATACGTTGGCATGCCTCTTCGAAGGACAAGTTGGCTCGGCGACTGATGGCCAATGCGACAAGATCGGCTATTCCGCAGGCTGCCTGGCCGGCGCCAACAAACAGGATTCGGTTGTCTTCGATCTTGGTGCCAGTCACCCTCAAACTAGTGAGCAAACCGGCAAGCGCTACGGCTGCTGTGCCTTGAATATCGTCGTTGAACATGCAGTACTTGTGTCGGTACTTTTCTAGGAACCGGTACGCATTGTTGGAAGCAAAGTCCTCGAACTGAATCAGGCAGTTTCGGCCGTACTTTTCCACAACCGCTTCCATAAACTCGTCCATGAATTCATCATACTGCTGGCCAGTGACTCGCTTTTGCCTCAAGCCGATGTAGAGAGGATCGTCAAGCAACGACTGATTATTTGTGCCCACGTCCAGCATGATTGGCAAGCATTCGTTCGGATATATGCCAGCCAGCGCGGTGTAGAGTGACAGTTTGCCGACCGGTATGCCCATTCCGTAGCATCCAAGGTCGCCGAGACCCAGAATACGCTCACCGTCAGTGACTACAATCGCCTTTGGATTGAACAGAGTTACGCTGCCATTGGCCGCAATCAATTTATATACAGGGGTCTATTCTCACCTTCACCCTCTGCTCTGGCCAGTTGTTCAACACATCGTAAATGTGTCCCTTGTCGTGAATTGTGATGAACAGACCTCTGGGTGGCAAACATGAGACAATTCAGCGGAAAGCTGAGCGTAGACTTTTGACAGACCTCGAGCGTCTGAATGCGATACCGTATCGTTGACAAGCAAGACCGACTGTCGGTGTGTAGATGATCGGCATCAAGAGTTCAAGGTTGTCCATGAGAACTTTGTAGAACAGCTTTTCGTTTCTGCAGGCCCCATCCGCAAGCAATTATTGATTTCATTTCGAACAAAATTCGGCATTCGACGTACCGATCCTGAAGATTGATGAGATCAATGTAGCGGTCAAGGTCATCTTGTTCGCGATGAAAATTGGTCATGATTCGCAGGGCTTGCACTTCCTGGGAAAGAACGGCCGGCGGGATGAGGCCTTGTATGCCGAGCAGTTGACGTTCTTCGATTGTGAACGCCATGCCCTTCGATTGGATAAACCGGTTGAACGAGAGCAGTCCAGCAAACGGCTAAGCAAAATGCTGCACCTTAAAGAGACTGGGACTACGCAGAAGCTCGACTCCCTTGATTTGTGAACGCGGCTTGGGAAGTCGGTCTTTGAGGTCAATCGAGCGATTCCTCATCTTTTCACTCGAACTCGAATGAAACGAGTTTTGAGCTTCGCACGGAAGAAGCATGGAGCAGGCGTTGTTGCCTGCAACAAGTCGCGGCAGGTTCTTTCTCAGATTTTGCATCTCAAAGTTTTGCCTTCTTTGGCCTCTATCTCTCGCTTGAGTGCTGCGAAATTTTTCTAAACGAATTGACCAGCGCATTTCAGTTGCGAGCTGAAAAAATTCGAACGCAGACAGAAGTAGAGCCACGATTCGCGTCGTTGGGAGTCGCGGGCTTCTCGCAGTTCGGTTCATATTTGCAACCGACCACCGATCTATATTTGCATAAAGCGTCGACAATATGCGCGTCATAAGCAGCTTCAGCACAAGCGCGCGCGCACACACACGCACACAGATGAATCGGAGCATTTGTTGCAAAATGCCTCAAACATTTGAACAAATTTGCCAGGTCGCATTTAAAACTTTCCTCGAGGAGTGGAGGGCGTGTCCAAGTTGGTTCTCAATGCCTGCTCTGCTGCTGCTACCTGCTCCATTGATCAACAAGACGGTTTAAAATGACCGACAGACAAATTTGGCCTTTTCTCGGACTTTTCTAAATATAGAAACCGCGTCTATAAAATAAGGCGCAGTTGCTCTCATACATAGACTTTGAACTTTGAACAAATTAAATTTGAGAGTTTTAGTCATAAATCATTTTGAGACAGACTGAGTTCGAGATTAGTCGAATAAGTTTCAATTTTGAAAGACCCAGCCACAATTTGAGTGAATTTGAGATCGAAGATACGAAAGAAATGAAAACGTTCAGCCAAGATGATTTACTGCCCGAGTTGCCGGTGCCAGCACTCGAGCAAACTCTGGCCAAGTACTTGGACTCGGTGAGACCGTTGGTTGCGAATGAGCTTGAATTTGCCAAGACACAACGCCTTGTTGAGGATTTCGCTCGCACTGACGGACCAAGGCTTCAGTTTTTGCTGAACGAGAGGGCGCGACAAAGACGCAATTGGGTTTGCATTTCTATCAATCCGTTTGCATTACTAGGCACTTGAAATGAAGAGTCGAAATTGAAAAGCTCGAAGACTGGTGGCTGGATGCTGCCTATCTCTCTGGCCGATATCCGGTCGCACCGCACGTAAACACTTGCGGCTTTCTGGCGCATGAGAATATTCAAACCGAACGAATCGAAGAATTGGAAAAGCTCGGCATCGACTATCAGCTGGCGGTGACCGCAGCTCAAACACATTTTTACAACAAATTCTTTGACTTACTCAGACGGTGAGTGAAAAGTGAACGTGGCAAATTGGACAGACTGACCGATTGTGCAAAGACAAGCGATTCCTCCTCATCAATCGCGCTCCAGCTTCTTGTCCATGGACCAGCTTGCTCGCTTCTACTGCACTTGTCGAATTCCGGCACCTGGAACCGATCGCCTCAAAATATCGTTCAAGACAGGTGACTTTCACATGTGCAACAAAGCTCGGCACTTTGAGCAAAGCAGGCTTCCTAGTCGACCAGGGCGAGTGTCCGTCGCACATTGTAGTCATTTACAGATATCGATTCTTCCAGATTCGAGTCTATCGACCAGATAGCGACACCCTACTGACGCCCAACGAGCTTTACGCCCTTCTAAAACAGATCAGACAACAATGTGTCGCGTACGGATGCGGAGTGGGAGCGTTAACGGCCGACAATAGAGACACTTGGGCCAAGGTTTAGTCAGTCGAATTCTCCTCTGACATAAGCGACCAAGTTTCTCATTTTCTGAAAATAGAATAGAGACCATCTGATTGAGATCGGTGTTCAGAACGAGGCGAGTTTGAAGAGTATCGAAGAGGCGTTGTACACGATTTGTTTAGACGACGATTCGGCCATTGATTTAGACCAAGTAGGCCAAGAAGAAGAAGAATCATTTTCAGATGGACAAAAAGTGACCCCGCCATCTTGAGCTTGTTTCAATCTCGTTGAAGAAAAATCCAAAAAATCGCTTCTTTGACAAGTCCTATCAGGTGATTGTGGCCAAGAACGGAATCACTTCGTCAAACAGCGAGGTAGGTCTTTTCGAGCCCGCCTTGCCTGCTGAGACGCTCATGACCCGCTCATAATAAACAGCACTCTCCTTTAGACGGTTGGACTAATCAGCTAATCAGCAAAAAATTTCAATTTTCAAAAAATTTTCGACTTTAATTCTAGGCATCGCATCCGGCACCATCAGTCACTTCGTGATAAAAAATCTTGAAAAGTTTGACTGGAAAAGAGTAAGCTCGTAAGAACGAGATGGCAGTCGCAATTCTAACCCAAAATGCCCTCATTAAAAGATCGGATCGTTAGACAGCCCTGTGCCAGCCGATAAGCTCGTCAAAGAGCTTGAGTTTCGAGTCGATGAGAAAATAAAAGAGGAAATAGACAGATGCGAGCGTTTATTCTTACGATCAGTAAATTTAGTCTAATCTTCCCGCTTTGTTGCGAACCACTAAGTTGAGTGACACCGAAAGGCGGAACCGCTTCAAGTAAAAATCTTGTCGCTTGCGAAATTGACCAAGGACGAGCTAAAGCGGCTCCGAGTCAATCCCGATACAATAACTCAAGTTTGCATGCAGCTGGCTTACTTCTACGCGCACAACAAGCAAGTCAAACTCAGTTTGAGTCTCTTGGTCTGCCTCCTTAAAAGTTGCCTCCTACAAAGGCCGGCAGCCACTTATGAGACAGCCACACTTCGCTCGTTCTATCACGGTCGAACAGAGACTGTGCGATCGTGCACTTCTGAAGCGGTCGAGTTCTGTAGATCGATGCTCTCCGACTTTTCTGATCGATCCAAGGTATTCGCCCATCAATTTGATTTTGCCCGGCGATTTCAAGTTTGCGCGATTTAGCGGCCCGCTCTCAAGTCGATGTTCTTGAAGGCGTGCGCCAAACACGACCAGCTGATGAGCGAGGCTCGAAACGGTCAAGGCTGCGACCGACATCTCCTCGGGCTTTTAATGGCGGCTCGCGAGCTTAAATTGCCCACGCCGGCCTTATTCACTGACTCGTCGTTTGCATTGAGCGGAGGCGGAGGCAACTTTGTAATCAGCTCAAGCTGTCTGGGCTACACCAACATAAACGGAACTTGTGCCCCGTTCATTACGGACGGCTACACGATGATCTACTGCTTTCCTCCTGAAGGGTGAGAGCCAATTTTAATTTACCTTGAGGCCTGATTTAATCGCTCTTGCAAAGACTCACTTTTGGCTTAGTGATCAACTCAAACAGCAAAGAGACGAGCTTGGATTTGATAAGCCAAACATTGAATAGGGCGTTCACAGACGTGCTCAGCTTGTTTGAGCCCAATGCGAATATTTAATTTCTTCTTCTCTCTCTCTCTCTTTCTACGGTTCCATTCGAGTCTTTAGTTTAATGACTTTCTTTTTTTTTTTATTTAAAGACGTTCGCTTGCCACTCGCTCGGTGTGATCGGCTTCTCTCTTTCTTTGTGAATAAAAGCAAAAGGCGGCACACAGAAGAATTTATCGTTAAAGATTTCAAAGAACATCGAGAAAGAGTGTTTATGTAGCGCGCGCCCTGGTGGCAGCTCTTCGGCCGACCTGTGCCTGGAAGCCAGTTTTGATGCTGGTGACCGAGCATGTAGCTCCGCAAGCTTCGCATTTCAAAAAGAACAAACGCTCCTCTTTAACGAGATTGGTGTTTGGCGAACGGCATGTATGGCATGTCACATACTCCTCTACAAATGGCAAATGGCTCAAATGACGAAAAGAATCGAGGGCGGGTGAAGGCACGCTTACTGATGTATCGACGAAGAACGTTTTCGATTTGTTTCTGCTGGAATTTGCCTTTGATGATGAGCTGCTGCTTGTTTCCGTCAAGAGATCCGCTTTAGAACGCGATGTGAACAAAAGTTGATGATAAGATTTTGTTCAAATTATTGTATTCACCTGGTGCCCAACTCGACCAGAAGAAAGTTGAGCATATGCTTTTCCTGACGACGAAGACTTGATACAAAATGCTGATGCTTTTCTGAATGGCTCGAGGTGACAGAGAGAATGGCTCACATTTGACACATGGACGCAAAGTTGGCGAACGAGGTTTTCTTGGCGCCGATTCTGTACACTTGCGGTGGCTGCATTTTGAAGCAAACCTTCTCGCCCGTGACCAGATTCGGATTCTTCTCTCGCATGATGTTGAACACTCTTGTCAGCAGCTCGTCGTATGTGTAGTCTCGCTCGCTTCCCATCCAGTTGCTGCCGCCGTCAGTGGCCGACAGCTGATTTTGCGTTTCGCGAATTTTGTTTGGGTCTAGATTCGGGTCGTTGAACTTAAAGAAAAAAGAAACGAAATCAGATATTGGAGAGCTCAAAAAAACAACGACGGCTCACCTCAACTTCTCCTTGCTCGTCTTCAAACTTCACTTTGCCCTTGTCCTTCTTTTTCTTTTTGCCGAAATCAAACTCGCCAGTGGACGCTTCTTGGTCTTGCTCGGCAGCTTGAGGCTCCGCTGTTGATTGGCCTTCGCTGGCCTCTACTTTGGCGGCCTCTTCTTCTTGCAGCAGCTCCTCCTTGGTCTTCTTCTTTTTCTTCTTCTTGCCGAAGTCGATGACCTTCGATTGAGTGCCCGATTAGCCAGCCGCCACTCACCATGCCCGTCACTGCCCCTCTTCACTTACATCAGCGTCTGGCTGAGCTTCAATCGCCTTTTCCGGATCGGTCATTCTATTTTAATCGATTTTCTTTCTGACTCTATCTGGGTATCGAAAGATAAGCACTCAAAATTCTGTTTGCGAATTATATTTAGAAAAAAGGCTTTAAAAATGAGCACACACAATTGCGAGGCAGACGCATGTAGATTCGCAAATGCTGAACACATTGTTCACGGGTCAAATGTGTTGCCCTTGCCTCATCTTTGTGCAGTTTTAGCTTTCCTTTTGTTTAATATTTCTGATTCAAATGCAACATTTGCGCGAAATTATGCAATCACAAGTCGAGTCGTACAAAACCGACTGCCAGATTATCGGATCTCCCGGGTCTCTCTTTGAACCGAACAAGATTTACCCAATTCGAATTTTATTTTTCCTCTTCAGTTTCTCCCTTGCAATCTTAATCTCAAACAGGCGTCTTTTATTAACGCACTACGTAAAATATTCGGCAAATTTTGAAAGTCTTTGAAGATTCCCGCAGAAAACTTGCTATAGTATTTATATAGAGCCAGTTCAATGGCTTTACTTTCTATTCTCCCTCTTAAACACAACCTTCTTCCTGGCCTCCAAGGATTTTTTCGCGATATACTTAAGTAGGCAATTGGAAAGAGAGGAAAAGCCAAACAGCTGCCTCACCTCAGCTGCCTTCTCCTTGAAACACAACTTTGCTCTTGTCTTTCCTTTTCGTTTTACCAAAATCTGATTCATCTCCGGACCCCGGCGTCCTCTGGTCCTCTGCTTGAGACTTGACTTGACAAATGAAGTTATGTGCAGGTTTATCACCTTTTCACTTGTGAGCAATATTTGCTTTCTTTTTGCCTAAATTTCACATTTCCAATTAAAGTGCAACATTCGCATGAAATGATGAAATCAGAAGCCGCGTCAGGGTCATACAGGCAGCTAGACTTTCTTGGTCACTGAACGATTATTTGAATTCGGCAAGGACAATCGACTTTTATATTCTTTAAGAAAATTTTCTTTTTGAAGGTTTTTCATTTCAACCTTTAGTTCTCGTCCAATTGTTGGCTCTAATAATGAATAAGCGAATTGATTCGACGCAGGTTCGAGGCTCTGGCAGTTAGAAGGGAAATTTACATAAAAAAGGGCCAAGAAAACGCTGAGCAAATAAACAGGCAATAGAGTCGCACTTGACTCGCGTCAAGTCAATTTAATAAGGACGAGGAATAGAAAATGCCGAGGCAGAGCAAAGCACCGGCGTTTATGTCAGTTTAAGCCGCAGCAGCACTCGCCCGGGTCTAGATATTTTCTGGCACGAATCGATCGCTCCGGCTTCAAAGCGCCACCAACAAAAACAAAACAAGCACGTAAAGCCCTAGCGCTGGTGTTCGCAACCGAGCATAGTTTGTCTAGAAAACATAAACGCTCGTGCGTGAGGAAGCCAGGCCAGTTAAAAGAATTGAAACAAAAAGATTGAGTAAAATAGGAGGCGCTTGTCGACAATCAGGCGAGGACGAACAAAAACCAATTAGGCGAACCAAGCAGTCGGCCCCGGACGACGATTATTGATTTAGTCCGACTGCCACTTTGTTTCTCAGCCATGAGCACACTCTGCCCGCCGCTGGGCGCTCCTGTACAACGAAGCAAAAGCAATCTGATCATTTTTGATCCGTTCATGTCGAGGGACAGGAGGCAGAAGCCAACTCATCTTCCTCAAATAAATCAGGCGTCTGGCGACTCGGTCAATAGATCAAAGCCCCGAGTCCGAATAAAAGCGCATCATCAACAGCAAGCAAATCAACAGCATCAGAGCGCCAGTGTGCGCTTGACTGATTTTATGAGCCAGTCAAGTTTGAAGCAGTCGAGGAACAGTCTGGCATTTAAAAGCGAACTAAACATAGTCGGCTGTCTGGACGAGCATTTGCAGAACTTACGATCTGACGCTCGATGCCATAACACGCGTATTCTGTCGAGGTCGTCGAGATTGAAATTGTGGAAGCCAGAGCAGCTAGATCGCTTACAGACTACATCAACCAGCTCGTACAATTCAGGCTCAAATCTGAACGACGAGTGGTCATCGCAGAGCTCATTCACCACCGCCTCTTTCAATCATCGCAAGTTCTGCCTTCAAGCTCAGCTGAACGAAGCGTTCAATCGGCAGAACGCGTTGATAAATCCGCCCTGCACGCCATTGCAATCCTTTCGTGTGCCATAAAAATGTTCAATAAAGAGAAAAATTGTATTCAAGAATAAAAAAAAAATTAAGGGACTTGGCGGAAAGGAGGAGCAGGGAAAAGAAAAACGCTCGAAAAGGGAGAAAGAAGCGTAGAGTGGTCGGATGTAAACTCTCAGGCTTTGATTGCTTGCGTGTTCCAAAGTGATGGAAATCAGGCTGTCAATATAGCGCGGAAATAAGGACACAGGAAAAAAGGAGCAGTTGAGGGGTGAATGAACCGAGAAGAAGTGAAGAGATACGAACGAGTGGGGGGGGGGGCGAGGCTGGGGCGCTTGTTAAGAGGGCACTTGAATTACTCGGGTTCAGCTCAATTGGAAATAGGGTTCAGAAAATGGCCAAATTTCAAAGCGATGCTGTTCACGGCTTTGGCGACAGAAGACGATGCTGCTCAGTTGGGTCCGACTTGTGATCAGGCAGCCGAGTGCTCGGGCTTCTCTGATTCTCGTTTGTTTGGTCAAGGGCAGCAGGCTCTCCTGACTCCGGCCTAGTGAGCGGCTCTTTTGTCTGTGCCTCGGCGCTGTTTGAATCCGCTCGCTCGACTCGGCCGTGTTCACACGCATTCTCTTCGGACTGCTGGTTCTTCGCCTGCATATATACAGAGTCGGCCTCACCAGGATCGCCGACGGCCAACGGCGTGATCTCGCCTTCTTTTTGCGTTTCGCGCCGCTTTAAGTTGGTGCGATCGCGAATGTTGGTCGACACGGACGAACGATTGCGGCCTCTGTTAACAAACGAGCCCAGACGCGCCATGTTCGGATTATGCTGCAATATTTTGCGGTCGATCTGCCGCAAAAGCTCGTCGCGCACTTCTGAGTTGAAGAACACATAAATGAGCGCAATCAAGAAGCCCTAAGAGAGTGCACAGAATGCGTTTGATTTAAAATTGGCGCTGCCTGGCGATTATGGCGATCTACTCACCTGAAATGAACTGCAAATAATTTCGAAATAGAGCCGCACCAACTCGATTGAAATGGGCAGCTTGCTGGAGACGAACGGCTGCCAAACACTGAACGCAATGTAATATGTACTGAACAACGGCAACAGGATGAGAGTCGACTTGGCCAGTTTGCTGTTTATTTGGTTGAATATTTGAAATCGCGCATGAGTTAGGCTTCGAACAAGCATGCAAGACTTGGCATATTTACACTCTGTAGCGGTGGTGGCGCGGATCAACAAAATTGCTCTTTTTCAATTTATTGCGAAGTACCCAGAAGATGATTATGAAGAGCACAAAGTCGAGCTTTCGTCGAGAGTTTAAGGCCAAAGTTAAGGGCAGAGAGTTGATAGGCAATTACTGTGATCAAAAGCACTTGCGGCACCACGTAGAGATAAGAGAACATCGTCTGTGTGTTCCAGCATCTTTTGAATTGTGTTTAGAAAAAAGAGAGTCGGGCAGAGTGAGAGGGGCGCTTACGAATTGGGATTGCCCCAGATGGCCATCGACACTATGAACGGCACAATCCAGATTAGAGGAGCCACTAAACAATTGCGGTCGGTTGAGAGCGAGTTGGTGCCGTCGAAGGGAGAACTTACGCCAGCCAGCCGCGATGTACAATTTGTAATTGTTCTTCTCGTTGAATGTAGAAATCGACACCAAAGTGTTGAGATAGAGCGCTTCACAGAACACCATAACGTGATTACTCGATTCGGCGTATCGGTGAATTGACATGAGAGTTTTGCATTCCCAATGCTAGACGAGGCGCAGTTCAATCGAACAATCAACGCAAAACGGTTGGAAAGGCTCAACGTACCGATACGTTCTCGTTCATCATGACTTTTTTCAAGCCCGGCTCGAGAATCACGTCCTTGGGAAAGCCGACAGAGTAGACCCAGAAGGTTTCTTTTATAAGATGCGATATACAAAACAGAAGGAAGGAAGCGAACAGGTTGACGTGAAGAATGTTGCGCGCACAATGTAGACGCCTGTCGATTTGAAACATTGATTTGAATGAGCAGACAAGGCCGTGTTGACTCGGGTCACTTACTTAAGCATAAGAAGCAATAGAATCGCCGATATGAGCGAGAACAAGGACATTGAGCTTCCGATTTTGCCGATCAATTTCAGAGTCTTCAAGTGACGCTTGAAACGCAAAAGATTCGATTGAACGAGCGAGCCTGTCAGCTAAATGAGCAACTCACGTCTAAAATGTCGCGGTCGACATCTTTAACGCAGTCCTTGTAGTCGGTGTACGACGAGCCGTTCATTCCGCTTTTTGTTTGCCAAGTGCCGTCCGACTCGCAGTAGCGTTTGGCCACGCCGTGTGCGTTCTCGAATCCGATGAACCAGTGCGGACACTCTTGATAGGCCCATTTGCCGGCAGCTGTCTCTGGCCAGCAAAGAATGCGGTCGAACAGTTTTGGACACTTGGGCGCGCTTTGGTCAATCTCGGCCCCGTTTTCCGCTGGCCGCTTGCATTCCTCGCTGTTTTTGTCAATATTCTCCATCATGACCGCCTTCTTCTCGTCCATGATCTGTTGGACGTTGCCGGTGATGAATGGCAGCGAATCAGGCTCGAAATGGCGCAAAATTTACCCGTTGGTTAAGTGCTTCTTCTTCTTCTTCAATTTGATGAGCATCGTTCTGTGCCAGACATCGGCCAGTCAACAAGAAGAAGACCAAGAAGGCGGTTACGCATCGCCCCACGCTGCTTCTGCTCATTCTGGCTTTGGATTGGAGTATTGTTCAAAGTCGATGCTCTTGGCTCAGGCAATATTCGACGATGTACTTGCGGCGAACGTCATTCTTGGCCAGAAATGCTAAACAGAAATTCAATTTACAACTGAGATGGTTGATTTTACACTCTCAATAAATTATTCGCGCTCTCTCTCTTTCTGGCTCTTTGTTCTTTTTCTCTTAAATTGCTGCGGTCTTGCAAATTCACTCACAGCACAGCAAGCTGATTCTTGAACTGATTCTGCTGCGAAGCCGAACCAAACCCGACGATGGTGTAGATGATGATGACGACAAAGACGCGTGAATGTATTTGATAGATTTCGTCGGTTGATCACTTAAAGCGCGATCCATACCAGCAACATGGCAGCTGATTGAATTTGTTTGCGTGGGCGGGTTTGATAGAGAGGCAAGACGTAGTCGATAGCTTCGATCAAAATACAGGTGAGCGTACAAATACAGACAAGCGCGGCCAAGGAGGCACATTGCTCTTTGCCACTCTCCCTCTCTTTACCGCCCTCTTCTTCCCTCTCTCGCTTTCTCTCTTTTGCCTGTGTTTGAATTCGTCTACTGCTCGTGACGTTAACTCGCTCTACTGATGGACTCATAGGGCCTGCATGAATGAGTGTGCGATTGAGCGAGCGAACGGAAAGAAACCGAAGAAGAAGAAGATGAAGAGCATGAATGAGGAGAAAGCGCACACTCTGCGCACACGACAAAGTAATTCAAGAACCTCCTCATCTCGAATGATGACTTTTCTATTCGAGCTCATAACGAGCTCTACTTGACTTATCGCCAACTGTCTAATAATCTTGCTCGTACGCACCACATCACACAAACGGGCAAAAAACAATCAAACTGGGCGAGATTCTATCTCATCCTCGATCAAGCATAAGACGAGGTGCAGGTGAACAGCGACTATCTTTTGCCTGTGCCTCTATGTGTGTGTGTGTGTGTGTGTGTATGAATTTAGATAAGACCTTGGTGATGTATTTAACGAACGGTTCGTCGACACAACGCACCAGCGGGCCGAAATGTTGAATTTCGAGGCGTAGACGAGTGAGCGGCGCCAAACGTAAAGGGTTTGAAATCAACGCATGCAATTCGATAATTTAGCAACAAGCACTCGCCTGACACCACATCCCGCCCGGTCGACTAAAGAGACAAGCGCCAGCCTGTATCCTTCATCCATCCGGCCTTTACATAAACTGGGCCACGCTTGCTTGGACTTGATTGGCCCCGCTTTTATGTTCGTAATTTGCTTGATTTGATTGACTCGGTGTAAGGTGCAGGAAAGAGGCCGAGAGAGAGACAGAGGAGTAGAAAATGAGAAACAAAGAATTCTGATGAAAATTTAAAACGCTGCCCTCGAGTAGAGAGGCAACGCAATGAGTGACAAGGTCCCGTTCAAATCTTAATTATGCTTTATCTCAGTCAAAGCTCGTGCAATTAAACCGGTCTCTCTATCGCCAGTTTTGTTCGCTCGCTCGCTAGCTCTCTGTCGATTTGCTGAACACAGATGCCGTGAATACGATGACAAATGCTTTTTGCTGCAAACTGCCGGCATACATGTGAAAATATATATTTGAGTGTGTGTGTGTCTAATTTTTTGATTAGATCGCATGCTGGTGGAAAAATGTCCAAAAATTCAATAATCGGAAACATACTCGACATGTCAGTCAACAGTGGGCTAAATGGGCTTGTTTTCAATGATTCTTGAATCTTGCACGAATGGCAACCAGCTCAAGTAGACGCACGCAAAACACTCTTATCAAATTATACGCGAGCCTCGCATTAAGATAAAAATAAATATTAAGCCGTCTGCTGGCTGCCATGTGCGCGGCGACCGTTTCGCTCAAAACGACACCAATAAACTAGAATGAGATAAGCTTCAAGAAAAGGCTCAACGGATTGAATGTATCCTCGATTCACGCAATTTGACGACATCATTTGGCCGAAGCATAGTTCTTCATTTAAGAATCTACAGCTCACATGAATGCGCGAGAGAATAAACAAATGAAAGGTTCAGAAATAGGGAGCCAAATGACGAGCTCGATCCACTGATCTCTGATCGACCCGTCTGATCGGGCTTTTCCTTCGCTGATCTCGCTTCTTAGGTTTCCAATCGCTGCCAAACGGTCGGCGGCATCGGCAATAATTATGCTCGGTGATTTGCGTAAGAGCGCCTCTAGCCAAAGCGAATCGGTTTGGTTCGCTAGCTGGCTGGCTGGGCTCCTATTTTCTAAAATTCGAAATGTCATTCTCAAATAATGAACGGATTTCGTTCTGCCATCTGCTGCTGCCATCAGATCTTTTCACTTCCTCTTTCTATTTCTCTTTTTGTCTTCTCCTTTGGCTTTTCATTCTTCCTCTCACTGGCTCACATTGAAACAAAGAACAAATGAATGAATCAAACGCAATCTGGCCCACTCTCTCTCTCTCTGGTTCTCACGCTGCCTCGCTCTTTCTTTTGTGTTTGGCCGCATTCATTCTAAAAATGTAAACCTTATTATAAAAATCGACAGACTGGCGCGAACAGGTCGATCGATTTTTATCCAATAATGAATTATGAGTTATCTAATCAAGGCAGGCATCTAATCCGTTTTCTTATTATAGGAGCTCTAGAAATCTGCGCGCGGTGCGTCTCTTTTGCTTAAATAGCTGTTGTCAATGAATATGCTTCAGAGCACTCATGTGCGTCAAGGATTTCGAGATACTGTTGTGTCTTGGCCCGTTGGCGGTAAGCGCACGCAAAGGAATTAATGCCTCTGATTGATGATCATGACGAATCACTTGATGGCTAGTGCGCCTAAAGACTGCTTTGTGTAAGAGCAGTCGGCCGTTGCACTCGTTGGCACAATAAACCAAAATCAAACAGCTCATACACATTGCGGCAGAGTGGTTCTCTTAAAAGACGATGCCCGCCAAGTTGCAGAGCTGCACAACAAGCCGCTCGCAGTGGGCCAGGGCGGATTCAATTATCCACAGCGCTCAATTAAAAAACGTCTCAAGCTGAGTGAAAAGAGGCACTGCAAGCGTCAGGTGGATTGCAATCGTTCTTTAAAACAATCAACACGTTGCCCCTTTTTCGGTCTCTTTTAACTGAGAATGCAAAAAAGCAGAAATGAGAACGCAAACAATTCTGGTCGCGTGTTTATTTTTCTCTTCATCTAATGCATTCTGTTTGCTCATGTAACCCTGTCATGCAGTGGCCCACTATCAACAGTGCCAGTGTGTGTGTGTGTGTGTGCACAATTCTTGAGCAATCAGAGAAACCTTGGAATTGTGTGATTCTGTGCGCTTGATTCGGGTAAAAGAAGAAGCCAAACGAAAGAGAAAACGATGTTGGGACACCAGGTTGAAACGCGCGAGGCTCTTGAATAAAAATGTTGTGCTCGAGTGAACTTTGAAACAATCGGCTTCAATCAGATGGGCAGATGCGTTCTGACACATCGCTCGCTATTTGCAGCTTATCTCAGCTCAGTGTGCTCTATTCTTAAACAGAACTGAAGCTTGCTGAGCGAACATGTTGCCAGTTTATAAGTGCCCTTAGTGGAGAGAGGCATGGTGCAATCGCGCGGCAATCTCATCGCTCTCCAACGGTTCACTGAGCTCGGCTGCAGGTCAATTTCACCGCACACAACTGATAACTAGCTACAAGCTATCTTGGCCAATTTCACCGCCATATCTAGCCAGAGATAGAGAATCGACTCAATTTTGATTGTTCGATGCTTTCTTTGCCCTCTTACGGTCGATTGAAGTTGCAATACGCCACTAGACTCACATTGGCTGCCTCTTTGATTATATTTCGCTTCTCTCTACCCGTCTGAAGTTTCTCTTTTGTTCCTTTTACTTTGGCGGAAAAGGTCTCGATTCTGCTGCCGACGATGATGATGATGATGATTTCTATTGAGCGCTTCTTGTTAATTCTCGACTCACTTTCCCCAATCTCTCGCTCTCTCTCTCTCTCTCTCTTCATCTCTCGCACTCGTACTCTCTTTAATTCTCTTCGTGCCGAGTTTATTTGTTGGCAGAAAAAACACTTTCACGCGTGCAGCATCACAAGGCGCTTCTTGTTTAGGGCAAGAATTGCTCTAAACGCGCATTCAATATAAATTTCACGCTTCATTATCTAAAACTGGCTTATCGAGCCGTGCAGATTAAATACGAGTAGCAGGCAACAGGCGCAAGTAAATACTAGAGAGAGAGAGAGACAAATCGATGCTAATTTTAACCCGACGACTGAAAGCAGAGATAGAAATGATGCCTTAGCTTCCGTAGTGTGGCGCTCAATTAAGATTTAAGATCCGCTCGCTTGTTGCTCGTCTGAGGACGCGATTATCATGCATTTGCACATTTCGGTCGAGTTGGTGCGAAATTCGTTAAGCAGCCTGTCTTAATTAGATCTAATCCAAATAGGATGCAAATCGACAAGCGATCTGCAAATCCGCTTGCTGCTTCGCTTTTCTGACTCTCTTTGCACTATCCATCTTCTTGGAATTTAATTACAAGATTCAAACTGAAAGCGGCTTACATGTCCGTTTGTTGGCTTAACAAACCAGTGCGGGACCAAGTTAGACGATCCTATTCGATGCGTCAGTTGGCGTTCTCTCACCCGATTGATTGTTTTTTGCTTGCGTTCAAAAAAGCAACAAAATCTGTTTTGAATTATGTCAACCCGGACACATTTTGGCGTCTGTCTGTCTGGCTGTCGACTTGAAACAAGCAAAGAGCAAATGAATGGTGAAATCGTTTATTTCATCGTCTAAAAAAGGTAATCGGCTGAGACAGATGGAAAGAGTGAATGTGGTGCTAGGTGGATGAAGTAGGCGCTAACTGTTGAACTGTTGAATTCAAATAGGCGTTTAACAACTGAACGAGCTTTTCGAACGGACTGTCTTGCTTGGCAATTTGCTCGACTGCGGTGATTATTGCCTGAATCTGGTGCCTATCTTCAAACTGTTTGCTGAACTCGACCACGGCCATGTAGAAGACGGCCCTGTCGACCGCCTCCAGCGAGCAGTGCCGGCTCAGCAAGAGCGGAAAAGCAGACTTGAGCCAGCGGTTGCAGCTGGCGCTCACAAGCAGACACGAAGTGAGCCAAACCGACTCGCGAGTGTTGCCCCGCTGAAGGAAGTTGGACAGCGAGAGTAAACACCACTCCTGAATGAGGGCGTCGAGGCCTCTTTCCTGCAAGAGATCAAAGCATTTGTAAACGATAAATGCAACTGCTTCGGGATAACTGTGCTGGGCGCTGTTGAGAAACTCGGTGACCAGCTTGTTGAGCAGATCGTGCGGCGGCAAAAAGTCACACATGAGCCGAGGCAGCAGACTGGCGTAGATGCTCGCCTCTCGAGCGGTGCTGCTGTTTTTCATCTTCTCGAAAAACGAAGTGGCCACCTCGAGCACTTTGAGCAAATGCGACTGAAGCTCAGGCTGAGTGCTCAGCTCGAGTATTTGCGGAAAGCCGGAGATCTTCTCGCTGCCGATCGTGTCCTTGCTCTGCGATTTGGACAAATCGTTGCCCGTGCTTATCGACGAGTTGGACGCGGACGACGAGACGGCTTGTCCAGACGAGTCCCGTCTCACGCCCGAGTCTGAGCGACGGCCCAGACGAACTATGTCATACCAGTAGTTCATGTTCTTGCTCTGGTCTGAAGAGTACAGATTGGTGATGATCAGCGAGGTCAAGCACAGCGATCGCTGCTCATCGAAACGGGACGAAAACACTTTCTCAATGGAGCTCACCTCGTACGAGGGCACCATGCTTGACAGCAGCAGCCGTTCCAGGCCCAAATAGAGTTGATAGAAGAGAAAGTAAGGCGTGACTGGGTCGTTCATTATTTCGTAGGTTTGCTTTATGAACGTGCCAATGAATGTCGGCGCGTCCTTGATCGCGTCCAAGCAGTTCTCGATCATGTAGAATCCGGCCGACCAAAGTTTGCTAATATAGCGCGCGTAATTGCCTAGAACGAGTCCGTCCTCTTTGACCAGAATGATCTGCTTGCACAAGTGTTCGGTGATTCGGCGACATTCGTTCACCTCGGACATGTAGCCGTAGCTGATCACTTCCAGCCAGACGATCAGGCCGTGCACAGTTGCCTCTTTGATAGAAAGCGCGTTCGACTTGAAGCCGGCCTCGAACACTTTATTCAGCCGCTCAAGGTCTCTGTTGGACACCGCCTCGTGCTGAGTGGCGTATAGACAGCTCCTGCAAAGGCATTCGGTGTAAACGGCGACCGCAATAAGCGAGTCGCTGGTCAAATCGCTTGTTTGCTCCTCTTGAAGCACAAACGCGTTGTACCACTCGAACGAGAGGAGTTTGTCGAGCAGCTGCTCGTACTGGTGTTTAGAATCAAACAGGCAGTTGGCCAGATAAGAGATTGACTTGAGAATAGTGTGCTTGAGTTGGAGGCACGGATGCCGATAGAACGACTCGTAATAGTCCAACACGGTTCTGAGCACCGAGGCCACGTCCAGATTGTTTCGATTGAATGTGCGTCTGACCACAACAGGCTCGCCAGCGCTCGTTTGCTGGTTCGATTCGGCGCCTCGGAACAAATCTGTGTCCTCGGCGAGTAGCTCGCCCAACTTCTCCAGCAGCTTTCTGGCGCCTTGACTCACTGGCGAGGACTCGTCATCTGCTGCATCACCGTTGCTCTCATTGTTGTGGTTGCCGCTTTGAACATTTGGCACGACCGGAAGGTTCCACTGGCCCATAAACTTGAGCAGGCCCTCGAGAGCGATCTGCGAGTAGTCAAAGTAAGAGTGAGCATCAGACGGCAAGTTTGAAATCAGAGTGCGCTCGATGTTGGTCGAGAAAAGTAGATTGTGATCTCGCATGCTGAGCCGGGCCGATATTTGCATGAGCTGTCCGAGCGGGTCTCGGCTGTCTGGCTCAAAGCTCTTTCGGCTGCGTTCAATCTCGTCGATGAGAACCGGATCGAGCATGAACAAAACGTTCGAGTTGTTGGCCACCAGCGCGCAGTTGAGCTGAGCGAACGTGTTCAGGCGGCTGTGCGATTCGACGATGCGTTTTATCTGACAATACTGGCGACCGATTTGCTTCTGCATGAAGGGCGGCACTTTGTTTCGGCTGACTTGCTCGAACAGACTGTTCAATGTGGAACCAGATTTGGGCGTGAGCGTTGAATTTATCAGCCAAGTGGACAAGCCCTTGATGACTAGGCAGATGCATTTGTTGCGCTCGCGCACCTCTTCGAGCGGCAGCTGCGTGTCTATTCGCTCGCCTGCCTCGAGCGAGATCGGCAGGCTGTAGTCTTCGGTCATGTTGTGCAGCAGAGTGAGCAGGTTAACGTATTCGTACTCAAACTGACTGCGCGACACCCATCCCACACTCAGCATGTGATTGAGATGCTCGCGTAGAACATCGGCTTCTCGAAGATGCTCGACAGGCGGCAGAGCGCTCGAGTCGGACGGCAGAAGATGCTTGTATTCGATTTTAAACGACGCCGAACTCCACAGCGTGAGCGGAATTCGCATGAAGCGTTCAATCACCGGCATTCGGCAAAGTCCCAGATAAATGCCTTGAATCAAGTCGACGAACGGAAGCTTGGCCTTCAAGTCGCTGCTTTGCTCCAGCAAGTTCGTTTGACTAGATGTCTTGCTGGACGTGTCCTCGCTCACATAGGCGCGTGACAAGCTCGAATTGGTCAATATGAAGCGAATCTTGAGCAGCGTTTCCAAACAGTCAGCGTCAAACATCAAGTCGGACGTCACGTTCAGACTGGCTTCTATTTTAAACTCAATCTTGGGACTGCGAATTAGACTTCGATCGACATAGTCGAAAAAAGAGCCGCTCAATAGACTGTAGAGGTCTTTGATGAACGTTGACAGCAGCTTGGAGTAGTTGGGTCTCTGACAAAGCTTCGAGATCAGCGTCGGCTCGGTCAGTGTGTGAAGAGCGCCTTGAAACGTGCTCTTGAGCTCTTGCAGACTGTTTCTGTCGTTCGGAAGAAGACTTGTCCTACTCAGTTGGAACAGTAAAAAGGTAAGAAGCTGGTCTGAGAATTGAACGGGCATATTGGCCAGGTGATGGCTCACGCACGGATATTGACGAGTGCAATTTAGATAAGAGTTGGCTGCAGACAATAGTGGCCCAATCAGGTCTTCGATGGCGCCGAGATCGCTGGACATGATCAGCTCGGGCTGATTGGTGCTCGGTATTGTCTCGCACACCAACTCGAGCTTGGATTGGAATAAGGCGATTGAGGCTCGCCACAATGGGTGCATGAAATCGTCCATGATGTCGGTGGCACCTTTCAAAATGCTCGGCAGCTTTTCAATGTTTGTCTGACTGAGACGAGCGCCGAGCTCGATGCACTCTTTTAGTATGGTGAGCTTGAACTTTGCCTGGGCTAGAACGTGACTGGCATTTTGAAAATCGAGCTTGGACAACATAAGCGCGCATTGCTTTGACTTGAGTGCCGAACGGTCGGTGAGCAGGTCTACTTGGCCTTCGCTGGGCGATGAACAGCACGACGCCTTGACGATGTTGAAAAACCATTCTTTGTCCAGCGAAGCGTTCATTTGATCCGATGACATGTAGAGCTGGAAAAAGTCAATCGACTGACTCTGTCTGAGGCCGCTCGGGTTAGTTTGTCCAAGTTTTAAGCCGAGCTGGCCGAGCAGATTGATGAGTCGATGATGACGATTCGAGCTGACCGACTTTTCGATCAGGAGCGCACGCAACGGCTCCAAATTGGCCTCATCGAACTGCTGGGCCAGTTCGCTCTGAGAGAACGAGTCGAGCATTTGAACACGTTGACAGGCAATGTGATCGGCGAAGCGCACCAGACTCATGTAGGGAAGCTGGAAAAATCTGCCCACGAGCAGAGCTATCAGTGACCCGCTCGAACTGATGTGTACGCCTTCAGTCGACTCGAGACACTCGCGCAGCACATAGGGCCGCTTGCAGTCGAGCATCTTCGACCAGCTTGAGTCGATGCTGTGCAAAAAGAGACGACTGGTCGACTGGTTGCGATGCACCATTCCGATCAGGTCGAGTGCGATCGGCTCGCTGCCGACCATTTCGTACAACTGAACAAGATTGTTGACGAGGACGATGCTCAGCTCAATTGTGTTGTCCTGATGCAGTCCGGCTACGATGTTGTCGCAAAGAACGGCCAGTGACAAGTATCGAAACAAGTTCTCGTTCAACGTCTCAATTTGAATTCTGCCAAACGAACTGATCGCATCCAGCTGTTGCGACGAGTCTTCGTTGTTGCCTTCCGGCAAGAGCGAGTTGTTTGGACTGGAGCAAACCGAGTCGACTCCGGCATTAGAGTAGCTGATTGCCGAGCAGTCGCCAAGCGACAGCTTCCAGTATTCTCTGTCCTTGTACTCGTAGGTGAGCAGGAAGCTCTGCCAGAACGAAGCGAGAACGGGCGTTAGCTTGGCCAATCGATTCAGAACCATGTCGTTCACTTTGCTCATCAGAGTGCTTGTGTTCATTTCGAAAACCTCGTCGAACAGAGTGGGATCGAATGTGAGCTCCTCTTTGCGATCGCTGTTGGCCGAGTTGAGAACATTGCTCATTGCGTTCGAGATGACCGGAAACGAGGACGATTGTCGAAAGAAGGAAATAAACAAAATGAAGTTGTTCATGAGCTGTTTAAGACTGTTCAGCTCGACTTGGTCTCTCATTTCGAAATCTTTGAGTCGATAGGCGCCGGCCGTTGACGCAGACAACAAGCTCGCCAGCGTGTTCGAGTCGGCGATTTTTATTCGCCGCGCCAGTCGCTCGAGGCCAATTGTGGCGGTTTTCAGCAAGCATTTGACGAGGAATATGGCAGCTTGCCAATGTTCACTGTCGACATCAACGTCATTTTTAACGTGATTCGGACGATCCGAGTCGCTGCTCAGAGTGCTCATCGAATCGTCGGTTAAACTTGAAAAGTTGGACTCCAAGCCCAATGAGGATCTTTCCCTGCCACCCGAGCTGGTGGCTATTTGCCCGATTGTTCGATAGAGGCGACTTAGAATCTGCTCTTCGTTTGAATGCGAATAGAGCAGATAGAGGTGAACGAGAGTTGTGCTGATCAAACGGTTCACACTCTCGATGTCACCATTTTCAAGGTCAAACTCTTTGAACGCGTCAAACAGGCCATGTATGGTCATGTCTATGGGACGGAACACTTGAGGAGCAAACGTGTTGAATAACAGAATCAGTTGCTTGAAACTCTCCAAGTTCGGAACGTAGGCGCGAGAGTAGCGCCGAACGGCCCGCAGCTCGAATCCGTCGAAATTGGCCAGTTTGAGCTCGCCCGCTCGGATCGCGTTGAAGAGCGCGTCGCACGCTTGTCTCGACGTCCTCTTCCACTTTTCTTCGTTATTCTCGCGTCTGTGCTTGGAGATGGCAATGTTGATCAGGGGCCATGTCTGCGGGTACTTTACTAGTCTGGTCAGCTTCTGAAAGAGAACGTCTTGCTGGATTTCGAGATCTTCGAGCTCTTCCTTGGATCTGCTCATGAACAGATCAGTGACCAACGGCCTGAGTGCAGGTATAGCGTGCGACTGGGGCGAATTCTCGCTGGCCATCAGACTGTCGCAGAGCTGCATCACCTGCGCCACGGTGATCGTGTTGGCCGGGTTGTTTAGCTTTTGCCGCTTCTCGTACGTGAGAGTCAAGAGGAACTCGAACAGCTTCGGAATGAGCACATATTGTCGTCGATGAACTTGATGATTCAGTTTCATCGAGCTGGATATGGGCGAGGCGATGTTGGGCAAATTGGTGAGCTTGGGCGTACTCGAATTGAAAGTTGGCGTCTGCGCCGAGCTGTTGTACGTTGCGCACAGTTTATTGATCATCGTCTCCACATCGAACGGATTGAGAGCGTCAATCTGATTTGTCTCCGAGTCGAAGCTGTCGTTTATCTCAAACGAATAGGCTTTGTAGAGAATGCTCGCGTTGAGCGTTTCCTCGCTCGACTCTTCGTGTGCCATCAGGTTCTCGAGCTGCTTGAGCACGTGATTGACAAACACTTTCTCCGAGTCTAGCAGATGATAGTCGACGTTCAGATAGATGAGTTGAATCAACAGCTCCAGAATGCGGCATTGCAGATTGACCGAACTGGTCACTGTGTACTGATGAAGCGATTTGAACACAATCGGCTCGAACGACTTTATGTAGATGTTTATGGTTTTGAAGTCGTTTCTCTCTTGCTTGGACTTGCCCGGCGAAGTGGCCGCCTGCTCGGCTTTGAACGGATTCAGCAGTTTGAATATTGATTTGCTCGGCGAGGCCGGCTTGGTCGTCGCAACGCTGCTTCTGGATGCCAAATTCGACTTGGCGATCGGAAACGCGTTCGACTCGGCGTTGGTCAAGTTGTAGGGGACTGAATGCTCGTTGCGCGACAATATCGACTGAGAGTACATAAATTTGGTGAATTCGCTTTGAGGACTTGAAATGACCGTGGAGTAGAGACTGGACTGCTTGCGGCGCGACGACGAAAATATTTGAGTGTGAGAAGCGATCGAAGTCAAAGAGGAGGAGAGGACCCTGTTCAAGTTGCTCTGAAACGACTCGGATCGCTTCGGAGTGTTGCCTTGTTCCGTGTTGAGTTGCTCAAGTCTGCTTTGCTGCTGCTGCAGGTAGTCGAATAGAAGCCCGCCAAGATTGAGATTGAACAGCGCTCTGAGAGCCAGGCTGACACATTTCACTGAAGCGCTCGGCTCGAAATTGAATATGACGCGCAGATAGAGCATGATCTCTTCCAAATGGGGCGCCAGCTCGTGCACGCTGAGCGAAGATTCGACCAACAGAGCGAAAGTGCGCAGAACGGCCTTTACCGAGTTGGCGAAGCGATCTTCCTCTTTGGCCCTCGACGACTTTTTATAGCCCAAGTGACTGTGCTTCATTTGCTCGTACAATTTCAGGTAATGCGACGAGGATTGGAAATTTCCCAAATAAGTGCTCGTGACCTTGGGCAGCTCAGTCGGCGCTTTTCTGGCCTCGTTTTCTTTCGAAGTGCTCGATGGACTTTTTGAGTCGGGCGCAGTGATGTTCATGAGCTTGGATCGAAAAAAGCTCGGCGATGGCGGTCGTGTTGGACTGCCGGCCGACTCGTTGGGCGACGATGACGCAATCAGGCTCGACCAGCCTGAGCTCAAGTTGGCCGTGAGCTGCGAGGGAAGAGCCGACTCGTCAATGACGCAAGCGATCACGCACAGCATTCGCATCGAATGCGTAAACAGCTTGTCCGCGTAGGCCTTCAAGTCGGCTTGATTGAACGTAAGCATATAGGAATAGGCAATGCCGGTCAAGTTCTCGGCTTGTGACGGCTTCAGCGGTCGAATTCGAAGCGCAGTTTCGATGGACGTTTGCAGGGTGTTGATCAGCTCCTGGCTTTGCTGCGTACCGTTGGCGAGCAACGAGGAAAGCTCTTGGCCAGCTCGATCCAACCGTCGCATGACAACCCACGAGAGCGAGCTGTAAATGGTCGAAATCGTGTTCAATAGCAAACAGTGAGCGTAAATGTCAAATGCCACAAACTGATGTCTTAGCAGCGCAATGAGCGTATCCAGCAGATCGGTCAAATGCGACGGACACGAGTTGTAAAACAGAGCGGGCGAGTACGTTCTGAACAGCATATCCATACATTCCAGAATGCCCACGAACAGGTGCCGGTCTGAGGTGTTGGTCAAATGCTCGCACAGTGTGGGTACTACGTAGTTTAGATTTTGCTCGATGCATCGATTAAAGCGACATGCCGACTTGCTCATTGAAATGTTGGACGGCGAGTACTTGACAAATGAGTGAAACGGCTCAACAAAACTGTTGCTTATCATCCCGCTCGCCTTGGACACCCACGGCATTGAAGAAGAGACCAGCGGCGAGTGTTTGATCCGACGATTTCGGTAGATGATGTTCGCAGCCGTCTGTGCGCTTGTCGCCTTGCTCTGTCGTCCGTTGCTGGCCTCCAGTCGGTTTGACTCGTTGAGCAGGGCTGCCAAGTTGAACAGGTCGTTCTCGACTAGACTGGCGTTGAGCAAATTGCCGCTCTGTGAAGTAAAGCTCGTCTCCGCATGGGCCAGAAGTGGCGCTTGTTCAGTCTTACCACACGCACTTAGGTCTGCCCGATTCATGTTGTAAACGAATCGAACAAGAGACTTGGCTGACTCGAGTCGAAGTTTCTTGTCCTCGGACGAGAGCATGTAAATGAACACGTCATTGAGCACGCGTTGTTCAAGGTTGTGAGCGAAATCGCGCGAACACTTCTGACTGAGTTCTGGATGGTCTTCGCTCGGCTCTATTGGCCATTTGCTTCGCTTAGACAGCTCATTCTCCACGTGGCCTATCGCTCGGTAGTCAATGCTGGCCAATAAATCAAGCAGCTCGCATTTGACCAGATTGTAGCTTGAATGGCGTAGATGTAGCAGCTCGATTATTACACTGTAGGCCAACGAGCCGTTCTTGGTCTCAGCCAATAGCGGCAAAAACGAATGCAGTGAGTTGAGCGCATTCTTACGAAGCATGTTGTTGCTGTTGCCTTCGGCCTTGAGGATTTTGAGCAGCTCGTTCACAAAGTGGCTCAGCTGAAGCGAGCCTTGTTGCTTCGTCAGCCAGAGGTCGTATTCACCGTTTGACTCGACGAGAGCTGCGGCCAAATAGTTGCCGATAAGCTGGAGCGCAAGCGCTTTCATTTTATCGTCCGAGTGATCGATGTAGTTTAAAAGATGCCAAACAAACAGCTCTTCTGTGGTCGCATTGGCCGCGGCAACGCTTATTCTCTCGAACATTAGCGAGGGCACAAGCTGCACACATGAAATGCAGCATTCGAGTGCAATCGATTTTATGAAAACTTTCACTTGGGCGTCACTTTTCAGATGGTCGGCGCTTTGGTCCAGCAAATATTTGGAGCATAGCAGTTGAATGAGAAAGAGAATGGGCGCTTGTTGGCATTCGTAGAACGCTTGCGTCTCAGCTGATAATGGCTGAAGGTCTCTCTGACTAGTGCCCGTTTCAGCTTGCTGGCTTAGCTCTTCGGGCTCAATTAGAGTTTTGTTCTCGGCCGACTCTGAGTTGGCATCGAAAAACTCTGACATTGAGCTGAAGCTACTGCCTGATTTGGCTCTATTGTGGGTTTGCGTTTCGTTCTCTTGCTGGTTCTGGTTCGAGTTGCTGTTCGATTGACTTTGTTCCATTTCAGCAGTTTGTGTGGCGAATTCGCCTTCGATTCGACTTTCAGTGAATGCGCCTGGCTGGAGTAGGTATTCGTTGAAGCCAAGTGGCATATGCTTGACCAGCATTTGAATGCAGTCAAGAGATGCCATCAGGACACCGTTGTCATCAGTGTCAAGGCATCGGACGCATATCTCGTAAATTTGGCAAAGACTGCGCGCTCCGAACTGCGCTGATTTGGCCTTATTTCGGCGACTGAGTCGACTAAGAGAGGCTCGATCGAGCTCGGTCAAGGTACCAACAAGATGCTTGAAGCATTGCAGTACTCCAAGCTTTTGAACATTTAAAGTGTCCTCGAGCGGCAGGATGAGTCTGAGCAGCTCCTTGTGCAGCATTCCGTACGTTTGCAGCGGAGAGTGCGAATAGAGGCAGATGAACGCCAGACAGTTGGCCGATACCCTGCGATGGAGCGCCGAGGCCGACTCACTGCGCAAATTGGGCAGGAAAGAGGCAAACATCTTGCGCAGCTCTTCGTTGTTCATGTTCCAGCAGAAGGCGGCGCATATTTTGTTCAAGGCGGGCACCAGAGACATTTGAATCGTCTCTTCGGTTCGCGTGGCTATCTTGGCGATCAGATTCTCGCGAAGCAGAAACTTGATGAAATTCCTGCAGCTGTGCGGTTTGATCATGTGCGAGAGATCAGCGAACTGATTGAGAGCAGCACGCAGGCCGCGGTCGGGCCCATTCCAGCCGAACTGCATGAAGCGGCAGAAGAATGAGGGAAAGCGAGCCAGATTGGCCTGGAGAAATGTTTTCAACGTCTTGTTGAGGCATTCCTCGGCCATAAAGTAAACGTCCTGGTCTTCCTCGTCCATAAACGCGAGGAAGGCCTCCACACTCGAGCTGAGGTGATTGGTGAACTCAGCCGACTGACGGTTGTTGTAGCTGAGCAGCCATTCGTACAGTAAATTCAGATTGGCAATCTTCTCAGTGCCCGCAATGTCCTGTAGCTCTTGCCGTCTATTTTTTCAAGGCAAACGATTTGAATCATTCGGGGCGGCACATCACAAGGCAATAACAGACCTCTTGTCTTGTCCGTATGAACGCAGCGGTATGCGTAGAAGCTCGAACGCTTTCTTAAACTTTTCATCCAGGCTCATGTTGAACTCGGGCTAATCTGAACCGTTGGCAACTGATGCCGATATCCAACTGACATTCAACTTCAAAATTAATTTAATATATAAATCGCTCTGATGCTTATGATGCATAAATCATGGGACACAAGCGTTATTTTGCTTGCGAGCACACAATAGAGCCGGTCCAATGTGTCAAACCTGGCAGTGTCAGTCTATTTGACTTCATCTAATGCAACAATAGGACACTTGATACAGCCGTGAAATTCGCAGTCCCCATTGATCATCGAATGTGTAGAATTCCAATTTTCACATCGACCGCTCGGCCAATACTCTTTTCGATCAACAAGATCGCCGCAGAATCTGCTTCAGTGCCATCGAGTGATGTGAAGAGAAAATTCTTATTTCTCTGAATCAACTGTCACTTAAACGAGAGAAGTACGAATATGGCAAACATTTCGTAAAGACAGAATGAATGAATCACAGTTTGAGCAATTTTCGCCAACTAACTTGACAGGCTGTTGTCTCACCTTTGTTGTTGCAAAATGGCTCTGTTCGTCTGTGTCTAGTTTGGAGTTCGTCTTGTACCAGAGAGCGCAAGTCCTTGTCGGTCGGAGTTTTGCATCCAAATTCATAATTCAAAGGCCAAAAACCGTTGCAAATTTACGTTTTAATTATAGCGCCGATGATTAAATTTTAGAGTGAGATAAGCCGATAGACACGCGTTTGCCTACCCGGCACTCTTAGTCTTGTTGGTGGCAACATAAAGAAATGGAGACACAAAATGTGGAGAGCGTTGAGATTCTAAAAACTTCATTAGGCTCGATCGAGCAGGCTCGGGCAAACATAACTCAAAGTCTAAAAGCGCTAACAGAATGCAACCAAGTGGACGAGGCGCTCGTAGCCCAACTTCAGGCGCATGTCAACTCACTCGTCTACCTAAAGCTGACCGATGTTCTGCTTTTGGAGGCAGACGAGATCCACTCTCGTCTGATTATCAAAACCTTAACAGGGCTGCTGCCTTTGCTGGTAAAGAGCATCGAGGCGCAAGGTGAAGAGGACGACAAGCTGCAAGAGCTCTACAGATTTGCCAACAAACTGACGAGCGATGTGATCCTCTTTCTCAATCTGTTTGCGTTTGATTGGATGAGCTTTTGCAACGTGTTTGTGCAAAACGACGGACTAAAGATGCTGATCGAATATCTGACAAACAAGAGCCTGCTGGGCGCGTACTCATCAAACACCAAGCAGAGCGCGCCTGAAACATTCAGCACAGTCGATTGGATCATGCGCAGAGCGATCGGCAGTTTTGTCTGCATCGCCCGGGTCTACAGCAATCACAAAAGCGAATTCAAGCAGTCGAACGCGGTCAAAAATCTGCTCGAGTATTCGCGGTATGCCAAAGACATAGCGGACAACAAGATTTACATTGCGATGGCGATCGCCTACGTCACCGACGAAGAGGACATTGAAAATCTGCCCGAGCTGAAAGAGGTCATTCCGGAGCTGATTAAGATTGTCAAGACCGCCTCCGAAATGATTCACACCGGACAGAATCTGAAGCGCATTGACGTGCAGCTCGACGATGCGTGCGGCAAAGATAACCAGGTGTGTGCAGTCACCGTTCTCGACACAGAGTGGACGCTGATCAATCTGCTCAAAGCGCTCTACCACATGGCCGTGAGCGATAAGCTCAAGTACGACATCTACTACAAGCACCACATGAGCAAGTACCTGCGTCTGATCATCCTGCATGGCAATCAGGTGGAAAAAATGCACTCGCTGAGTCTACTGTGGCAATTGTGCTTCGATCGAACGATCGCACAAAACGTGTCCGACGATTCTGACCTTCTTGAGCACATTAAACAGTTGGCCAGTGAGAACGGCGCCGACAAGCGAAAGCTGGCCGAAAACGCGTCGGGCATTCTCTGGCTGATGAAGAAAAAAGTGGAGCCACCAACACCGGCTCCGGCCGAAACCGTGTCCATCAAGCTTGAGCCGGCGACCGCTTCGATTCTTCCAGTCAAGAACGACGAAGAGCTGAAGAATCTGCTCGCCATTGCCAGTGTGCTTGAAAATCAGCACATCATGATTAGTTACAACAAAGATAGCCGGCCCATGTGCATGGAGATCAAGAGCGAGCTGGAGAAAATCGGCTACCGGATCTGGATCGACGTGGAGAGCATTCACGGCTCGACTCTGGAGGCGATGGCCAGCGCGATCGAGGGCAGCTTTTGCGTACTCATGTGCATGACCGAAAAGTACAAGCAGAGCGCCAACTGCAGAGCAGAGGCCGAGTACGCATTCCAGCTGGGCAAGCCGATCGTGCCTCTGATCATGCAAAAGAACTACCGGCCAGACGGCTGGCTCGGCATGATCCTGGGCGCCAAGATGTTCGTCGACTTTACCAAGTATGAATTTGCCGAATGCATGCGTCGCCTGCGCGTCGAGCTGCAAGGTGTGCACACCAAGACAGGCACAAAAGCGCCGCCGCAGATCGAAAACGTCACATCTGCTGACACTCAAAAGCAAGTGACTGTTGTCAGTCAAGAGCTTTCCAAACCACCGCAATCTGCCAAGGCCCCTCAAACGCCGCGCCAAGAGCAGCCGCAGCCATCAAAAATACCTCACATCACCCAGAGTGAGCCAGTTGTGCCGATATTGAAGCCGCCGAGCCAGCCGAAAACAGCGGCCACTCACAAGTGTCTTGATTGGTCCGAAACCGATGTGCTCAACTGGTTAAAAGACAATCAAATTCACCCAAACATCGTCGACTCCATTTTTCCGTGCGATGGCCGACTCCTCTATCAAATGTTTTTGATTCGCAAAGAGTCGCCCGAGTTCTTCTTTCGTTCGTTGAGTGAACGCGAGCACTGGCCCCGTTCAATGCGCGATTTGGCCATTTTCGGTCAAAAGTTAAAAGCGCTTTTCCAATAACTTGCAATCTTCACCCTCTTTTCGTTTCGCTCTGTTTCGTCTTTTGCCCGCTTAGTTTGAAAAAAGGAGAACCTGATAATAGCGCTCAATGCTGATTATTTGGTTGGGTTACGTTCGTTTGGTTCAGAAATTATGGCTTTGTCGAGCAGCATTGCTGAGTATTTAGCGATAAGATAAGAGGCTAATATGAGCAGAGTTGGGCGCGCAGGGCCGAGTTTAGTTGACTCAAGAGATGGTGAATAATCAGGACCTGTACGAAGAGATCAGCTTCGGAGTTGACTCGGCGGAGAACAGCGTCGACTCTGAGGGTGTCGAGTTCGCCTTCAAGTATTTGTACGACTTGAGAAAGGGAGCGAAGATACTGCGCAACTCGAAGGGCGTTCAGGCGTTGAACTACCTTCTTGTAGACTCGTTTAACTTGAACTCACACGAGCGGGTTGAGCTCGGCCTTCGGTTCGAATTTGAAAAAGTTCTGCTCGCCTGTGTGGAAACGTGCTATCAATGGCTGATCGAGGACATTCGCGAGACGTCAGTCGACGAGAAAAAGGACATATTGGCCACAGTGGCAATCCTCACCACTCTTCTCGAACGCTACACGTTCTGTTCGGTTCACTTTTGCCGCAAAGCGCATCAAACGGACGCGGTCAGACGATTGTTCAATCTGCTCAACAATCGCTCCATTCAGTCGACATTCAATCAGTCTAAAGATGAACCCAATGGTCCGTTGAACATTTTGTTCACAACTGTCTACTTTGCCACAATCAACACTCTACTCAACTTGATCGAGCAGAGCGCCTCGTTCAGGGCACAGTGGAGGAGCGCGTCGGCATTTAAAAACTTGTGCTTTTACTTTGAAAACTCAGAGACCATGTTCGGAAAGAGGTTTGCCCTGGCCGTCCTGCTCGCAATGGCGGTCGACGAGGACCAATGTCCCAGCGTAATTCAGTCTTGTACCTCGACTCTGATCGAGCCACTCATCAAATTGGCCTCGAACTTGGAACGGCCACTCAAGCGTATGGTATTCAAACCGTTCAAAGAGAGCTCAGCAAGCTTCTACGTTAACAAGGAGGCTACCAAATGGCCCGCGCCACTTCTCATCAATGCTCTTGTACATCTGTGCTCGTTCAACTCCATCAGACGTTTTATTCTATCCAAATACGACCTTCAGTGTTTAATTATTCGCTTCATGACACTTGGAAACGTGACTGAACAACTAAACGCAATTCAGCTGGCACATGAAATCTGCTTTGACTCGAGCATTTCGGCGCGATTTGCTAAAAATCAAAACTTTATGAAAGCCCTGAACGAGGCGGCCAAAGACCAACACCTCCAACTCACAGCTCAGGCGCTTTTGACGCTTCTTCGATTTCATTCAAATTTCAACGAGCGCCAAACGAACCTCGGTCGAGGCAAATACGTTCATACGGTACCCGTGGTCTGCCACGATTCTTCATCACGATTTGTCGACTTGTTGTTCAGTTTGACTTTGAATGGCAAACTGCGACTGAAAAAATTGGAAGCAAAAGCTGTCCATGAGATTTATGAGCAAATTGAGTCGAGCGCACAGCTGGTCGTTATTTACAGTCCAGAGCTAGCAGTTGATCGATTCGCTCGAACTTGCATTGAAATGGCCTTGAAGCGTGGAAACAAAATTTGGCTGCTCGGCAATGTAAATCAGGCGGAGGTGGAGCTCGAATGGACTTGTGAGTAGACATTTTGTGTTTGGCAGCCGCTCGCATCTCATTCGCTATGCTGTCTTGTAGCTCGTTTGCTCGACAGCAGTGCCAAGTTTGAGCTGGGAAAAGAGGAGCAACTGCTGCTAAATCAAATTGAACATGTTCTGCAGGAGTCAGTCGACGAGCAGCAGGCAAATGAAGATCCAAGCCACTGGACTGAGGATCAGGTGGACATGTGGCTCAAAGAGCAAAAGATCTGCGACATTCTGAGAGAGCAAGTGTCCCCTCTGAACGGAGCCACTTTGGCCGAACTGCACAGCATGAAGAATAGTGTGCCCGACTACTTTTTCGATTATTTGAGCAGGAGCTCGGCGACGAAGAGCTTTTCGCTCAGAGAATTCGCTCGATTCTCTATGGCGCTGGATAATTTATTCGGCGCCTGGCCAATTGAAATATGAGCCTGTCAAACAACTGGCGCGTGCCTTCCAATTAATTGCAAGCGCTTGAAATAAAATAAATTGAAAACAAAAGAGAAAGTCAGGTCTGTGGCAATTAGATCAATTTTCATTCAAAAGAGATAATGACTTTCGTACATGACTTGCGCGGGAGCTAATTGCACTCGCCTCCTGGAACATCATCAGACGAGCAGAATAAATTGCGGCACGCTCGTCTGCATGCACAGACTGTGTGTTATCTTTAATTGGAATTGTCAGGTCAAATGGAATACTTCAAAAGAAGTATGAGAATTTTGTGCTTTTAAGCCGCTCATTTAATGGTTCGATCACATTTTATGGCAAGTGTGCTCTCCCCTCCCTCCGGATGCATCAAGCGCACTCATAGTCGACGATGCTCTTGGATAGACACATAAACTTTGGTTCGATGAAGAAACGAAGGTCATGCTCAGGAATGTGGTTCTGTTGTCTATTTCTATTCAGAGAGCGTTTGCTTGTCATTTTCGGGATGGGTGTGTGTGTGTGCAGGAATGAGGACAATTAACTTTGGCTTAAAAGGATCAGACAAGACGTTCCGGGCGCTCGAAGTATCATCGCATTAGCATAAGCAGCTGAGGGACAGATTAATGGCCTGAGAGGCAACAAGGGGGAAGAATTAAGTGAATATGGATCAGGTTAAAGTTGGCTCAGCTTCATAAACATTTAATATGCGTCGAGTCGACTTGGCCTGTGTGTGTGAAGGCGATTATGGGACGAGCGACGGCGACATAATTAGACGGAAGTAGAGGCGAGCTGACTGCGCGCGACTTGACGAATAAATTCATGTGGACGAGGGCTTGCCAAAACGGATAAATAATAATTTATTATTTTTGCATCGCTTGCCGCTCGTCATCAACGCTAATTAATCGGATCGGGGCTCGCTCACTCACTCCATATTTAGAATTTTAGAGCGGACCGCGGAGGGAGGCGATGTGCCAGTGAGATAGAGAGGGCCAACGATGTACCAGCCCCAGCATATACCTGGACCCAACTACGGGCAGGCTCCGATGCCGCCTTCTCAAATGCATATGATGACGCCAATGCACCATGGCGGCATGCCACCGATGCTGTCGGAAAATGGCGTGGCCACAATCGATTCCAAGGAGCTGCTCGACATTGACAAGGAGAAGGAGAAGCAGGCCAGGGAGAATCATTGTGAAATCGAGCGCAGGCGTCGCGTGAAAATGGCCTCCTACTTCAACGAGCTCTGCATGATGGTGCCCACGTGCAGCACTCTTCAGCGAAAGCCAGACAAACTGACCATTCTGCGCATGGCCTCGTCTCACATGCGAAACTTGCGAGCGGGCCAGTCGATGGGCTCGAGCGGCACGAGCGACAACGCCTACAAGCCGTCGTTTCTCACCGACCAAGAGCTAAAGTATTTGATACGAGAAGCTGCGGACGGCTTTCTATTCGTGGCCCAGTGCGAGACGGGCAATCTCTTGTACGTGAGCGATACGGTCAATTCAGTTCTAGGCTACATGCCAGAGCAGCTCGGACATCGATCGCTTCTCGAGATTGTCCATCCGGACGATATTGGCAAAGTGCGCGAACAGCTTGTCTCGTCCGGGCCGGACGGAAGCGGCCGCGTGCTCGACTTGAAGACCGGCACAGTCAAAAAAGAAAGCAGTTCAAACAGTGGCTCGCAGCATCGCAATATGGGCTCGCGTCGCAGCTTCATATGCCGCCTTCGACTAGGCTCGGCCCAACTCATTCGGCCTGGAATGCCCGGCTCGTGGTCGAGCTCTCGCACTGCCAGGCATCACAACACTCTGATGGACGGCGGCTACTCGGTCGTTCACATCACTGGCTACACGAAAATGCTCCAGGCCAGCAATCTGGTCGACATGAATTACATGGAAGAAATGCCCAACGCCCAGTTCTACCTGATTGCGATTGCGCGCATTCAAATGACGAGCGCGCCCACCGACATGCTGAACTCGAGTCGACACGAGTTCGTAACTCGCCATGACGAGAACGGCCTGCTGACGTTTGTCGACGAGAAGGTCACTCCTCTACTTGGCTACGAGACCACCGATATGCTCAACAAACAGCTTAGCGAGTTTGCCATTCAATCAAACGAGCAGCAAATGATCAAAGACCATTTGCGAATGCTCTATGAGATCAAGAGCGCGCAGCCTATTGAGTTCAGCTGGAACGCGCGCCGCAAGGGAAGCGAGGAAAGTGTTCAAGTGCAGACAAGCGCCTATGCATTTGCCAATCCGTGCAACGACGCATTTGAATTTATCGTTTGCAATCACTCTTGCAACGGACTCGCCTACGAGACCATGAACGAGCCTGCGATTGGTTCACATCATCTGGCGCTAGATCAGTCACAGCACATGATGATGCCGAGCGCCAATCCGATTCTCGCTGCCCGCAACAGCCATGAGATGCTGAACTATGGCGAGCATCAGGCGTTCTCACATCTACCTGTGCATCAGAGCGCCGTAATGGCCGGCCATTCGATGGCCAACGCGGCTGCCATGATGCCCGGCCATATGGGCCCGTCTGGCTTCGCTTCGGCCTCGATGAATACTGCGACGGCACAGATGCAGTTCATGCACGGAGTGGACGCCGGCGGCCTCATGGGCTCGTCTGGCATGGTTCCAAATTTATCCTCATCCTCATCCGCGTCATCTTCTACTTCGTCTAATCAGTCGGTAAACGCTGCGGGTGGCTTCCATGCGTCTGGCTACATGATGCCGCAGAATGGCGACAGTGGCTACTACTGTTAGTCATCATCATCATCATCATCATCGTCGTCGTCGTCGTCTACTAGTCGTCAGCCTACTTGCTTAGATATTTAAATCCAACGTGGCCCAATGCGTTCGTTTTATGTTTGCTCTCCCTTTCTATGTCAAACTCAATATCGAGTCATTTCTCCCTTCTTCAATTTGTTCATTGTTTCCTATTCTCTACTCTTGATTCTTGAACGAATGTGGCTTTTCGCTTCTAATTTTTCACTGCTTCAACATTTTCGACTTTTTCAATGCTAATAAACTAATGGACTTGGCCTCTCCAAGCTCCCTGCGAAACGATTCGGTTTTGTAAGCGACGACCAGGCCAAGCAGATCTGTTCGCTCCTTTTTATTTTGGAGCACCTCAAGCTAAAGGAGCGCCCGTTCTATGAATATCAAACTTGACGAATTTATGTTTCCACATTTCACCGTTTCATCATCATCATGATCGGCATAAGCGACATTCTAGGCGTTTCTCCCGCTCGCGCATTTGCCCGCCTATTTAGCCTCGGAATGACTCTACTCGTCAGTCTAGATAGCCTAAACCTGGAGAAATTCAAATGGGCAAGCTTTTAGGTAAACTCGTCAAGATTGACGATTTTCAAAATTTTTCTCTTTTTTCCCCGCTATTCTCATTTTCTGCTTCTAAATTCGTCTTTTCTTGCCGAATTTCCCATCGACCGGCGCGAATTAATCGCAATGTTGCGAAACGAGCATCGATCAAGCAAGTTCAGACGAGGCCCAATGCACATTCATGATAACGAGGTGCGAGCCGAACGCTAGGATGCATCTCCGCCCGGCGACGTCCAGGAACTGTTCAACTTGCCCCCTTTAGAGCAGGATGACGATGGCAGTGTCAGTTATGTCCTTGGAACGGACTAGGCGGCTAGACAACCGTCCAGATGTTCGATAAGCTTCGAGACTAATCATCGCCACACCCACGCATACGATTCTCGCATTCTCATTTGTTATGTCAGGCCGGGTTATACAATTCCGAGGTCCGCCCAGCTCAACGTTCGCGCCTAAAATAGCATGTGCATTCACACATACTATTTATTCACTCGTTCTCTCGTTCAATCTAAGAAATCAAAAGCAAACAATTCACAACACTTGAAAAGAAAGACTCGAACATTTCCCTTGAAATGCTACAGATCGACAAAAAGCTAAGACAGCTGGCGAGGCTAAACGACGCGGTCAGTAAGAAAAACAAACTGAAGCCCTCACGCTCGCCTGTCAACGGCACAAACGAGAGCCCCAAAGCGGCTGGGGTGCCTCCCAATCTTTTTGGCATCGAGTTCCTTGCCGGCGCTGCTGGCGGCGTGGTCTCGCGCACAGTGTAAGTAAAAAATTTTGAAGCTCGGCCTCAACGGTCCAAATTGGATAATTTTCTGGCGACCAGTACGGCGCCGATCGATCGTCTACGAACCGTTTACCAAGTCTACAGTATCGACGTTGCACGCAATGAGCTGAGCGTGCGCAGCGTATGGCAGTTCATGCTGGCCGAGGGCGGCTGGCGCAGCTTGTGGCGCGGCAACTTGGTCAACGTGGTGAAAACGGCGCCCGAGAATGCGATTCGAATGGCCGCCTACGAGAAGTTGAAAAACTGGACGATCAAGAGCAAAGGGCGACCAGTTGATTTCTCCGACAAACTAGCCTGTGGCAGTGCGGCCGGCTTTCTCTCCACATTTTCCCTCTACCCCCTAAAGACCGTAAAGACCGTATTGAACATGAGCCATACGGGAGAGTACAAGTCAATGGCGGACTGTGTTGTCAAATTAGCTCAGCGTCATGGACTCAAAGCATTCTATCGTGGCTTCTTGGCGAATTCGCTTGCGATTGTGCCAAGTACCGGCCTTGATCTGGCCACTTATGAAACGATGAAGAAGAATTACAGTCAACTGCGAGGCAAAGCAGAGCCCAATGTGCTTGAAAAGATTGTTATCGGAAACGTGTCCACTCTGATCGGCAACTTTATATTCTATCCTCTGCTCTTCTCTCGAACTCGACTTCAATCGAATCGAAGTGAAAGCGAGAACACGATCAATCTGCTGTTGCATGTGCTGAGACGAGACGGCCTAGCCGGCTGGTACCGCGGCTTCTTTCTTCACATTCTCAAGATCGGCCCGGCTGCCAGCATCTCCTACGTTACGTTCGAAGCCATCACAAAATTGTTTTCCATCAACTCATTGTCGTAAACCGAGCCGATCTTGCGGCCATTCGAAACCCGACTCAAAGCTAAAAAAAAAAATAATTCTGTTTCTTCAATCAATTGCTTCAGTATCGATGAAAACAACCGGTTCGACTAAATGTCAATAGGAGTTTTCTATGGCCAAGTATTGTTTTCGCCTTGGCTTTCGGTGGATTTAAATTCTTTTTCCTTCAAATAAAATCAAATTTTAAAATTGCCTTTTGGTTTCTCAGGTTAGATCGAGTACAAACTTGAGTGAAAGGATTTGAGTGAAATCAGACAATATACGGCCCCATCCCCTCTTCTAATTTCCATTCATTTGCCGCTTCTTCATTGTTCATTATTTGCCGGGGGCCGGATTCAGTACACGACGAAATATTTCGCGTGCATAAGTTGAAGTTGAGAAATAACTACAAGCAACAGCAGCAGCAACAGGATGGCCCACGTATGTATAAATTGCGAGCAGTCGAGAGAGGCCACAGTTAAACTAAAACCACTTTGATCGTAGACGAGCTCAAGCGAGAGAACAATGAGTTCCCAAGTGCAGATTGACAATTCATCGTCGCAGATGCCTTCGAATAGACCGGCCTGTCCATGGTCCAATTCGCCCGCGACCAGCGTGCCAGTTTGCTCACTGAACGACGTGATGAGCGAGCAGTTGGCCGACGAACTTCAACGAGATCGTTGCCCGCAGCTTCCCAATGATCTAATCACCGCTCCTACCACTGCAGAGCAAGAAGAGCAGGATCTGTTGGAAGCAATTAGGCAGAGTCAAGCTGAAGCTGAGAACGCCGCGGCTGCTGCTCTGGCTGCTTCCTCTTCCGACGCCGAACTCATTCAAAACGACTACATTGTGGCTCAGCTGTTACAGCTCGAGTTGGACAAAGAGTTTGACATGAATCTGAAGGAGCTTGAAAAGCAAAAGAACAAGAACAGCCGCGTGTCGATCTCGTTCGAGAAATTTCGATCAGTGCACCCGGTGACCGCCGCCGAAGACTTCAAACTAAATCCGGACATTGAACACGAGAGCTCGAGCGAATCAGAGGACGAGTTGGTCAAGATTAAGTTCAAGAACGGCCTGCACGGCAAAGGCGATCAGATGGTGAGCAAGCACGACGCCGTCCTGACTGGCCGACACAACGCCAGCAAAGTGATGATGTTTCCGCCCGAGTTCGAGACCGGCGATGGACACGGCATTAAGATGTGCCTGACCAATCAGGTGTTCAACACTCTGAAGCTGCACTCGCTCAGAGAAGAGAAGCGCGGCAATCGTCTCAACGACAAGGAGGACCGCTCGACAAACGAGCTCACACTGGACAAAAAGACCCGACTCATTCTATTTAAACTGGTGAACGCCGACATCCTGGAGAGTATCGGCGGCATTATATCGACTGGCAAAGAGGCGACCGTACTGCACGTGCTCGGCGGCGGCACAAACGAAATGCTCGTGCCCAAAGAGTGCGTGGCCAAGATATTCAAGACAACGCTGAACGAGTTCAAGAACCGCGACCAGTACATCAAGGACGACTACCGGTTCAAGGATCGCTTCAAGAAGCTCAATCCGCAAAAGTTCATCAAGCTCTGGGCCGAGAAAGAGATGCACAATTTGATGAAAATGAAAAAAGGCGGCATCGCCTGTCCGGACGTGATCACACTCAAAAGGCACGTGCTGCTCATGTCATTTGTTGGCAACGATGCAAAGCCGGCTCCGAAGCTGAAGAATGCGCAGCTTGATGAGACAGAGTGGCGCGACGCCTACCAACAAACCGTTCAGATCCTAAAAGACCTCTACCACGTCTGTAATCTGGTCCACGCCGATTTCAACCAGTTCAATCTGTTATGGCACGAGGACCGCGTTTGGGTCATAGACGTCTCTCAGGCAGTCGAGCCCATTCATCCGATGGGCCTTGAGTTCTTGCTTCGCGACTGCACCAACATTTCAACATTTTTCGCCACCAAGACCACCAACGTGCTCAGTCCCGAAGAGCTGTTCAACCAAGTCACCGGACTAGAGTTCGAGGGCGACGGCAAAGTCTTTCTGGCTCAATTGATCAAATACGCTAAAGACAAGCAGATGGAGCTGAACGCGCTCAAGCCGAGCAGCGAGCAAGAGACGCCCTACAATTTTGACTACTATTTTGACAAAAGCATTGAAAAACGCCGACAACGAGTTGAAGCCGACCAGTTTGATGAGGAAGACGATGAAGAAAGTGATTGAATGATCATTTGTTTTTTTTTATTCTTTCTTTCCGCCATATTCCTTCCTGCTTTTAATGTCGCGTGTATAAATCAATGAAATAAATGAGAAGAGAAGAAGGCGGCATGGATTTATTGGGTCCTGCTTTGGTCTAAATCGGGTCTGATCCTCAGAGCTAAAAGCAATATTCAATTAAAACTGAGACGAGCGCGTCAATTTGCGTCACACAGTATTAACACTTGATTTGTCGCAATATGCCAAATAATCTGGCAAATGCCTTTGACGCAAACTAGAGGCAACAGTCTAAATTGTAAAACGGTTGCCAATTTGTTTTTTTTCTCTGAAGCAGAAGCCCCAACTCGAGAGCATGATTTGGTGATACCATACAGAGACAGGAATAAAATAAAGCGACACTGAGCCAGATCCACATTGAGTTAGATGGAAGATTGAAAATGGATGGGAGATGGATGAGAGAGAGAGAGAGAGAAGGGCTCACGAGCACACATCGCGTAATAAACGAGACCAGTGTGGCGTCGAAGATATTTATTCATTAGAGTTATTATGTTCTATTGATTGATATTGAGCGGAGTGAGTGCGTTAGAGGGGAAACGCGGACACAGAGCACGACGAACAAAGAGAAGTGTTGTGAACGAGCTGCTCTTGCTTCTAATTATTTGCTCAGTGCAGCAAGAGCTATTGATTAATTTTAAATTCGATTCGATCTCAAAAAATATAGGAGAGGGCCCGCAATGGGCGGAAATAATGCGTTGTTGCGATAAGTAGGATTGAAAAATAGTTGTCGCAATTACCACAATTTTCTCGCAGTCCCGCATTCAAGACTGGCTGCGGCTTGCCCTTCGAAGCAGTTTTGTCAAATACCGTTGCGATGTTCTCTTGTTAATTATCGACGCCAAATTGAGTCAGCCATAGCAAGTCTGAGAGGAAGCAAGCAAAAAGGCGAGCCAGCAAGCAAGCAGGCAGGCCGGGTGGTTCAGTGAGTTGGTTGGTTTGGTAATTAGAGACTGTAAATTATGAACTATGACAGTTTGGTAGCGATCGATCGCTTCAGCGTGTAGTGACATCTGTAGTCTGTTCAATTGGCCTCCATCCAAGTGGCCCGACCAACACACCAAAGACAGCAAGGAGAATTAATCAGAATGCTTGATATTAATTTCTTATTATCTTAATATACAGCCTCTTGGTTTTGCTAACAAGCAAGACCTTTCTTCGCTTATTCATCCCTCATTTATCCCGAGCCAGAATAATTTCCAATCAGCCGCCACACAACCAATTTCTCTGCCGCTAGTTTCTAATCCCTATTTCCGGCGCTCTGCTCATTTTCCCTTGCTTTTATCCTCCTTTTTTCGTCCCTTTTTTGGCATCATGATGGCACACGCTCACGAACGCCTTCTACTCTGGGTCCTATTAGATTCCGCTCGTGATTGTCAGTCGAATGAATCGATCGACTGCGCCATTTTCCCTCATTCCTCTTTTTTTTTATTCTCGCTTCGTCTCTAATCATGTCATAATTTGCCGCTTGTCGTAAAATCGACCAAAGTCAAAGGATCTTTAGCCATTGAGACTAGAAAAATTATGGTCCGATGAGAATTGCATGCTGCAGAGGAAATTCCTTCCACTCGTTTGAATTTTTCTCTTTTTCTTTGCTGCTTGCTATTGTTCGTAGATTAGCTAGCTAGTCGACCAAGTCAGCAAGCATCCTGGTGTTTATTGAATGCTTTATGTTTTTGTTGTTGTTTACTTTGCATAAATCGATCGATGCGTAAATTTGAAATCGACCACTCATCTGCTCGCCTGAAATCAAGCACTCGCTTGTTGTTAAATAAGACTGAGTTGAATTTTATGTCTTGTTTCTCGCTCTTCCCTGTCTTGCTTGTCAAGTCCTAGAATTAATTCGACTCGAACTTTTAGATGCAGCAGTCCAGAGAGGCATACGGACGCGATGGCCAACAAGAGTCGGATCTTTTCGAGTACGAAGACAATCGACCTGCGCAACGCATTCTGTCTTCAGTGACCAACAAAGTCACCGAGTTTGTCGGTCCGATGGAAGATGAGCAGCTCGACTCGCACTCTGATCAAAAAGTTCTGCGCTTGCTCGCCTCGTTCGGCTTGAATGTAGACGAGAAGCTGTTCATTCACAAGGCGTTTTACTTTTTCTTTTTCGCCGCCTACGGCTCCCTGTTTCCGCTCATGGCGCTCTATTTCAAGCAAATGGCCATGTCACCGGTTCAGGTCGGCATGCTGTTCTGCCTGAAGCCGCTCGTCGAGTTCTTTAGCACTCCCTTTTGGGACAAGGTGAACGCACGCTACAAAAAGAGCAAGCTTCTGTTCCTCGCCTCTCTAATCTGCTGGTTTGTGTTCACTCTGGGCATCAGCGCCATCAAACAGCCCGAGCGAATGTGCATGGTGCACAACCATTCGCACGTGTTCCTGAAAGATTCCGAATTCCAAACGGTGTCGCACGATTTAAATGAGAAAATCAAGTCAGGCGGAAAGCATGCGCTTCACAAGAGAGAGCTAGCTTTGCCTGAGCTGTTTGCCGAGCCGTTTGAGTCGGGTAGAGTTCGCCAGGCGAGACAAGCCACCTACGCTCCCAGATACAAAGTGATCAATATAACAAAAATAATCCGAGTCAAAGTGACGACCAGGCCCACCAAGTCGACAACGACCACCGAGGCAGAGGAAGTTGAAGAGGAAGAGTCGCACGAGGAGTACGCTCATCAAGCTGTGGGTCAGTCGGTTAACAAAGTTGTCCAGAATTCGGTCGATCGAGGCTCAAACCGTCACAATCAGGCAGAAGAAGAGAAAAACGAGCCAAAAGATGAGGCCCAAGTCGAGTCGCCCAACGGCATGAAATCAGGAACAACTCAGACGATTGACGGCGAGTTGCTTGCCGCCGAGCACTGGTACCATGGGGGCCTGGCTCGCTCTGACGTGGTCGTGCTGACCAATTCAATGTTCGAAGCTATTAAACATCAACTGGTGACTAACATTGTCTACTACAAAGACCAGGTGGCACGTTTGTTTGCCATATTCCTGTTTCTGCTGATGGCCGGCGAGTTCTTCAGCGCACCTGCCCTATTCATGGCCGATACGAGCACTCTGCAGAATCTTCGACTGCACAAGACTGAGTTCTACGGACGCCAGCGCATGCTGGGCAGCATCGGATGGGCAGTGGCCACTCTGATCGTCGGCAACCTGCTATCGATGATGGAATCGTTCAGGACGCGTCCCTGCGGCTACGAAGGTCCATTCCATCAGAGATACTTCATCTGCTTCTTTTTCTACACCCTGCTGATGATATTCGCAGTGCTCACTGCCACGCAGATGAGATTTGGCACCAGCAAAGAGGAGCAGCCGATCAACACAGGCAGTCAGCCGGGAACGCATGCGCAAGAGTCTTATTACGAATCGCCCGAAGAGCTCGAGGACAGCCTGACTAATGCATCTGCATTTCCCAGCTTTACGTTCATCCTCAACAGCTTCAAGTCGGTCAAGAGCGCTTGCTTTCTCGTTCTCATCTGGTTCATGGGCATGGGAGTGGGCACTCTGTTCACATTCTTGTACTGGCATCTGCAGGACATCGGCGGCACTTATGCTCTGTTCGGCTTCGCGGGTGCCATCAGCCACTTGAGCGAAGCTTGTGGCTACTACTTTGTCAGCGACTTTGTCCAGAGGTTCGGACACACCAAAATATTCTACGCCGGCTTGATAGGCAACGCGGTCCGTTTCATATACATATCCGGTCTGTCTAACGCTTACTGGGTAATTCCGGTCGAAGTCATTCAAGGTAGGCAAAGCGAGAGGGCGCCTTGTCATTGCATAGCTGATAATCTGCTTAACCTAGGACTGACTCACGCCATGGTTTGGGCCAGCGCGTCCTCCTATATGATGCAAAGCGTCAAGAACACTGAGCTGCAAATCACTGCCCATCGCATCCTTCAGAGTAACTTGAGACGCCTTTACTTCATTCGACCAGCCGTCTTGACCAGCTCTATTCTAGGCATTCACTTTGGACTGGGTCGAGGAATGGGTTCAATGTTTGCCGGATTTCTAATCTCTGCATTCGGTCAGTGAAAAACAGCCAAAATCTATTTATAGACTCTCACTGATCGGTTTCATGATCATGGTCTGTTTAATGCAGGAACTAGCTTCGTCTTTCTTCTCTATGGCCTGCTCAGCTTATTAGTGCTGCTCGTATTCATGGGCGTGAACAACTACACGAAGCTGGGTCTAGTCGACGAACAGCAGCAGTCGGCCGTCAACAACTCGGGCGAGTACCAAGAAGAGTCCAACTACCATGCGGCCAACGACTATGGCCATGAGCAGCAGAATTTTTATTAAATCACTGGCAATGTTCACCTTCCGTTCCCTTAGCTTTCTCTAGCGCTCGAGCTTGCAGTTTGAAATCGACGCATTTGTGTTCACTTTTCTTCTTTCTTTTTCTACCTCCAATCGTTGGGTCTCTGCTTTTTCGTTTGTTCCGAAACCCCAATAAACTAGAATAGAACAGAGTTTGAAAAGATAACAAATATCGGGTCGGCTCCTCCACTTCAAGCGTTAAGATTTTTGTTATAAAATAAACCAAAAGCGGTTTCTTATTTGCACGAAGAAAATGCAGTATACAGTATAAATCAAAGAATTGTTCTAGTTGTCTCGACCCAAAGCAATTTATTGCCACTAAGAAGTGTTGTGCCCTAGCTTCGGCTTAGCCAAGTCTCGTTCTCAATTCTCTATTTTCTTTCTCAATATCACTGTGTAACAGTCTAATGTAAATGTACAGTGACTACAAAAAGTATTTGGACTGGCCCTTCAGCCCTTTTTGAGCCTTTTCTTTTTTTTCTAATTCTACAAATAAAAAAACTGAAGCTATAGCCAGATAGAGAATTTTCTGCTCTTTCGAATGGTATGCGGTGTGGGTCGGGTTAGGTGCTGCTTTGGGCGTAAAATGGGTTAAATCAGAATTTATGCCAAATTTGGCCTACAAAAAGTACTTGGATTCTGTTACCAAGCGTTAAAATTCATCGTTTTTGACTTATATATAGCCGATTTTTTCGAAATTGAGCATGTGCAAGTTAAACGGCACAGGTTCGAGCCCTGACTAGTTTAAAAAAATCTAAAGTTAATAATCTTAGCTTAACCAATGGCCAAGACAAGCGAGCTCTCTGAGACCAAGCGAAACGACATTGTCAGGATGTCCAGGCTTGGAATGAAGGTGCATCAGATATGTGCTAGTCTTGCGGTGCCAAGAAGCACAGTCTACTACACCTTGAGAAAGTTCAAGGAGCGCGGAACCGTCACAGGCCAGCCAAGATCCGGAAGACCGCGTAAGACCTCTGAGGTTACCGACCGAAAAATTCGTCGGATCATGGCCACCATGGAATCGTCTAGTGCTGATTCCGTGGCTAAAGAGTTGAGAAGGCTCAACTTGGCCGAAATCCACCCGAATACGGTTCCGAACAGGATGAGGGAGATCGGTTTGAATGGGTTTGAGAAGGTTGCAAAACCTGCCCTCAGCCCCAAACAAGCCAAAAGGCGCCTTGATTTCGCCAAAAAGTACTCTGATAGGCCGATTGAGTTCTGGAAGTCAGTTCTCTGGTCTGATGAGACTAAGGTGAATCTTGGCGGGAGTGATGGCCGAGCCTGGTGCTGGAGAAGGCAAGGCGAAAGCTTAAGGTCCAATCATGTTAAGGCAACGGTGAAGTATCCGATATCTTTCATGGTCTGGGGATGCTTCTCTTCATCGGGTGTCGGTGCAATTCACTTCGTTGAGGGTCGTATGAATGCTGATCAGTATGTTCACATACTGAGTCAGCATGTAAGAGGCACGGCAGGACGGCTATTTGATGGTGATTGGGTGTTCCAACAGGACAACGACCCAAAACACACATAAAAAAAGGCCAAAAAGTGGTTCTTCGACAACAATATCGAAGTCCTTGAATTGAAGTCAAAGTCCGGATCTCAATCCGATTGAGCACCTCCGGGCTACCTTGAAGAGGAAACTGTCAGAAGTGGAAGTTCGAGGCAAAGAGCAGTTCGAGGAGGCGATTAAAGTGGCTTGGATCAGCATCACCGAGCAAGAGTGCACCAAGCTTGTGAAGTCGATGCCAAGAAGACTCGCTCAGGTGATCGAAAATAAAGGCTACTGGACTAAATATTGAAAAAAAATATAAAAATTAAAAAATCCAAATACTTTTTGTAGTGCAAAATTAGCGTCGTTTCTGTTTGAGCCCTGCTCACGCTTAATTAAACAATCTCACCCAGTCAAGTTGCATACCATTAGAAAGAGCACAAAATTCTCTATCAAACAGCCACCTCAAATTAATTAACCAGCCCTAAAATTAGAAAAGATGCAGCTCAAAAAGGAGTGAAGGGCCAGTCCAAATACTTTTTACTTTTTGTAACTCTTGCATAATCGCTCGCCACTCCTTGCGAGTGGCGCAGCAGAAGATATAATCCAAATGATAGCTTAAAACACCTGATACTTTATTCAGTTATTGAACTTGCAGCTCATTAACTGAACGAGTGTATCGAGCTTAATCGAGGTCTCGGATACAGCCCTCTCCAAGCTTGAGAACCGATTCTCAGTCTGTGAGAACTCGTTTTGAAGCTCAAGCTCAATCTTTGAGAACCGATTCTCCACACTCGGTATAAAAGCATTCAATACATTTTCTATTCCTTGAATGCGCGTGTCTATCCCATAGAGCTTTTCGTCGATATTTGAGAGTCGGGAATCGACTTTTTCTTGTTTTTTCTTTGATTCGGAGAAGAATTCATTCAAGTCGTTTTTTAAATGCATCAAAATGCATGAAATTCTTTTTTATATAGTACTAAAACAGTTTCGGGTCTACGAGTCCAAAACTGTTGTGAGCTTATCCCCAGTGGAAAGTGGCGGATAAGCTTATTCGTTTTTATTTTATTTTTGATAACTACTCTGCGGTTACAGAACATCATTCGATGCAGCCAATCGCACAAGAGTATTCAGTCCTTGTGCGATATTTTCTGTGTTTTGTGTATTCATCTGACCCTTTTCCAGGTGTATTTTGAAGAGTATCAAGTGTACTTTGAAAAATATCCTAGCGCAGGCTTAACCGTCAATTTATTTCTGCTTGGTCGTCAACATCCGGTTAAGTATTTAAAAAAACTCAAGTAAAGATTCGATAGAGAATTTTCTTCTCTTTCCAACAAAGCAGCTTGACATCAACAACAAATTCTAGTTAACTCAGCTTCGGCTTGTCACGGAGCAAGTCCTACACAGCTACAAGCTCAATCTTTACCTCTAATCGTTTGGTCGCTGCTATTTCGTTTGCTCCATGACCCCAATAAACTAGAATAGAACTGAGTTTAAATCGACAACAAACATCGGCTCGGCTTCTCAACTTCAAGCGTTCAGAATTTTGCTCTAAAATAAAGCAAAAACAGTGTTTTATTAATTTGGCGCTCACTCGCTCTGCTCAAATGCCCTTTTAATGGTCTTTTTACTAAGCTCTCTTGAACGAATCGTCGTAGACTGCTTTTTGCATTGTTTTGGGTCGACATATTTAGCGTTTGCGCGTACCGTGTTTGTGTTGTTTAACTCTCGCTCTCTCTCTTTTGCTTAGTTCTGTGGCACTCGCTATTGTTGCATAGGACCGGTCGTGCAAGCTCATAATTCATAGTTTGAATTCATTTCAGTCGCCGCAGCAGAATGGACTTGGTCAATGGCCTGGGCATTCGTTTTAATGTGAAAAAGAAGTTCTCGCACGGCCTTGACGCTCTTGTCGGCCGCAAAGTAAGTGAGCAAAGTCTATCGCCCTTTAGTCTGACCTGACTGATTCTGACTGATTCGTCCATAAGAAAAGCGCTGCCTATCCGACGTTGAGGAGTTTGTACGCGCAACGATTTCAGTCGTCCAACATCGATAATCCGGCCCTAGTCCGCGTCGATGACGAAGCGCTCCGCGATCTGACCTATCTGCTTGACTCACTTAAGAGTCTGAAATGTGAAAACGAAGAGCTGAGCGGTCAGCTCGAGTTTTGCATTAACACGCTCGACTACCTAGCGATGGCGCAAGCTCTGTTCCTCGACGCCGATCAAACGCATGCGCGTCTCATACTCAGGGCTTTGGAGGGCTTGTTGGCTCCTTACATGGCCGCTCTTGAGCAAGAGAGTGGACAAAATTTGGTCGTCGATGAATTGAACAAAATCACCATCGAAGTGGTGTCGCAAGCTTTTCTCCGCTTGGCCCAATTCACGTTCGAATGGATCAGTCTGTGTCATGCGCTGCTCGACAACAACGGACTCGATCTGTTGCTCAAGTGTCTGAGCTGCGACCAACTGCTCGACATGTACAAGACAAGCGGCGAGGATTCAAAACGCTTTCAATCATTGAACGCGACCATGCGTGGCGTAATGGGCACCTATTTAAGTCTGGCCCGTCTCTACTCGAATCACAAATGCCGATTTAAAGAGACACGCTCCATAAACACTTTGCTTGAATATTCGCAAAAGGTCGGCCACATAGGAGCGAACAGCGTCTACACGGCACAAGCGATCGCCTTCCTAACTGACGAAGAGGATGTGTTCGAGCAACCACAGCTGTTGGCCACCATACCGAGCATTTGCTCTTTGATTAAGAAAACGGCGGACGTGATAAAAAGCGCCAAGTCGCGAGAGGGCAAGAATAAACCGCCGAGCAAGAAGACGTGCACTGTGAGCCTGTTGAACACAGACTGGAGTCTACTGAATTTGCTCAAGGCCCTCTATTACATGGCAGTGACCGACTCGACCAGAAAAGAGATCTACTTTGAGTTTAACATGAACGTTTGTCTCGAGACGATAATCTGCAACGGCAACGACGTAGAAATACTCGGCGCTTTGAATTTACTTTGGCAGTTCTGCTATGACTGCGAGATTGCGAATCAAACGGCCATGAATGCCAATTTAATAAAGCAAATCGAAACGCTGAGAGACTCTGAAAAACACGACCGCAAACTGTGCGAGAATGCAAATAGTGTCCTCTGGCTGATCAAGCAGAAAAGCGACCAATTCAAGGACAAGACGAATTCGAGCGATGACTTTGAAGACCTGAGTCGACTGGCAAGCATTGGTGCCAAACAAAACGGACAAAATAAAGGAACGAGCTGTCCACAGACGATCGAGAACATCCTGAACGAGCAGCATGTGATGATCAGCTACAATCATCTCAGCCAGGAGATGTGTCTCGCAATCAAAAGGGAACTGGAAAGCTTCGGCTACCGGATCTGGATCGACGTGGAGAGCATTCACGGCTCGACGCTGGAGGCGATGGCCAGCGCGATCGAGGGCAGCTTTTGCGTACTCATGTGCATGACCGAAAAGTACAAGCAGAGCGCCAACTGCAGAGCAGAGGCCGAGTACGCATTCCAGCTGGGCAAGCCGATCGTGCCTCTGATCATGCAAAAGAACTACCGGCCAGACGGCTGGCTTGGCATGATCCTGGGCGCCAAGATGTACGTTGACTTCACCAAGTTCGATCTCAAAGAATGCATGCAGCGAATACGAAGCGAACTCGACGCCATTCAAGACAAAACAGGCACCAGGATGGCAAATACCGTAAAAGCGGGACGATGTGACTCGAGCGAAAAACAACGGCAGAACGAGAGCTATCGAAACTCAAGCGAGTCGAGAAAATCGAGTTTGAACGGCCCACAGCACATTAAATGGTCGCAGAGTGAGGTCACCAAGTGGCTCGCTGACAACTCGATTCACCCGAGCATCATAGAAGCGATAAGTCCTTGCGACGGAATCATTCTGAATCAGCTGATTCAAATACGCCAACAGTCGCCGGAGTTTTTCTTTCAGTCGTTTGTCGAAACGCGCAAGAAAGCGTCCTCTTTGCGCGAACTGGCTCTGTTTGACTACAAACTTTGCTCGCTGTGTGCCGCTGAATGAGCTTGAATCTTTCTGCTTTCACTTTAACTTGTTGCATTTGCGTGCATTTCAGAGACTCGACAAAAAGCCGATCGATTGTGACGGACCATTTCTCTTTACCTCGTTTGGTTTAGAGGCTTGTTTTCGTAGCCTGGACCTATCGGCCCAGTCTACGCAACGCCAACTTGTACTTTTCGGGCCCCCGCAATTCAATTATCACAATTATCGGTCCGCCTTCCGCCTATTTATTAATAAAATGCCTCTTGTACCTGTCCCTTTGCATTTCTGTTGTTTTTTTTTTCATTTTATTTCTTTCATTTGTAAAATGCTTGATGGAAATCTGTTGAGTTGAGACGACGCAATCGCTTTTATTGGCGAGCCGAGCTCCTAATGGCCGCATTGTTTCGCCTATGGTCCCCCTTCCTTCTCTTAGTTTGGGTTTCAAGCCCCAGCAATGGCATAACACGTCTCGCTTGTGCTACCACTGCATAGTTAAGCGCTCTAAAGGCATTTAACTGAAGCCTCGAGTCCAGGAGACTTTGGGGTTTGAGTTCGAGACGGCCTCAAGTATGAAATATCTGCACGATGCTGCTGAGTTGTTGCTATGTCGTTTGATCCCAATTAGACAGTCCACTCTAGCTCGACACTTGAACAACTCTGGTCAGATCTGGCGTTTGCTTAGTCTCGCTGGGCCACTCCTCTCACTTTCTCTCTCGCCCTCTCCTCTCGCTCTTTGTCTCTCCACTCCTACTCACTTCTCTCTCTCTTAATTGCCGCATCGTTCGTCACAACTCGAGAATTTTGATGAGACTTTGTTGACAAGCGTGTGCTGGCCTCTTGTTCTCTTTTCTTGTTTGATTTATGCTCTCCTCTCGCTTTGACCGTCTTCTTTCTTTTTTTTTTTATAAAACGTGGCTGCATCTTGCACTTTAGCCCTCGAACGAGAGAAATAAAAATGGACTCGACAACAAGCGGCAGCCTCAGGTGCCGAGTATGGCGAATAGCTGCAAGATACCGTGGCTATGAGCAGCTTGCCACCGCTGACCCGGTAATTGCTTGAAACACGTTCGTCAAGAAACTTATTTGCTGAATTTGCACAGACCAAGGTACCTCTTGCCCCGGAGCCGCACTTTAATGAAGTCGAAAGAGGGAGCAGGGCCTCGACTAGCCAACAGTAGGTAGCTCAAACAGTTGCTTTCCAAACCAAGCTAAACATTAATTTCTAGCAAACTCAAATCTGCCTGGAACTTGATGCGAACGATCGCATCGAGACGCGACAAGGCTGGCGACAAATGCATCCACTGATTCGCGTACATGATGCATTCCACATAGAGTGTGGCCTCGACCAATTCGATCGCATCGTGTCTTCTGTTTGTACAACATCCTCAAGTCTGATTCGACATTACACAACTTGTTTACAATTGCCGTCCTGATTGGACGAGGAGCATTCCAAAACAAAAAGCAGTTTCTAACCGATAGGACCCGAATTGTGTTTACACCTCGAATTAAGTAGCAATTAAGAGCGGAAGTGGCCGAACATGAAGAGCGCACGGTCGGTCAGCTTTTGGTCATTGACTGCCGCGATCATCTACTCATCTTCTCTTTCTATTTTGCTTTTGCTTTATTCAATAGAAAATATGTTTAAAAAAAACGTGATAAACGCGGCTCTAATTAATGGCTAAGTAAACGCGATAACAGGGCCCAAAACAAGGAGGGGGCAGGTAAACTATGTGAAAGAGAGTAACATGATCGGTCTGGGCAAGCGTTTGAAGTGAGGAGTAGCTACTGAGCGGGAGGGAACGATTAGCAGCTAGCATTGGTTGTCTCCCAAATGCCCCCCCACACGAGTCTGGAATGGAGAGAGAGGATAGGCCCCGTCCTGTAATCAATCATTTCAGACGAGTTTCTTCGTCCAAGATGAAAAGAAGTAAAATACACACACGCGCATACCAGAATAAGATGCGGCCAATTTACTCTAATTTAAGCCGGCCGAACCTCGCGAGAGTGTCTTGTCATTTATGATCGATATTCTCTGGCAACAGGCATTTGTTTCGCTCGCTTGTCCGCACTCAACGCAATTGAATTAGGCACACGAGCGCACATTCTTTCATGGCGCTTAAAAGCCTTTTGGCCCAGAGGCGCACATCGGCACCGAATTTATCATTGTCGCGCTCTGAACGCTCTTGTGGTCGGCGCAGTTCAAAGGCGAAAGCATTTTCACTTTCAAGCGAAAAACGTTTACCACCTCATCAAGCATGACCAGCACCCAGATTGTTGTTTATCTTGTTCGATTTGATAGGACTGGCCGTCGGGACCAATAAAAATAACTTAGCGACCGGCGCATACGCAACTGCGTTTGACGTGCGATAGTGTTAGCAAACTTATTTCATATTTCATGCTTGCCTGTGACAAGTAAATATTTTCGTCTATCAGGGAGGTAGAGACGAGCGAGCGAGCAAGCAGAAGAAAGCGGCCGCGATCATCAAGCCGCTCTCGTTCGATATTAGGACGCTTGCCGCCGCCACCGCCTCCTCCGTGACGAAGAATTCTGCGTCAGTTGTTGTCGTCCGAGCAGGAAGATTAAAGCGGTAGTCGTGTTTGCCATGCTTCCTTGCCAGACATGCCACGGCCTCTATTTAAACATCATCAGCCCGCAGACCGGATGTCAAACGGTGCCTCGACCAACCTGAGCGCGCGCCCAATCAGCCGGTCTCGTTAGCCTTTCACTTCCAGGCTGTTTTTTTTTCTGCCTCATTTCCTTCAGCAGGCTCAGTCGGTGCCAATCAGTCAAATTGTTAAATCACACCTTCATTATTTCCAATTGCTTTCGTTTTGTCCGCTTCTTCTAATCTCAAGTTTTGCTTTACTCACAATCGAACGGAGGTGGCATCGCTCGCCTCGTTGCGTTCATTGTTTGCCGCAGGAATAGAGATGATGAGGAGATATGATTAGCGGCCGACAAGTGTCTAGTTGGACAACTGGGACTCAATCAAGCATTTAGACCAGCTCGGGTGTCCATTCTTTTATAACACACTCGGCGGGCTTGGAACGAACTGCGATTCGGTCAGAGGCGCTGAGTTAATAACCAGTTTAGATTAGAGGTTCCATTCGAATAGATCGAATGTCTGTGTGCATGTTCGGACTGTGTCTGTTTGTTTACCTGAGGCCGTCGTGCAACGCGCCGTCGATTTCACTCTTAATCTTCTTCTTGTTTCGCTTGCTTGTACATGGCAAGGCTGTAATTAAGATTTATCATCGCCACCACCAGTGGTTGTCGTCGTCCTTCTCCTCCTCATCATCATCGTCTAATCGTGTTGTTTAATTACACGGCCGACGCAATGAGCAGCGAATGTGAGATGCTCCGTTTGACGCTCAACTCGAGCATGAAGGCACACGCGTCAGAAGCGAGCAATCACCTTGAGCGCATTCCTCGAGCCGACTAGATGCCGAGTCAAGTGGCATGTTCGAGTGGATTTAGAGTGAGAGTTGAAATGTGCGGCGCCATTTCATCTCGTCTTCTCTGCCTCGCTAATTAAGAGCAGAATTTTAATACAAAATGACAAGCTCTGCATTTTGACGAGAGACAGAGCAACTCGAGCCGACGGCCGTTTAAGACTCAGTTCGAGAGTTAGAGGCGCTCGACGCTCTTTTGTTGCTCTGTTTCATGTTAGGCCGCCTCCTAAAACTTTCACCGCCGACTTGCTCTACGCGAACGTTCATCCAGCGCACATCGTTCGTCATTCGGCGTCAGTTTACTTGTTCGTGGTCAAGAAACGCGCGCGCCGATTGCGTAACTAATTCGGCTGCATCTCTATAAAGATGCATGTTCAATGTAGAGTTACGCAAGTCGCATATCTCATTCGGTCTGTCTGGTCGGTCTGGTGATGGCCACACCGATCGAACTTTTACTAAATGGCACCAATTAAGCGGCCAATAGAGGCCGCCTCGGTCGCCGCTATGAAAGTGATTACATTTGCCTCTTTGCCCGCTTAGGTAACTTCTATCTGCTACTCTTTTACATGAGAAATATTCAGTGCAAGATAAAAGAGCGGCTCTGTTCTGCTATTTCCGTGTCATCTATTGCCTTGCCTGATTGATAAATGCCAGCCGTCGCTCAAGCCATTGCTTGTGCCGCTTTCTTTCCCATCTTTAATACTTCGGAGCGGTCCAGCTACGAGTTCAGTTGGAAATTTTTTACTACACGCGGCTTAAATGAATTCAAACGCGTTCGAGAACAGGAATGTGTGCAGGTGATAGCGACAATTGTGTCGATTTCATCAACATCGTGTTCATTTTGTTGTTCATTTAAATCAGCATTAACAGGCGAACTGAGTGGTCAACAACAACGACAACATTACAAGCGCACGCTGCTGAATGTTTACATTTGAATATTCAATGGGAGGCAGGCTCCAGTGAATTTGAATAATGGAGACACATTTGCCACATCAGCATTACCACCCCATTTGGACATGTGTGCGATTGAGCGAGAGTGTGTCTTGTATTGTATGGAAATAAGGCAGTTGAGGGCGAACAAACAAAGCAACATTCATGTGCACACCTTGTCAGCTTCTCGTTTATTTCGCTTGTTCGATCCGAGGCACTTATGGATGGCTACTGTTCAATAGAGTCTCAATTATCACTCAATTACAGATTAATTGATTAATAATTTTACAACACCCACGCACAGGCCAACTCTGGGAGCGAGCTCGTAAACTGTTGGCTTGGCGCTAAAAACTGCGCCGTCGCTTGCCTGCTTGTTGTTGGGCAATGTGCTGCTACCACCATACCACCACAAACTGGATCATAAAACTTTTTTTCTCGTTTTTCCTATCAATTAGAACAGGCTCGAGTTCATTTGGTGGAATACATTTGAACTTAGCTGCCTGACAGAGGCTCGAAAGGAACGAAAATTCTCAATTGACTTGCTTATTATTTAGATCAAGATATATAAAAAGGAGCTTATTAGCTGGGAGAGATAGCAGTTGGCTCACGGAACAGATAAGAATCTAAATCCAGAAGAAGATCACCATACACGCCCACGTCCTGGTCCAAAGCCGATAATCGCAGTTGTATTCAAAGCTCAGAAGCCCGTGCGGTAGTCATTCAGACCAAAAGTAGCAACCAAAGCAACTGAGAGGAAACATGTCAGCATCAGAAGTGTTCGGCTGCAGCGGTTTGAACCTCACATCGTCCGGCCTTTATCTCTACTCGAGCGAGTTGAGCAGTTCGCTTGAACATGTGGAGGCGAGACGCGGCGGCAGCGTTCACAATCGTCAATCGTCACTCATTACCAATGAGATTGCAGATATCGTTGATGAGAGCGTCTTGCACACATTGATTCAGAGCGGCACCAAACACGGCAGCCGCCAGCAGCTAGCAGACGATTTTCTTTTATCATTCAAGCCGCAGGAGAATTCGAGTCCCATGCCGAAGAAGAAAACGTTCGTGCGCAACACTTGCTCGTTCAAAACGCAAAAGAAACTGTTTGAGAAAGGTAAGCCGTTGAGAATGCTATTCGCTGACACGTGTCTTGAGAGAGCCATTTAAATCGCATCGTCTTAATTACAACGCTCTTGATCATTACGCTTAATGTGTGCGGTTCAAACTCTTGCCGACAATTCAGATCATTTGAGTCAGAACAAACATGTTAGCTGCCCCCACCACACACACCCACAGATGCGCGCAACCGCACTCGAACAGTCGGATGCTCCCTTACCGACTCATTTGTCCGTTATCGAGGACAAACAAAGCCGATCCCGCTTGTGAAGAGTATCTGCTCTTAACAAAAGCGGCCACCAATAAGAGGCAGTTCAACTCGATTTCGAGACACAATTCGATCCGTTCACCCTTGCTCACTTCGATTGATTCGCTCGTTTTCCTCTTCCGATCTGGATTGCATGTGCAGCTAATCTTGGTCAAATAATTAGCACCAGACCCCAACAGTGGCTAACAGGCAGTTCTGCTTAGTTTTTATTGTTCAAGTCGAGTAAACCTTGTTGCTCAACGTTGTGGATGCGCATGAAAGCGCGCAGAGAAGCGTCCAGATTCATCCTATCAGGCGTAGATAGCAATTGTCAGGAAGAGCATTTAGATACGCAAATATCTCTTACTCAGGTGGATTGTGTCGTTTGCGCCAATATTTACTTTGCTCGATCGGCCTGTTCGTCTGGTTCGTTTTTATTCTCCTCTGTTTGCATTGAGATTTATCTTTTTGCTCCCGAACCTGGCCACACACACACACAGCCTCGTAGAGTAGACATGACACAGGAAAGAAATTATTTCAGCATGTTTTTCTAATTTAAAATCGGATGCACTGTTCCGAAAGAGTATTGATGAGCACATCCGTGTTTGCGTTTCTATATTGGCTGAGAAATTCGATGCGAGTTGAATGGCGCGTATGATGCGGCCGCATAAGCCCACCGTCCGTATATAATCGCACGGCACAAACGAACAAGTATTCTAATCAATATTTTTCCTTTCAGGTCTGAAGAAACGCCTCAACAACCTGAGCAGCAGCTACATATCGACAATCGAGAACACTTTCGCACTCGGACCGAACGACAGCTGCAGTTGTCTGAACCAATTGTCCACTTCTGGTTGCACGTCTTCATCTTCGCTGCAGAGCAGAGAGCTGAGCGCACTTTCGTTCGAGGTCAAGTTGGCCAGCACCCCGAAAATGAGCAAGCGAAAGCTCAACAAAGACGAATGCTGCGATCGATGCCGCACCAATCGAATCAAAATCGGCGACGTTATGCAGAAACTTAAGAACTATCGATTTAGCGAGCAACTTAAGCGAAAGTGTCCGTCGATGGAGAAAGCAAGCAAAAAGCCGAAACAGGACGAAATGAAGCCAGTAGGCGTAATTAAATCGAAGGAAAGCGGAAACAGCCTTGAAGCCGAATGCATTCGCCAACGCAAAAAACATCATCACCAAGTGCGATTGAATGCTTCCACATCGACCAAAAAAATGAGCTTTAATGATCTGCACGAGGCCGAACGAGTAAAGCGAGATGGTTCCGGACGCTCGAAGCGAAAATGCTACCCCACTCAATTAAATCGACACTCGCGCGCAATACCCAACTCAAAGCTACTCAATTTCCTGGCCATCGATGATTTGCTAACAAACGCCTGCACAAACAATTTCAATACGGCCGGACAGCTTCAAGTCTGGTTCGTCTAAGCTTCTTAATTTGAGCAAAGAATTCTATATTGAGCACGATATTTTTTATTGTTTCCTTGCATTGACTTTTGCTTATTTGCCAGATTCTATTTATTATATTTGCTCAAATTCTTGTTACTTTTGCCTTCAAATAAACGTTTCAATTTAACTCAAATTACTCAAATCGGTTGAATATTTACAGAAATAAATATTCTGCTCAGACCTGAAAATGATAAAACACTGGCCAACTTTGCTCTCTGTTCTTGGGCTTTTCTTTTTGTGTCTCCGCAGCGTACAGGGTAAGAGATCGCCTTGTCCTAAAACGAACCGTTTTCCTCAATCATATAACAGGGACAGTGCAAGTGAGCTCAGGCAAGTTTTCTCGCGAGCCTGACCTGTTCGCGTTCGCTGAAAACGCCAATCTCATCGGCCAGGCACAGACCAAAATCGAATGCATGCGGCAGTGTGTGTCCCTGGCCAGCTGCGCCTTCGTTTTGCTTCACTCTAATGGAAGTTGTGTATTTGGTGCAGCAGCCACGTCCCTCAAACTAGTCAAGCAGGCGCAAGGCTCAGAGCTGTTGAGGAAAAAAACTGCAGCACTCTACTACAACAAGAGACCGCTGCTAGCTTATCAACTGACCAACTACTGGCCCCTGGACAACAGCTTGCAGGACCTGGTTGGCGGACAAGACCTTTATGACCCGCAGAACTTTGCATTCACTCAAGATCCGAAAGGAAATCCACTGCGAGCAGCAGATTTAGCGTTTGGCAGAGCGAGCATTCCCTCGGACAGTTATCTTGGCCTTAGCTACACCATCTGCCTTTGGATCAATATCAGAAGCAATGGCAATTACCCTCGAATCATCCAATTTATTGTCGATGGATATCATACAGTTGTATTGACTCTTGACGGTGCTACCTCAATCGGCCTTCAGGTCTTTTTAGATTCAGGTAGCAGCTTATTCGGCAACGCTACAGTACTGAATGAATGGACTCATGTTTGCGCTTGCAACGACAAAGGAAGCGGGCGTATCTGGTACAACGGAGTGCAGATCAGTCAAGGGGGAATTATCGGATATGCTCCGATTTCCTGGCCAACTGCTTACGTGGGCTATGGCACAGCGGATCAAAATTTCGACGGAAGACTGGATGAAATCAAGCTCTACTCGAAATGTCTCGACATTTCTGAAGTAGTCCAAGACATGAACCTCTGACTGCCTGAAGGAAATTAGCCCAAATTTTTTGTGTTTTGACCGTGACAAGTCCCTGGCCATAAAGCGGACGGTCTTTTAACTGACTAACATTTATTTACAAATTTTTAGATGGACACTCACAAAAAGGCAATAAACTATGAGAACAAATAAAATGAATCGAACGCTTAAATATCTGAAGCAAAAGCACGAACTAGACAGCCATTCAGATAAAAGGGAGAGAGAATGGCTTCAAACATGTTTTCGTCTACACTGTTAACTAGTTGCTCGCGTTTCTAGTCCTTTAGATTTTCTGCTGCATCACTTTGGTTGGGGTCGAAGCAGACCACTTCGCTCTTGATTTTCTCGGCATGTTCTTTGGCTTTAACTCTCAAATCGGCCACGCTTTCGCTCTTGATGCTTGCAAGGCTCCTCTCAGTTGCGCCGAAGCAATTTTCTCCTGCCGCAAGTTTACCGCCGTTGCCAGGCATCTTGCACTCTTCTTCATAATCGAATGAACTTTGACTTTCGATCTCGTCCTGTTTTCTCATGTGCTCGGCCGCCTCTTGCGATTTGCGATGCATGCCAAGCAGCCAAGGCGCACACGAACTGTTCTCTCCTTCGGCCTCGGCCGATTTGATGATTGTGTCTGGCAACGGCAGACTATGCCGCACCATGGCGCCATAAAGACCGTACTCGGCCATTACTGTCGCTCGGCCCCAAGTTTTCTCTGTTTTGCGCCATTTTGCGCGACGGTTCTGGAACCAGACCTGCTTGCACGGTTAAGTTCAATCTCGAATCGTCTCGTTTCATTTTCTTTATTTACCTGAATTCGGTCCTCGGACAATTCAGTCTTGGATGCCAATACCTCGCGTGCATACACGTCTGGGTAATGAGCCTCTTTGAACGCCTTCTCAAGCTCTTCGATCTGCTGACTCGAGAATATCGTTCTGCAAAAAAGGACCAGAAACCAAGCAAGTTTTAAGCGTTATGAAGTTTTCAATAAAATTTCGAAAATCAACCAACCGATGTCTTCGCTTCTTAATCTTTCGCTTTGCTTTGGAGCCATTAGCTGCTTTGCCGTTGCTAGCCAGCTCACTTTCACTTTCATCTATTAGAGCTAGTTTTGAATTAAACTCTCAATTCAGATTCTGAAAGAAATTCCTACAATTCGCTTCGTTCTGTTCAGAGTCGGTGTTCTCGTCGCAGTTCTCATCCTCAACGCGAATGGACTGTCGTCTGCTCGATTCGGCAGCTCGCTGACACTCCTTAACTGCGAATCCGTTCATCATGTTCGTGCGAGCGAAATAGGCCTCGTAAGCAGCTGCAGCCACGGCGGCCGCCTCATTCGCTCTTCCGAATAATCTGGCGTCGGCGTTCGCCTCCAAGTAACGAGCGTCGACACGTTTGCCTACGCTCGGTCGACTATGAGGAGACAATGTGGAGCTGTTTGATGATGCTGACGAGAGACTGGAGCTATTGGCAAACTCGTTCGAAGGCGAGTATGAAGAGTGAATGTTCGATTGGGTGTTGAGTCCGAGGATTTCTTGAATCGCAAAGCCTGACTTGCTGGCTGACGTCGGCGCAGACGTTTGACTGCCATGCGGGTAGTTTGACACGTTGCTTTGATTCTGGTAATGGAAAGCGGCCATCGGACTTGGCATGAAGCCGTTTGTCGGGTAGTTGGTCATCTGATGTGCGCCATTGGACGATGCAGCCGTCTGGCCGGCGTTGAACTGAACCGAGATGGGAAAGAAGGCGCCGTTCGTTACGTTGTTGGCCGCTGCTGCATATGTCATGTGCAAGTGAGCCAGACTCATCTTGTTCTCTTCTTCTTCTTCGTCTTCTAGTTCAGTTGCACAAGAGCACGGTTGAATTGTGTTTGAAAAGTGCCGATAGATGGAGAGGTGGTCGATGCTTCGACAAGTCTAACTGCAATTAATTGATTATTTGCTTTGATCGATCGGGCCAACATGAACAAGAGATGCAGCAAGTCTCTTGACTTGGTCGCTACCGCGCCGACAAATTAATTAGGCGAAAATTTTGCTAATCAGGTAAATGTAAAAGAAGAGAAGGAGCAACCAAGTAGGAGCAGGAGTTAGAAAAAGTAGCGAGCGAGAGGGCGAGAGTGGAAAAGCAGGCAATTTGATTGACCGAGACTCTTGCTAAGTAACGCGTGGGTCTCGTAGGAAATCGATGTTTCATGTGACATGTGATTGCTTCAAAAGGAGAGGCGTGGAGCGAAATTGGAAAATTGGCGCTCGCTTAATCCTCTAAACAGCATCAGGCCACGTACGAGCAGCTCACGAACAAAACAAAAATGAAAAGAAAAATAGAGTAGGACGAGAATTAAAAAACCTAATCAGCCGAGCAGCAGCAAGCAGCAATTTTCTCAATTGACTCGTTTCAGCTTATTAGCACGCACGAACCTGTCATGAAGTGGCAAATCGACGAGATGCGACTTGAACCTAATTGTCAAATGAGCCAAATGCAACTTTGTTTCTGCCATGATTAGCTGCCCAACCGCCGCTCTTCTAACTTGTGCCAAAGCCAAAGTCAGCTCTCAATTCAGCTGCTCTCTTGGCGGCGATTTTAGCCCTACTGCTTTGCTTTCGCTCGAGTCGAGTACGTTCTCTGGCCGAGTAATTTGCGCCGCTGCCTTTTCCTTCTTTCTCACAATCTCTCTCTCTCTCTCTTTTTCTCCCTCAAACACTTATCAAACACATAAGCCAAGCGCTATAAAGAAACAGAGAGAAGCCAGAAATTGACGTCGACGCATTAAACTGATTGGCTCGTTAGGCATTCATAATCAGACGCCAAAATTAACAAAAGCCAATCAAAAATTGAAACAGACAGACAGAAAGAGAAAAAAGTGTTCATTTGAAACAAATGAGTCGCTGCAAATTGGCATGCCCGACAAATACCATTCTAGCGAAAAGAAAAGACGAGGAAAGGTTGATTGGCAATCAAAGCTTTTTGTTCGTCTCTACTTGAGAAGCGAAGCAAAATGAAAGAAAAGCTCTGAGAAATGATCGAGTTTGTAATTGGCGCTGTTCATTCATTTAAATAGACCCAGAGCAGAATGAGGACAGAACGAGGAATGGTGAGGCCAGAGCAAGCAGGCAACGCAAGTAGAGTAGCCGGACGCAGGAAACGTGAATTGAAAAGAAATTAGGTTGTTAGCACCTGTTTTTGGCTGCCCACAGAGCGAGGCGAATTAACTCATTGAACGAAGAGTAGACTCCCACTGGAGGGGCATTGCTTTCGTGTTTAATATAAAATCAATGCATCCAAAAGTGTGAACAACGCAAGCGAATAAAATTGGGGCCAATTGTCTCTGAATGTGGCCAGCCGGTGAGAGTCCTCGCCCAAAGATTATCACAGCACTCGTCCGTTTTTACATGAATGGCCACGATGATTTGAACAGCAAATGAACGTCCAGTACGAGAATGAACAAACCAAACGGAGAGAGAGAGAGAGTTTTGGAATAAATGGATAAGCCAACAAGTGAATGAATTCAATAGGCCAACTCTTTATTGTTCACAACGCATCTCTCTCTCTCTCTGCTCCTCTCTTTTCACTCTAATTAAGCGTAGTTATACGAGTCGCAATTACATAAGCGTTCATGCAGGGGCTACTTGAGCCATGGCCTGAGTGGAAAAATGTTATCCGGCACAAGCTGTTTGTTTAGAGGCCAACGCATTGAAGCTAAATTAATTCGTTCGATATGGATGCGTTTAGATCAGTTGGCCAAGTGGTCAGCGCGCGTGTGTGTGCGTGTGCTAAGCGATCAGATTTAAGCCGAGGCTGCTTCTGCTGCTAATGATCGAACGAACAGGGAAAGTATTTGTACGATAACTTTCGCTCACTTTGCTCGCCTCCTCTCTAGGGCGCGCGCGCGTGTGTGCACCATCTCAATTTGTTCACATTTGTTTATTAACTATGTAAATAACAACGACGACTCACGGCGCGCCTAGTGTTAGGGGCAGCGATCGATCGGTCATTGGCCAATTGGCCCAGTGAATGCAACCGGCAGACACAATTAATTGCTAATGAATTGTAAAACAGAAATGGCACTTGTGAAAATAAATGAGAAATACGGCGAGGCGTACGGCGGCGAAACCTGAGCCAGGAGACCTTGCGCATTGAGTCAGGCAGTTGAAGTCAGCGTTGCTGTTTACACACGACGTCAAACGGTCGTATTTATTTACACAAAGACAGAACGAGGCATCATCATCATCATGTCGGAGATAGATAATTGGACCACCGCTCTCGCTGACATATCAACCAGAAGGCACACATGTCTAAACACTACCTCTTGGCTGTCCGAACTCGAGCAAACAGAAATTTCCACTTCGAGCGGCCCAATGCTGGTGTATGAAAGGAAAAATAAAAGTGCATGAAAAAAGTGGAGAAAATGGAACACTAGTAGAGGAAAATAGCAGAGATGCAAGCAATGACGGTCGATGGCACGGCTATCGAAACATACAGATAGGTACAAAAGGTTAATTAAATAATTTGAACATAAATGCGTAGAAAATTTTTGTTTATAAATATCTGATTAATTAAATGCAACAGGAGAGATGAGCTCGGCAGGAAAGAGGAAAGATGAAGCAAGCGAAATAGACGGTACGTAGAGGAACATTGATCGAGTGAGAGAAAGAGAGGATGGGAGAACGAGAGTAAATAAGCAAATTACTGGGGGCCACAGGTCTCGCTTACAGACCTCACGGGCGTTGAACACTATTCGCTGGATGGCGGGCGTGCGCATTTCCCCCCCTTAAAAACACTAATTTGGGCCAATCGCGAACGCTTGCAACATGCCTTCACAATCAACTTCTAGCGTTGGGTTCCAATCGTGATCGCTAACAAAGCCAATTAAATTCATTAAAAATTAGCTTGGCGGCCGAGAGTAGCAGGCAAGCAAGCAAGCGATTGTTTGTTTGCTTCTTCTTGGCCGTTCTTTTTGTTTCTTGTTTTTTAGCGAAAATTCCTTTTTGCGAGTATCAATCAAACGAGCCGCTGCGATCCAACTTGAATAATTTGTCGAATCTGAAAAAAAACAACAAATCATCATCATCGTTCACTGCACGCTGCATCTCTCTCTTTCACTGGCCGTTAGTTAACACTGAGCGAGAGCGCCTTTTCAACCGTATGGTTGCTTTGCTTCGGCCGCATACATTGCAATGCTCACACAAGCGCACACAGTTCGCAAACAACTCGCCTTTACACTTGCCGCCCATTGGAACTTGATTTCGCCAAGAAGCGGCGGCTCGTTCTCGCCTACAAATAGAAACTAAACACTATGGCGCCTTTTCTAATGATGTTCGCACAGCTACGAGTGCCTCGCCAAGCGTGAGATGCAACAAAGCAAGCAGTGGCTGCCTCGCAATTCTATTTCTTTCTCTTCTTCTCGTCCATTTATTCTCTTCTATGCGCTCTCTGGCTGCAAAGCCCGACTCTTTGCGTCGAGCGGACGCGCTTCTAATTGGCCAATAAACGCGCATCAACTGGCGCGATGCATTTAGCGCCAGATAGAGTCAGTCCAAAACGATTTGTTTACATTCGAATTGCTCAAGTGTCGATAAACGTTTCTATCCGTCGATAAGAACTAGCTCCGCGCGCGCCTGCTAGTCGATCACCTGATGCCGAGCCAATTAAAATCGATTAGGGCCAATGTAAACACACATGCACATAAACACGACGTGTCCTTGGTCTAATCTCGGCTCTTGCTGCCGATTTACTAAGATTAGACTCGACTTTTTGCGATTAACTTGAACATTGCTCTGCTCCGGTCTGCAGCACAAATTGACTTTGGGGGAAAGAATTGCAGACTCGTGTTTGCAACCGCCTGCTCTTGTGTACGATTTAGAGTGTGATTAAGTGCACTGGGCACATTGCCTGACATGAAAGTCAGCCTCTTAAAATACGATCGGCTCTTAATTGGCAATTTTCAGTTTTAACTTGTAGCGTGACTTAAACGCCGCGAGTATTTTTACTGTGCGTGTCCTCGGTCCCTATCCCTCTGCCTTTTCCGTTTTGGCTGCTCTCTTATTTCGTCAAATTGTCATTTAGCCAATCGAAATCGATTGACGTCCTCTCCTAAAACTCCAACTCTTCGACTAGATTTAGCGTCTGTTCCGACAGCCTAGTCGAGATCCAAACAAGCCAAGACGAGACAGAGACTCGTGAATATCATGACACTATAGGAATTTATCAACCATTCATAAACGTACATCTGAATCGAAAAGAAAAGGAGAACAAGAAGTGAACGGAGAGAGAGAGAGAGCGAGGAAAAAATGGATAAATAAAAGCAAGACGACAAGTCTTAGGCGTCGGTTAGTTCGACCACAATCGTTCCTGAAGCTTTGTCGTAGGTGGTTTGTCCGTATTCGCTGAACGCCGGCAGCATGAAGAATATAATGGTCGGAAAGAGGAAAAATATCGAAAAGTTTTTGAGCATCGATCGGAACAAGATTCTGGAATGAAACGAGAGAGGTCAATTGAGACGCTTCAGGGCAGGTTGTGAACGGCAAAATTTACTTTTTAAGATCGAGCGGTGTGCCAGGCAGAACACGAATGCGATCAGCTCGGTTGGGTATGACGTGAGTGCAAGTGAGCACTCGTAGTTTGAGCAAGAACTTGCCCGGCGTGTAGCCCTTCAAGTAGATGCAGTAGCCTTCGAATAGCACCGAGATCATTATGTAGGTGACTTCGATCAAGAACAGCTCGCCCGGCACGCGCACATTGGCAAAGTTTTCTTCGTTCAGTAAATCGTCGAGGAAATCGTACAGACCGAACGATTCTTCGTCACTTTAAAATTGCTCAATGGTTAATGGTGGCTCATTTCCAAAAGCGATCGATTCGCTCACTTACAACAAACTCGTGTAGTTGAGGACAAGAACCAAAAGCAGAACTTTGCAAATTTGGATGCAAGCGGCGTCAATTAGTTCGGCAGCAAATCTCCGGTATAGCGACGGAACCTTGTAATTTATTTGATGAGGAGCTGGCCGAGGCGAAGCAGGGGCCGCGTCCGACTGAGGACGTAGATGGCACGAGTGAACTACGTGGCCGTGGCATGTCTGCTGGGCACTTGACATGTAATTCAATGTCCAAATGTAATAGCTCTTGTACCATTCGGCCAGCAGTTGTGCATTTTGTGCCGTCTGACTCTCTAACTTCCTCGTCTCTGGCTCTGCACTGTTCTCATTCAATGTAGACATTCTTGTCTCTCTCTCTCTCTGTCTGGATAATCTACGTGTGCTATTTTCTCTATCGGTTGGCATGCATCAGAATTTATGAATAAATTTTATGCTCGTCGAGTCAAAATTGCATAAGCGCACCGAAAATCCCAATTCTCAGCGGTCAGCTCTTTCAAAGTTCTGTTTTCTTTTTCAAATCAAAAGAAAAAGACAGAGAAAAACAACATCAAGGTGTTAATCGAATCTAAGTTTGATCAGGCCAACAGACAATAGATCAGGAGCCCATGAAACACTCTTGTGCCTCCGAATTTCACTCGCATTTCAAATCTAACTCGACCTTTGCGCTATTCAGACGCACTGTTGGAACGAGACGCTTGCAATCAAGCCAAAGTTAGAGCGATGCATTCAAAACCTAGCATGGTAATGCACGAAAGCGAAATGCTGAATTGAACGCAGCCCTCCGAGCCAAGCTAGTTATGAACGTACATACGCTAGCGCTCGTTTGCTTGCCTGCTTGCTTGTTGTCTGCTTGGCCTCAATGTACAGCGCGAGTGACTTTATTCACCAAACCGTTTCTCTGTCTCTCTCTTTTGGCCAATTAATCTGACCTTGTTTAATCTTATTCGAATATCTAATTAGATTCATTGATTCTGTTGATTAAAATGAGCAACGTGCTTCAGCCGCCCAAGAACGTTTCGCCTCTCATTCGAGTAAGTGCTCTTGGTCAGTTGGCAACCCAACTGTTTCCTGAAATTCTCAATTCCAGGCTGGTCGATGGGGCTTTTTCCTGTTCGGAATCTACTACGGCAGCTCTCATCTGAGTAAGAAAAATCGTCTCGCATTATGAGAGGCCTCGTTGTCCTTAACATGACATGGCTTCATTCTAGACTATTTGCGACAAATCGACGAGCCCAAGAGAAAGGCAGCCATTGAGAAGGCCACCCAAGAGCACGAACGTCAGCTGCGCGAAAAGGACCAAATAAACAAAGGTGAGTCCAGCGGTTTGAAACCTGCCGTGTCACGGTTCTAAAAGACAAATTGGGACATTGCAGAGGGAATGCTCTCGTTGGCACAGGCCGCCGGTATCAAGGTTCAAAATTAGATTTAGAGCTCGAACGAGAGATCCGATTGTCTAGAAAATCGCAAATATTTTAATCAATTAGAGAAACGACACCAAAGAAAACTTCATCCAAAAATTCTCCGACTTGTTCTTACTACGGTTCTTTTTCTTTTAATCAAGTCGCGGAGAGTTCTTAAAAGTTTGGGATTGCTTGCTAGCAAGAGAACAAAAGTCTGTCCCCAATCAGAAAAGAGACTTCGAAGAGACTTATTTAATCGAATTTATTCCTAACTAAAAATATTCGGGCAACTGTCACAGGTTCATGTCTTGAAGTACTTCAGAAATGTCGAGACATTTCGAGTAGAGCTTGATTTCATCCAGCCTTCCGTCGAAATTTTGATCCGCTGTGCCATAGCCCACGTAAGCAGTAGACCAGGAACTTGGGGCGTATGAGATAATTCCTCCTTGACTGATCTGCACTCCGTTGTACCAGATACGACCGTTCCCGTTGTCATTGCAAGCGCAAACATGAGTCCACTGGTTAAATCCGGCTGCGTGTCCAAAAATTTGGCTTCCCGGACCTGAATAGACTTGAAGGCCAATTGAGGTACCAAATTCAAGAGTCAAAATAACTGAATGAGTTGCATCCACTAAAAATTGGATGATTCGAGGGTAATTGCCATTGCTCCTGATATTGATCCAGAGGCAGATGGTGTAGCTGGGCCCAAGATAACTGCCCGGGGGAATGCTCGCTCTGCCAAACGCTAAATCTGCTGCTCGCAGTGGATTTCCATTCGGATCTTGAGTGAATGCAAAGTTCTGCGGGTCATAAAGGTCTTGTCCGCCAACCAGGTCCTGCAAGCTGTTGTCCAGGGGCCAGTAGTTGGTCAGTTGATAAGCTAGCAGCGGTCTCTTGTTGTAGTAGAGTGCTGCAGTTTTTTTCCTCAACAGCTCTGAGCCATGCGCCTGCTTGACTAGTTTGAGGGACGTGGCTGCTGCACCAAATACACAACTTCCATTAGAGTGAAGCAAAACGAAGGCGCAGCTGGCCAGGGACACACACTGCCGCATGCATTCGATTTTGGTCTGTGCCTGGCCGATGAGATAGGCGTTCTCGGCGAATGCGAACAGGCCAGGCTCGCGGGAAAACTTGTCTGAGCTCACTTGCACACTGCCTATTGAATGATTCAAGAATATGGTGGTTTGATGTTTTTTTTTTTAGTTTTGTTACCTTTTGTGCCTTTGTAACGAGCCAAGAAAAGCCAGACAGCACAGAGCAAGTTCGGCCAGAGTTGTGTCATTTTTCAGTCTCAAACAGATTATCCAGATCCCAGCCTAGTCGAATAAAACTTTGATTTTTTACAGACCTCACGGGCGTCGTGTTTAGAAAATAAAAGAAGATTCGCTGAGTGAAATAACAAATTTGACTCGGCGATTAATTGTGACAGGCGTGTAAAAAATAGTTGTGACAGGCGCAATCTGAAAGTTAGGCAAACCAAACCTGAAGCTGTGCGACCGCCTTGAAATTGCTCTCGCAAGGATTTGCGACCAAGCCGTCAATTTCCCGTAAATTTTTCAGCTTTGTTCTGGTAATAGCGCGCAGGTGTCGATTTTATTGTTTCGGCTAGAATGTTTGTTTCGGGCATTTGACGACTACATTAAGCTTTTTCCGCTTTTCTTCCATTTGATTAAAATATCAAACTTAAAATGAGCACTTGGTTTCTCTTCTTAATTCATTTTTTTATTCATTTGACTCATAAACGGAGTCCCACAGATCTGGGCTTAATTAGGTGCGATTCAGATCAGGATGGCAATTTATTAACCAAGAGCGGAAGTAAATCAACAGAAAATGTATTTGGCGTTTAGTCTTTGATCACGCAAGTCTTTGAGACTTAGTCTGGCACGGCTGAAATCCGAATGCTTGCTGCTCTGTGGTTGGGTATCACGTTTTAGACACAAGCTCGAGTAGCAGCTGCTGAATTTGGTCTCTAATTCGCCGCTCAGACTGCCGCTTAAATCTGAAAGCGATCGGGCCATGCTGTCGAATCTGCTCAAGTAGTTGAGTCCGAGCGAGTGCCGCTTGTTGTAGTCAGCTAGCGATTCAGACTCGTCGCTTGTGTACGACTCGTCGTCCGAGTATTCATCGCTCAATTCACCGAACTTGCTCAGATTTCGACAGCCTTTTTGGCTCTTTCTGGCGCAGGGCATTTCCACATGAAACATGTTTATGTCAAAGTTTTCCAGCGAATATGACGGCAGCTCTGTACTCGACAGGCGCTGTTCCTCGGACAAAGCATTCTCCAGCAGAAACACGTCGATTTCATCGACCGACTTTGAGAGCGGCTGATTGACTAGCTCGACCGGAGGACAGAGGCGGAAGCCCGGCTCGAAGAAATACGGCCACGACTGGTAGACGGCGCCTGAGCTTATAAAGAACTCGTCTTGTGCGTCGTCGTCCATGCATCCGCCAAACACGTGGCAGTCTCGTTCGATAATGTAGGACGGACGAGCTTTGACTTGCGACAGAGGAGTCGGCTCGGCCATTGCGTCATGTTCATCCTGCAATTCATCTTCCTGATCACTGGGCTCATCCTTGTTGTTGAATGACAGGGAGCTGCTTGTGCGAGACGAGCTCTTGCAGGCCATTTCGCTTTCGCGCCAATCAATTGACGACTTGGACGGAGTTGGGTCAGCGACGACCGAGAGGGAGTTTGAAGTCGACTTGGCTCTACCGGCGGCGTTTGTTCTATTCAAGTTGTCACACTTTTCCGATCGAGTCTTGTCGTCTAGTAGGAGCTGGTCAAGAGCAGCTAAAGGGCTTATCGGTACAGTCAAATTGAGCGCGGTGAGCACTTGAAAAGTTGAACAGAGCGCGTCTCGTGCCGCCGAATGCGCGCTCTCAGTTCGATTGCAGCCGGCCAGATAGTCAGTGAGATATAAAACGCGCTCGATCTGTTTGACCGAGCAGTTTTGAGGCGGCAAAAAATTCGCTCTTAAGGTCGACGAGTAATCAATCAAATCGGCTAGGCGACTTATTAACTCGCTTGTTGATGAATTGAAAATCTCTTGCCGCCGGACGCTTGAGATGAGACACAAGCGTTCATCGTTACTTGCTTTTAGCCGATCGTTGAGTAAATAATCGAGAAGCGACCAGCGGATGCCGAGGTCGACACGACTCAAGCACAATTCAACTCTAAAACTCGTCCAATTTTGTTGATGCATTTCTTCTCTTTGTTTTTGTTTGATAAGCGTCAAATTGAGCGTTGAAAAATCCAAAGCGGCCGCCCTCTCGTCGGATGCTCGTTCGCAACCATTTAATATTGACTTGGTATTTAACTTGACGCTAGAGCCGAGATTGCTGTTTGATCGCACGTCGTAGTTGAATGCGCCCGGCTCAAGGGGGTACTTTACGTATGCACTGGCTGAACGAGATTTCGGTATGTCCGGGCTCAACTTGAAAGGCTTTTGAAACGAACTCTGCATTCTGAGCCAGGACGGCCGCAAGCACAGTTCCGCTTGATCCGGTTCGAGCATTTTCTTATAATCGGAGAATAAGTCGATCGGCGTTTGCTGTTTGCCCGTTTGGCTAGTTTCTGGCAGGCGGGCTTCGAATCGAGCTTCACTCGACATTTTCCAACTCGCGATTGCTTCAATTCGATCGGAGATCAGTTGCAGCTCGCCTCTTGATCTGACTATCTCCGGCCCATCAATTCAATATCTAGCGCAAACATTTGCTCTTAATATTCGCTGAGAATAATCGAATTAAGCATGGAGAAACATCAAATGCAATTAATTCTCAAGCCCTGATCGTTCTCTCGCTCTTTCTCTTATTATGGTTCACTCGCTCAGCTTCGGACTTATTTCAGTGCTGCTGCTGCTGCTCGGGCCGCTGACCAGAAGCCGACCGACTTTCATTCGGCCTCTCCTCTCAATCTACTTCTCGTTCTCGCTCTTTCTCTGGTGCTCCAGTTGATTCTGGTTGTGCTCGCACTAATGAATCATCTTGAGCATTTTCACAAAGCTCATCGAGCCCAACGAGATGAAATGGCCAGTCTAAATCATGTTTAATTGCGCTCGCTTTTCCCATTTATTTCACTCTCCACTCTCCTTTCGACTATGTCAGTGAATACACACGGCCCAGCGAATTCACAGTGCAGTTTGATTGAGTCTAAGAATACTCTCGAGCGATCAATGTTGACGAAATGCATAAACAATATCAAAAGGCGCCTCTCGCCCGCTTCGAATAAATGAAATCCAATTCACAACGAATGAGTAATGAATAAACACACATTTTTCATTCGAGCCGTTTATGTAGCTTTTGCTGGCGCCTGATCAACTGGACCGTTTTGAGCCCTGCGAGAGCTGTTAGCATGCGTCAAGTGTGGGCGGTGTGCTCGGCTGCGAATAAATCTTGCCAATGCCTTGATAAGTTCAAGCTAAAGTCAAATGGGAATAGGCGTTCTAAGCGCCCAAATATAGGTGGCCAATTGTGAGATCGGCAAATTGCAGCAAATTCTGTTTAGATTGGAGCCGCTCTCAGATAGGAAAAGAGAGTGCCCCTCTAATTCTGCTTGGATTGCGCCTGCTGCTGCTGCTGACTTGCCATCATTGAAACAAAAACAAGCCAAGAGGGGGAGAGTTTACGCAATTAAGAGGCGCGGTGCTTATTTGAGAGAGAGAGAGAGAGAGAAAGTGAAATCGATGAAACATAGAGAGAGACTGAGAGAGAGTGAGCGAGACTGAGAGAGAGTGAGCGAGACTGAGAGAGAGAGGCAGCGCTGATAATGCTTCACACAAGTGCTTGGAGCTCGATGCACTCGAGTAGCCCGGGCGGAAAATTCCGAGGCTGTCTTCATGACGATGCCGATTCGACTTGCCTATAGCTCGATGAAAATTAATGAGCAAATGTACAAGCAGGCGCAAGTGAATAGCATCTAATAAACACCTGACTGGGCTAGATTCTGCAGATTTAAACACGCGAGAATAGGTGAGCGAGGAAGCGCCTGGCCAGCGCTCAAGTCTTCAGCACTTGAAGCAATGAAAAGACGAAAACACTTTCTTGGGTTTTTTTTCGCCAAGTTTACGCGCCAAGCTCGAGCTCAACTCGTTGTGCGTCGAGTAAAAGAGAACAAATAACGAAAAGCGGTCGAATTAGAGCCGATCGAGCTCGTGTTTAACACCTTGTAGCGATTGTATTATGTAAGGAGAATGCCGAGCCGCATATTTTCTTTGGACTCTTATTTACCGTTTAAATAAATGAAACAAAAAAAAAACGAAGAAGCAGGGCGCCCTCGCTATCTATAATCATCATCTGGACCTCACGACGAGAACGAGGATGGTAGCGAGCGCCAAATTAAGAACGAACGCGGCGCCGGGCCTGAAACTGATTTGCCCTAAATCGCTTTCATTGCCACTCGAGGCTATGAGCCAGGCCAGCTCTCTCTCTCTCTCTCTTTCATTCATTCCTTCGTTATTGACGTGCGAAAGGGCGCGCTTGAAGAGCACAGATTCAAATGGCGTAGAGATCTGTTGATGCCCTCGCTTCATGCTCTTCTCTCATCTCATTCAAACTGGCGCCAAATTAAGACGCATCGCATTCGTGTTTTAATCCAGTCCATTTTAATTTATTGCTCGTTTGCGTGTCAGAAAAACAAATTTCAAGCTTGTTTGCTATTTTGGCCCCATTTAATAAGCGTCAAGCACACTCAGGCTCGGTCACAAGCTCACAGCAGAGGAGAGTAAATTTGTAAAGAGCTGTAAGCTGCACAGCGGAGACAAGCAGTAGCAGCAGCACAGCCAAATGAAAGAGTTGATTGAAAAAAAAATGAGCGAAATTGTCAACTGCAAGTGAAAGAAGAGTTAGCTGACTCGTCAATCTTGCTTTTACAAGTGTCAGAGGCCAGAGCCGAGCAATGTGGCGCCAAGCATCTTTTGCGTGGAACCAAGAAGGTTTGTTAGTCGAAGGCGCTCATTGGCGGCGCACAAGTGAATCTGGTCTCTGCTGGCAGTTTGGCGGCCTGCCCTTGTCACATATTAAACGCAGTCAACTCTCTTGCATTTGAAATTGAATTCAATCAGGCAAACATAAAACTAAATTAATTAATTAATTCATCTGAATAGGACGGTTTCTTGGACGATTTTCATTCATGTTTCTCTTTCGCTCCTACTTCCATTCAAGTTTCTTATATGGATTGCCGGATGGGTTTCATAAAGGCAGTGCGACAAGCATTGTGCCATATAGGAATTCGAATACATTCGCTCTTGTTATGAGTGTGTGTTTGCGTGCGCGAATCACTTCATGCTGAAGAAATGCATTGAATTATAAGGAAATATACAAGAATGCTGACGTGGAATGGAGATCAACACCAGTACTGCTGTTGTCTGTCAAACAGACACTGATCGATTATTCCAATTCCCTTGCTTTTGATAACCATGCCCTTTGATAGAATCAAACTAGCCGAGCTATGATTGTGGCTCTTGTTGTTTTGCTGTCACTTGACAACATTGACTGGCTCAGTTGACGCAAGCGAGCTAATTTGAACATTCGACTGGATTGTCGAGCTAGCGCAGATCTCGTCAACTGTGGCCAATCTTTGACGCGACTGGGTGTTATTAAGTCGGATTAGACGCGTCCAATTTGAGAAAGCCTCTTATTACTATCCTTTTGTTGGCAATTAATTATTTACTTGAATTATATTGTCCAACCTATTGACTAGTCCATGCCCGGCCGCAAATTCATGAGAATTTTGGGCAATAAAAGAGAAAAAAAAAGAACAAAAAAACAAGTTGAGAAGCTAGTTTGGCCAAGCTGTTTGAAATCTAATTAAAATTGAAATAAATTTCTTTTCAATTTTAAGCCGAACCGAGCTTTTCAGAGCGGCGACCAGTGCTCCGACTCTTTAAATGAAGATAAAAGAGAATAGAAATTACCTGGACGAGCGAATGAAATGTTTGATTGATGGGCTTCTTTTCAACATCTTTTTGAGCCAAATTGAAAGCAAATAGAAACAGAGAGAAGAGAAAATGCGAGAAGGCAAATATCTCTTTGTCAAATTGAGCATGAAAAATGAGCTTTTCCGCTTGACTAGGCTAGGTCTAGTTCGTCTGCTGGCTGAAAAATAAAAATAAGGAAATTCTCGTCTCAGCAGAGAAGGGCTGACTCTTGCAAGAACACTCTGTGCCTTGTAAAGATGGAAAAAGAAGCGAAATGCGTTGATTTCTAGCTGAGGGCAATTCTCTATCAACTATAAATCTACTCATCTACTCAATTTGATCCAGTCTGCTGTCATGGCTGTCACTGACTGTTTTAGTAAGGAGCTGTAGACTGAGAGAAGCAATCAAACTGATTGAATTAATTCACCGAAAGGTGACCTACTAATTTTCATGACAATGGTTTAGCTGTCTCATTGTAGGCAAGCTATCGGTTTAATTTATTTATTTTTTTCAATTTCTTGTTGCGTCATATTCGCAGCGGGCCAGAAATTTAATAAAGCGAATTGAATAGAACCAAAGAGTGAAAGACAGAGAAGCAAAGAGAAAGACAGAGAAGCAGAGAGAGAGAGAGAGCCAGAGAGAGAGAGAAAGGAAGAGCAAAAGTACCGGGACAAGAAACTGCTCGTCTTGAGCTAGATTGTGCCCGCTCTTGCAATGTTTAAATCGAATCGCGCGTGTGTATGTGCGCACCGTATAGATTCTCCCCGCTTCTCCGTCTATGAATAATGCGTACATATGCGCATTCGGATTCGGAAACGTGCGTTTGCGCAGAAGAAACCAACAACAACAACTTTTCTTTGTTTCTTGTTGTCAACAACGTTCTGTTTAGACTTGAGACAGAATGCACCGCCTAAACTCTCAGAGCTCTGAAAGGTACTTGCATTTTATCTTGTTCGTTGTCATCATCATCATCAGCGTCGTCATTGTCCCAACGTCATCTTTTCATCGCCTCATTTCGCCTGAACGTCAATCAAATCTCTTAAATCGCTTTTAAAATACTTGCTCTGCTCTGAGCTCGTCTATCAATTATGGTTGTCTGACTTTGATTTTGCGCTTTTGTTCTTCTATTGCAAAGCGGAAGCGGAGACGAAACCTTGAGCGAGCTATCACCGACAGTGAAGCGGAGCAATGTTACCAGACATCGAACAACGAGCACGTCTGAGAAAGACAGCACCATTCACATCAAGGGCTCAAAGACAATTTACACGGCCGGCCGTCCTCCGTGGTACGACAGCAGCGGCCAAATGAAAGAAGCATTGGTCATAGGTTTGTTTTCCTAAGCATCTTAACTCATTGCCTCAACTGAACTACTCTAACGCTCGCCAGGGCTTTGTGGAGGCAGTGCGTCGGGTAAATTGTCATTTTACTCGAAGGCACAGAGTTGAGCACCAGCTCACTATTGAAAAATCAATTAAAGGAAAGACAACTGTGGCGAAGAAGATTATCGAAGAGCTGAACGTGCAATGGGTTTCACTTCTCAGCATGGACTCGTTTTACAAAATTCTGAGCGAAGAGCAGCACGAGCTGGCCTGTCGCAACGAGTACGACTTTGACCATCCGGACGCGTTCGATTTCGACCTGCTGCTCGAGACTCTTCGAGAGCTCAAGGAAGGCAAACAAGTCAACATTCCTGTGTACAATTTTACTACGCACTCACGAGAGCCTTATTCAAAAACGCTGTACGGCGCCAACGTGGTCATATTCGAAGGCATCTTGGCCTTTTGCGACAAGCGCTTGCTGGAGCTCATGGACATTAAAATATTCGTCGACACCGACAGCGACATTCGCCTGTCACGGCGTCTCTATCGTGACATACAAGAGCGAGGCCGCTCGATTGACTCGGTTCTGGCTCAATACAACAAATACGTAAAGCCCTCGTTCGAGCATTACATCGGTCCGACCAAAGTGCACGCGGACATTATAATGCCGAACGGATCTGAAAACAAGATTGCGATCGATTTAATTGTGAAGCATGTCAACCGAGAGCTGCATCAACGCGGCCACAAGCTCCGATCAGATTTGGCCAACAAATGCAATCTGCGTCCTGACCAACCGCTGCCCAGCTCACTCTTCCTCATGCAGCAGACAAATCAGACCAAATTCATTCAGACAATAATTCGAAACCGCGAGACCAATCGCGATGAGTTCATATTTTATTCCAACCGTTTGATGCGGCTACTGATCGAGTACGCTCTGTCGCTTCTGCCTTTCGAAGAGAAGACCATCCAGACCACCAGCGGCTATCTGTACGAAGGCAAAACTCACAACGGAACCAAAGTCTGTGGAGTGTCGATTTTACGCGCCGGCGAATGTCTCGAGCCTGCGCTCTGCGATGTCTACCAAAATGCGGTCATCGGCAAGATTCTGATTCAGACCAACGAGCAAACTGGCGAGCCCGAAGTAACACCGCATTCGATCTCGAACGCTCATTGACACCAAAGTTTCAACATTCTTCTCTCTTTGAACAGCTTCATTATCTTCGTCTTCCAAAAGACATCAAGAACCACCGCGTGCTTTTAATGGAGGCCACAGTGGCGACCGGCGCTGCTTCTATGATGGCCATACGCGTTTTACTCGATCATTCGGTCAGAGAAGAGAACATCATCTTGGTCTCTCTTCTCATGTCCAAACAAGGTAGTAGCTCGTTGCCAGTTTGATCTCATTAATCCCTGACTTTTGACTTGAATATGCAACTCGATCATCGTTCTCAAACAAACGCAAATAGGAGTGCACAACGTTGCGTATGCGTTTCCCCAAGTGAAAATAGTCACCACCCAAGTGGACCCCGATCTGAATGACAAGTGTCATATTCTGCCGGGCATAGGAAATTTCGGCGACCGCTACTTTGGCACAGGCAAGTATGAAGAACGTAGTAAAAGTATTATGAGCAAATGAGAACTCATCGGGATGCTCGTTTTACTCTCTCAACTACATCAAACAACAACAACAACAAAAATCAACGTCGAAGGGCCTCACTCGCTCTTCAAAATAGTTCAAATAGTATTTCGAACTTTTGCCAATTTCTGTTATTTGTTTTCATGATACCCTCTCCTCTTTTTCTCTCTCACTCTCTATCTCTGTGTAACTCTCTTGTTCAGCCAAATAAAGACCTGAATCACGTTCAGAGCGCTCTTTTAGCCTCAAGCCAATATCACTTGCACTCTTTAGTCGGCGCCGAATTGCCAATACTCGAGAGAGAGAGAGAGTGAGAGGGAGAAATAGCAATTCAATTGGAAGGAGTAGGAGAGAAGGTAGGCAACATTGCAGACGTGTGCCAGAGCGAACTTAGACTTAAGAGGCAGGCGGGAGGGCGGATGAGCGCGATAATAGGGCAAGTATGAGTGAGAACTAGAGAAGTCTATTCCGAATTTCTATTCTACAAGGTCTGAAGGAGTTAGCGATCAGATTACATTTGCGATGGCAGTGTGGAGGCTTGATCTATGCCTGGCGTTGGGCTTTGAGCAAACCAGACTAAGCAGGCAGGCAAGCAAGCTCTTGAGCAAATAAGGCGCATATTATAGACGCGTTTCCGAGCGAAGCGAATTTTCGATGATCGCTGCCTAGCACTCAATTGGCGGCATGGTTCTCTTTTCAGTTCAACTGCCAGACGACGAGCGCTCTCTATATCGACCACCAGTTTCTAGATTTTTTTATTTTCTCAATCGAGGCGTTAATTTTGAACTCTTCCATGTGGCATGCCCCAGGCCCGTTTGCCCAACCGACCCAATTTCTCTTCATCAAGTGTCTGTGCGTCCGTTCTTTCTCTCTTTCTCTGTGCTCTCTGTGTGTATATATATATACGTGTGTTTGTGTGTCTATAAGCAAGCGTGCTAGGCTCAATCAAGCGCGGTCGTTGCCTTCTTTATTTTTTTTTTTTGAAATACTTCATTCGAACTCATGGTAAACAATCGATCATTTGCTCAACGCGCAGCGCATTAGAGCACCGATCGGGGCCAAGCATTTCAAATATGCGTTTGTAGACGGACGATGGAGAGGAACAGAGAAGGAGGCCAGTTTGCGCTCACGGGCTTCATTCAGCGCTTCCGACCACGACTCGCTGTGATTAGCCGGTCAGTCAGTATATGCCTTGCGATCGAGCGCGCTCAATATATGCTTGAACGCTACGATTGACCATTCGCGAACAAACGGATTATCCAAATCAACGCTTAGATTAGCCGATATCAAATCAAGCAGGCCGTTCTCAACCAACTTATGCTGATTTATGAGATTCTCGTGGACCAAAATGCCCAGCAAGCGAATTAGCTCACATTTCAGGTTGTAGCGGGTAGTCGCCCTCTCGATCTCATGCTCCCTTGCTTGTATTTGCTTGAGCAGCGAGCAAGTCAGCTCGAAGGTGACATGCTCGCTCTGCGCTTTCAGGCGTCTCTCGTCTGAGGCACTAGTCGGAGGCAGAGTGAGCACGTCACTCAGACACGATGCGATCAGCTTCAGTTCATTGAGAGCATCATCCAAGCCGGTGCGGCCCTCTTCACTCCGCATCAGTTGATCAATCATGGCCGCTTGATTGCTGTACGAGTCGAGCAAGCAATCGAAGAGGAGAGCAGAGTCTAACGAGTGAGTCGACTTGTGCAGTTGTTGCTGGCCGTGTTGGGCTTGTTGCTCCTGGTTGTTGGATTGCGATTCGAGCGAAGCGTCAGATAAGTTCATCAAGTACTTGAGCATTCGGAGATGGTTAAAGCGCGCCATGTAATCCAGCTTGGCAAATGAGCCCGGACGCATATGAGCGAGATGATGAGCCATGAATAGATCGCGGCTAAACTTGAACGTCTCGTCGAGGTCTTCAAGCTCGCCGGGCGCGTAATCGTGCGGCTGTGAGTCTTGAAATAGAAATTCAAGAAATTTATGCAAATGATGCTCTCGCAGTTTGCTCATCACCGAGCTGTCCAATGATCTGGCTGCCATTTCAATCAGCGCTAGACAAGCAAGCCTGTCAAGTTCAGTTTGTTTGCTATTGTCCAAAATTTGCACTGCAAGTCGACTCCAATCGGACGCCAGTCGAGTGGATAGTGAACGATTGCCTCGAAGCGAGTTGACCACATACTGCAAATGAAATCGGGCCAGCTCTGAATGAGATGCATGCACTTGAGGCCAGCTGGAGCAGAGCTTTTGCGCCAGAGTTTGCTCGAGCGAATTCACACTAGACGGCTTGAAAGCAGCCGCTGAATTCTTCAGGCAGCGAACAAGCTGGAGAATTATCTCGCCGTTTGTTGGCGAATTCTCGCCGAGCTGTTCACTCAGGCATTTATCGAGCGCAACGTACACTATATCGGGCGTGTTGATCCGCACCGACTCGTCCGCTTTCAACAGGGCGTCAAGCGATCGAAGACTGTCGAGCAGCTCTTGCTCGTCCATGTGTGCCGTTTCTCCCGAGCTGGCTCCTGCTAGCACCCTGCCTGTGAGTGCCTGCTCTACTATCTTTCGGCAAACGTGCTCTACGTCTGGCATGATTCCGCTGTCTTGTGTTAATCTTCGCTTCAATTAATAGTAGTTGCCCGTAAACGGCTACAATCCGACATTAGGCATATTAGCATTAGTGGCGGGAAAGAGAATGCAACGAAAGAAGAGAATGGAGCGCGAACATGAAGCACATGAACGGAATTCCACCGCCACCGCCGCCTCGCGCGATATTCAACAAGAACAACAACGTTCTCCAGATGATCTCTACTCGAGCAATTGCATGCAACATTCACCGAATGTTAATTTATTCGCACATAACCGCGTTACAGTCAACTTGTGGGGCGGCCAACATCCAAACGCTTCTCTCCTTTCTATCTCGCTCGTTATTTTATCGCATCAGATCTCAATCGCATTTGCTGCTTGACTTACACTCTTATTCTGGATCTGCTTGCTCTCTCTCTCTCTTTCCCCGTCTATTTCACTCGCCAAACTTGCTGACTTGGACTTGACAAGTTGAATTTCGTATTTCTTCGCAACTCTTCTACTTGCCTAATTAGCCATCGGCTTTCAACAGACCTCGACCTTGACCCTAATTAAGAGCGCGGAGGCCGACTGGACTTTGGCTCGCTGCGGCCAACCATCTCAAGCGAACCAGTGAGCGATTCAGAGCGACATGTAACAAACGGGAAGTAAATAATATGATGATGTTGATCATGACTGATCGCATACGAGCGAGGGTCGGTCCTCATCACAGTCGTCATTGTTGCTATTTGAGTGTATGCATGATAACGAGTCCGGTCGGCTCTCCGATCGCGGGCGACACACACACACACACATTCATGCAAACACACGCACAAACAATTTATACGTATTGTCGAACTGGCTTCGAACAGCGGATAAATCGATTGACCACCGGGGGGAGCCAAGGCGCGCCCACGATCTATATTTTTGAGCAGAGATTATCATAATAGATGAGCGCAGTACTCAAGGTGGCGCCAAGATAACGAATCGCAAGCAGCAAAGAGCGGCGGCGCCCGTGTGCCACGCTCCCCTCTCTTTCTTAATTGCATTCGTGTGGCTCCTTCGCTTGGAATTAACTCGTTAAGCGAACGCCAAAGAGATATGCGATCCGATTCGAGCGGATAATACTGCGCTTCAATATTATGAGGCTGCCGCGCGCCTTTATTCCATACGTGTTGGCAGGCATCGCAGGCTTGTGTTGGTGGTAATGGTGGTGTTGGCGCCGCCCGTAGTCGTCCGAATTGTCGAGCATTTTCAGCACTTTTGTGTATGCAACTTATCATCGCCTAATCGCACGATCAGGCAAATGCGAACACGCTCATTTCGCGTCTGGCCGGCAACTCTGTCGGCCGATCAGACGCGAAATGTCAGTCGGTCGCGCCTGTCTCTCTCTCTTGTCATCCTTTTCGACACATTTTCTGTTTGCTTGTGTCTCCTCTTTCCTTTATCTATCTGGTGTCTCTGTTCAGTTCACATTTTCATCAAGTATTGACAATCTTGCTTTCTCGTTTCAGTCTAGAGCGTTATAGTCATGCAGCAGCCGCAGCCGCCGATGTACTACGGCGCCGACCCTTACATGCAGGCGTATCAGCAGCAACAGCCTGACCAAATGCCGTACAGTGCAGACCCGTACGCCCAGATGAACACCAACAACCCCTACTCGAACGATTACATGCAGCAAGAAGAAGAATGGGAACGAGAGGGCCTGCTCGATCCGCTGTGGGAAAAGCAGCAGCGCAAAACGTTCACCGCCTGGTGCAACTCGCATTTGCGCAAAGCAGGCACTCAAATCGAGGAGATCGAGGAGGATTTTCGAAACGGCCTGAAGCTCATGCTTTTACTCGAGGTCATCTCGGGCCAGCAGTTGCCCAAGCCAGACCGAGGCAAAATGCGATTCCATAAGATCGCCAACGTCAACAAGGCGCTTGACTTTATCCAGAGCAAAGGAGTCAAGCTTGTGTCGATCGGCGCCGAGGAAATAGTTGACGGCAATCTGAAAATGACACTTGGCATGATTTGGACAATTATCCTGCGCTTTGCCATCCAGGACATTTCAGTCGAAGAGATGTCTGCCAAGGAAGGCCTCTTGCTCTGGTGCCAGCGCAAGACTCAGCCCTACAAGAACGTGAACGTACAAAACTTTCACATGAGCTTCAAGGACGGCCTCGCATTCTGCGCTCTCATTCATCGTCATCGACCAGATCTGATCGACTACGACAAGCTTAGCAAAGACGATCCCATCTACAATCTCAATCTAGCGTTTGACATCGCCGAAAAGCACCTCGACATCCCCAAGATGTTGGACGCCGAAGGTGAGACATGACGCTATTTCATTCGTTGAGACCAATAGTCCCGCAGCGAGCTGTGCTCCCTTTCCGTCCCTATCAGTATTCGGATGCAAAATAAGCTCAAACGGTCCCATTGCCTAAGCTGATTCCTGCCGATCCGAATCGTCTTAAAAGACCTTTAGATCTTAAAAACCTGTTTCGTTTGTAGACATGGTGAACTGTATTCGGCCCGACGAGAGGTCAGTGATGACTTACGTCTCGGCCTACTACCATGCGTTCGCGGGCGCTCACAAGGTATCAAGTTTTGCCCTCGAGTCGCATGCGATTGCCGTTTTGTGTTTTAACGAGAAATTAGCGAACTGCCCTCGCCCACCCTTCATTTGTTTGCTGAAGCAGAGCGCATGACTAAATTGTTTTTCTTTGCTTGAAAATAGAAATTACGCACAGTGTGAAGCCCGATGAGAAATCTGTGATGACCTATGTTTCTTCTTACTACCACGCATTTGCTGGCGCTCAAAAGGTACGCGCACGATTTGAAACAAAAACAACAACAACATGTGACGAATTGATTGCATGTGTTTTTGAAATTTCAATTTCCGACCCGAGTCAATTGAATTGATCTAATTTGTTGATTTTCAAAGGCCGAGACTGCTGCCAATCGCATCTGCAAAGTGCTCAAAGTCAATCAGGAGAATGAACGACTTATGGAAGAGTATGAGCGACTGGCCTCTGATGTAATCTTTGAATGAGAAAAAAATGTTCAAAAGCAAACTTGCTTAATCAGACTTTTGTCAGCTTTTGGAGTGGATAAGACGAACAACACCGTGGCTGGAGAATCGAACCACCGACAACACTCTGCCCGGCACACAGGCCAAGCTGAGCGAGTTCCGCGACTACCGTCGTCTTCACAAGCCGCCCAGACTCGAGCAAAAAGCCAAACTCGAGACGGACTTTAACACTCTTCAGACGAAGCTGCGCCTTAGCAACAGACCGGCCTACATGCCCAGCGAGGGAAAGCTGGTCACGGACATTGCTCGCGCATGGAAAAACCTTGAAATGGCCGAGCGTGGATTTGAAGAGTGGCTTTTGTGTGAACTCATGCGTCTAGAACGGCTCGACCACTTGGCCAAGAAGTTCAAGCATAAATGCGACATACACGATCAGTGGGCGAACGGCAAAGAGCTGATGTTGGAGGCAAAAGATTTCAAAAACTGCCGCCTAAACGACCTGAAGGCGTTGATCAAAAAGCACGAAGCGTTCGAGTCCGATTTGGCCGCTCATCAAGACAGAGTCGAGCAAATCGCCGCCATCGCCCAAGAACTGAACGCGCTTGACTATCACGATGTGGCAAACGTGAACGCAAGATGCGAGCGAATCTGTCGTCATTGGGATCTGCTCGGTTCGCTTACAAGCAAGAGACGAAGCGCCCTGGAAGAGGCCGAGCGCATTCTCGAGCATGTCGACAGCTTGTTCTTGGAGTACGCCAAACGAGCTGCGCCGTACAACAATTGGCTTGACGGTGCACGCGAGGACCTGGTGGACATGTTCATCGTTCATTCGGTCGATGAAATTCAGGGCTTGATAAATGCTCACGAACAGTTCAAAGCGACCCTGCCCGAGGCGGACAAAGAGTTCAACGCGATATTCGCTCTGAACCAAGAGGCACTGCAGCTCTGTCAACAGTACGGACTTCAGTTCAGTGAGAATCCGTACACGAGCATTCAGGCCAGCGAGCTGCAGAGCAAGTGGCAAGAAGTGCAGCGCCTTGTGCCCAGCCGTGACCACACCCTGCAGCAGGAGATGGCCAAGCAACATCAGAACGAGAATTTGCGTCAAATATTCGCGCAAAAGGCCAACGTGGTTGGTCCATGGCTTGAGCGCCAGCACGACCAAATATCGTCGATCGCCACCACCATGCAAAGTCTTGAACAACAGCTGGCCAAACTGCGAACCATGGAGCAGAGTGTGGCTCAATACAAGCCCAATATTGACGAGCTTGAGAACATCAACAAGGACATCCAAGAGGCGATGATATTTGAAAATAGACACACCAACTACACAATGGAGTCGATCAGAGTCGGCTGGGAGCAGCTCGGAGTGGCGATCGCGCGAAACATCAACGAAGTCGACAATCAAATTCTCACTCGAGACTCGAAGGGCATCAGCGAAGAGCAAATGAACGAGTTCCGCATGTCGTTCAATCACTTTGACAAGAGCAAGACTCGGCGACTGGAGCCCAAGGAGTTCCGCTCGTGCCTCATCTCGCTGGGCTACAACATCCGCGAAGACCGGCAGGGAGACGCCGACTTCCAGCGAATCATGTCTCTTGTTGACCCGAACAGCACGGGCCATGTATCGTTCGACTCGTTCATGGACTTTATGACACGAGACGCAGCCGACCAGGACACTGCTGACCAGATAATTGAGTCATTCAGGGTGCTAGCCAACAACATGCCTTACATAACAGCGGACATATTGACTCGGGAGCTGCCGCCGGATCAAGCCAAGTACTGCATCTCTCGAATGCAGCCTTATCGCGGCGCGGACGCAGTGCCCGGCGCCTTGGACTACCAGTCGTTTTCGACTGCGCTCTATGGTGAGAGTGACCTCTAGGCCGATATCAAATGCCCAAATTCGACCGCCACTCTCGAGCAATCCCCTACTCTCAAGTCACCCACCCGCACACCCTCAAACAAGAAGAAAACAACGCTTCTTCTCTTAGAAATCACAAATGTTGATTAGACCAGAGCGCGAACCGAGGCTGTGAATTTAGAATCTTTTGCCAATTAGGAGTAGAGTTGAATTCGCTGATTATTCTTTCTTTAAAAACTTGATTTTTAGCACGCGCATCTAACTGCCCCTCTCGCACGCTTCTTTTGACCTCTTCTCGATTTATGTCGGCTGGATCTCGATTCATCCTAGGACCCATCATGCTCGAGAAGGCTAGAAATTCTTCTCTGTTCTTTTTTTTTTGCTCCTCGCCTATTCTTTGCTTTAATTTTAAATGTCCAATCGGCTGTTTTCGTCTCCTTAACGGCCAAGTTCATCTTGGCTTCGACGATGCGAGAGTGTGACGCTCCTAAACCACCTGCTCTTCTTTATTTAAAACAATTAATTAATTGATTATTTTTCGCCGGGGCGACTTATTCAATTCAATTCTCGCCTTCTCGCTTGCTCTCTTGCCCACACGCTTGCCTGCTTGCTTGTTTGGATCATTCAAGCGGCCGTTTTCACGGCCCTGCTTGAGCTTAGCATCAGCCATGACAGTTGAAACCACAACAACAACAATGCCAAGCAAGCAGACAACAACGACGCCCACCCACAACTTAAGCAACAGCAGCATCAAACAATCAAGAAAACAATTTAAAAAATCTCTTAAAATTAATTTTCGCAATTTTTATTTATCCGACCAATAAAATTAAGACAAATCAGCCGATTCTAACTTCGACGTGTATTTACAAGGCTCATTGGGACGAGTCTCGGCGCCAAACACATTCTCTTCTGTGTAGCTCATGTACAAAAACTGGTCCTTGTCGGCGTATTTCTGCCATAAAACAAACGAGCGATGAATGGAATAGACGGAATAGAGAGAGACGAAGAGTGGTAATCTTACCGAATAGAGGTCGTCCATGCACGAGGTCAAAACCACCACGTCCTTGTTTACAAAGAAGAATATCGTCTCGTGACTTTGCAGAGTGGGCAAACGCCGCCTGATGGTGTAGAGGAACTGAGCCGCTGTTGAGTCTTTTTCCACCAAGTACTTGTTGTTCTCCAGCTCGGGAAGTTTGGATTTGGGATGCTTTTCAATTATGATCTACAAGATTCGTTCGATTTGTTCCGGATTGATCTAAATTTCGATTGAATTGGCCCACTAACCGGTATCCTGTTTGGGTATTTGTTTTTCACTCTATTTGCCTCGTCCAGCCGCTGCTCGAACGAGCGCTCGTCCTTAAATTTCCATCTCATTCTTTCCAACTGACTTTGAACTTGACTCTCATTCGCCATTTGGCGGCTCCTAGCAAGTCGCGTGACTTGGACCTATGTCTCATCATTTTCAAGCTTAATCACAAAGATGTCTCAACAGTCTCAATGCCTTCATCACTCTCATGCACTTTATCACTCATTCAGTCTAGTCGGACTTGATCTTGTCGTCTTCTATTGAAACTCGTCTCCATGGCAACCAGGCGATTGTTACCCGCAACATAAAAGATCCCAGCTTTGGCCTGAGAAGCATCAAATTCAAAAAGCCAGAAGAGAAAAAGCAGCGCAATGACAAAACGGCCTCGTTATTTCACTCCGAACGAAGTGGCCGAGCACAACACGGCCAAGGATCTTTGGGTCTCTTTTCTCGGCCGAGTCTACGATCTAACGCCGTTGGTTAGCGACAATGCGGGTAAATGCTCACACACAAAAGTAAACGTGACTCGAAAGAGTCAAGTTGACCACAACAACAACAATTGTAGGCAACGAACTGCTGAAGCCGATCATTGAGGCGGCTGGCCAGGACATTTCGCACTGGTTCGATCTGAAGACCAAGGACATTCGCAAGCATGTAGACGCCAAGACCGGATGCCTTCAGTACTACACTCCACATGGCCGCTTCCTTCACATACCGCCGGCGTTGCCCAGCACCGACTGGGCAAATGACTTTGGCCTGCCCTGGTGGAAGGATGAACGCTACTGTATTGGCGTTCGGTCCAAAAAGACTCGATTCATCAAAATCATAAACGGCCTCACACTTCAGAAGCAAGTAATCGAGGTGAGTAATGCGTCACTCTAAAGTCAACCACAATCGCTTAATAGAAGAACTTGCCTCTAAATCGACCACAGGTCTGTTCAGAGGAGAACATGAACGAAATACTCAAGCGCTATCTCAAGTACAACGCACACGCCGACTCGTACACGTGGAAGTACGACGGTAAAGTGCTCGACATGGAAAAGACCTTGGAAGAGAACGGCATTGTGGACGACGATCCGGACTTTTACACGCTTCGCATGAGAGACGACCAGTACCTGCAGTCGATCATCCTCTACTACAATGACGATCTAACAGAAGCTTAGTGTCCACCATCGCTTTGGGTTCGATTTGTCCGAGTTGAAATGCAAACACATTCGACATCAATGTTCAATTTTTGTTTATTAAAAGCTGAAAGTAGAAAAAAAGAAAAAGCCGAAGAAGAAGAAGAAGTTTCGGGACCAGAAGACAAGTGGAAAGAGCGATAATTGTTGCTTAAGGGCTGCTTAAACGAGTCTAGCTGCCGAACTGCAGCCAACAGTTCGAATAGATCACAGCTACAGGTTCAAGCAGTATTGAATGTCGATCTCGATATGCTTGCTCGAGACCGGACTTGAGGCGGTGAAAACTTGTCGAGTAGGAAAGGTTAGGCGTGCCTTACTTGAGAGCCAGTGTGCTGAATTAAGAACAAAGAGCAAATCGCAGATTGAAGATTAAAGTAGCAGCAAATTGGTTAACATAAATGAAAGACATGCGGGCAGTAAGAATACAAGATGAATAAATGTACAAGTTGATGATTTAAATCAAGATTTTAGAAGAAATGGGCAGAGTTGCATGACACCAAATGTTTATGCTCGAGAAAATTAACCAGCTCTTGTGCGGAGCGAGTGCTGTTTTAACACGCGCCCAACACGCAAGTAGACGAAAGTGAGTTGTGGCTGTGCGAGAGACAGGCAGATCATTGATTGGCGCCGTAAACGCTCTCGTCGCTGTAGGCAATATAAAGGAATTTATCCTCGTCGGCGTGTTCCTTTCCAAGTCGGCAGCGAAATGAAAAGCTTCTGTGGAGCGAATCGAGGAGCGAACGAGAGAGTACCTGATACAGGGAGCCTATGGTGGTCGACGTGGGCGGAATCTGGTTGTTGACGAAAAAGAAGAGAGCTTCCTCGCTGCGGAGCTGAATTCGTTTCCTGATCAGAAAGTAGAACTGGCCCACAGTGAGGTCGTTCGGCACAAGGTACTTCTTCTTGTCCAAGTCGGATATGCGCGACTTGGGCGCCTTCTCCACGATAATCTGCTCACAATTACATGGATGCATATTGATTGCGATCGACTGCCAATGCCTGGTCTCTACTTACCGGCACACGGTCCGGGTATTTGCGTCTGATGCGTTCGCCCTCTTCGCGGCGGCGTTCAAACGACTTTTCCTCTTTAAATTCCCATCGCATTCTTGCTGCCTGTTTTTACTGCTTGACTATTCTCAGTGTTTGAACTCTGACTTGACGAGTTAACTTGCTCTTTTTCTAAATATGAGACGCAATTTATATAGAGCGGCTCTCAAATCTACAGAACCCAGAGAGAGAGAGAAACGCAGAATGATGATTATTCTTGTGCGCAATTCAAATACGTTCCTCTCTTTCTCTCTTTGTGTTCTCTTCATTTGGCATCATAATTGTTGCGATAGCCATCCATCAGCTGCTACATAGCATTAGCATAATTGGACGATTTTACATAAAAAACCTAACACCCTCACACACACACGCACACACACACACACACCCAAGAGAAGAGAGTGCCGCAAGTTGCAGCGACTCAGCTTTGACCTACTTCTCTCTCTCTCTCTCTCTCTCTCTCTTGGGTTTGCATTGTGCGGATTGTGCAATCAAATAGAAGAACAAGTCTTGTTTGCCGGTGGTTGGAAATCGCGACCTCGGCTTCCCGTCGTCGCTTCACTCAGTCTCAATTTGACAAGCACGTAAATAGGGATGGAAGGAAAAACAAAGTTCAGGCCGCGTCTATTCATTTGCTGGTTTGAATAGTAATCACTTGGTTTCACGTGAACAGCTCGAGTAATTTCCTAATTGGAAAATTATTGTAAAATGGATCGAATGGATCGTTCGGTTATATCTCGTCTGAATTGAAAATAATTCGCAATTTTGAGTCCAGACATGCGCGGAGACGACTCGAGTCGATTTGATATATACAGAGCATAAGTGAGTGCGATGAAAATAGAGAGAAGCACAGATTTGAGCAGTCGAATTATAAAAATCGCTCTCAAATTGACTGACAGTCGACGCCCCAAAGAGCAGAAATGATCGAGAAATTAAACGCCTTTTTTGACTTTGTCGACCGGTTCGATCCCGGTCAGCTGTTCAACGCGACCATTGTGTTCATGACAGTCATGTTCGTCTGGGAGAACTATTTGGCATATCGTCAAGTAATCAGAACGACATAAATGAGTCTTTTGCTCGCCGCCCGATTAAAAATTCTATTTTGCAGCTGCAAGTGCAAAGAAAGAACCGCAAGGTTCCCAGCGAGTTGCACGATGTGATCGACTTTGACACGTTTGAAAAGTCGCGGGTCTACGCGGTCGACAAGAGCGTCTATTCGCTTGTGCGCGGCGTCTACAGCCAGATTGAAGCCTATGTAGGTGGCGGCTCAAGATCGATTCGAAACGACCTTTTGATGAGTCGAACTTAAAGCTCATTCTTTACTTGGGAGCGATCAGCTATGTTTGGAACTTGTCAGCAAGGCAGCTGAGCGATGTCCACTTGTCATGGATCGACCCTGAGGTGACCCAAATCTTTCGTCCGAATTGGGTTGCTCAATGGAATCGTTTTATTTTCTCTTTTATCCAGATCCTGCACTCGTGCCTCTTCATTCTCTATTTCATGATATTCAGGTAAATTGGCCTCCTGTCTGAAGCTCTGGCTGCTCAATTTGGCTCAATTTGAATCTATTTGGTAAATTGTCAGCAAAGTGACCAACCTGCCCTGGAGCCTCTACTACAACTTTGTGCTCGAAGAGAAGCATGGATTCAACAAACAGGTACCGTAGGCTGTTGATGTCAACTTCAAATCTGACGATGCCTAAATCACAACGCTCTCGCTTAGACGCTCGGTTTCTATTTCAAAGACACTGTGAAAAAGTTCGCTGTGTCTATAGTGCTCGTGCTTCCCATAGTCAGTTTACTGGTGGCCATTATCAAATGGGGTGGCGACTATTTTTTCATCTACGCCTGGATTTTCACAACCCTGATCACGTTGTTCCTGATCACGGTCTACGCTGACTATATCGCCCCTCTGTTCGACCGGTACACGCCATTGCCCGAAGGAGAGCTGAGAGAGAAAATCGAGCAGCTGGCCGCAAGTCTTTCGTTTCCCCTCTACAAGCTCTATGTGGTCGAGGGCTCCAAGCGATCTGTTCACTCAAACGCCTACATGTACGGCTTCCACAAGTCTAAGCGCATAGTTCTTTTCGACACCCTGATCCAGGGCTACAAGCCGTCTACGCCTCAATCTGATTCAAAGGAGGCAGATGGCGAAACTCAGGAGAAAGAGACAACGAATGAGAGCGAAAATGAGGTGCGCCGCTACTTCTTTCCTGCTTCTTAAAGTTTTCGGCCCATTGAACGATTCCGTTGCTCTAGACTCCGAAAGTTGAAAAGGGCTGCACAACCGATGAGATTCTGGCCGTGTTGGCGCACGAGCTTGGCCACTGGAAGCTTGGCCACACCATAAAAAATCTGATCCTTAGCCAGGTGAGCCTGTTGTCTACAAATCCTGAATTCGCTCAATTTATTCAACGCACTCTTGCTGAATAGATAAACACGTTCCTGTACTTTCTGATATTCGCCGTGCTCATGAACCGACAAGTGTTCTACGCCGCGTTCGGCTTCGACAGCGGAAAGCCGGTTCTCATCGGCCTCATAATCATAATCCAGTTCATGCTCTCACCCTACAACGAGCTCATCTCGTTCCTGATGACAGTCTTGTCGCGTCGATTCGAATTTCAGGCAGACGACTTTGCCAAACAGCTGAAAAAGACCGAGTTCCTCAAGTCGGCGCTTGTCAAACTTCAAAAAGACAACTTGTCGTTTCCGCTCTGCGACCCGCTCTATTCTGCCTGGCACTATTCTCATCCGCCACTGATCGAGCGTCTAAGAGCATTGGACAATGACCAGAAGAAGATCGATTAAATCGACCGATTCAATTCATTTCACGCAACCACTGGGATTCACATCCTGTGTGAGTTCTTCTCTCCCTTCCCAGTATCAATGATGCTGGGTATCCAAGTCTGATTGAAAAGACGAAAATAAATGTCAATTATCTCTTATTTTGAAGCCAAAAGCTGTCATTTCATTTGTTTAAACTATTTACAATTTAAGAGAATATTCAATTTGAAGAGCTGTTGATCAGCAGCATAGAGTAAATTTAATTTGACTTGACCGCTCTGGCGTTCACCAAGTCCTCGATCCGCTTGAGCTCGTCGCTCATGTATTTCTTCTCCCTCTCGTAGGCTTCGTCCTTTTAAATTTTAGACAAAAAGTGAATGAGCGCACGAATAGAGCCAAGAGCCCATTCGTGAGTAAGCGATGCGACATTTCAGAATGTTTGCACTCACGTTCTCGCGCAGATATCTCAGTTTCTCAATTTCCAAGAACTCGGTCACAGTGAGCACGTGCGAGTAGTTTTTCTTTTCTTGCAAATATGGACACGTCGGACTCTTGTCCAAGTGAATGCTCCTTTTAATACGAGTCCGATAAGCGGCCATCGTAATTAATCGGCTCCATTCAACTCACCATGGATCGTCAGTTTTTTTGTTCAGCTGTTCGACTTCGATTCCGCATGCATAGCAGCGAATTCTCTCCTCGTCGCCCTCTTCAGTCTCACAGTAGAATCCGGCGTTCACGAGCTGAGGAATTCAAACTTCGTTCGACACTTATTCAATTTTGAAGCGCTTAATCAACGGCCTGACCTTTTTAATGTAAGTTTTGCCGAACGCTTTCTCACAGCTAGCGCCTTTGAAGCTTTTCATGCGGAGCTCAAGACAACTGTGCTGCTGAAGTGTAATCTCCATGTTTGAATGTTTATTTCAAATGCACCAGTCCGCTTCAATGACGACGATTGAAACGCACAGCTTGCCGAGCAGATTAGCCGTCTATTTCATAAAAAACCTTTACTTTGTTTGCCTGCTCCGCTTGGCTGGCTGCCTCTTTTTGCCCTCAGTTGAGCTCGATCAGTCAAACAGCAGCATAAATGGCAGTTTCAATCGAAGGCCGAAAATTCGAAGATACAGACCCAACGGCTGGATTTTAAAATCACAAGACGGACTAGGCAGTCATCGGGGGCGCAGACTAATGCTCGGTTTCTTTAGCTGCAACGCGGCTGTCTAGCTAGCAATGCACCGCAGTGCGCAGCTTATATTCAAAATTATGATCTCATTTGAATCGTTTCAGCATTGAATTCAAGTTCATCCATCGTCCAGGTTGAATTGATCCATCAAATACTCTGGCATGTCTTGGCTCCTATCCAAAGCAGTTCTACCAGGTAACTTGACCAGGCGAGCAATAATGTGCGCAATAAATTCATTCTAGCCTGTTCGAACAGACTTTAAAAATCTGGCCACCGGTCTGGTTTCAAACAAGCTCGGCTCACTTTCATACTTGGCCGGCGGCTCGTTCAACTGGCAAGCGGTTCGGAACTTCACACTCTGGGAAATGCACGTAAATCCGACGTTTCAGCTACGAAAAGAGCGCAAAGAGCTGTTCAAGAAATCGCGTCTGGACGGGCAACCGCAGATGCGGGGCGTCGTCCTAAAGACGGTCGTTAGGAAACCAAAGAAGCCAAACTCGGGCAATCGAAAGTGTGTGATCGTTCGTCTTACAAACGGCAAAGAGGCGGCCGCTTACATACCTGGCGAAGGGCACAATCTGCAAGAACACAACGTTGTTCTTATCAGAGGCGGTCGCACCAAAGACGTGCCAGGCCTCAAGCTTAAGGTCATTCGTGGCGCCCTTGACTGCGCTCATGTCAAGAAATGAAAACTTGTTTGTGTAAAAATAAATCTCTGCGCCTGGTCTATCGACAGTTCGGTTCCAATTTCAATGTGGAGCTAGCTCTCCACTTGTTCTTGTCAAATCATTTTTGTTCAAATTTGCGTCTGAATCGTAGTTTGCAGAGGAGAACCGTTCGTCAATCAACAATGATTCTAAGTAACGAATTCGCTCCAAATTTTGTAAACCTTTGCCAGTTCGATTAAACTTGAGCTGCTTTAAGACAACAAGGATTCGATGAGGCGAAAAGTGGCCGACCAGCCAACAATGCACACGCCCAATCCGAGACCGGTGGCCAACAGCACCTTTGCTCATCCGAGTTTCAACAACACAGGAAACAATCACTTTCTCAGCGAGACGGACAGTTTCTTCAACGATTTCAACCAGACGCCAAGTTTTCAGCCGCCAGCTGCACAGCAGCAAAGGCCGCCGTCAAGTAAGAAGTCCACAGTTCTAAATCGGCCTTTAAGTGGGCATTGCTGAACAGCGAGCAAAGATTTAGGCTTCTTTGATCCAAGCGCCGCCTCTAATCCAATAGGAGCCAATTTTGCCTACTCTGATCCGCGCACTCAGTTTGCGTCAGCGAATGAAGACGTGCGCATCAATGACAGAATGGGCCCAGCTCCTCAGCAAACGTTTCCATTCCGACCCAACCAGCCAAATGGTTCTCAGCAAATGCCGCCGCAAGGATTCTTCAATCCGAACGTGTTCAACGATCCGGTCGCCTCGATGGCAATGAAGTATGGCTCCACTCTGGCCGATCAGGGCAAAGAGTACGTCAGCCAGAATGTAAGTTACAACCCAACAATCTGAAACTTCTCGAGTCCAACTTGTCACAGGTCGATCGGTGGTTCTCAATTTCGCGACTCAAATTCTACTTTGCCGTAGACACAAGCTATGTGGCCAAAAAGCTCATGATTCTCCTGTTTCCTTTCATTCACAAGGTAAACCGACTAAAATGGAGCAAAACTCGACTGCTCAATGGCTTATTCAATTTTTGCTCTATGCAGGACTGGTCAGTAAAGTACAACCAAGCTGAGCCAGTGCCGCCCAGACTTGACGTCAACGCGCCAGATATGTACATTCCGACAATGGCGTTTGTCACCTATCTGCTGGTAGTGGGCACTCTGCTCGGCACACAAGACAAGTTCACACCTGAGCAGCTGGGCCTGCACGCCTCCTCGTCTCTTGCCTGGTTCATATTCGAGTGGTTCATAATCTTCGTTACTCTTCAACTGCTCAGTATCAAGTCAAGCCTGGGAAACTATGACATTGTGGCCTTTTGCGGCTACAAATACTTTGGGTAGCTCCATCTGCGTCCATTTCAATTCTCTTTTCTATTCTTTATATTCTCGTGCAGAATGATCAACGCGCTCTGTGCAAGTCTGATTTCATCTAGCGCCTACTACGCCACATTGGCCTACATGTCGCTGGCGATCGCCTACTTTATGGTTAGTGAGCTTTTTTTCTCTTGACCATAAATAAGGGCGGCATCTCAATAGGAGTCGGTGAAATGAACTTGGCATTCTGACGATCTATAATTAACAGACGGGTCTGTTGGCTCGGCAAAATGCAATTAGTCGAGCACAGCACGTTGTCGGCTTTTATTTTCATAAATGAATGGCAAACAGAGGCCAGATTGGCTCTGAGTATGTTTGACTGGCACGGAGGCGCACGAAAGTTGCTGGTTGAATGAACAATGCCTTTCTACTTGCTGATTCATCTCACGTTCACCGACGTGCCCGATTGATCTTAATCTTGATTTAGTCCGCTTATCTATGCTTGGCCTATCGTTTTGTCGCGTCCCTAATCGAGCGGAGATTTACTCCGCTGACTCACCATCATCATCATCCTCGTCGTCGTCATATTAAACGAAAATCGCATAATTTTTCAACCTGCGCTTCGACTCAACCAAATTGGGCTGGCCAGGTAGTTGCAGTAATAAATTATTTCTCTCGCACCGTCGATTTACGATCCGTTTCTGCTCGAGTCAAAGTTGCAAACTCTCGCCGCCGACTGCACACAGAATGGCCTTTCTACGCGTTCGCTTTTCTTTTAAACCAGAGCTGGTTACTTCTGTTTTATTGTTGTTGTTGTGTCTGCTTCCAGCCTAATATGACGCCACAATTGTTCTGCGCATCTATTTTAAATTTGAAGCCCCGCTTGAACAATGACGCTCGTCAGACGCCCATTTCAGTTGACCACATAATCAAGAGAGACCGATGTTGCCATAATGACCGTCGGGCATCGAGTTGCAACGGCCATTATGATTTGTTACTTCTTATTTCGACTATTATGATTGCTTTCTTTATTATTATTATTATTTTTATTGGGCAGAGCTCGTGGTCGTTGCCGGCAAGGTGTGGTCGTTGTGGTGGCGGCCAATGGACACTTCACTTGGCCTCCTCACCACTGCACATGAATTAATTCTTATTTACAAAGGATCATTATTTTCCTCGTCTGGTATCGCTCGCGACGCGTTCAGAGTTGGCGTCACGTTTTCTCTTCGAACCTATTATCTTTGCTTAGATTTCAGCCTTTTCGGGCCGTTGATTGTTTCTCAGCCACCCAACGACCCATTTCATCTATTTTTCGATCTGTTGGTAGATATTGACTGCTTATCACATTTGAACGCCTCTGTTCGTCGATGTGAGTTGAGGAAATATGCAACTCTATCTGCAGCCGATCGTATTGTTTATCGTCTTGTTTACTCCGAGCCGGTCGGCGTCTGATACGTTCTGCCAACGACACGAATGCGTCTGTCCAAAGTACACACAACGGCTCAAGTGCAGTTTCAACTCGTCGGTTCAAACGGTTGACTTTGCCGATCCGAACGTGGCCTTTGTGGATTTTAGCGACAATCAGCTGAAAGACTTTGTGTTCGGTGATGTTCCACTGGCTGTCAAGGAGCTCGTATTGCGAAACAACAGCATAGTGCGCATTCCGGAGAAAATGTTCGACAAAATGCCGCATCTTCACTTGCTCGACCTGTCTGAGAATCATATCAGAGAACTGCAGCCGATCGCCTTCTCCACTCTCAACATTCTCCAGTTCCTGAACTTATCGCGCGCGTTTGTGGACGAATACGAGCTATCGCGAGAGCTGTGCGGTCTCACAAGCTTACGGGTGCTCGACTTGAGTTTCGCCAACTTGAACGAGCTCGAGCTCGAATGCTGGAAAGTGCCGCATCTCACTCGACTCTACTTGAGACACGCGAGCAAAGTAGACGACTCCTGGCTCCGTTGGTTTCCATATGTTGGCGATCAGCTCGAAGTGCTCGATCTCTCCTACTCGGACGTTATCCGTCTCGGTAATGAGCTCAATTCGCTGCCTCATTTCGACACATTGCATTTGTCGCACGCGCCTCGTTTGGACAAGGCTATGCTGATGCAGTCGCTCAAGACCGACCGTCTGTTCGAAAAGCTGCGCAGCTTGGACATTTCGGGTCTCAACTGCACCGCGGTCAATTTCGATTTGCTGGGCCTCTTGGCCAGCAGCAATCAAACAAGTCTGCTGCACCTTGATATATCAGAGAACATGTACGACTACGATCTGAACGAACTTTTGTTTGGCCAGGCGCGTCTAGGCCAACTGAAAGTCTTCAAGGCGGCCGCCAATCTGTTCGAGTCGTGCAACAAAAAGCTCGAGCAGCTTCGGCTTGTAAACATCGAGCACTTGGATTTATCGCGAAATCGCCTCGAACAGTCTTCATGCCTCTATCCTGTTCGGCCGTTGACATCGCTGGCCCATCTCGACCTGTCTGGCAATCAGATCTCGTTCTATAACGACGAGGCCAGCTTCTACGACCTGTTTGCAAATAAGCCCAATCTGTCCTACATTGACTTGTCGCACAACAGATTTGCTTCGTTCGCCGTCTACTTTCAGCCGAATCACAGCGACATACTCAAATTTGACTTGTCGCACAACAACCTGATCAAATTCCGCCTGTTCTCGCGCACCTACGTGCAGCTGTTTTTCAAGCAAAACCAGACTGGGCCTGGCCAGATTGGCATCAACCAGAACTATGTGTGGAATGAATACGACGGCTCTGACGAAGACGAGATTGATCTAGTGGCCCAGAACCATCACTATCCTCAATTCGACGACGACGAGCGATTCATAACCATAGAAACACTTGACCTGAGCAACAATCAGTTTGGCAAAGTTCACATAAACCACATGCTGCAGTCGGTGAAGAACATTGACTATTTGAGACTTGACTCGAATCCCATCCGACATGTGGCCGGTCTGGCTGGCGAGGCGGCTCTATTGGACGACGCGCTGGAGAAAGAGATCGAGTCCAACAGCGACGATCCTTTCAAAGAGGCACTCTGCATTGACCTGCTCGATCTGAGCCACTTGAATCTTAAATCGGTGCCCGATTTAGAACACATTTGCCTTTACAAACTTCGACTGAGCCACAGCTCGCTTGCGGGCAATCAACAGCTCTTCATATCCAAATATACTCTTTACTTCCTGAGCGAAGTGGACTTGAGCCACAATGACATAAACCACTTGCAGCTCGTGCTCTCTTCGCAAAAGTTCAAGCAAGACTTTTACAAGCTTCAGAACTCTCCATTGGCCGGCCTTCCGACCGCCGACGGCAAATATGCCAACAAACTGAGCAGGGCTCTGATTGACCTGAGTGAGAATGCGAATTTCAAATGCGACTGCGATTTGATCGACATTGTCGAAAAGCTTCAAATAATTGAACTTCGCGCCGACTGCATGAAGCAGATAGACAGTGTGGGCTGCGAGACTCGGCTCGGCCTGCGCCACATGACCGGCAGCTTTCAGATTCTCTTCTTTTTCACGTGTTTTATCATGCTCGCCATGATTTCGTTCATATTTTACTTCATGTTCTCGCACGTTCTGCAAAGAATGTTCGGTCTCGTTCGGAGCCGTATGTCCAATCCGAGCACAAGTCAGGCGAACTCTGGCGCTGTTCATTACACGAAACTCGTCAATGATGCTGCCTCTTCTTCTCAGATCGAATTAAACGCCTGAGACTCATTTGGTGCACTCAATCACGACAAACAGTTCCCATTCGATGACGCCTTGAGAGATGCTGTCCGCCCATTATTTGTTTGAAAATAATTTCCCTTTGCTTTTGTTCGCCCGTTTGATTGAATCGAATTTGATAAACGAATTTTTTTTTCTCTTTCTATAGGTTCGAAATCTAAAGCTGATGCTTTTAGCCGCGTCGCCGACCGAGAACGCCTACGAACAAAGTGGCAGTGTCGAAACAAAAAGGCGAACCTACGTGCTTCTCTTCATCGCCCTGATTCAGCCATTTTTCATGTGGCTCCTCACCAGACACCTGTTGCCCGCATAAATTGCTTCTCGATATTTTTTTCCTCATTTTTCATCTCTTGAAAGTTGCTGCTCGGTTTAAATTCGCTTTTTTTTATCAAAAGATAAATATATGTGTCTGAAAACGTCTCTCACTGTCTCTGTTGCAAGTATACGGGCTCTAGTTGGCTCTAAATTTCTTGGAATTGAGTCGACCATGGAATAACACATGACTAAGTCATGCAGTCAAAAACAAAGAGTTCTGTTCAAAAACAAATTTCCGGATTTAAGTTCTCCTCGGTGGGCCCAAAAAAGCTGAGACAGCTAATAAAGAAAGAAACGTTTCGTTTAACTGAGATCTAATCAGAGTAATCTCGACTTTTATTGAAGCAAGCTTTTAATTTGGAGAGTTGTTGATTTGTTGGGTGACTGAATTCAAACGAGAAGTGGAAACTAATTGAAGGCAACATCACTAATCAGGCAGTAATTTAAGCTTCCTCTTCCTCTCCCTCGTTCTCGCCTTCCTCTTCGGCGGTGGCATCCTGGTACTGCTGGTACTCGCTGACCAAGTCGTTCATGTTGGACTCGGCCTCAGTGAACTCCATCTCGTCCATACCCTCGCCGGTGTACCAATGCAAGAAAGCCTTGCGTCTGAACATAGCAGTGAACTGCTCGCTCACACGCTTGAAGAGCTCCTGAATGGCGGTCGAGTTGCCAATGAAGGTGGCGGACATCTTAAGACCTCGGGGCGGGATATCGCAGACGGCGGTCTTGACGTTGTTGGGGATCCATTCAACGAAGTATGAGGAGTTCTTGTTCTGAACGTTGAGCATTTGCTCGTCAACCTCCTTCATGGACATGCGGCCACGGAAGATGGCTGCAACAGTCAGGTATCGGCCGTGTCGAGGATCGCAGGCAGCCATCATGTTCTTGGCGTCGAACATCTGCTGGGTGAGCTCGGGCACAGTCAGGGCGCGATACTGCTGGCTGCCTCGCGAGGTGAGCGGAGCGAAGCCGGGCATGAAGAAGTGCAGACGCGGGAAAGGAACCATGTTGACGGCCAGCTTTCTCAAGTCAGCGTTCAACTGACCAGGGAATCGCAAGCAGGTGGTCACACCCGACATGGTGGCCGAGACCAAATGGTTCAAGTCACCGTAGGTCGGGGTGGTCAGCTTTAGGGTTCGGAAGCAGATATCGTAGAGAGCCTCGTTGTCAATGCAGTAGGTCTCGTCGGTGTTCTCGACAAGCTGGTGCACTGAGAGCGTGGCGTTGTAGGGCTCGACGACGGTGTCGCTGACCTTGGGCGAGGGGACAACCGAGAAGGTGTTCATGATACGGTCGGGATATTCCTCTCGGATTTTGGAAATCAAGAGGGTGCCCATACCGGATCCAGTACCGCCTCCAAGCGAGTGGGTGAGCTGGAATCCCTGGAGACAGTCGCACGACTCAGCCTCCTTGCGGATCACATCGAGCACAGAGTCGACGAGCTCGGCGCCCTCGGTGTAGTGTCCCTTGGCCCAGTTGTTGCCAGCTCCGGACTGACCGAAGACGAAGTTGTCGGGTCGGAAGATCTGTCCGAAAGGTCCAGAGCGGACTGAGTCCATGGTGCCTGGCTCGAGATCGACCAAGATGGCTCGGGGCACATATTTGCCTCCGGTGGCCTCATTGTAGTAGACGTTGATGCGCTCAAGCTGAAGATCAGAGTCTCCGTGGTAGGTTCCGGTCGGGTCGATGCCGTGCTCGTCGGAGATAACTTCCCAGAACTTGGCGCCGATCTGGTTACCGCACTGACCGGCCTGAATGTGCACGATTTCTCTCATTTTCTATTTGGTTTAGCGCTTGTTTGCTTGAAACTTTTATGTTACTTTCTCGCTTGAGAATTAAATTCTATTCGCGACGCGCTCGTTCGTTTTATATGCGCGTTCGGTTGCCATAGCATCTTCACTCTATTTACCTGCATTATGGCCATTTTTCAATAGCCGTCTTAATTGTTTTCAATTAATCTCATTGGTTACTGGGCTCGAAGCCATTTTTCTCTCCTGCCACAGTGAACCAAATTATTCTGTTGGTAGGCAGCCAAAACCGTGTAACCTAGCTATAGACCTGTCCTAAGTGCGCCTTACGAGTTGGTTGCTAAGCGATGTTCGGCATAGAAATAGAAAGAACCATCAGAGCAACCAACCAAGCTCGAGCAAAAACGTAAGGAGCGAACGAACGAACAAACGAACGAACGGACGGCCGAGTCGTGCCGTGTTTCAGAAAGCGAAAAAAAAACACTTCATTTACCTATTTGGTCCGTTCTTTTAAGTGCTTCTCGATTTGAATAAGTTGGCTTGGAGCGATTGTTGCTTATCTAAAAAGAAATGCCGCGTGTTCGTTGAGGAACAATTCGATTGGCCACAATTTGAACCGCGGGCATCCACATACGGTTTCTATGCGACCTTATTTGCTTGATTAAGACCTAACGACTTGCCGTTCGGCTTCCCTCCATGCATTCAAGTTGGTGCACGCGCGCGCACTCTCATCCTAGGACCTGACGACTGACTCGGAACAGAGTCACAAATCGAGATGAAGAAGAAAAACGAAATGAAGGAAAACCAACACAGTCGCCTCTCACTTGACGTCTTCACAAGCTCAAAAACTTTTGTCCTCTCCCTTTTTTCGCTCGCCTCAGGTCACGCGCGTGTAACCCGACGACGCTGCCACGCACTCGACCAAGCAAACACACAGACAAGATTCGTTTCGTTTGGTAGCTAGGCAGCAGGCAAACATGACGACCGTCTAGTAATATTAGTTGAAAATATAAACAAATCGGAGAAAAGAAAATAACTGGGAAAAATAAAAGGGAGAAAAAAGGGTAGGAAACAGAAACGAACTCGCTAGTGAATGTAGACTAGCGTCGTAGAGCGGCCATGTCGGCGACTTGTCAGGCAAAAGAAAGCGGCGAATGAATAAAAGCGAAAATTGCAAAGAAATGTAACAAAACAACGGGAGTCAGAAAATAAAATAAAAAAAAGGGAAAGAGAGAGGAATGAGAGAGAGAGAGGGAACGATAAATATAAACCAGCGGCTGCGGCCGGCTTAATGGCGCAGGGAGGTGGAGGTTAGAAGACGCGGTTGAATAAACAAAACAAAATCAAAGCGGCTTCGATTTGAGTTCCGCAGAGGTCAGTTTCTGCGTGCGATTCTTGTTGAGAAGCAAATGTTTGGTAAATAGCAGTTTTGTTTACACGCGCCATTCTCCTCTGACCGGCTTTTTGCGCTCTACGGAGCTGCTTGGATAAATTTGCTATGGAGGAATGCGCTTCGATGTTTACACTTGTCCAACGCGAAGCAAAAGTGCTTCACTTTGCTCAGTTCGCGCCCCCCGAAGTCCGCTTTTATCTGCCTTAAAAAGCCCTTATCGTAATGCCTGCGCTCCGATAGCGCTGCTCATTTGTTTCTAAATTGGCAAAAATAGACAAAGAGACCGAGCGAGTTGGAGTCGCTGCTCTGAATATAGCAGATTCAGTGACTTGATTTAATCGCATCGAAACGTTGCCAATTTGAGGCTAGAAGATATTACAAGATAGGAGAGATTTATGAGCCTTCTTTAGGAACTTTTTTTTTTTTCAACAGAAAAAAATGGAATGATTGTCTTTTAAACTGCTGGGATGCGTTCGATTGGCAGAAACCGAGGCGTTGCTGCCCAGCACAGATTGAAATGAATTAAAAGAGCCTTGTGATTTTACAAGCCAAAACAATAGACACATGGATGGTGATGGTGGATGGATTTTCTAAAGCTCTTGTTGTCTCTATGGTTACCGATTCAAGCCACAACTAAAGTAATGCAATAAACAACTTTTAAAAGGCATAATAGCCAATAGGCAGCGTCAATATAAGCGTCGACTACGAAATAGGCGAAGAAGATCAGCGCAAGGGCTGATTTTAAGTCGAAAAGAGGAAATAGAGAGAATGCCAAGAGGCGGAAGAAGAGACTCGGCCGATTCGGACGACGAGATTGTGCTCCGCGCCGAGCTCGATCGACTCCAGCTCGAACACAAAAAAGCAGAGCAGCAGCGACTGCAGTATAGTATCGAAGTTCAGAAGAAGATTCGCCTGCAAAAGTAAACTAAATCAATTCTGGCATTCATTTCTATTCATAATGTAAACAATCGCGGCCAACTTTAATTTGCAGTCAGCTGATCAAGAATCTGGAGTCGGAAAAGGACGAGCTGAAAAAAGACTTGAACTTGGCCGAGAGTCGATTAAACGAGAAGAAAGACGAGGCCAAAACGGACAAGCTGTCGCAGCTGCTCGAGAGCAAAGACGTTCGCGAGCGCGAGATAAAAGAGGAGAAAGAAAGAGGCAAAGAGCTTGACATGCAGATTCAGGACTGGGAGCGAAAGATCCGCTTGAAACGACGCGAAATAGGCGGCTCAAATGCCGGCGCCAACTTCGTGGCCAGTTCTAAAAAGCAGGAGCGAATTGTGGAGAATCGCCTCGACAACGTAAGTTTTAATCTCTTTGCAAGCGCCGCATCATTTGCTCATTCGAATGGACATTGGCCAGGCGCTCAAGACATTCAACACGGTCTTGACGCAGAATGCCAAGCTGAGAGAAGAGATCGACAGCCTGCGAGTAGAGCGAGAGCGGTTTGAAAATCTGTACAAAAAACTGGAGAGCGAACACGAACGGCTGAGAGCTGAAATCGACGAAGTCATTGAGAATTCGACAAACGCCTACGAGCAAAGAGAAGAGTCGCAGACCAGAATGATTCTGATGCGCGACAAGGAAGAGAAAGAGAAGACGCAGGCGAACGCGGAGATCAAAGAGCTGATCAGAATGATTGATCACGACAAAAAAGTAAAAGAGTTCATGAAAGTGAAGACTCAAGAGCGGCAAGAGGACGAAGAGCTGGTCACCTGGCGTCGCAAAAAAGGTTGGATTTCACCAGTCGAGTAGAACTTTGACACGCTAGACTCACTTTACGCGCTTTGCGAGTAGAGGCCGAGGCGGCCGATCGTCGACGCAAGGAACGCGAAGAGCATTCTGTCGAAGCCTACGAGAGCAAATTCAAAGAAATCGAGGAGATCACTGGGGAAAAAGAGCTCGACAAGCTGGTCGAATGCTTCATCAAAGGTACTTTTGAATTTCATGTCTTTTGAATTCATCAGCTCGTTTGATTCATTTGTTCTTATCAATCAGCCGAAAACAAAAACTATGCCTTGTTCAATTATGTGAACGAACTGAACAGTCAAGTTGAGCTGTTGCAGGATCAAATTGATCTCGTCAAAACGGACATAAAGCATTTTGAGCAGCAGGGCATTGACATGGAAGAGCAGCGCAAGCGAATTCTAAGCGAGCTCGACATCAGACGCCAGAATGCGAGCAAGCAGGCCGCCGACTACGAGGAGAAGCTAAAAGAGAACAAGAAAATTCTCGACCAGTCCAGAGTGGGCATCGACTCGCTGTTCAAAAAGCTCAGCTGTGACCGCTCTAGGATCGAAATTCTCCTTCTTAACAAAGAAGGCGTCACTGAGACCAACATGCCCCAGTATTTGGGCATAATCGACACTCGCACAGACGAGCTTCTCAAATGGCAGAGCATCATGAAATCAAAGGTGACCATAGCCCTCTAGCGATCCCTTTAGTTTGACTCTTTAAAAATAAATTTTCATTAAGGAGCTCAACACAAATGCTTCAGTGAACCTGATCGGCGAAGGGCCTCAAATGCCAGCCAACGAGAATCAGTACTCGTTTCAACTTCCTTCGGCCAGGTTGGTCAATTTCTATTCGTTTTTTCTCAATCTCTTTTGCCATCATCGACTTGGCTCATCTTTCCTCTCTTTTTATTCATTTTTCTTTATCGAATTTTTACATTTTGTTCAAATATTTCCAAAACGTGCTCGCCTAGAAGCCTTTTATCTAAATAATCGGCCGCGTGAATGAATGGATCAGAGTTTGAATGCAGATGAATGAGTGGATTGGATGGAAGTCGCATTTTTTTCTCAAATATTTGAGCTGGTCACAGTTGGCTCGATTGCCTTCACAATTTGAATTGGCAATACTCGTCGGCTGCCACTGCCACTGTCTGGCACATTGAATTTGGTGACAAAGTCTCTGCCGTTGAACATTTTGGCGAACTTCCTGTCATAGTCTCTCAGCTCTTTGCTGTATGAATCAGTGAGTGTTGAGTATTGACTGCTGGCCAGCGCACTGCTCTTCTCAAAGCCTTTTGAATAGGACGGATAGAGACTGTCCGAGCCGTCGTAGTTGTGCTGAATGCTAAAATCTTTGAACTTGACTCGATTGTTGCCTTTGCCCATCGAGCTCGATGTATGCGTCGGCATGCTGTATGATAGGGCGCTCTCAGTCGAAGAGATGCTCATCGAAGGCGCCGAGTCGCTCAGGCTTGTGTTGAATTTAGCTCCGCTCATTGAAGTTGTCTTTCCAAGGGTCGAATACGGCTCGATCTCGATGCTGTTTACAAATCTGGCGTTGGCCGTTTTCTCGCCGTTTCCGATCGACCCCATCCAGTCAGACGTGTTTGCCGACTTGGCCGGGTCCAAGCTAGACACGCCCGATGTGTCAGACTGAACAGGCATCACCATCACTTTTTTCGGATGATAGACTTGGTCGTATCTGTCGATTTTCTTCTTCAACTTTTTCTTCTCCGAGCCTGTTCTGAAGTCGAGCAAGCAGCTTTTCAGGCAAAGTCTCCATCTCAGCGTTCGCCTCTCGCAGCCTTTTGATCGGCACAGGCAAATGAGAAGAATGGCCGAGGCCAATAAAAATGCGCAAACAACGGCGATCAAGGTCGGAATCAAGAATGCGCGCTGCTCCTGGATGAACCGTACTTGGCAGCGTTCGATTCGCAAGAAGCGATTATTCAAATCCATTTGCGGAATGAAAACGTTGTCGTTCTCGACGTAGTCCATGCTGCAAATGTAAAAGTAAAACAAGTACAAACTGTTTCTGTAGAGCAGGTCGTGATAGTCGGCAAAGTAGTAAGGATACGGGTAATTGTCAAAGTTGACTATCTGATTGAACGAAAAGACGTACTGAAGCGCATATGGGTCGACAAGGCGAGCTCTGGCTCTACGCGACGTGTTGTACAAGTTTATGTTGGAGCTCACTGTGATCTGGTACTGGTCTGTGTAGATGGCAAAGTTCTCGTCCAAAAATATGATGCTGGCCACCTCGTGCTGCACGGACCTGATGGGCACCAGAGAGTTGTACTCTTCCACGTACCGGTACAGGTAGTCTTGCTCGACACTTGCCACGTACAAGCTCTGCGAGAATTGATTGAAATGAAGATAGTTTATTGTGAATTTGGTGATGAGCACTTTTTCGCACGAGTAGACTCGAAGGTTGCATTTGAACAGCGCATTCTCGGTGTAGTCGAAGCCCGCGATATACAACAACTTGTTGGTGCGGTCGGCCACCATCGAATAGAGACGATTCCACGACGGCTGAAGCAGCAGCCGTTTCTCATAGCCCGGAAGACGCCCACTCATGACGTAGCGGTCCGTGGTCCAGTAGACAAAGTTGTCCATCACAATCACTGAATGATACATGAACTTGGAGAATTGAGTGGCCGGAAACTCGAAGAGCACCTCGTAGCACCAGCTGCCTCCGTACCATTTCAAGAGCATTATGTACGAGGTGACAGCGCTCTCCATGTAGCAATAGGCCTGGTTGAGCACCGAGTCGTAGGCGATGTCAACAATCACGGGCGTGTACTTGAACGTGCCAATCGTGACGTTGCGCACGTCGAATATAACTCTGAGGTCGTCGTTGCCACCGTATTCTTTCGGAAAGAACAGCAACACGTTGTGGTAGTTTGCCATTATTATTGATCGAGCCTCAATCGTGACCGCCAACAAGGCAGTCAGACTCGTGGCTAAGAATAACAGTCGCATCTCTTGGCTCCTGTCTGAGTCGGCGTCGAATGGATTCAAATTTCACTCCGAGCGTTCCTTCTCTCGGCTTCTTCTCGAGATCGTTATTTCTCTTGTGTGGACTGAGTTTAGTTTAGAAAAATCGATTCAGAACTCAAGCACACGATCCGAACGCCTTTAGCTGACAGAGGTGATTATCATCACGGCCTCGTTATATCATCGGCTCGTATGCAGATTTTTACCCTCGCTTCTCTCGACTCAGTTGCCTGGCCTCGTTCTACCTGCGAGCCACTTCAGTCCTTGCGCGCTTCATCCCTTTTCCTATTCATCCACCCCGGCCGCCCGTATCCCAATCGTCTTCATTCATTTTTAATTAATTTTGGGCGTAAATTGAAAAAAAAAAGAAGAAGAAACGAACGAAGCTGATAGCGTGATCTAATACACTTTGGAGGACTAAACAATCGCTTTGATTATTTCTCTTTCACTCTTCTCTTTGGTTATTTGGATTAGATAACTTAAAATTGTACACCGTCCGCGAGCGATTATACACATATTCAGGTGCGCGTGCGTAAGTGTGCCTTCTCGCGCGAACGCGGTCGGTCAAACGACAATATTTGCTCATTGATCGTTGAAGAAATAAATTTGTTTCTAGGCCGAATCGAACCCTTACTCATCTTATTTTCCAATTTGATCAGAGATGTGCGAGCCCAATGGCATTTGCCGTTGCAATCAAGATTGATTAGGACGCATAGATATGATAATTCTTATCGTTCTGATCGCCTCAAAGTTTCTGTTTGCTTTTCCAAATTGCCAACAATCGCAAAACAAATTATTTCATCTTTTTTTTTTTCTTTTCATTTTTCCTAAAGCGAAATGGACACTCAGAACGACCCGTTGCCGCTGAGTCGCGAGGAATTGCAGCGACGCGTATTGGAGAGATTGGAGCGCGGAGGGGCCACTGCCGGTGGCGGCGCAGGCGAACAGGCCACTCAGGAGGGACAGCTCAAGAGCATTTCTTCGCGTTCAAAATTCTGAATTTTTCCACTCATAATAATAAAGCAATTAAGCCACAAGCTGACAAAACATTTCTTCTATCTGAGCAGAGACCAAAAAGAATCAAAAGCCAACGAAGCTGACTTGCAACAACAAAAGCAAACGGTCAGATTGTAGATTTATTGGAAAAGCAAAGATTGAGTTGTAAATCTGACCGGCTGATCGGCGATTAATGCATTGAATTAATCTTGCGAGCGTGCCGAATAATATCCAAAGCGAACTCGCACACACACACACATGGGAGGGAGCGTACGACATAAGAGAATATAACGAATCGATTAGGTCCGACAGAAAACTTACAGGTCCTCGCATCGCGCTCGCTTTGGGGCTTATCCCACGAAAGCCGCTCGAAGAGCAATGATACTCTTGCCTCATCATCATCGCCGCTGTCAAGCGATCGAGGCAGTCAGCAAAAATAGTAATTACAGGCCGAGTAAATTCAATGTAACTGGGCAGTCATCGCGCACAGCACACCTAATCTCGTCTAAATACCGCTGGTAGACCACGCACACCGCTTTGGCTAATTAGCGCTCTCGCAATATCAATCAGCGTATATGTATCCAATGTCCAAACGGCGCATTTGGGCTCTTACGAGAATATGCTTTAAAAGAGCAGCTGCCTCATCAAATCAAATACGCGCAGTAGCTTCGAACAAATGACCTGCAACTATTTGCTCGCCTCACTCTTGGCGGCGCTTCTCTTCCAGCATTGTGAGTCCGCCTTTTTGCCGCTCATCCAAATCTAAACAGCCTGATCTTGAACATTGTGTTTAATCGAGGCCACGGCTATGCTCGCATGTGCTGGTACGCAAACTGGGCCGAACTCAGACCTCGGCTTGCGTTCAATCCCGATCTAATCGACTATGGCCTCTGCACACATCTACTCTACTCCGTGGCTCTAATCAATCCGGAAAAGTATGACATTGTGTTCCTCCAGAGCGGCGTAGAGGTATAGCTATTCAATTAAACTGATTGGACGCTCGATTGACCTGACCTGAGAGCAGAAAACTCTGGAGAAGCTGTCCTCGGCCAAGAAAAACTATCCTAATCTTCAAATTGTGCTCACGATCGGCTCTTTTGACACAAAGGCGTTTGGATTCAGTGCAGTGACCAATCCAAATGACACAAATGTAAGTTGACCATAAGAACAACATATTCAATCTCAATCGGGCTGAAAAAACTGCTTCTGCAAAAAGGCCATGAACATCTTCTCCGCCAATTTGGTCAAGTTCCTCCGAGACAATGCATTCGACGGCGTCTTGTTCGACTACGAATATCCAAACATGCGTCTAACTGGCTCATTGCCCAGCTCTAAAGCCGGCTACACGCAACTTGTTCAAGTCTGCCCTTTAAATACCGCATCTCAATTCACGGTCGCTAAATTCTCGTCTATTTCAAGACGATAAGGCAAAAATTCGACCAAGAGGCGGCCAAATCAGGCAAAGCTAAACTGAGTCTCATGAGCGTGGTAGCTGCTCGAGCTGATTGGATCGATCGATTCTACGAGCCAAGCAAGATTCACAAGTAAGCGCCAAAAAAAATTAAAATATTTCGAAAAAAAGTAATTCGAGCACTGGTACCAAGATTCTTGGACAAGCTGTTGATTCTCTCTTTCGACTTGCGTGTGCCTGGCGAAAATCGAACCCGAATGACCTCGGCTCTATTTCCGCTTCCAGACGACTCGGAGATCGGCAACAGCCTCAATCAGGTGAGCTGAACACAATCAGCATTGAAAAGCTAGAAACTAATCGATGAATCTGATCAAGGCATCGGCAGTGGCCAAGTGGATCACCGAGGGCGCTTCTCCCGACAAGCTGGTTCTCGGCATAGCTGCCTATGCGCGCACATTCGAGCTGGCCGACAAGAAAGGCAACAAGCCCGGCGACAAAACGGTTGGATTCGCTCCTGCTGGACGGTACACCCAAGAGGAGGGCGTCCTGTCTTATTATGAAGTAGGTCCCCCTTGAAAGCGTATGGCAATAGAGAGGTAGCTAAAAGAAAACTTGGAAAAGATTTGCGAGAAACTGAGCGACCCAGCAACAATCAAGCATTGGCAAATAGACACCCTGGGGCCGTACATAATCTATAACCAAAAGTACTGGGCGAGCTACGAAGATCCGCAGAGCATAAGCGAGAAGGTGAGAAAGTCAGTGAAATCAGCTTTTCGTGTGTGGCTAAATTGTCTGGATTCACAGATGTTGTTCGTCAAGGCAAACAACTTGGGCGGGGCGTTTGTCTACTTCATGGACTTGGACGACTACAGCGGAAAGTTTTGCAACCAAGGCCCATATCCGTTGTTGAACTCGATAAAACAAGAGCTGCTCAGCGCCGAATTCAAATTCACAAACGGATTTCAAGTAGAGCGCTCATCGTCGAGTTCATCCGTCCAATCGACGCTCTTCCTCTTTCTCTGCTTTTCTCTTACTCTTCTCAGCTCTGTTCGTGTTGTGTAAAAGTAGAAATAAATAGTTTTATTCTTCGATAATTTCATGAAATAAGAAGGAAAAACAAAAAAGTAATGTTTGCTTGCAAAAGAGATGCGACCGAATAGAAAAGGATTAATGAGGAGGAAGGACCATAGAATCAAAATTGAGACAACTAGCATCTTTTTGAAGGGGAGATGAGGGGAGGGGGCGCATGTAATTAGGATGAAGTGAAGGAGATAGAATGCGCTCAGAGCGATCTAAACGAAGCTGGCAAAGTCATTTCCAAAATGGACCTGACCGCGGGCATTTGAATCTGTTCCGTAGGTTTTGAGACTTTGATTCGCTCCCACTTTCTTTGGCTGTTCTAGCTCGAGTGATTTCTTCCTCACATTGTTTATGCGTTTGAGCCGCTCGTGCCATCTACTGCACGAGTAGTTGCCTCTGTAGATGCGCACAGCCATGTCGGCGTGCAAGGCCATCTTGCGGATTATGAGCGGCAGATGCTGATCGCTGACAAACTTGGGATCCGCATGTGAAAACCAGCCGAGCTGCGCTATTTCGGTCGACGTTCGCACTTTGACTATGTTGTTGTTGCATTTTAGGGGCACAATCTCAATGCAGACGCAGTTTACTTCGCCTTTTATGGTCGAAAACTCGTACGACTGCGGACTCTCGTTGTAGACAATTATTGTCGAGTCGTTGCCGATGTGGCGCTTTTTCATGTTCGTGTCCGAATGCAGCATATAAGGAGCAACGTGAAAAGAGAGTTGCGCCACGCCGTCGAACCAGACCAAAGTGTAGTCGCCCGCCGAGCCGTCAGATTCAAGACCGCCGTTGTAGAAGCGCCTGGGGTCCAGGTTCTTCAAATAGGCCAGATTTCCCAGGCCGTTTAAAAATTCGTGATAGCGAGTCGAGCCTCTAGGAGTAGACAAAATGTCGCGTTCTTGATGCGCTTGACCTGGGCCGATATAGACAATGCCGACTTTGTGCGTGTTGAATGTCGGCTGGTAGTCGAGTAGGCCGACAATGCTTCGTATCGAGTCTGTCTCGGGAATCAAAAGCGGCCTCTTCTCTATCTCGTTGGCGTTCAAGCTCGGATAAAAAATACTGAGAAATACTTGACTTGGCTCAAGGGCGTGGGTAGTGTGGCTATGCTCGACTTCGACTCTTGGCAGCCGAGGGTTTTCAACCGTGTCTGACTGCTGGTTAAGACTAGCGAGCGATTCGCCATCTGCGTCTAGTCTGTTAGAATCGAGCGATTCAGTTTTTGAGTCCAGAAGAGCTCTCATGCCGGCCTGGGCGCTAATTGCGTTGTTCAGAAGATCCGAATGAAAGCGATGGGAAGCGGCCAGGTTCTCGTCGACCAACATTGTGAATGAGAACTCTTTTGTCGGAAAGCGGTAGACCACCTCGACCAGATTGTTGCACCAACACGTCTCGTTGCACATCCTCTGATTGCTTGTGCTCGTGCATTCGGTCTGCGTTCGACGCCTTCGAGCCCTCTTTTGCTGCTGACTATGATGCTCGCATCTAACTGACGCCTGATTGCTTTCCAGCGCGTACTTAAAGCAGCACAACGAAGGCGCCTCATTTCCGTAGTGAAGAACCGAATCGTCCTTGGAATGTGGAGCGCCGTCCGATCTATTCGATTTGGCCAGCTCGTTTGTTGGGGATTCGGGTCGATCTCCGGTGGTTGCCAAGCCGGATTTGAATCTCCTCTTAAAACTTCGCCCACTCTTGTTGGAGTCTTTACGTTCCATTACTGGCCTCTCGTCCGATTGTGATGGCGAACAGCCATTGTGGAGTGTGTCGTCAAAATCTGCCTGACCGACAACTTGGCTCTCTAATGTGTCCGCGCCCGACAATCTCAATCCGTTTTCGTTTACACTCGTTGAAGCCAAGCTGTTGCTCACACTCGAGTCAGTGCTGCAAGCAACCTCTTCTATGCAGGTTCCCTTTATCGGAATATTGATTGCAGTGGTCTTAGGCCTGATGGCGGCCTTTTTCTTTTCAAAAGCTGCCTCTGGCTCTTGATGGCAGATGTTGTAATAGAGACCGGTAGTCACTTGCACTATCGAGTTGCCCACTAGCCACTGCTGTTTTTTAACTCCTTCGGCCAGTTCGGGTCTTTTGCTTTGAGTAAATAAAATCGAGTTGAGATTACGATTGGATGAGAATTTGTCAATAAATATTTGGCCTCTATTGCGCCAAGCTGAAGCTTGAGGATGCGTAAGACAGTCCGAATAGAGATTATTGGCCATGAACTCAATGGTCAGCTCGACCAGCTGCTGATTGAACTGAATGCCAGTTTCGTTGAGTGAATTTCGCGCTTTCGACTCTTCGCCTTGCTCTGGCTCGACGCCTGTTCTCGCACCTGTCTTGAGCTCGTCCAACTCAATGGTCACTTCTTTGTACAAGCCTTTGCAAGTGAACGAAGCAAAGTTTTTCCTCAACTCTGGCTTGCACTTTAAATACCAAGTGCAAATGACATAGTGTGCAAATTGAACTACAAACGGATTAAATTTAACCGGGTTCGTGTATTTTAACGCAATGGCCAGCACGGCAATATATAGCTCTTTGCGTCCGAATATGAAATCGAGCTGTTGGAGGTCGCTGATTGTAGAGAGAAGCTCCAGTATCGGCTGTGCCATGCTCTGAGACGGCGAGAACTGCGACAATTTTAGGAGGACATCGCCGCATTCAAACGAGCTTTTCTCGTGCATCTCCACTATGGCCATGGTCAGCGTTTCGAGACAAAAGCGATTCCTGGTCGCATTGATTCCTTGCGACAACACTTGTAGGATGGGATCCTTAAGCGAATCTCTTTACGTTCGTTCTAGACGCTTCCTTGGTCAACCCGACTCGCTTACCTCATAGTTGAGTTTTAAATTTTGATAAAAAAATATGAGACTTGAGATGAGCGGATAGAATCTGGCTTCGAAGCTGCTCTTGGTCAGTTTCTCGGCACAATTTCGAATTGAAGTAAAATCTAGAGTGTAGAACTAGGAGAGCATTGCAAGTCTAAAGATTGCCCGGGCTTGGTGAGGCTTGGCTGCTTACCAAATTGATTATTCGATAAACAAAAGTTGAACGCTTGAACAGTTTCATTTCATACTGAATCACGTATGGAAGGTCGGCAAGCACTCGACTCAGAACATTCCAGTCCCTCTCTTTTTGCAGACAAAGCTCAAACAACTCAATCACTGATGAGTAGTCGAACTCGCAAGGTCCTAACTCGGTACGCTCCTCGGCCGTCTGAGTCTGCTCGCTTATTGTGTTTCGGTTTTAGCTCTTGTTGATTTGCTAACCAGCGACTGGGTTTACCTTAACGCTAGCATCAAGTGCTCACTCTTGGTCCACTTTTTTCTGTTTGAGCTTGTCAGCAAAACGAGCTGATCGAAGTAGTCGCTTCTGATGCGTAAGAGAAACTCAAAGACCGTTTCTCTGATCAATGCCTCGTTGTCGAACGAACGATTGTCTTGCTGCTCGCTGCGTCCATAGTGCGATTTGACCAGGGCGACTAGAACTTGAAGAATTCTAATCGAATTGGCAGCACAGCCTTTGTCCGAATCAGTCAAATTTCGCTCAAACGTCTCAATCAGACCGTGTTTGACTATACGATAAACGTAGTCGGTGCCCGATCGGATCATGGTTGGCGAGCCATGCTCTCGTTTTCGCTCACTGCTCCTCTTTTCGAGCTCAATCAGCTTCAAAATACTCAAGTTAAACTAGCGAATTTGCGCGTGAGATGGCTGACTGTTAAACTCACCGTGGCGAACGTATCCAGAATAGAGCGAATGTTTTTCTCGTTCTGAATCAGAGCCATGAAATCGATGAGCTTCATCACCACGACCTGCTTCATTTCAATCAGCTGATTCAAGTTGGCCGGATCGTTTTTCTCGTCGAAATAGGCCTCGTCTTCGATCAGAGTTTGCCTCAGCACAGGCAGAACCGTTTCGTCCAGGAGTTGGTCCTTTTGTTTAAAGACTCGGTTTAGACGGCGCCGTTCTTTTTCCCGACAATCTGCGACACTTACACTATAAGTTATCTGATCGAGCCGGCAGCAGTCTCGAATGTACCGATGAATTGTGTCGAGTAAATATTCGCGCAATGAGATGCTGTGCAGATTACTTAAAAGCGCAGCCAAGGCTAGTCGATTGACCAACAAGAAGCTCAACTCAACATTGCAGCCTACCAAAAGTATTTCTCGAGCAGATTTCTTATTCCGACGATCGAGTGCTTGCCAAAGCTCGGATAGAGACGCAGCAGGAAGTTGTACTCGATGCAGTGTTTCAGGCAGCTCTCCTTGAGTAGAGTAGCGTCCGGAAACTTGTAGACCACGTCGTAGAACGAGTCCTTGAATTTAGAGAACAAGCAAACGATCTCGTCGACCTCTTTGCCTTGGAAGGCCGTACTTTTCACAGCCACTGACGGCGCGGTCGAGGCAATGAACGGAGAGCCGACTAGGTCGCGCGAGACTGGCGTCTCGTAGTTAAACACGTTCTTGGCGTCCAGCAGATTTACAAGGTCAGCGTATTTACGCATCAGAGATTGGTCCTCCTTTATTGCAACCAGTGAGCCTCTTTTCACATTAGCAAACTGGTTAAGAGAGCTAACTAACCAAAGTTTGATTTGAAAGCTGTTCCACAATTTGAATAAAAAAATTTCGCGAGTTGATGGTCAGCAGACACATGAACAGCTCTCGATGAGTGGCCAAGTGAACGAGATCGATGCTCAAATTTAAAATGTGCTCGAATATGATGCGCTTTTGCGAGTCGTTCATTTCATTGCAAGCTTTGAGGGCCTGATTGCGTGTGTGTGTGTTAGTTAGTGTGAACTGAGTGTTGACAGGTGATGGCTAAATGACGTTACGTTTGGCAAGTAGAACAAACAGTTCAGATGAAGCTCTTTGATCATGTGAATATTTCTCTTGTCTTTTGACTTGTTGAACTCTTCGAATAGACGTCGAATGTGCATCAGAGCGCCGTTTATTTGGTGAATACGATGCGTCTGATACTCGTTTCTTGTTAATTATTGAGTTTATGGGTCTGTTGGCCAGTCTTTGCTTTCCTCCACTTACTTGGCGGGAAATATTTCGGTGAAGAAGGCGAATATGGCCGAGCTTCCTATTGAGCTGTGAAACAACTCGGACATGCACTTGACACAAGTTGAAATCAGAGGAGGACAAGCATCGATTCGGAGTCTAGTTCTCACCTTGTAAATTGAATCTCTCATTTCGTCGAGCAGACTTTTCTCGCCCCGCACATGCCGCACATGTTCGCTGTTCAAGTGGCGCCTATTCAAATCTACAACGTCAAGCAGCTCGCAGAGGCAGAGGACCAGATGGTTTATGGACTCGACGTTGGTCAAATGATGCACCAGCTCGCCCATGAGGTCTATGCAGAGCAGCAGCTCATCGAGTTGTTGCTTGTTCAGCAAGCGAATCGACTCGTTCGATGTGCTCCAGTTTATGATTATAAACGAGAAATTGAGCAAATATCTGCCCAGTGACTTGAGCATGTTCTGGTCGAGAAATTGACAGTAACGATGGCAGATTATGTTGCGCATCAGCTTGAGAAGGTCCGTATTTCGATTACGCAACGAGTCCGTATGACGTAGAATGTAGATGAGACATTCGCCTTGAAAAGTAGAATGAGATCGAGTGCGAGACTGCCAGTTCGGTCTCTTACTCATGAGGTCGGGATCGAGCTGTTGGCATTTGCTCCCGTCTTCGGTGATGAGACACAAAAGCTGGAGTCGCAGGTGAATGTCATTGCTCTCGCCCGAGTCGGTCATCGTCGCCGACTGTCCACTGAATTTTGAGTCGAGTTTTGGCTCGTGCGAGCTGCCAAACAGCTGGTCAAGAAAACGGCATTTGGGCGAATTGTGATTGCTGAGCACCAGGCTCAAAATGTGATTTCGCAACATGTAAGAATTCAATTTATCGCCCTTGAGGATGGAAAATTTAATAATTTTTCGATATTCAGGTCGGTCGAGGTGTTTGCCTAACCAGCTTCTTGACGAGCTGGATGAGCAGTTGAAATGCCTGTGCTCTCTGCTCCGGAGGTGTGCAGCTTGGTTTGAACAAGTCGCGTGATTTCTTAAGCATCAAATCTGTCAAGTACTTGAACAAAACACAAACAAGTTGGATCGCTCATGTCGCTTGGCTCTGATCGAAGATCTAGTTTATACCTCGTCTGGACTTAAGGCGTCAAAGAGCTGTATGAGCTGTTCAAAAGCATCGAGTCGTAACTGTGTTGGCTTATCGCTGCCCAAGTTCTAGTCAGGCCGTTCATTTGGCTCAGTTGAGTTGATTCAGGCAAAAGGAGACCATTAATGGCATTTACCTCGAGTCGTTTGGAAAACTGAAACGCCGAGTCGGTGTTTTTCGCTGCGCCTGAACGCCCGCAGTTGTAAATTCAAGTGTCAGTGATCTCATTCAAGTGTTTCCTACCCAAACTGAATTGCACTGGCTCTTGATTCGTCAGATGGTTCTCAATGCTTGACCAGAAGGCCTTTTCGTTTGAAGAGGAGCTGTTGGACGCTGCCTCTGACATTCCTAAATTGAAGCCCTCAACACTTAAGCACAATGGAGTTCACAGCTGATTATTTATTTGCACTTGAATAATGCTCAGCACATAACTGATAGGTTAACAGCGAACACATTTGACTGTCTGCATTCAAGACCAGCGCAGCAAGACATAATAACACATAATTTAAATCAAGCCATCGTGCACTCTCTATGCCGGCCCGTCTAGCTCATTAGTACTTTCACATTTGTTGGTAGTTGGTTCAAAAATTCCACATTTGCCTTTCGCCTTTATTCCTGGTTATAGAAACGTCACAAACAATGTTCCCGGATGCGCAGCTCGACAATTAGCCCAGACGATTAACAGCAATCTGAAATCATGAGTTTGTTAGAATTATTGAATCTTATCCACTTTTTCTGCATCTTACCGATTGACGCCTTGTTTGTTGTTATTTTGTTGGTGGATTTTCGAAGTTAATTATTTTTGTGGAATTCAAAAGAACAAACTTATACATACTGGTCGGCGGCGACCATCACTCGAATGCACCCGTTCAGAGTGGAAGGCGCCTGGTGAGTTGCTTTGAAATAGCAAACGTAGTTGCCGTGCGGCAGTTGAACCGGGAACATTTGCTGATGAAAATAGGATGATGATGTATAGCTGACGTGCATCTTCAAGCCCTGCAAACCGACTCGGATTGGTAAAGGAACGAAATAAGAGGAAACAAAATGAAAAAACTCAACTGCCGAAGACTTGACGAATATGTCGAGACTCATTAGCGTTGTTTGCTGCGCTTGTGTATAAGGTTGGACATGAGCGAGCAGTAGGTAGACGCTGCTCGCCTTTATTTGAACCTCCACTCCGAATCGCGACTGACCACTGATAGTGCCATTGAACGAAACGGTCTTCCATCGTGTGAATATGGTCTTCAATCAGTCAGCCAGTCAGTCAAGCATCAAGTCTTGGGCAAATGCTTAGACTAATCAAACCGTTTTCATCTTTAGCTTGCTTGTGTTTAACGAGCTATTGGTCTTTTGAGACGAACAACATGTTCTGCTTGGCAACAGATTGCACACTGATATCGTGTCAAAGCAGTTGACAAAGTCTCTATAGGTCATGCTTCTCGACCGAATAAATCAAAATCACGCCTCCCGAGTTGAACCTGCCGAAAAGAAAAGGCCGACTTACTAGAACTCTCCGCGAAAAGTCGCTCGATGTCCCATTGATTTCAATCGCTGCTCAAACTGAGTATATGTCGGGCGCCTAATTGAATTGATTCAAGCACAGTCGATTAGTTGAGTCCAAAAGCCAAGCAGACCGTTTGAGCTCGTCGGGGGCGTTGTGTGGGTTCTGCACCATCATCACTTTCTGTCCGTCTTTGGCCACAAACGCTTTGGTCACTGCATACTGATGCACAGCAATTATGCCGAAAGATTGGCAAATACTTTTCTATTCGATCAAGCTTACATAGCTGTCTAGAGAATTCTGAGTCTTTCGTTCGATCAGCTTACATCGTTTGAACAAACGCCGACCAAATTCTTTTGCCTGACGGCGCCCATCAGGATAACGAACAGCTCGTCTATGTTGGGATAGACGCGGGAAATTTGACCGTACTGCCGCTGGAGAATGCTGAAAGTGCTCTGGGCATACACAGAGCGAATGGGCTGTTTGTTGGTAAGGTACTGGCAAATCTCGGTCTTGTAGTGGTCTTGGAGCCCGCCTGAGAGCAAGAGAGCTGCGTTTTCCATGTAGCCACCGCACAGCTTATCGTAATTGCCCACAAATCTTGCGTTCGTTTTGATCTAAATCGGCTCAAAATTGAGGAAAACTTAAAACGATTAATGCTTACTTGGCTATGGCTTTTTCAAGTAAGCAAATCCAAAACTCGTTCATGTATGTCAAGTTCTTGGCAAAGCAGATGAAAAAGCTCCTGTCTACCGGCAAATAGTCGTCGACAACTACGTCGAACCAAGCGCCCAGCTTCCATAAACGAAAGTGATAGGCGCCAAGTTTCATATTCTTTCGCAACGTGTTATCCGTAGGAATCAGAAATGGAAGCAGCTGCTTGTTTCTGGTCACACCGAGCAATGCGGCCAGCAGAAAACAATCGCCCAACGAGCCCTGGAATATGTCTTCGACCGAGAATGACTTGACATAGGCCTCGATCGAGGTGGACGTTGCACACGGGCGTCCAGTTTTGTCTAAAACGAACTCCTCTCTGGGCTGCTGATTCGCTTGACGCCTGTAGGCAATTACCTTGAGCTCAAATTGCTCAACTTGAAATCAAATACAAGGCAAGAAGAAAAAACGAACTTGAGTACGATGCCATGAAACGGCTCTTTGTAAATCGGCCAGGTTCTGGGTGTTGGGAAGCCGTAGCGTGGTGAACATATCGCGAACCAAGCCCGATTGAGGGTTTGTCACTATGCTCTTGAGGTGTGGAGGGAACGAGCTGTCTGTGAAGCGGACGCCTTTTTCCCGAATTGTTTGGATAGTCTCAGTGCCAAAATGTTTGAGGGCAGCTTCCCTTTTGGCGAAGTTTTTCTTTTCGCGAGGCATAGGAGCTTCCAGTGCTCGATTAGATTCTACCGCCTCATCTTGCTTTTCCAACACAGACAATATGCTTTCGTCTTCGAAGTCGTTTTCAAGAATACAATCCCCGCCGCTAGGACAAGATAGAAGAGGCTCTGAAAATGGTTCTTGAGTGTTTGGGTTGATTTGATAATCAATTAAAGGCTCCTGATGGAGACAAGGCTCTTCAATGGGCTTTTTCTTTTGCTTAGAACACCCGGTGCCCATTTTTAGAAGCAAGTCCCTCTTTACTTGACGCGGAAAAACGAACCACACAACCCGCTCAAATCGAATTAAAATTTAATTGAATAAGCGCGAATTTATTCAAGATAAATAAAGAAAAACTAAAATCGAAAGAAAAAGGGCCACTTGTGAGGGATAAAATATAACCTAAAGAGCTGAACTAGCTGAGTAATTGGGTGAGAGATAGGTGATGGGACTCGCGTAGGGATCATAGTTCGAGGCAAAAGCCAGGCTCCGGGGAGTGTAGTCTGATTCGGGCGATGCTGGAGAAGTGACATGCGACCCGAACGAACACGAATAGTCAGATGGAAATTCAGTGGAAGAATAATAACTGGTGGACGAAGTGCTCGACGATGAAGAGGACGTCAACGCAGAATAAGGAGTGGAATGAAGAGGAAGTTGGTAATACGAACTATAGGAGGAGTACGAACTAGATGAAGAGGCTGGCGAGCCAGTCGGATAGGGAGCGTAAATTGCAACAGCAGGGGAATTGTAAAAATCATTCTGCATATTACTCAAGCTATTTTGAAAGGCGAATTTAGACGATGGATATGTGTAATTAGGAAAGAGATCGGCGGAGGCGGCATGTGCCTGTGGACTCGGCTCAGCAAGCGGAAATGACTGCGATGCACATGTCTGACGAGGGGTGGTATCTCGCCTTTTGCGATACTGGTTGTGGGTTCGTCGCCTGACATTTACGAACCATTGCTTCACTTGGTTGACACTTATTTGACCTGCAGCAGCCATTTGCTCGCAGTCCCTGTAAGAAGGATAAGGACTAGAGTAATTGCGATCATACCAGTCTGTCATGATCTCAATTGCTCTCTGAGGCAACAGGCGACTCTTTTCTTTGATGCGCTGTCTGGCGGCTGGTAATTTCTTTCCTTCAGTTGCCGATGCAGTCAATGGAGTGCTGCTGGATAATTGAGACGCTGGGATGTTTGAATACATTTCTGCTGTTTATTTTGCCAATTGCTAGGTGAGTGACTGCAGGCTGATCAGGGGTTCTTTTTATAGCTGGACTTATCAAGACCTCGGCTCAATTCCAGCCGGCGCACTTCTGAACCAGCCGGCCGTACTTATTCAGTTGAGTGATAATCATTCGAGGCTTATCAATTAGTTAGCCTGATCGCCAATTAGGCGGCATAGGCCCCGGCTGCGTTCATTAGTTAAGAATTGAGTTTTCGCTCATCAGGGCTATTTTTTATTGGTGGTGACATGCGAACCGGCTGTCGTCAATAACAACAATATATTCCTCCGAGATCAACCACTGGCTTTTGCAAGGTCGACTGTTTCGGCTTCATATTGGCGAATTGTTTCCGTTTAAGGATTTGTCTCAATTTTCGGTTATTTGCCCGAATTTATTAAATTCCATGACAAGAAACGTAAATTCAAAATTTGGAGCTAATCGCTTCTCTTCTCGCTGCTTGTTTGGTAAATTAGTTTGCATGCAAACTTCCTCCCTACTCACGAATGTTGGGCGTCATCGCAATTGCGTTCTGGCTTTTCTACTGAACAATTCGGGGCAATCGAGTGCGGGCGAAACTGTCGCTCAATAAAAGACGGCGACTTGGCATGCAAGGCTTACATAAGCTTGGGAAAGTTCTGTTCGTTCAAATTACATTTTGCTTGTTTCCAACTGGGAATCTTTGACACATGCTAAAGAGCTGACATTTTCGGGTTGCTGGCTTTACTCACACATTTCACACCAAAGCGTTTCTAAACATTAGATTAGTTAGATAACGACTTCGAGATATCTCAATCAGCATTTTTATTTTAATTCAAAGCCCAGATCATCAGTCGGCAATGTTTTTACAGCAGCAGTGTCTTTGTTTCGCATTCAAGCGCTTCCGTTCTATTTCCAAACAAACGCCAAGCGTGCCTATTAACAAGCCATTTAGCTGGCTGTCTCTCTCTCTCCCACTCTATTTGCGACGATAGTCATTAACACTCTCTTCCTTGTCGGATTCAGTCCAAATAGAAGAACGTAAATAAAGCATACACCAATTCGCTTTTGTCATTTATTGGCACGCCTCTACTCCATTGAGGCCAAATATATGCAAATATTCTGTGCATTTACATCATTACAGTAATTACCGCCCGAGGTGTTTTGCACATGTCAACTTATCCGTATGCCTCCATCGGCGACTATTTAATCCATCAAAATCAGCCAAGAAACAAATTTTATTTCAATTGAGTGGTTCGCCTCCCCTTTAAATATACTTGTCAACAGGATCTCTTTGCCTCATGCTCAACACCTTTCTTTTGACTCTTATCATTCAAGCCATTCTCAATCCGACCTTCTTCATCTTCCATTGCAGATAAAATTTCCACAGTAGCAAAATTCAATTCCAGATGAATTCAATTCTCGTACGGTTGGCTGTTTTCTGTTTTTTAATCAACGTGTCTCTTGCAACTGCGGTGAGATTGCAACTATTCTGCGTTTAAGTTTTAAGTCAATTTTATTTTTTGTTCTAAAGGAGAGCCTGGCGTTGGAAGAGCCAAATGAAGAAGGAAGCCTTCAGCCTGAGTCGATTGAAACAGACTTGGTTGGCATGGAAAAGCGCTATAGACTGGCAGGCAGAAACTACTTAGACTATGGCCGAGCCTTTCCTCAACAGACCCGAGACTACAATGATGGTAATGATGACGGTGATGAACAGAACGAGTATGAAAAGCGATACAGATTGATGAACAAGCGATATCGCTACATGAATCGTTGGGCTCGATCTGAACAGCCGGATGAGATTAGAAAAAAGCTAATCAGACTGTTGGCCAAGCGCTATCGTCTTATGAATTGAATAATAGTTTGAGAACATTTTAGCATGAACATTTTAAAATCCATAGAAGCTTGCATACCTTAAACTTTAAAGTGACCCCATTTCTTCGTAATCACAAATAAATAATTCTGTGTTTTAAGCGAGTTTCTTTTTTTCTCTCTCATTCTGTTTTGACTTGCATCCCTAAAAATTTCTGACCAACATATTACTAGACCGGGCATCAAAGTCATTTGCTCTATCGACCACTCCTCGCTCTTTCTCTTTTTCTGTCTCCCTCTCACGGCCTATAGCCCTTTGTTCTTGGTTGACTCATTTGCTTGTCCTGTTTATCGGCCGGCTGAGCAGTGACCGACCCGCCGACCGACCGACTGATTGATCAACTGAGCGCCGCATGCCAATCTTGTCAGAGAGCGAGTTCACTTGTTTTGCGCTCAGCTAGGGATTCGTTTGTAGAAACAAGACGCGTTTTCAAAACTCCACTTAAACCAAAAGGCAAATAAATAAAGATCAATTACATCCTCTGCACTCTCCCTGTGCCCGTCACCGTCTCTCCGTATTTTCTTTTTGCTTTTGGTTCACCGGCCAGTATTTCGAGAGCTTGGCCAGCGGGCTTTTAAATGAAGGCAAAAAAAAGCATAATTAATTAGTCTTATTTGGTCTATTTTTCATCACCCACTCACTTCTTCTTCCTTCTCTCTCTTTTTCTCTTTTTGGTTTTATCGCGTTTGCTACTCGGTTTAGTTTTTATGCAACGCACCTTTGACGGCTGGCTCTCGACTCATTACCGGCCCATTGGTGTCAAATTGCCTCGACCGGATCAAAGCATATTTAGCTCACAATCGATTTTTGATATTCTCTTTTTCGTCCACTATTCCATAGATTTATGAATGGAACAAGCCAACGCCGCAGATATTTGCCGGCGTCTGTTTGACGCGTGTAAAGAGCCCAGTGATTTGTTGAAACTAGACGACACATTCTATGAGATTTGGGATCTTATTGGACAGCTCAAGGCACAACAGAAAAGTAGCTTGGGTCCTTTTTCACTAATTTAACTTGAATTTTAAACTCTTCATTGTAAAAGGTGTGACTAAATGCGCTTCTAGAAGCAGAGACCAGAATCAAATTGGAAACTTTTTGAACTTTTTGCAACAGCAAGGGTGCGAAGGAACCGAGAATATATGTTTAAGTGACTTTGGTTCTAGTGGCCTTGGAGTAAAAACCAATCGAGCTTTGAGCAAAGGCCAGCTCTCATTCAAAGTGCCACGCTCTCTGATGATAGGCGTCAGTGATGCCAAACGCTCGCCGCTTGGACCTCTAATTGCCCAGGACAAGCTCTTGTCCGGCATGCCCAATGTCTGCCTGGCCCTATTTCTTCTATTCTTACAAGCAGAAGCAGCTCAAAATGAAAATGCCGAGACGCTGTCTATTTACAAGCAATATCTCGACATATTACCAAACGAATTCAGCACGCCTCTTTACTTCAGCATGGATGAGATCAAAATGCTGCAGCCGTCGCAGAGTTTGCGTAAATTTCCTTTTCCCGCCACTTCTTCCCTTTCTTCTTCTAATACGTCTCCTCGATCTGCTCATTTTCGAATTTTAAAGGCGAAGTTCTGGCTCATATTCGCAACGTGTCTCGTCAATACGCTTATCTTTACCAACGGATCACGTCCAAAGTAGGTCGCTGCTCGTCATTCTAATTTCTCTTTATCGCACTCTGAAGCTCTTAATCAGAACAAAGATTATGACCGTTTGCGTTCAATATTTTCATTCGAGAATTTCATGTGAGTAAATCGGCTCTTGTCGGGTGATCATAGTTTTTGCTTCAATTTCCTCAATTTTCCTAATCTCAGATGGGCGGTGAGTGTCGTATCAACGCGTCAGAATCAAATTCTAACCGAAGAGGGCACCACCGAGCTCGCTCTTATTCCACTTTTGGACATGTGCAACCATGAAGAAGGCGAATTCTGCACTGATTTCGATCCAGTCCAACGAGCGGCTCTTTGCTTCGCCAATCGAGATTACCGCCCAGGCGAGCATTTTACAATCTTCTATGGACGGTAACTATCCGTCACGAGAAGACTTGGTCCCCGTTGAACGAGTTTTCTTTTCCCAAAGACGCTCCAACATCGATTTGCTCGTTCATAACGGGTTCGTGATTGAAGAGAACGCTCATGAGGCATTTAAACTGCGTCTGGGAGTGAGTGTTGACGACAAGCTGTTCAAAGAGAGATGCTCTACTCTATCGGTCTTCGGTCTGGGACAGTGAGTGCTTTGAAATTACTCGACATGTCTAAACCATTCAATTTCTGCTCAGGTCGGAACAGTTCGAAATTCACCCTTTCGACACATTGGACAGACTCATGCCGAAAGCAATCTACGCGTTCGTCAAGATTTTTGTCAGCAAAAATGGTGAGCTCCAGCAATCTCGTTAACAATCTGATCTGTTAAAATTGGATTAAACTACAAAAAAAAGATGAAGAGCTAAAGTCGTTTTCAGATTTGAAAGGCGGCGTAGAGGAGATTTATGAAAAGCTCGAGCTCGGCAGAGATGAGGCGGTGCGACGTTTTGTTCGCATGCGATTCTCAATTTTACTCATGTCGATTGAAAAGCAAATTTCAAAGCTCACACATGTGGCAGAGACGAGCCGCAATTTGATATTCATTGAACGCTTGCTCAAATCAGAAGCGCGCATGCTCAAAAGTGCGATTGAAAAACTCGCCTGAGCTCGAATCATTTTTTTTGTTTTGGTCAATTTCAAAATTCAAAATAAAAGGAGGAAACGCCTGCTCTGAATGGGGGCTGTTGCTGTTGTATTTTTGCTTTCATTTTGCTATTCAATTTCTGGCCTCTAAGGACCGGGTCGCGTTTCAATAGATTTATTGAATAGCTCTGGTCGCGTTTCAATTTGCAAACATGATCTATTCTGGTTCGAAAATTGACGAAGAGAAACAGAAAGAATGAGGACCGGACGACGATGGGAGGCTAGTTCTTGCGCGCGTCGTCCATGATTCCGCGCGCATACTCTTCTTCTTTTTGACGCGTTTCTCTTTGCTGCTCTTCGATGTTCATTATCTTGCTGTCCGGATTGCGTCTCATCCAAATCAGGCGATGCTTTTGTTTCATGAATGCGTCCACGCACGTAGCTTTCGAGCTCAAATCGCCGTCTAAACAGGAAGCAGCCTTTTATTTCAAGTCGACTGTCTCAAAAGCCAACTAAGCTCCTACATTTAATAAAGTAGTTGGTGAGTGCCGTCTCGTGATCGTCCTTAAGTTGTTTGCATTGAATCGCGCCCTCGTAAGGACCGTGTTCGATGAAACAGCGTTTCATACGATCCTCTAATATTTGCGTGATGAACTTGTCCACCTTCCTGCACATTTGAACACCAACAGGATTTGCGAATGTTTATGAAATTATTGTCAGAAAAAAGGTGATTGTTTGAATTGACCGGGCGCAGGATTTATTTTGCTCTAACCTGTCTCTCATGAACTGCTCGTTGGCTTCAAAGATGCAGGCCTGATCGTTAAATGAACATTCATCTATGGTGGGCACTCGTCTATATTGCCTATGATAATACGGGTACTCTTGTCGAGTCTTGTTCAGAACATTTTCTTCAGGCCAGAGGTTAGTTGAGAGCTGACGGGCTGGTCTCGTACACTTTACCTCTGAAGAATGTGACCGGACCGTCAAAAATAGCGAAAAGGCCGACGACGCCGCTCATGAATCTGTTTGGGCCCGCGCCGACATGATGTTCACTGTGTTCACCAGATGGCATCGTTTTCGCTCTGGGCGCTTACAATCTGAACCAAATTTTATTTTCGACCGTCAGGAAACCGTTCTTTATTCTTAGAAGAAATACTTCATTCCAACCAACCAGCACATAAATAATAACGCGGCGTACGAACGCATACGAATTAGAAAGAGGCAAAAACGCTTCCAACTACGGCTTGCCAAATTAAGCTTGATTTTGGCCAATCCGCTCTGGCGAAACTTTCCTTACATTTGAATTCGAATTCAAACTCTTCTCAAGCGGGCAAGCCGACCATTCTACCAACTCTGTGCCGTCTCCTTTTCAGAATATCCCAATTGAGAGCTTCAAGTTTTTAGGACGATCCAAAAAGAAAGTGGAAATGTCAGTTTCTTAAATAAAAGAAAATTCTGTTGAAATTGGCACAAGTTTCAGTTCTTCTTGATGGCAACAGACGCGCGGGAAGAGAAATTTTACGCGTACGCCACTTGCCCCTCTTGTGTGAAGCCAAGCGAGTCCCCTACTGGCTGTTATGCTAATCTCAGCGGGAACTTAGTTCGACTCAAAAGACCTCTCTCGAACATACATACAACACATGCATCTAGAGCTCTAATGTATGCTAACTTGACGATTGATTGAATCAATCCTCTCGTCGTTTTTTAGAAAGAACAATTTACTAAAGCAAAAGAAAGAGCAGCAATACCGAGGCCAAATGAGCGGCGAGCAAAGCGATCGAGTCTGGAGAATATTCGAAGAACAGGACTTTCGTCCTGTCCTGGCCGTGTAAGAGGCTTCATTTGTCCAATATTGAATGCCAATGAATAATTTCGCAATCGAACAAGAAAAAAGCGCCAGGACTACTTGGATTGGGATGAGTACTTTTTAGCAGTGAGCATTTTGAGCTCGTACCGAAGCAAGGATCCAAATACACAGGTAAGCGTCTCGGTCATTGTTGTTGTTCGGACGCAATTGAACAGCTGAGCTTCGAGTTACAAGGTCGGAGCCTGCATTGTCAATCAGGAGCACAAGATCGTCGGCATTGGCTACAACGGTTTTCCCAAAGGCTGCCCTGATGACGTTCTCCCTTGGGCGAGGAAAGCGTCCGACGATTCTCTTTTAAACACAAAATATCCATTCGGCAAGTTCAAATTCCAATCGTCTCATTCATTTTGCTTTCCTCATCGTCTCGTCCATTTAGTCTGCCACGCTGAAATGAACGCGATCATCAACAAGAACGAGGCCAACTTAAAAGATTGCACAATTTACGTGTCAATGTTTCCGTGCAACGACTGTGCCAAGCTAATAATCCAATCGGGCATCAAGAGGGTTGTTTATATCTCGGACAAATACGCTCACACCGAGCAGACGAGGGCGTCCAAAGTAATGTTCGCCTTGGCCAACATCAGAACTGAACAGTACATTCCAAAGCGAAAACAAGTGATCATCGACTTTGAGGCGTTCGAAATCGAGCAACGAGAGAACCAGGCGTCTTGAAATCATTCAAGCGCGCTTTGGGCCTTTTTATTACATTTTAAAACCCTTCAGTTCTTGGGACATTAATTTAGATCGATTATGGCGCTTGGTAACAGGCAATAAATGCCAACTTTCGAATATGCTTTGGTTTGGAAATAGAACTTCCTCCGAACAGGGCTAGACATTGAATCAACAAACCAAACCCATGAAAATCACATGTCAAGGGAACCGCGTCAAAATCTGAGTCAGGTCGGCTCCGCCAGATTGCTCGGCGTTTCCCTGCTGTTAGTTATGAGTAATTGCTCGTTGAATTCTTAATAAGCAGTTTGGGAAGGGGTTTGCACAGTTGTTTTTCAACGACCGGCTCCTAGACCGAGGTGACGTGAGGCATTCGGTTGGAATTAATTTTTAATGGTGTTTACAAGCAAAATGTAAAGAACAACAGAAAATGCAATATAAGTTATGAAACCGAGCAACATTCCGGCTTGATTAAGAGAGCTTGCGCGTGAAAGTTGCTTACTTGCAGAGTTGTAGTTGTGGGACGCGATCGCTGCTCTAGCCTTGAGCATGTAGTAGAACGCAAGCAAAGCAAATGGCGAGAGCGAAAAGATGAACAACAAAATGCTCATTTCGAGAACATCCTTTTGCCGATCGTTGAGAAGCTGGACGCACAGCCTCGAGTTGAGCGGCGATATGCTTATGTGGGAAGGCGCCAGACTAGTTCGGTTGTCGCACCTGCTCATTGAGTCAAGCGCAATCAAACGGCTTGCTCGAGGCAATTCGGCCACGGTCGATATCTGCTGAAAAGTAGACGCCTGCATCTTATTCTCTCCTTCTTTGTCTTTTCTTTTGATTATCGCGTTTCTTATTTTGCCTAGACAGCCATTCATTCAATTTGGGCGCTTTTTTCTTCTTTGCCAGTTTATTTCCAATAGCTACCAAAATCACTCAGACAATCTGATTGGTGATAAGCTTTATAAATTGTTGATTCAGCCTTGAATTCTTGTGCAAATCAGTCAGCTCGCGCTTTAGTTTCAGACTCGTTTCGTCATCTTGGCGCAAAATTTGCCTAAGCAGGCTTATTAGTTTAGCTGTAATGTGGTCTGGCGGAACGGCTTCATATTCAGCCGTTTCATCTCTATCTGACGCCAGACAAGAATAATAAAGCGCTTTTATGGCAAAATTAATCATACGTCGAGCGTGATGATTGATTTGGGAGCCGCACGTCTCACAGAGCGTATGCAGAAAATCGATAGACAAAGATAACCATCGTTCATATTGCTCGCTTTGTACTCGAGATGAATTGAAATCGAAATCTACACATTCGAAGCAAACAGTGAGCAGGCGACTCAAATGTCTAACTGCGAACACATTCATTTGTTTAATCAAAGGCTGAAGAGTTGACAAGTAGACAAGCTTGATGCCAACGTCGGTGCTCATATAACAGTTACTCAATACCTCGTTCACAGCTGTCGAGTGCCAGCGGAATTTGTGATTCCGCCCGTACGGACTCTCAACCAAAGCCAGAAAATGGCAAATTACTGTGATAAGCTCGCTGGCAAACTCGTATGACTCTTTATGGCCAATGCAGGGGCGGAGAGCGTCGAATATAAGCTCAGAGCGCATGTTCACTCTGAATTTGGACGGCGAGACGGTCTTTATCAAGTGAGACATCAGCTGTAAACCTCGTCTCTTATCATTGTAGTCGAGATGCTCGAGGTAAACGAGCGAATAGCGAATGCCCACCTCAATGAACTCTTCGTCTTCATCCAACTCCGTATCAGTTTGTTTGAGGAGCTCACGTTCATAGCGCTTAAAATACTCCTCTTCACTTTCATCCTCTAGACGGCTGAGGATACGCTTCAGCAGTTTTAACTTTCGCGCTTTAAATTCTTGGTTAAAAGCATCCATCTCGCTTTCAATTATGCTTCTATTCTTGTTCGCTCTCTCTCTCTCTCTCTTTTCAATCGCTAAAATATATTCGCAATAATCTCGTTGGCTCAGTTCAACTAGCAAGCAGACGCTCTCTCTCTCTCATTTATAAAACACTCGCTCTCTTCTCCTGTCTCTACTTTACATAAACTAAGTGTACGTTGTTCTCTTTTGGTTCTCAAAAGTTTTTCATAGTTCGTAGCACTGGCACAAATTGCGCACTTGAATTAATCGACTATGTTGCATTTAGTCAATTGAATGAATTCAATGAACAGTAAAACATTCGATTAAAAAGAAAGGCAGATACAAACTGTGTCCATAGCCGACATAAAAGAGAATCCAACTGAGCAAAAAGGTCTCTCTCTCTCTCTTCAGTTCAGTTAAAAGCCAGTTAAGAATTCCGAATCATTGAGCTACTTTTTCATGAAGAAAATTGATAGCCACTTTCGTTCATAGGTCCTAGCAAAGATTAGGTTTTCTAGGCCGCTCGGTGATAAGACACCGAGAGCGAGAATGTAGGACCTTTAGAAAAAAATTGCAAATTGATCGCCTTGGTTAGATTCTTATGAATAGAAACGTGAGCTTGTGCCTGTATTTTGTGATTTGTTGCGTCTTTGTCTCCATTCTTTATTCATAATCGTCAACTTGCCCCTTATTAAAAAGTTATTTTTAAACATTTCGCTCTCTCTCTTTCGCTCAATCCGCAGCCTTCCTAATTTGGCCCATTTCAAACAAGAGTATTGTTACATAATTTGGAAAAGGGACTCGGTGTTATTATGAATTACTCCGATTATTCCTCATATGTTTCCTGAGTATTTTTCCTATTTCACTAGAGCCTGCTATTCATTTGCAACATTCTTAATTGCGTAGTACAAATCAATTTGAGTTGAATTTATTTAGAGATTCACTCGGTTCTAATTCAAAAAAGTGCATTTGACAATCGTTGAAGAAGAGCAGAATGTATTCGCGGAAATCAGGGCAAACTGTACAAGCCGCGCAATTACGCCGTTTAGATAGCATGTAAGCAATTCAGGTCATGAATCATATTCGTTTTCGTTCTATGCAATTTCAATCAAAGGGAAGACAGTCAAACTTATCCGTGCGACGAAAGTGATGCAAGCAGCGAGGCGTACGCACCTTCGAATGTCTTGCGGTCCTACGAATACTTCATCAACTTTGCCAGCATGCTTGCCAGAAAGCGAAAAAGCCTCAAGCATCAGGCCGGAGCGTGCATTGTGAATCAAGAGAACTCAATTGTTTGCAGTGGCAACTACCAGCCGAGCAAAAGCCGACTTGAATTTCTTAACTTGTTCAAAGACCGAAACAGAGACAATTACTGTGAGTGTTTTGGCTTCATTAATTCGGCATCATTTGACTATTTAAACGAATAAATTGCCTCTTAGACAACCATGCCGAGTTCAATGCTCTCGTGAATAGTCGGCACATGAACTTGAGCAACTGCACGTTGTTTGTAACGTGCTTTCCCTGCATGGAATGTGCCAAGCTGATCATAAGCTCCGGAATAAAGCAAGTAATTTATGTTGACGACGAACACGACTGCAGCGCCCAAAAGCAAACGCCCGAACAAATCTTCACCACGCAGCTCATGTTTCAATTGTCAAACGTAAACCAGATCAAACTCGACAAGGTATGAATGATCCGGTCAATCGGTTTCGAATTGTCGTTTCTCTTGAGTTCACTCTTTTCGCTTTGCCTTACTTTTAATACTTTACATTTAATACCAACGATCTTTTTCCTTCTTCTCCGATGTACTCTTTTTTTCCGTTTTTTTATGATAATCTTACCAACTGAACGCTTTATCGTTTTATTTCACTTTTTCGACTTTGCAAGTGGTTCTGTTCTTTTTTTTGGAAGCAAATTATAATAAACAATTACAATGCTTGACTCTGAGTCTTTTTTGATTGACCCAGCATAAATTTCGGTCAAAACGTGCGCACCACGATCTCTGAAGGCGGATTCCTTGACAACCTGAGCATCTTACATTTCAAATTTCTTTGCCTGGCTATAAGAATCAAAGGGCCTAGAAATGAGCACTTCGGACCAGAATGAGAGTAAAATCGACAGATATCTGAGTAGGTTGAATGCATAAGGTCACTCAGCAGACTCTTGTTCATTTCAAGCGTGAGTAAAGAAAAGCACAAAATCGTCGACTATTTGGAAGATTCGATCCAGCAGCTGTTGGAGGTTCGCAGTTCAGTGCCGAAAATCGATCCAATTGATTTTTTTTGCTCATAGTAAGTTCACTCTATATATTCCCAATTCATTGATGCGATTAGCCTTTTCCTGATTCCATTGCTGACTTTTCTTCTTTCGCATGATCCTCGCAGTTTCAAGAGTGTTCAAGAAGGCAATCACGTGATATTTCGTGAATACGAATTCATCAAACGCACTCCCTACAACCGTCGATGTTTCATTCGTCGGTTTCTTGAAGCCTTCAGCTATCTGATTTCTTCTCAAGGTGATTATTCGCTTATTTAGCAGTTTCTTCTTAAGATTCAATTTTCAGCATTTTTGTTTCAGAAAGAATCTGTCTAAACGAGTGCAAATCGTTTGTTCTATTATTATGCGCTGACTTTGACGTTGAAGTCATTCAAAACGCTTTCCGGTACGATCAACATCTGCTTCAGCTCAACTGACCAATTGAACCTTTCTCTTCAAGGGCTGCCGATGTGAACAAGCAGGAGCGTTGTCGACTCATCGACTTTCTCTATTCGTTCGAAGCCTTTTTTTATTATCAAGGTTAGTGTCATTCGAGCCTCCGCTACATTTACAATTCAGCTCCGTCTCGGCTATTCTAATCGAATTTGAAATTCAAGAGTTTCTAAAGCAATGCCTGCTCTACTTTTGCCAATTAGAGCAAAAGTTGTTTTCCACAATTGAACTCGATCGTTGTCAAAAAGATTTGCAATCGTTCGCAATTCGATTCGAAGGGTAAGCCGTGAGCAAGGAGCTCTCGACTCTTATTCGACTCTTATTTCTATCTCAAACCCGCAAATCATAAAAGGCCTTCACTCGAAATTGTCGACAAGGCGTTTGGAGCAATGAGCGAACAACAACAAATAGATTTCAACGGTTTCTTCTCCCAGCTACACCGTGATACAGGCTTTATAGCCGAAATTGGTTGGTTGCCTTTCGAATTACAACCTTCGTCTATCGCCCACTTAATAGAGAAAACCACTTGAACAGGTGCTCTGCCCCCGCCCGATCAGATTGCAAATGTAATCAACTCTATGCAAAGAGCAAGCGATGCAAGCGCACAAGGAGAAAGTAAAACGATCATCGACAAAGAGTCAAACGAGTTCGCCAAATCAGAGGCGTCATCTGATCGCTCATCGAGTCCCGATGGGAGCTGCTCTACATCATCTGATGTCTAAAACCACATTTTCATCTCACGCGCACAACTCTTTATCTTGAACGTATAGCTGCTTTTATTTCAGCGAGTAAAACAGAAAAAATAAATGCAAAATAATTGAGAACTAGGCGCTGCTCGACTCATTCTTGACGTTTTTAAGCTGCCTTGAAATGAGCTGTTCGAGTCGATCGAAACGCTCGTTTACTTGGTGTTTTAGGATCTTCAAAACGCGCTTTAGACCAGAGACTAAGTGTGAAGACGTGAGGAGACTCTACCTGTTTGAGGAGCCGTTCAATTTGTCTCTCTTTTTGATTCTCGCCCGCAAAAGAAGTGGACTCACGTCTGATTATGCAGAAAATTCGTCAAAAAAATTTGTTCAAAATATTTAGTTCCATTCGATCATAAATACCCGCTCGATTGGCCCTGTTGGTGCGCGTCGACAACTTTTTCACGATGACATGTTTCGAATTTGATGTAAACGCTCTTTATCTCTTTGTTCAGAGTTTCGATTTCTGTTTGGTGGCGAATTAAAACAGTTTAGATTAGCAGGCTACTGTTCACTTGGACAGAACTTACTGAAGAGCGAATGTCGCTTGTATTGGAAATCGCTCAGATAGGAGCGAGCAAAGCGAACTAGATAGAACAAGTACTCGAACACGACCAGAGGCGCGGGCAATACGGTCTTTTCAGAAAAGTCCTTGATTCCGAAATAGCGCTGGAATTTGAATATCTTGTTGCTGTCAAAGTCAATCGCCTCCACTGTTGAGCTTTGATGAAAATTCACTTCAAGCTGAAGCGAGAAAGTAATGGACTGTTTGATAGAAACCTGAATGTGGCAATGATCATGTTCAAGAGTAAGAGATTGACAGCCACTGCGTAAAAGGCAAAGCCAACATAGAGAAACATGGTCGAAAATGAATGGCCGCATGACAGTGAGCTGGTGAATCTAGATGCGGTATTCACTCCTTGGCACTGGAACTCTACGCTTTTCAGGTTAGAAAAATGACCCGAACCGAGCCGATATGCTACTGACCATTGAACTCTTCGAGCACGTCCAATAGCTCTCCGAACATCACCCAGAATGCTCGATTCACCGAGTTGGTGATCACATTGAGCGAGAAGGGCTGCGTTTTTTTCAGCACGGTCTCGATTGCGGTGCCGAACGGAATGAGAAACACCAAAATCAGAACCACATAAACGATCAATTTACGCAGCTATTAAGACAAGTGAAAAATTTCTTGATTGATCCATTGAACAACATCTCTCTTACCATGGCCTTGGGGTAGAATTCGCTATTAGGAAGGGAAATGCAACAATTTTAAATTGTTTTACTTTGATAATGATCAGTTTGGGGCCCCAAAACTGAAGGCAGCTGATCATTTGCAGTATTTTCGTGTACCACAATATCAAATTGAGGCCGTACAGAACTCTTTGAGAAGCTTGGGTGAGAGGAGCAAGTGACAGGGAAATAAAAGAGTGCATAGCTCTACCTGGCTGCTTCGTAAGACGATTCGCCTGAGATTTGGTAGTTTTGGCCAACGATAGGCGAAAAGCGCACCGCGAATGCCAGGTAGAATGAAAGAAACAGGATCACATTGAACAGGTTCCATTTGTTTTCGATGAAAAAATGCCGAAACCTTTTGAGTATTCGACCATCGGCTGGACGCTTCTGGATGAACTGAACGTGATATCGAATAGAGCAGGAGGAACATTTAGAGGAGAGCATGAAATTTTTGAAAAAAAAATATCTGAGTCTACTTCTCTTATTAAATCGGCTTGATAGATCAGGACCCAAATGATGATCAACAGTTCGGTTATTGTGGCTTTTATAAAGCCTGGCTGGTTGTTGACTGCAATCCAAATCACAGTGCTCGGGCCTTCGCTTTCCGGATGATAATCGAAGAGTAGAAACGCCGAAAACAAAATCAAAAACAAAATGTAGAATATCTAAAACGTTGCGTCAGTCATCCAACTCAGAAGCAGTCTAATTCAAACGAGCTTACAAAATGATTAATGAACTTGACTATTGGCGCGTTGAAGTATGAATAAACTCGACTGATTCCTTTAAGTCTTAGATTGTGCTGTCTATAGCTCAGCTCTTCGTTTGGCACATTTGACATAGACTCAAGGTTAATCACAGCGTCTTCGTTTTCTGATGACATTGACTCTTTTTTGTTTCCTTTTGGTTTGCCTTCTGAATCTGGCCAGACAGTGTTTCTAATTTAAGCTGAAATAAGACATTGCTTTGCTAGAAGGAGTGGGGCCTCTTTACTTTAAGCTGATGCGGGACGCTTTCTCGTCGAGCTCGGTCAAATTGATCAGCTCGGTTAGATCGCTGCGGAAATAAGCAAGTGGTAAATACAGACACGGGAAAAAGAAGTAAGGAAGAATGATCTGAAAATAAACTTTTGGCATAAGGCCTCAATTTAAAAGAGCGGGCAGAGTTGAATGCTTACTTGCCAATTAGAAACATGCGGGTTGATTTTGTCGAACCAGACATCGGTGAGAAGCTGTTGAGCAGGCGTCAGGCAAATGAAATCTTGCGCTTTTGCTTCAATGGCCAACTCGAGCACTGTTCGCTTGTAGAATATGTCGATGCCGAATATCAATAGATCCTGAGCCGCCAGCTTATTTGACCTGAAGCATTGTTCTAGAATATCGATTGCCATTTGTTCATAGTGTCTTGAGAAGCAAGATTTTTGAATGAATGAAATAAGCAGAATTTGAATCGGCAGTTTACTTGCTGATTGAGATCATCTGCTCTTTGAGATTATCTGGTAGAAAATTTTGGTCCCGGAGTTTGTTGAATGCAATCATGCCCACCAGACAGCAGGCGATCGGATGTTTTGTTTTAGACCAAAAATGCCTGGATAGTTCAAGGTCTTTCTCGTCGCCGCTGTAGAGTAATAGCGACCAAATGAACAGCTCGTCGTACGGCTCTCGGGACGATCGAATCAGTTTGTCGTCGTCGTTATAGCGGTCTACTAGACACGGGAGCATGTAGGAATCCTCGAACATTGACTCCATGGTTTTCGTGTAGCTCGTGCCATCAAAGTAGCTGTTTTGCTTTTTCTGCAATCGATACAGCAGACACTCTGTGTTCTGTCGATTCAAGCCGATTTTTAATTTAATTCGAAGAAATGCGGCGCTTACGGCTCACCTTGGGGTGTAGCATGTAGAGCTTTTTCAGATAGTGAAGCTCAACCGAATCGAGTTCAATTTGGCTGATTTTCTCCAGCACTTCGAAATCCCTGAGCTTAAGCTCGTGCTGCTTACGACTGGCGGTGCCTTGCTGCTTTACGCCACATTCATTTACCCATTTCATTGTGAATTGTCTTTATCTAGTCACAACTTACTGCTTTTTTGGCCTCATTACTGAGCTTTCTTTCACCTACTGCTGGATGGCTCTCTGTCCCGATCTCTTCTGGACGGCTCACCTGAATACTTGGTATGATGGGTCGGGGCAGAGTTTGATGCTCCAATTTAATATTTGTCTCGCTTGTTTGGATCTTCGGTCTCGGCTCGTTTACAAGACTTTGTTTATTTTTCGCATTGATTTCCTCTTTTTCGACAATCTTCTCTTTTTCTTCCTCTGCGTCCATCTGAGATCCAGTTCGATCAGATCGATGAGCAAATGCGAGAGAGAATATTTACCTCAGCTTGATCTTGGCTCGACATCATTTGCTTTTTTAGCGTGTTCAGAAGCGGAAAATAGTGACGAGTGGAATCGTTGTCTTTTGTTTCTTCTTCGTCTTCCACAGGATCCATCAGATTTAAGGCGAGCATTAAGTTTCGCTGTTTGACAGTCTTGGCCTCCATTTTCTCCTTGCCTACTCTCTTTCACTTCTCGCCTATTTCTGACTCTTATTTCTAATCCCTTTTTGTTTGCGGTGTTTATTTTGGTTACTGCCCAACAACCTGCGTCTGGCTTTGTTCGTCATCGCATATTGATTAAATCCATTCGGTCTCAACAGATTGTGACAAGACTCGCAATGAGACGATTGGAGTCTGTAGAGAGTTGATTGCTTTTTTTTTTTTAAATCCAGCGACTTGCCTGGACTCATTCTTTCTTTTACTTTTCCTCAGCCCACAAATTCATCAGAGATTTCAAAGGTTAGAAATGCATTCCAGCTTGCATTCTCATTCATTTTTGTTTTTATTCAGATCCAAAGAGAACAGCAAAATGCAAAGGTCCAAAGAATTCAATCAACAGTCGATCAAGCTGTTAAATACGTGTTTAAGACTACGCTTCAGCTTTTGGAAGCGGGTAATGCTCGCATCAGTTCGAGGGGAATCGGAAATATAATTGTTGAGTTCTTCTCTGCCGCAATGTTGTTGAGCGTTTGCAGATATCTAAGCTGAAGGGCGACTGGGCTCTGACTAATGGTCTCGGCCGCCATTTTCAGCGCCATCGAAGCCTTCTGCTCTCCTTCGGCCGCGATCACTTTGGCCCGAGCTTCTCTACTCGCCTCGGCTTCGGCAGCCATCGCTCGCTGCATTTGAATCGGAAGGCTCACATCTTTCCTGTAAGAACAAACCAGTTGTTACTTGGATGCTCTGCTTGAAATAGCTTCTCCTTTTTGACTTACAGTTCTACACGCTCAACTTTGACGCCCCTTAAGTGGCGGTTGTTGAGACGATTTTCGACGGATTCGACGGCGGTTTAACTTACCATTCGTCAGTAGCAGTGTCCAGAAGTTCCTTTTGGTTTTAAATTTAAATTGGCTAAAGGCGGACAGCGAACAAGAATGAGAGCAAGTCAAAGCAGACCTGAAGATAGTGCGAAATGGACTCCTTGTCAGCCAGGATGTCTTGAAGAGACCGCATGCCAAGTATATTCCTCAATGAGGTGGCTGCTAACAGCCTGGTGGAATATTGCACATTGGCCACTTTGTTCACAGACATGACTGGATCGAAGACTCTGTAGTAGACGACCGCGTCCACCGAAATGGTGACCGAGTCTTTGGTCAGCACTTCTTGTGGAGGCACATCGAAAGTGATTGTGCGCAAATCTATTTTGGTTATTTCGTCAACAAACGGCAAAATGAAAAAGAGGCCCGGACCCTTGGCCCCGCCGCTCAAATTTCTTCCTAGTCTGAATATGACAGCGCGTTCGTACTCTTGCACGACCTTTGTGGACAAGTTTGTGAGAATTGTTGCAGTGAATTCGAGTTTGATGCCAGCAGCTGACTCACTTGAATGTAGAACATAAAGCCGATGGGAAATGTCACAACAAATATCAGATAGGACAAAAATATCAGAAATCGCGAGCAAAAGTCCAGATTGGGCTCTGCGATACTATTCTCTCTTTCTACTTTCACAAGCGAGATGATTTTGTTAAAACAAGTTGAAAATTGACGGCTGATGAAGACTCGACTTACCTTTGCTCATCTCAATTTGAACGTCTTCTTCGCTCATCTGCTAACTTGTATATTGAGAAGGTTTGCGTTGTGTTGTGAAGCAAGGATAAGTCGAGCTCGGGGTTTGCTAACTCTCAGTTTATCAGTCTGAGCAAATGATTGATCAGAATCGAAGCTGGAATGAGTTCGCCAGATTAGAGATAAGGAAGGAGGAGCTGTTTGCACATCAAAAATGACCTTGTGTACTGAATGAATTATGATGCGCTGATGTAGAAGAAAATCGATGGTCGGCCTATTCTTGCGTGTATTAATAATCATATCTCGAATAGAACAATCGCCATGTCTGACGTTCTATTTAGTTCGATCGCATCTGCCAACAGTGTTCAAAAGCGACTGAATAAATTAACAATCTCGCCTTAATTGCCTCGTCCGCTCGTGTCCATGGATCAACCATGAAGCAGCGGTCAATCTCTCGCATCTCCAATTTTCTGGACCAAGTTCATCGGTCGACAGAACCAAATTAAGCGCCGCAGGGCCTATTATCCTCGCCTCCAACTTGGCCGGATGTTTGCCATTTCCGACCGAGTTCTCACCAGCCATATAAATTGATAAATTGGAGCCTATTCGAGTTCCAATCAAAGTCGGGTCGAGCAGAGAACAATAATAAAGAATTAATGTCTTCAACCAACATTCGATTCAAATTAGACAAAAGACAGAAGTGGAAACTAGCTGGACTTGGAGCCTCGACCGATCCAAGTGCATCTGGATTAATCGCCTTTGTTCAAATGTTTATTTGAGGAAGCGGCGATTGTCATGCACATCCGAAGAGGCAGCGTGTGTGTTTGCACATACGAGTGCGCAAAGATCACCGGCCGAGATTAAAACGAGGACAGCTATCCATTGAAAAGCAAGGCGCTGAAATTTGGTTTATGATTAATGAGAGCTCAATGGACTCGTGCTATTCTCTGAGATTGGAGATTGAGAGAGGGGGGAGGGAGAGAGGGAGGCGAACAGGACATCCAAAAAGGCTTTAGCTAGATGAAACTAGGTAACTCGAGCATTGTCCGTTCTTTGTACAAAGACAATTAGGGAAGCGCGCTCTTAGCCAATAAACGTTTGTGCAAAGTTGACTTTTCAATTTGGTACCTCACATTCAACAAATGTCACTGCCCGACCGCTCGTTAGCTCGCCTACGCGCTCGCCTGTGCACACACAAGCGTGCACAAGCCTCTTGCCATCACGTTCGCTCGTTTATTCATCAATATGGCTTGTCTTGCAAACTTGTACGCTGACTCCTGGGAAGAGAGAGAGAGAGAAAGAGGAAAGAGACTGAATGGAGCTCGAGCTCATTTAGGCCACAACAAGGGTGGGAATGATCGAGCGAGCGGTTCATTGTTATTCTAAACATTGGCTCAAAGGTGTGCCGAGTCATGTTGCCGATTGAACTCTCCACCTCTCGTCTAATTCGCCAAGTAAACAACAATAAAAATAAAAAACAAAAACAAGCCAACTCTTCAAGTAATTTCCATGCAAAACAACAGGCACTCAGCCCTGCTCTCAATTCGTGTTCTAATCCGCTTAGTAGCGCCCGTAATATTTATTCATTACACTTTCAGTCTTCCTGTTCGTTGCGATGCACAGTCTGGACTAATGCTTGAATAAATTGATGCGCGTTTAATTCATCCAGTTTCATATCGGCTAATTTCGACCGCCTTTAACGCAAGAATATGCCCAGCCATTGCTGAGCTTTTTAAACCCTAATGTCGACGATTATATCAGCTCACCCCATCACCCACGCGGTGGACTCTCTTATTTATTCTCTCTCTCTCTCTTCATTTTTCGTCACCATTCGAGTTGATCTTCAATTAAAACGCTTGCAAGATGAAGCTGGTCTCAATCAGCGATCCGGGAGCAACTATATATAGTAAACGCTTGCCACCACAAACTCTTTGTGAATCAACACTTTTTGGGAGCTCTGCGTCTTAGTCAGCCAAGAGTCAGCTTAGTCCGCCACTCCATGAGCCATCACTCAATGGCTCATCATCGTATCTCCTAATTCTCAATTACGGTTGGACTCGCTTGTCCAACCATCTTAACTTGCACTCATATCATTCGTCGTCTTCTAAATTCTAACGAGAGCGTTTCTCAATTTAGAATATTTATTTTGTTGTTTTCTTTTGAAAAGCTGAAATGAGAATCGATTTAATGAAAATATGCAGTTCCACGATATTCCTCGTCGTCGTCACCAAACTTTGCGAAGCCTTTCAATCAGCCTCGCATCTGCCAGAGCCGGCCAATCACCAAGTTCCTGTTGGTAGGCGCTTCGTTTGCATCTTGTCATCTAATTCGATTGTGTTTGCAACTCAAATTGATTTGAACAGAAACTTTTTCCGTCTGCGATTTGAGTCATCCTCTTCTGTCGGGCTATTGCTTGAATGGTGGCATATGCTATTCACTCTCCGACATAAAGAAGCTCGACAAGTACAACGGAATGGATACGCGCGATCAAAATATTCCGGAAATATTTTGCTCCTGCATCAACGAGTTTACCGGAGCGCGCTGTGAGACCTATGCAGGTGAGTTAAGCGAGTTTGATTCATTCAAGGCGGTGGCAGTCAAAGTCTTAAAAGGCAAATATGCGGCTGTTGGCCCGAGTGTCCTCGACAACAATCGCTTTCAACAGCAAGGTTGGAAAGGGGCCAGTTCTCCGACAGGAAGTGAAACAAACAGCTACGCGTCGTTTTGGACCGAATGTCCGTTTGAGTTTGAATGCTTCAACGGAGGAACATGTCGAATGGACCCACGGCAAGGTCCGAGTTGTGTTTGCGCGCCGGGCTTCAACGGCGTCTATTGTGAGCAAGGTAGAATGAATTTAAGCGTTCGGTTCAAAAAGACCTTCTACTAACGCATTCTTAAAGCGGCTCATGCATGTCCTGACATGTCACAATGCCCTCTCAAATGCGATTTCGGCTTCAAACTCTTGGCCGAGTGTGAAATTTGCGAATGCAAATGCCTAAACGAGCGAAATTTCTACCAAGAGATGAAAAACGAATTCTTTAAACTTAACAACCATGAGCGCATGCTCAGTGGCCAGACGTCGGTCAGCAGACAGTTTTGCTCAAAATCTTGTCGACTGGGCTTTCTGAAAGATGCGAACGGATGCTACAAATGTGAATGTATTGAAGATCAGTTTTCACAACTTTCGCCCGTTTTCATCGGTCAGCCGAGCAAAATGAAAACAAACGGACGAGGCGAAGTTAAACTCCCCAGCCCATGTGAGGTAAGAGCCAAATGGTGCGGCCCAATCCGGAAATGTCCTGAAATTCTGGCGTCATTTAGAACATCAAATGTCTGAGAAATCAAGTCTGTATGATGTTCGAGTCCGATTTTTACCTTTGTCCTTTGGCCCAAATGAATTGCGAGTCGTACAAGAACAGCGACGAGTTTCCGGCATGTGTTAACTCAAACCAAAACAGTAAGCATTCAAGTATCAATCAAATGCCATTCAGCGCTTTAAATAGCTTGTCACCTTTCGCCAGACGTCTGCCTGCAGCCAGTTAGAATCGGAAACTGCAGCCAGTACAACGAACGATTTTACTATGATCCGATCGACCAGCTATGTAAAAAATTTTACTTCTCGGGCTGCTCGGGCAACGCGAACAACTTTGCCACTCAGACGGAGTGCGACTCGGCCTGCCGCTCCAGTACCAAGTCTGAGACGATCAATTCGACAGCCGAGTCAATCTTCCCGCCAACAAATCCGACAACTATGATGGCCACATCGCTGACCAGTAACAGTTCCTCGAGTCCTGAAACATCGACTCCTCAAGTCGAGCCAGTCACCAGTCAAGCAACTTTAACTCAAACATCAGAGCTTCCGACATTCAACATTCAAAGTTCCGACTCGCTTCCGAACGTTATCGGTAAATTGATTTTACTCAATCGCTTGAATTAGATATGTGAAGATTTGATGAAATAAAAGACCAATCGGAAGGAGAGTGCAAGTGGATTTGCGACCTGAACTGTCCGTATGGCTATCGCATGGATCCAAGGACTCAATGCTACAAATGCGAATGTGTTGATCTTCAGCTTACCGAATGTGGAGTGCCTTGCTTCAGCCCAGGAACTCGATCGTGTTTGTATTCCACGCGAGCCAACAGTCGACCCGAATGTGTTTGCGCTCACAATTACAACGGCGTCTATTGTGAACAGTGTAAGACCAATTCACGCTTATTTAATTTTCATTTTTATCACATCTCCTCAACCAAGTGAATCTCTTCTACAACTTCACCATAAAAATGTTTAAAAACTTTGAACTGAACGAGGTGAACATCAATTTGCTGAAAGAGTCAATAGTTCAACAACTGAGCAAGCCGATTGATGCCGATCCGACCAAGTTCTCAATTTTGAATGTATGTACACAGCTGCCCTATTGCTTTAGATACAAAATTCGCTTTAAAATTAAAAACACTCAAGTTTCGACCAGGCAAAGACGAACACACTATTCTAGTCGACCTGAGTCTGCAAGCCGCCGACTTTTCAAATTCGACTCATTTCATCGCACAAGTCGACCAGCTCCAACAACTGGTAGGCTTCTTTCATCTAGCTACTCGTCAACAGCAGCTTATCGTCTAAAGATAAAATCCGAGAACTTGACTGTCGAGTTGAATAAGAATCTTTACTACTTGGCACCAGGTAACGATCTCTCATTGCACAACCACGAGCATGTGAACGATTCGAATACATTTAAAGATTGCGACCGAGCTAGCGAGCTGATCAATTTGAACATGAGCGAGAAGTACTTAAGCAAGTCGTACAAGCTAAAAGAAATGATCAAGTGAGTTGGACTCTCAAGCTACTCAATGCCCTTTGTCTCATTCCTGCTGAACAGCGACTTGAAATTTGAACTCGCTCGGGCGTACAAGCTCGATTCAAAGTCTGCCACCCTGCTCAGAGTAAGAATTCAGATTTAATGTGGCATTGAGTATAGAAATTCTCTAAAAAACAATGAATGAACGGAAACAGCTTAAAATCGAGCCTGCACTTCAGTTTGAGCTTCAGTTTTCCAATCGACAATTGCGAGAGGACTTTTGCCAGAATATCGAACGTCTCAAGCTGGATGTGAGAACAACATAAGCGCGGCCTGATGAAATTTTCTTTTTCTAAATTGATTGAACAAGATCGCCACTCAGACAGTTAATTTGACAGCGTTTGATGCCAAGTACCTTGGCATGCCGCTTGAAGAGACAACACAATCAACTGTCGGACAAAGGGTCAATTATTCTGATTACATGGACATATTCAAGGACAAGGACGTGTTTCTAAGTCGAAGCGCAAACGCCAAAAAACTCGCTTACCTGAAACGGGGCGCCGCTTTAATGAGCCATAACACTGTCATGGTCACAATTGTGGTCACCACTCTGCTCACTCTTCTATTCTTGATCGGAATTGTGATCGTAAGCGATTGATGCACTTTTGCCTGCACTAACATAAAGCATATAAATATTATTTCACATGGACCAAGGTCTCTCAGCTCAAGCGAAGGAATCAGGCTCGGGTCGCGCGATTAGAAGAGAGTACAGGTCAATTTGCCGCTTCGAACATCGAACCCGCTAGCAAGGTAAGACTCGGTATGATTCAAATTCTTAAACGCTTCGCAAATCTCGACCCTATCTGACAGAGCTCCAATCTTGACCTTGGCGGATATTTTATGCCAAACTACCGAATGAATGAGGCTGACGAGGTGGGCAGTTCAAACATTCGAACCAGCACCTATAGGACCAACATGATGCCCTACTAGAAAATCATCGAAAGGGCATGAAAAAGAGCCAACTTCAAATCGAGTTTTATTCACTCTTGGTCACGCACTCAGCGCATGTGTATAAAAATACCAATAAAAATAACATTCGAAAATAATCTGAAAATTAATTGCCCTTTTTAATTCGATAAATGGTCAATGCGATTTTTGTGATCAACATGATACCAGGTCCGAACACCAAAAGTATCACGGTCACTATAGATGAAGGCTTTTCAAGTCCATTCTTGCTCAGTACGCCTTTTTAAAAGTAATTTCAACATCCAGCAACCTATTGAGATTATTTCCACTCATTTTAATACCTGCGAAGGCGATTAGCATTTGGAGGTAGGGGCTGAATGTGTATCGGAGGAACTTTTGCAAGAAGTAGACATCCAGCGCCGTATAGACCACAATGAACTTAAAGTTCAACGGTGAGAAATGAATCAAAGGCATTCACATTTGGTTTATAATAAATTACTTACCAATCCAACAAATATAACAGCGATCAGAGACGCAGTGCTCACGGAGACTAGATCAGTTCAAATAGTTAAGTTGCTGTTTATCGCAGACCGAGTATTGCTTGTTTACGTGCTCCATCCCGGCTCGAATCCTTAAAAGACAAGGCGATGGCCAGATTGAGCATGGTGGCTATCGTGACCCAAGTAGCGTAGAATGCCAGGCCGTTGTTGACGAGGATGCGATACAGCCAGATATATCTTCAATTTGAGCAAAATCAAACGTTAAACATGTCAGCCTTCTGTTAAGTGAAAAGCTCTCAACTCACTTTCGTGCCTTGCCTTTCAAGTAGCTTTCGGCTTCGTATATTTTCATATGTGAAATCACTAGACTAACGTAGAGAGCGGCGGTGAGTAGTGCCAGGACTATAAAGGCCCACTTTAAGAAATATTCGATTAAATTTCTGACCAAAAACAAATCCCGAGCGCTTACCCAGAAGAGAGATTCCACAAACAAAAATAGCCATATTATATTGAAGGCATAATTAGCGATCACGGAGCCCAGAAATATGGGATTGAACACTGACGGCTGCTGGTACAAGTAGCCATTCTCAGTTCGCAGAAATATGGACGCGACCGCAAACAGGAACCAAAGTGCTTGCCACGTGTAAATTATGCCCCAAGTGGCAAATGTCCATCCAGCAGGTGTAATGTCGACCGTGTAATTAGCCGAAATGTCCGCATTGGAGTAGGCGAAAATGCCTATAAATAGGAGAGTTTATGTAATGATTTGGTCAAATGAAAGCTTAATAACAATCTAACCCCAAGCCGTTTGTGAAGAGGCCGCGTTGAAGAATACTGCGAGTATGTAGCTTATGACACTCAATACGATCAACGCGATTCGAACCAAATCGTGCTGTTTGTTGCTGGTTCGGTCAGAAATGTTGAAATTATCTTGTCGGAATTGCATCTTCTACTTCTGAACTGAGACAACTAAAAAATAAAAATCGCTTCTTCTCTTTTTTATTATTTGATCTATATTTGCCCTAATTTATAGCTTGAGAACGCTTGCGTAGACCTTACATAAACGTGTAAGCTCGCGTCTGATTAAAACTTGCCTGTGCTCCTACTCTATCTCCAACTCGTTAATTACAGGTCATGCTTTATCACTAGCTCGCTTTCATTGGCAACTTCGACCCTTATTATAGCTTTTAACGATGGATTATGCATTCGTTCACGTTTCTACTCCAGATATTATCCAGCTCGCTTATGTCAACTTTTCACTTCAATTCACTAATTTCTGGAAGATTTTTGCCGAAATTTTCAGATTTATCTTTAAGCCTAAAGTAAACTCCTCGTAATTCGACTTGTTCTTCTCGTAAGTTGATGTCTCATTTGAGGCACGGAGCAGAAAAGGGGGGGGGGGGCAACCAAGCATGCTAAACAAAAGCGAAGCTAATCGGCTAAATGAATTTCATTTCGCTTTCGCCCGCCAGCAACAATTTAAATTAATTATTGTGTTTGGGCTCTCAGTTTCAACTTAGAATTGAGTTGGTTCCCCTAAAGCTCTTCTTTGAGTCTGAGAATGTGGGAACAAAGATGAGCGCATTTTTCGGTAAATTAGCCTTGTGGCGAAACATTACCAACCTCCAGTCTGATGTCGAAATTGAGCCCTTTGATAAAGTAAGAACTTGAAAAAGGCTTTTAAGTTAGTCGAAAATTTGTGAGGAAACGCGAACTAAACTAAGTAAATAAAACAATCGAAAATTGAAATGACTAAAGGAGAACAAGGGTTGGCAGCAACTGCTTTCTCTGGGCAACTCGTAGCCGATTCGGCACAGTTCGCCACGAGCTCAGTAAGCTTGATCGCTCTCCCGGTCAAGGCTGCGATCGTGGTGGGTGCAGTGGCTACCGTTGCCACTATTGTCGCAGTGACGACAATTGTGGCGGTTGTGGTCAGCAACAACCAGGCAGAGCAATCAGGCCAAGCTACAACTACCACTACTACGATAATAACCCCAACGACGACAACGATAAATTTCAATCTGCTAAACACTACTTGCTACAATGGGTCCTACTATTGGTCAAATGCAACAATGTCATGCATCTTAAAGCAGCAAATAGACGAAACATGCAGCTCGCAGCTTATATGTGACAACACTAATGGTCTTTCGTGTAACAGCGACTTCCAGAGCAACCTGTATTGCAAGTGCCTAGTTCAGCAATATCACAATGGAGCCAGATGCAGTAGGTTAAATCTCTGGAACTTGTTTAAATATTTCTTTAAACGCTCATGACATTTAGCGAACAAGCTAACGAATGGAGCCAGCTGCACAAACAGCTCCGAGTGTAATGACCTGAGAGGACTCATTTGTGTGTCGAATGCTTGTTCTTGTTCTGCTAATTACTATTGGTCAACTGCAATGAATACCTGCGGTAACTTTTTGCCCAAATTCAAGCATCTATCGAGAACTTTACTATGATTGAGCGCAACTTCAAGTCATGAAAGAAACATTCGACGAGCCCTGCACGGCAGACTCTGAATGTCGCTCGAGGTTGGGCCTCGTTTGTGTGTCGGGCCGATGCGCTTGTCAGCTAGCCGATCATTACTTCAACTCCACCATTTGCAGTAGGTCGCTCTTTACAGAAAATGGTTACTAGACTCTGATAAATCGGGCCGTGAAAAGCACTTAAGCGAACTCACGGCAGCTACTGCGACATAAGCTACCAATGCGACGACACCAAAGGCCTCGTCTGCACAAGCCATGCTTGTGAGTGCAACAACTCGTTAGCGAACAGATGGATAAGTGCCAACTCTCAATGTGGTGAGTAGACCAATTTGAGCCATAACTTATTCGATTTGTCCAGATTGGATATTTCAAATTTCAAGAGCCTCGACTCGGTCATCGTCAAATATGCGCGAGCAATTCGGATTGTGATGCAACGCGAGGCCTTTCTTGCCTAATACCGACATATGCTTGTGAATGCAATTCGACTACATTTTTCGACGCGACCCAGAACAAATGCGGTTTGTTTTTACCTTCTCGATTTCAAGAGCAGCTTGCTTGAGTCTTTGACAATAGTCTACGTTGGCGATTTCGGCAAGGCGTGTACTAGTGCGGCTGACTGCACTCCAGCTTCAGCTTCATTCAGTTGTTTGTCAGGAATGTGTATGTGCTCATCTTCCCGAAGATTTGTGCCCTCGGCGAACGCTTGTCGTAAGTTTTCTCTTTCTGGACGCTAATTAAAAATTTTTCCGTTTAAAATCAACTAAATTAATTTGAAGAGACGGCTCGAAACTATTTACAGTCTTGCACCATCACTTCAGACTGCCGATCTTCGCAAAATCTGATTTGTAATCCGCAAACGAACACGTGCGGATGCAATAAAGATTCGTATTGGTCATCATCTTCTGGCTCATGCTGTAGGCCACTTCAAATTTCAAGCCCTTTTATAATCCTCATAAATCAAGAATTATAAAGGGACATATCCTAAAGCTGGATACTCGTGCTGTAAGAATTGCATGAACTGATAAATGAATTAATAAAAATTTCCATTAAACACAATATAAAGCAACCACGAGGCCTTGTCATCCTGAATTTGACATCTCTTGCGTAGGAGGCATTTGCGTCTGTAATGATCCAACCAAACTAGACGATTGGCCTGGAAACTGCGGTACAAGAACCTAATCTCTAACTTAAGTCTGCAAATTTTATCTAAAATTCACAAAAAGTTGATCCGCTTCCATTTGGTGAACTCACTGATGATCCTTACATTTGTGATAGATTCAATGGCCTTTGGGGGTACTGTCGTATCTGGACATGTGACTATTACATGTGTTTGTGCACGGACTATGAAAAATATTGGAACGGAGTGACATGTGGTAAGCACTTTACTTTGTCAGCCAGTTGATTTAAAAAAATCAGTCCGTACCGTTTGTGCACAAAGCGCCAAAAAAGATCGGGTTTGAGTACTGTGACTCGGTGCATCAGTGCAATGAAATGCTGGGGCTATACTGCAATTCAACTGAATGTGTCTGCGACTTTGGCTATTATCCAAGACTATCGGATAGCTTGTGTGGTTGGTTATTTCATCGATTCGACCGAACTAAAAAAGTATTGTTAAAATAACTTTCCAGTGCCACAACTGGGCGACGGCGAAATTTGCTCGGTAGACTATGAGTGTCAAACTTACAATCAGCTGGCTTGTGTGAATCAAAATTGCGCATGCCAAAACACCAGCTTGTATTGGAACACAGATACTCAGGCTTGCGGTTCGAATTCTTTTGGTCTTTGATTTCTCGTTTGATCTTTGGTTAATTGAGCATTTCAGATTTGAAAATTGAACTCGGTCAAAGCTGTAATAGTTCAGGTCAGTGCTTTACTGGCTACTGCTTTGGAGGCCTATGCTTGTGTAATCGAACACAAGCCTGGCACTCTGATTCAGGTCAATGTGGTATGCGTCTTTGACGAGCAAGCGAATCGCAAAATAATTCAATTTTATTCAAGTCTCATGTCCGATCGGATGGAACGGCCACTGGGATCGTTGCTACCAGTACACTTCCACACGAAAAAATTTCAATGACGCCACTGCTGCTTGTGCTGCGCTCGGGTAATTTTTGGTCTCTTTTTGCCAAAAAATCTATTGACTTCTTAACTTGTTTATTCAAAAGAGCCTGGCTGATGCAGCCATCAAGCCAGCTGGAAGTAGAAGTGGTGCTGAAGTATGCCTCACCCGCCTTTTGGATAGGCTATTCAGAAACATCAAAGGTCTGTTGGTGGTCAATGTTGGCCTTGAAATGCCAATCTCATTCGAATCTTTTTATTAGAGAGTGTGGCAAAAATCAAATCAGAGCGAGGATCTTGTGGAGAACTTTTGTAGTGGCGTAAAATTCATCGACAACGGCAATAACGCGGCGATGATTTGGGCGCTCTGTTCCAATTCATTTGGAATCGCCCAGAAAACTGACACTCTAGCCTATGTGTGTGAGAAGAGTAAGTCGGTCTAAAGCGAATTTAAGATTCTTTTCTCTCATTTTTCGTTCACTACGAAGGCCCGTGAATTTTAAGTTAATTTTCTATCAAGCCACATTTGGCCTATTAGAAGACATTCTAGTTGCATCAAAAGTTTTCCAAAATAAAATTTCAAATCTGCCACATACGTTTTGCTTTTTAGGTCAGAAAACGACCAAACAGTAAATAGGTCGGATAGCAGTTAGAATTAAGCCAAGTTACGTTTACCTTTTAACCAAGGCCCACTCTAGTTTACTGTGTCTGACTTTTTTTATTGGTGACGGAGTATTTTTATCGCCACAAGCCTGGCCTCGGGAAGAGAGATTCAAGTGAGACTAAACGAAAGTGAAATGCGCATTAAAAAATTAAATAACAGCAAAACACAAGCTAATGTAGTGGATCATGGCTGTTATGCCCCTAGCGAAAGCTTTTTCTAGAGGTTCTTGTAACAATAGAAGAAAATTCAAATAACTATGGGCTTTTAGCCAGACAGAGATGCTCGGGGCAAATGAGCGAGATTGGATTTAAATTCTTGAAGATCTGCGAAACCCTAATTTAAATAAAATAGAGCAAAATTCAAACCGTCAGGGCACTAGGTTCAATCTAATTTATAATCCTTCTGACTCGAACTGTTTAAAATGAGCTTTTCGGTGATCTATCCGGACCCGGACAAGACAACAAAAACAGCTTTCTCCGACGAGGTGGTCGCCGACTCGTCCTACTTCGCAACGGCGGCACCGACTGGCCTGTCAGCTGGAAGCAAAATTGCAATCGCTGTCGCTAGTGTTCTGGCTGTTGTGGCTGTTGTCGCTGTCGTTACCACAGTTGCTGTTGTAGCCAGCATTTACGGTAGAAAAAGACAAATATCATCGGTTCTGTTACATTGCTGTAAAACTTAACTTGAAACATAAAAAGCTCCGAGGGCAACTTCAAGCGAAGGAACAACCACAGCCTCCACTCTTACATCGACTCCATCAACTCTTCCGCCTATTCAGAACCAAACCTACGGAGATGTTTGCGACCTTTTCATTCAGTGCAATCAAACGATGAATTTTGTGTGCACCAGTGGGCTCTGTGCTTGTCAATCTGGATATTTCTGGGACGGCACCGACTGCAGTAAGCTCTTGAATTAGCTAACTAACTTGGTTCGGTGCGTTCCAAATTGACTCGGTTTGTTAGTTCAAAGTCTACCAATCGGAAGTAGCTGCACACTTTCTCAGCAATGTGATGCCTCTCTGTCCCTCGTTTGCAACAGTGGTACATGTGGCTGCAATTCAACTCAATTTTTTAATGGCCTTCAGTGTGGTAGGATGAAAATTAACAAACAGGAGCAATTCAAATATTTACTCTCCAAACTGAATAGTTAATCGAATGAGCTACTTGGAAAACTGTTTATCAAACGACGAATGCTTGACCTCTCAAGGACTTCAGTGTGGTGCCGGTGGTACTTGTGAATGTCAAAATCCGCAGCACGTCTGGAACAATATGATTACTGCCTGTTGTAAGCAAATAATCTTGTCTTCTACTCTCGATTCTCGTTCCAATCCAATGCACCAAAGATTTGTACAAGGAATACCAGGAAGCTTGTCTTGAAACTGATATCTGCAATCCGACCAAGTCGCTGAGCTGTACTACTGATTTTAATAACCAGACTAGCTGCGATTGCCTTTTCTATCAAGTATTTGACGGCACATCATGTGGTAAAATCTACAGTGCTCTTTTTTCTGGCCGTCTCATGTTGCAATGTTGGCTGAACCAAGTTGTTCAGACGGCTTATAACTTGCCTTGCACCAGCACCGATATGTGTGGAGATATTCATGGCCTCGTTTGTGGACCATCCAACACCTGCGAATGCGAGTCGGACTTATTCTGGGATTCGGCCTCTTCACTCTGTGGTAATTAAATTCAAATGTGCCGCGTTGAACGACTTAATAATAATTTCATAAATTAATTTTTATAGTGAGCAGATTTATTGCCGCCCAGGCTTGTACTGACTCTTCGCAATGCATTGACGCACTCGTTTGTTCCGGAAATGTGTGCTCGTGTCCAACTGATGCGGAATTCTTCAGTGTTTATAGCTTTACTTGCGGTAAATGCTGAGTCTAGGTTCAAGATTAGCTCATTCTTGCTTCAATTCGTTACAGAGCTAAAAAAAAGTTATCTGGAATCGTGCAGCGCGTTTGTTTTATGTGATGACAATCTTGGACTAGACTGTATCGGTTCAAAATGCCGCTGCTATGATGAAAATCTCTTCATCTGGAACGGAACAAGTTGTGGTAAATTATTCTTTCGAATATAAACTCAATCGAAACTTGCTAATCCATGTGTTTTAATTCTGTTAAGAGCCACTCATTCCATATGGTACTCGATGCTGGCACGAGGACGCCTGTGTTCGAGGTCAGGGTTTGCAGTGTAATCAATTGAACAGAGTTTGCGCTTGCAACGATACTGCCTTTTATGATTTCACCACCGAACAATGCGGTAAGCTGCCCAATAGACGAACGAGTTTTCACATCATTCTCAGGTGCGAGAAATTTCAAAAGAATTGGTCAATTACTTTGGTGCATCCTGCTCTTCGCAAGCTGATTGTCCTTCATGGTGGGGGGATCTGACTTGCTCCGGTTCCCTCTGTGTTTGCGGTCCAGCTTGGACCTCATATGACCCGGTGTTTGACTGGTGCTGTAAGCCACCATCATCAAAACACTTTTCCACTTTCCTCAATAATTGGTGTTCAATTTCGAGACTACGCTTCACCTTATGGAGGCCCTTGTGACTATGATGAGCAGTGCGATCCATGGTATGGTACTACATGCCAGCCAGGCTACCCAGGAACATGCGATTGTGGACCGCATTTGTGGTATGACGCTTGGTATGAATGGTGCTGTAAGTTGGCCCTTTTCCCTTGATTCGAAATTCTCAAAACTTTCTTCTCTCTGATAAGGGTATAAGAATTTAGCGTGGTATTGGTGCGACGACTACGACTGGTACGGGCCATGCGATGAAAACTACAATTTAACATGTAATGCTTGGGGTGAATGTGAATGCATCGATCCAAATGATGTAATCGATTCACAGGGAAGATGCGGTACCGACCTTTCTGTTCAAGTAGTTTTGAACTACTTAGTTGAACATTTTCTTTAGTTTCCCCAACGGCAGTTGTCTTGACCACAACTCCAGATCCCTATTTGATGGTGACGAGTCAGTGGTGGGACTGTGACTCTTCTCTCGGCCTCTACGCTTGGTGCAAGGGCTCAGCTTGCGATGAATATGTTTGCGTCTGTCAATACCCCGTGACTTTTTGGGACGGATCAGAATGCGGTAGGAACATTTTGAATGTTATACCATTGGCAATTTGCTCACTTTCAATCAGTAATTAAGCGGTTCTTCTCGCTTTCGTGCGGCCCGACCCAAATGTGTGATGACACTCTTGGCCTCATATGCGTGAATGGAAGGTGCGCTTGTGGCAGCGGCTATTTCTTCTCATTCGACTCATACACTTGTGGTAGATCATATTTAAAATGCTTTGCGCTTTTTATTTCAATTGCTCAAATTCAAAAGAGCCCCAGCGCTTATACGGAGAGTCGTGTACACTCTCAACAGATTGCTCTACGGCATTGAATCTCGCTTGTTCGTTGTGTAACTGCAATGCGACCAGCTGCACTTGCGCCACCAACAGATGCGGTTGTGCGCAGAGCGATCACTATTGGAACTCAACCCAATGCGGTTAGTGTTACCAACTGCCGCTACGAATTTTAGGGAGAATTAATTCAACACTGTGCTGGATAGTTGCCAAGTTCGCATACGGCTCCGGGTGCAGCTCATCGGAAGAATGCATTACTAACTCATGCATCTTCGGTCGGTGTCTTTGCAGCACTTTTTCGGCTTGGGACGGCTCGAGCTGCGTCGCCTGCCCGAGTGGCTGGATTGGTTACACCGACCGGTGCCATTTGTTCAATGAAGCAGATTCAAGAACCTTCACAAACGCTCAAACAGAATGCACATCCAACAGGTAAGCGCCCAGCCCTGTTAAATTAGCTGGAGCCAAAATGATTTCAACTAAATCATCTGTTGAGTGCCTGGCTCTACCAGCCCCGTGATCAGTGGGAGTTTGATATTCTGCTTAGGTACGCTTATGCGCCATTCTGGCTCGGCTATCATGAAGTCTCTTCGGTACCGGTTTTACTTCAATCATTCGAAAATCGCGATTTCAAAGCGCTAACGTCTATTTCCATGTAGAAAGTCTGGGAGCGCGCCAATCCGGCTGAGTTAATGATGCAGATTGACTTTTGCTTGCCTGTATTTTTCATAGACAATGCAAACAACGCCGGCGCTTATCAAGATATTTGCACGCAGAGGATTGGAGTATATCCAAAGACCAGTACTTTTAGATTTGTGTGTCAAAAATGTAAATTCTTATCACCGTCTCGAGAAGTAGTCCATTGATGTCATTTCCCCTTTTTAAGATCCTTGAGTACTTGTGGAGGAGAACCTCTAAGAGAAGACACACTCTCATGCATGGCCTTGTTCAACAAAAAATTTACTTAGACACTGAGCCACTAAACCACTCTATTCAAACTTGACCATGGTCGATTTTCATTTATTTAGCTAAATAAAATTCTTTAAAACCAACCGCTATGATCTGCTTTAATTAATATAAAAAGCAATGTGACATGGGTTATTCATTTTTCACTACTTTTGAATGAATCACAGTGCAGCTTTTCGACCGGTTTTTCGAATCGATTATTCGAAAAAACTTTTGAAATTCTTTTGAATCAAACGCTCATTTAAAAGCTTGGTTTTGTTGGGTAGTGTAGAAATGCTCATTATGTGATGAGAAGCGGAGAAGAGAGATGCAAAGTGATGTTACTTTATATAACAAAACAGCATTCCTATCAAGCCAATGAGAACATAAATCGACAAGAGATATTTCAAATTCGAAGCCTTGACTCTCTTCGATCGAATTGATTTGAGTAAAATTTTAGCTGCTCACTAAATGGCGTAAACGTTCGTCAGCTCATTTCGCTTGTTGAAAATTGCTGGCGAGTGGCTTGAAATAAGCATTTTTGAATTTTATCACCAAAATGCTCTATTGAAAAGAAGCCTGCCTCTTTTCTCTCGCCCATGCTTCTATATCAAGCCTGATAAGAAGAGACGGTCGCCACCTACATGCGTGCCAATGTCTACACCCACTCTGTTCGATATCTATAAATTGAGCACCGAATATCACATTTTCAACACGTACTCTCTAAATATAATCAATATGAAAGTTATTTTCTCAATTTTATTGATCGCCGCCTTGAACGCATTCAGCCAAGTTGAATGCTGGCCCACCTATGATCTCTACACTCGAAGCAATCGGGTCAATCCGGTCAAAATTGACGAGCAAAATTTGCTCAGGTAATAACTAGCTGCCTTAAACACCCTAGATAAAGTTTTGTTGAAATTTTGAAACTGGTCAGCTTGGGCTTTTCGCACTCAAAGAACACCAAAGTTCTAATCCACGGCTTCAGTGATAGCAGTCGTGGAACCAAGTTGCTCCAAGTGAAAGACGAACTTCTTAAAAAGGTTAGACAATCTCTTATTTAAGCCCCGACTATTCTAATTTTTCAACTGCTCTCATTCAATAGGAAGATGTGAATGTGGTTGTTGTCGACTGGCAATGGGGCGCCATTCCGCCTCTTTATTTGACCGCTAAGAAAAACTCGCGAAAAACCGGTGAAAAAGTCGGAGCTTTTATTTTGGCCGCTAAAATTAGCCCAAAGAAAGTTCATTGCATTGGTCACAGCTTGGGAGCTCATGTAAGTGGCATCTGATAAAAATTAGCTCGGAGAACTGACAAACGAGCTTTAAATTTCAAGGCTTGTGGTTTTGCAGGCAAAGTGGTAAAATTGGGCAAAATCACAGGTAAACATCGAACAATAAGAAAATACATACAATCTAGGCAAAAAACCATCTGAAGGTCTGGATCCGGCTGGTCCTCTTTTCGGTGGAGCCCAAGAGGCTGATCGTCTTTCTAGAAATGACGCCGAGTAAGGGTTTTATCCTAATCCTTAGCCTGTCCAGTTATGACTGATTTTTGATCAGTTTTGTTGATGTCATCCACACCGATGGCTTTCTTGGTCTTCAAGAATCGATTGGGCATCAAGATTTTTACCCGAACGGTGGTCGAAGCCAAGCCAGCTGTAGCCGCAACATTGACGAGCAAGAAGTGATTCAAATCAGCTTCTACGAGGATCTTCGATTCGATCCAAGTAATTTTTTCAGTTTCATTTCTTGAGACGCATCTCTCGTTTAACGCTTTATTTCAAATATTCTCTAGTCAACTGGATTGCTTGCAGCCATCTGGTGGTTGTTGAAATGTATGCAGAAAGCGTGGGCTCGTCATGCAAGTTCGAATCTGTGCCGTGCAGCAACTACGGTTAGCCCTCTCAAACAGAGCAAACAATTCACTTGTTTTGGAAACTAAACCGCCAATTTTAGATAATTTCAATGCCGGCAAGTGCACGTGCTCGAGCGGGACCTGCGCATTCATGGGCTATCGATCGCTTTCAAGCTCACCAAAGGGTGACTACTTCTTGAAAACGAGACAAAACTCGCCCCATTGCCTTAAATAATCGGCAATTATCATAAAATAAAACTCTCTCTGTTCTAATCATCTCGCGGCCTTCGCTTCTGCGAAAAATTTTCTTCTTTTATACTAATTTCCACAAGCAATAAACGAATATGCTCCCAAGACGGCCAGACTCTTGCCTCCGATTTCTTGTTTCTTTGGAAGCAACTGTCGAAATTATATACAGAAAACAAAATAAAAAAAAAAGAAAAGTTACAAAGGAATCGACCAGATGCACTTAGGCGATGAACTAGCGTGAGGAAATTAGCTCTCGAATAAAAATGCGAACGCAACGAGCGCAAGAGAAGCAATCTTGCGCACGAATTATTTGATTAGGTTTGATCGTTGAGGAATAGATAGGCAAACATTAAATCCTGATGCGTTTATTCATCTAACGCATTCTCGCTGCTTTTTTTATCTTCTACTGGCAAATGTTTCATATAGAAAACAGCCGATTGCATGACGCAAAAATTGCTGTTCGACGCTAGTTTTTATTTCATATGTGAAGAAATTGCAGTTCTGATTCGATAGAATAAATCAGCTTAGCAATCTACTACTTGGACTGATTAACCATTTTCAGAGAACCTGAGCGAAAGAGAGAGAGAGAGAGAGTGAGAAAGAGGCATGATGAGCAAGGGAGAAAAGAAAATCGAAAAATTAGAAAAAGAGATACAAATCGCACCCAATTCTGTCTGATGAGCTGCACGGTTCGGCTGCTTCTCAGTCGTTGTATTTTTTTACAAATTCTTGATTAAAGGCCCCCATCGGCCTTGGGCTCAATGCGGCCTTTGCAATCGACTTGAGCTTTAGTGTCTAGTCCTCGATTCTTCTTTTATCTTTGTATCTATAAATTTCTAACTGTGAATGAGCATCGTTTTGTGTAAGGCTTGTAGCTCAATTCCTTTGTAGATCAAGCCTTGAGAATTGCGCCTTCAGACAGTTGAGAGCTCGGTTCGAACTCATGCGCACACCCTTGCTCGTCTAGCAGTCTGGCCCAAGAGATCAATTAACAGCTCTTATGCTCAATAGAGTAGGTTGGTAAAATTGTGTTGGCTCTTTGGGAGCTACTTAAGCTTTGGATGCGCGAGCAAGAAGTGCCGATTTTAAAACTGCCGACTCATCTCATCTTAATTTGCCAGGCCTATCTTAATTACACAGAAGATATTCGCTAAGGCCTTCTATTCGCTTGGCTAGGTGCTCAATTTGCTCGAAACATTTACTTAAACGGTTTCTAAGCTGCCGAATCAGTTATTGAATTCTTACACTCAATGGCCCACTTTTAGATTTACTCCTTTGTTTAGTTGTACACGTTCGCTTCTCGAATACCGGCATATAATGGCTGCAAACAATTCGGTGAGTGAGCAATATCCATCCCTACACTGAGCCTGAAAGCAAGAATCAGATGAAGCAGTCCGATCGTCTGGAGTGAGATAGCCAATAACTTCCAAGCCCGCTTAGCCGAGCCTCTCAACTCATTTATCTGAGCAGCCAACATGGTGGAAATATCTGCAGCAGCAGCTCTGCCACCACAAGCCTCGCCAACACTATCATCAAACGCGAGCTCAAGCGCTCTGTTCGTCAGTGACGCCGACATGCGCTCGTTCTATCACAACATAGAAGAAAAGTTGTCAATTCTCCCGGTGCTCTTCATGGTGATTGGCACTCTTGGCAATGGCCTGGCTTTTTTCGTTCTCACGCGTCCTCGTCTACGAGTGCAGTCAACAATGCTCTTCTTCGCCACCCTCACAGTTGTTGATACTCTTTCACTTTATCAATGGTATGTGACCCTCATGCAACACTAACAGCTAAATGAGCCACGCTAAATGATTAACTTTGCTTCTAGGAACTTCAACTTCTTTTACAAATACCAGCTGAGCGATTCGAAAGCGAATCTTGAAAATCAAAGTCTCTTCCTCTGCAAGTACATAAGCTTCATGGCTTTCTTTTGCATGCAGACGAGCGCCTGGATTCTAGCGGTCATAACTATTGACCGCTACTTTATGATCACAAGTGTGAACTGGAAGCAGAACCGCTCGAGGAACATGCGGTTTAATCTCACTCTTATTGGGGTGATTACCAGCCTCATACTCACATCTAATCTACCTGTTCTTTACTTTAACGGCGAGGTGAGTCAAGACGAAGCAAACGGCGGTCGCCAGATTGAGTGCTACACTAGTGATTACATGATATTTTGGCAGCGGTTTTCTTTCTTCTTTGAATGTCTCCTCCCATTGACTCTGATGATTCTGTTCAATGGATTGCTGATAAGGCGCACGTACAAATCGTCGAGAAAACTCAACGTCAATCAACGAGTGCAGAATCATATTAGACGAAGCGTCTCTATGCTATCCTTCAATGAGAGCAATTTTTACAGCGCAAACAATCGATACGCAAACAGCAGCGTTGATCTCAAAGCGCTTGGCTGCAGGCGAGCCGAGGACTCGTCGAGCGAGCATCAGTCAAAACCTGAGATTAGAGAAGCAGAAACTGATCGCTATTCAAGCTCAAACTTTTTAAGTGTAGATTACAACAGCGCGTTCAGCGATAAGCCACGATCTCGTTCCATGGATGAGAAGCATTCAAACGCTGGAACGCGGTCCAAGTGCGCGCAGCAAGAGCGAAAGGAGCTTATCGACTTGATTCTCAACAGCTCACTGGCTAGTCTGCAGTTTCTAAGATTTTCTCATCTTGTAGAGCTGAACGACCTCGACTACCATCGGCCGCCTTCTTTTACTCAAGTTCAAGCGCGAAAAGAAGCCAGCCCTGAGGCAACAGGCAAGCGCCGTGCGCAATTTAAAATTCCAAGGTTCGCCGTGCCGTTCCTCACCGAGCGCACCAGAAGATATTCGCGCAACGAACGAATAGTTCTGATGCTCTCACTGCTCACGCTCAGTTTCGCCTGTTCTTCGTTACCCTCTTCTATATTCTACACATTCTTTCGCCTTTCTCTCTACAATCAGCCTTACAGGCGCTTACTGGGCATGTGCCTAATACTTACTCAACACGTTTCGCACGCATTCAACTTCATTATCTATTTCACGTTTTCTACAATCATAAAGCAACAGCTCAACGAGATAATCAGAGACTTTCGTCTAAAATTTCGATCTCATTTGACCCGCTTGCTGCGCTGTTTGGTTTGTATTCGCTCTGAACGACCGCCATCGCCTTCGCCGCCTCGACTCAGTCCTCTCTTGACCGTCATTGGCGAGAGTCGGGATCAACTAGATAGCCTTGATTGGCGCTCGAAGCTCAACAATAGGACTAGAGGAAGATTTCTGGGCATGAAGTCAAACTCGTTCGATCAGCATCAACCATACAGCTCAAGTCGCAAGCACAGTTTCGAATCTGTATTTATTCAGCTACCTGAATGGCATCGATCCAACACTAAATAGACCCTCTTTGCACACTCGCCTACTTTATCTTCTTTCTCTATCCGCAATGCCAGTGGTGTCAGCAATGACTAAGGCGATCATTTTTACTCTCACCGTTGCTTTATCAGTTGTTTATTATTCCTCTTTTGTTGCGCTTTTTATGAACTCGTTTAGTAGCAAATACATTTTACAAGTCGAGTTTTATTCGCTTTCTTTCCTCCTGAATTTCACGCTCAATCTCCAGAATAGCAATCGCCAGCTTCTCGCTTGGGCTCATGGTTTTGCTCGATTTAGGCTGAGGACCGTTCTGCTTTTGAGTCTGTTCCAGACTGCGGAGTTCAGCTTGTAGTCTCTTGAATCTATCCAGCTTGCTTATCTTCCCTTCCTGCTGTAGCCAGTCAAGAAAGTCAGCCAAGTCGGCGGCTTTTTCGAGACCTTCGGTCAGATTTGCGTTTAGAAATGTTTCGTCGTCCTTCATCATCACTCCGTGAAATCCCTCGTAGCCGGGAAGAATATCTCGATTCGGTCTGGTCCAGTCGACTTGGTCAGTTTTCTCCACTCGAATCACTTGATCCATGTTTTCGATCGATGGTTCCATATTTTTCAAGTTGTCTTCCTTAGTCTCTTCTGGTCGCTCGTCGATCATATCAAGTTGGCCCTCGATCTCTTCCATAGATGGGTTCATGTTGAGAATTCTCTGGTTCTGCTCTTGCTCATCTCTCAGCCGTTGGCGTCCCTCTTCGTTCAGCCCCTTGACAACAATCTTTTCCTCAAGCTCATTAACCGATGGCTGATCATGAGCTGTTTTCTTGTCCGAATGGCTGCTATTGCCGTCATGTACCTGAGCACCCTGTACAGCAATTACTTTCTCAATCTCATTTACTGAGGGATTTGAAAGGTTCAGATGCTGTCGACCGGAATCTTCAGCCAGTTCAACAGGCGTACTGTCATGCCCACTGATTCGTATCTTTTCTTCTAAATTCTGCTCTGATGGGTCAGTTAAATTTAGCTTCCTTTCCTCAGAAAAATCGATATTTTGCGTTTTCTCCACTTGTGGCCCATCTTCTTCTTTTGTTACAATTACAAGTCAAATTCACTCGATAAAATGAGTTTGAAATGTTTCAGAATCTGCTGGAGCTTACTTGGCAGGGCACCTCTGGGAACGCAAGATATGATAGTGACCAAACATAAAAGAGCCACACAATTTAATTGCAACATGATTGACTGCTGAAAGTTTTGCTTAAAAAAGAAATCGTGCACGCAAATGGGAGCTAGAATTTAAATAGACGCCCCGAGTCTGGCTAAAAGATACGTGTTATTCGACACGCAGATGGTGCGTAGAATAGCCGAGGCGGCGGCGGTGGCGAGGACGGCGATCGCATTGAATGAGCATCTTGAAGATTGTGTCAGATGTGTCTTCATCTCCTCCACTCGAGTCCCATCTCTTTTGTTGCCCTTCTATTCCATCCACTGCTTCTTTATTTTTTTCGCTCTCTATCTATCTCTGCGGTTGCTTACGCTTTCTTTAATATGCTGCCAACTAGATTCGGCAAGCAAATTTATGCGCTCGATAGCCAGAATGATTTTATTTGCAGAATGAGGAAGCAATGCGAGCAATCGATGGCTCATAATTTATTTCGGAGTCCAAAGAGTCTGAATGCAAACTCTGACAACTTTATGCAGTTGCAACATGATGCTTCTGCTGCTGTTTTTGAGCTTGACACTGTTTGCGGGGGCGAAATCGCAGATCCAATGGCCAACGAACGAGCAGAGATTCACAATCAATGACCTCAACACAAGATTCTTGTCGACCATGCTTCCGCCACTGCTTGAAGAGCCTGTTCACCATCAGGCCTTGAACTACTGCTCTTTCTTTGACAACCGGGCTCCATCTCCGCAGAGCAATTTAAAAAACTGCACTTGGTACCGCGAGAACTCATGTTGTCTCCAGAGTGAAATAGACTCGACTTTCAGCAAAGTAAGTTTTCGACCGATCTCGACTTCTCTGTCTGTCCATACTCCCGATCAATGTCTCTTTTCAAACCGAATTTCCTAAATCTTTGCTACCTGACCAGGTCAAGCCTTTGATCGGCTCTTCACCAACTTGTCAAAAATACCTAAACTACTTGATGTGTTACATTTGCGCCCCGAACCAGCACAAGTTCTATGGCCAAGAGCGGCTGACTGTCTGCGAAGAGTACTGTGACCAAATGTTTGAGGCTTGCGCCGAGGCAATACTCAAAGGTTCAAAGATAAATCAAATTTATTCAAACGGTAAGCAGTTCTGCGAGAGCCGTAGATACAATATCGGCCAGCGAAAGGAAGACAAATGCTTCTACTTTGATATTGAGCCGCTTCTAAGCGCTGCGGTCCAATCGATGCAATCGAGCTTGAAAATTTTGCTTTTTATTTTTACTATTCACTGTTCGTTATCTACTTTGTTCTCTTCAATTTGTTGACTCCTTTCACGAACTTGAATTTGAATAGATTTATCAAGACGAGACGAAAGTGTCGATTTCCCAAATAGTAAAGGAAGAAGTTGGACGCATATGACAGGTTGATGGTGAGGAGGCAGACTCGAATTAGATTCTGATCTTGTTGGTCGCTCAAGTTGCTTTTGATCAAAAAGTAGACCAATATGGGCAGGCGGCCAATTAAGCAGCTCAAGCAGCACAGAACGATCATTACACTGAGTTTACGCTTGAAGCGAATCGCTTGTCCGATCGACTGACGAGGCAGCATTGAGCCGTCGCTCACCGTTTTGATTGAATCGCTGTTCTCCACGAGATTTCGTTTCTTGATTATGAGCTGACTCAAACGTACCAGAATGGCCGTGTTGATCGATATAAGCAGCACAGTGCCCACTCCGTCTCGAACAACAACCGCAAATATTTCCAGATAAAGTTTGCTCTTAGAGTGAAAGAAAGCGGCCGGTTGGCTGATCCACACTGTTCGGTTGTGGGCGAGCTCGATCTCCAAGATTTCGTACTCGAACAATTGAAACAGAAAGAGACTGGCGCTGAGTGTCAGAACTGCAACGATCAGTGCGGGCATTGGACCCCAGCGTCGCTTGACGAACGCTTGGCTCTCGCGATCGTTTAATATCCTCCAGCAGCGGTACGCGGACAGAATACTAAAGCAGAAGGCTCCCATTTGAAATATGCTGGCCGAGAACACGAAAAAGTAGACAAAATAGAATTGCGTCCAGTAGGTGATTGGATCGCACACAAACGGCGCAAACAAGCTCAGTATTAAATTGGCGCATATGAACGCCAGTTCGGCGCGAATATGCTGAAACAGAAGGTCGGTGAAGCAGGATTTGCAAAATATCAAAGCCGACACTGAGCACAGTAGGAGTCCGAATACGCTGGAGGCGAAATACAGGCTCGCAAAGTGACTGTCGAAATTGCACAGAGTATTGTCGGACGTAAAGCTGTTGTTGAACAAATCTAGTTGCTGCTTCATTTGAGTTGGCCCGGGCTGATTTTAAACAATGTGAAAAGTGTTGCCTAATAAAAATTTTTTTGACTTGAGCCAAGAGAAACAGAGTTCCTCTCTGGTTCTATTCAAGGGCGTGTTTTTGTTTGCGATCGATGAGTTATCAAATTGTGGGTGCCGATCAAACAGTCGGCAATACAAATGATTTATTGCGCGCATGCGGACAAAATTATGGCCGCCATGAGTCGACGGAGCGCTGCTTTAGCTGAAAGCGAAGAAATTCAAAGAATTTGAGCAATCGAGCACAGCAGAACAAGTATCCGTCATTCGACTGCAAGATGCTGAGCTCAACGACCCAAGTCCTTTCCCGCCGCCTCTGTAGATTGGACAGCCGCTGTCTGCTTTCAACCGACAAGCAGTATGACCACACTCAGCTGAGCTTGTTCAACGAGAAAATGATTCTTGTCGATGAAAATGACAATCCGATCGGCACAGACACCAAGAAAAACTGTCACCTCTTATCGAACATACGCAGAGGCATGCTCCACCGCGCATTCAGCGTTTTTCTGTTCGACTCCCAAAAGCGATTGCTACTTCAGCAGCGCTCAATAAACAAGATCACGTATCCCAACCACTGGACCAACACATGCTGCAGTCATCCGCTACACAATGACGAAGAAATGGCCCAGGCCGAAATGGTCGGTATAAGAAGAGCAGCCATTCGACGTCTCAACTACGAGCTCGGCATCAGCCAGGCCAAGGTTCATGTTGACGATCTCCATTTTATCACTCGAATTCAATACCAAGCAGAAAATGTGCCTCAAGACAACACGTTCGGCGAGCATGAGATTGACTACATCCTGCTGATGAGAGGCGAGCCGGAGTTGAATTTGAACAAAAACGAAGTGAAAGCGGTCCGATATGTGAGCGAGTATGAGCTCCGAGAGCTGATCGAAGAAGAAAAAGACTCTACGTCCGGTGTTCAACTAACTCCTTGGTTCAAGTTGATTTGCGACAAATTCTTGTTCAAATGGTGGACTAATCTGGACTCGGTTTACAAAATACGCGAAAAAGACAAAATCTATCGATTCTGATTGGACAACTTTTTTGGCTGAACCTGTTTTCCCTTCTTCTTTTTTCTTTTAAAATTTGTGTGACTCATATAATACAAGAACACCTGATTTCGCATGCCGATCCAAGTTCGGTCGGTGGTCAGTCTATTTAGGGAGTGACTTTAGACATGAGTTGGCCGAGTCTAATCGACCAAAGACTAATTCGGCGACCACGTGTTGACATGATGCATGTGGCCGAGAAAACAGCCGCTGGCATAATGAGTGTCCAGTTGAAACGGTTGCCATAACCACAGAGGGCTGACTCGGAGAAGAATTAGAAACATTGAAGGTATGTGCGATTTGGTCAGCGTTCAACCCGACTAGTTGAACGAGAGCAACTGGAAAGTGCAAGATGACAAAGCTAACGCTCATTGACGAGTCAAAGCTAATTCAGGAGGAGCGAGAACGGCTGCGAAAACTTCGCCTCATTCAAGTGAGAGAGATATCAAAGCAAAATGCGGCCAGGGTCAGAGAGGCGTTTAGAAGAGAAAAACAAAAAGAGCTCCAAGTTAGAGTGAAAAAACAAAGCGCTGTTAAGCGAGCACAAGAGGAAGCAGACGCTCGGCAAGCTCAACTGCTTGCCCAGAATGAAATCGACGATTTAGGCAGTGGGCATCGTAACGCAGCTCTGTATCAAGACCAGGCCGAAGAAAGAGAAGCGAAGCGAACTCAAGACGCGGAAAAGGCCGCTGCTCGAGGTCGTTCTGCACTCGTCAATCATTGGAAAGAAAAAATGGCCATTGAGAACCAAGAGAACGCGCCCATTATCGCGCGTAAATTTGCTCTAGAGCAAGAGCGTATCCGTTCGGCCCAAGTTGTCTCCAAACATCAAGAGTCAGATGCAGAGACGAGAAAGTCCTCGATCGCTAATGAGAGCGAGTCAAAGTCCAAACAGAAAGCGGTCACTGTTCAGGACGTAAATGCATTCTCCACAACGCGTTATCACATGGCAAGTGTGGGAGTTCTGGTCGAAAATGAGACCGAATGCCCGCAAACCGATGGGCGTGAGACTGCGGCCAGGCAAGAGGCAAAGAACAAGCGTCTCGAGCTTGAACAGAAGCGGTCGAATCAAGAAAGAATGGAAAAGGCTCGACTGAGAGGCAAGCATGCACTCGAAAAGCAGCTTTTGGACTCGGTAAGTCGGCTTTTGGCAAAAATGTTTCTTTCGCTGTCCAATTGACTCTTGACTATGAGCAGAACTACAATGAAATGATGAACGAACTCGGAGAGATGCAGCAGGCCGACAGAGAAAAGCGCCAAATCGAGCTTGCCTCTATTCCGAAAGAGATCTTCCTGCCGCCGTGGCAGAGGGAGCAGGCCAAAAAGGACGCCCAGTTTGAACTGGAGCGTCAATTTGAAAAGATCTGCTTCGCATCAGACAAGGGCGCGCCCGAGCCTGAAATGCTGCCAAACGAAAAGTTGGCCGAAAGCGAGTCGAGCACTGTGCCCGAAGACTCCGAACTCGATCTCACTCTTGTCGAGAACGATCATGCAAGAGGCGTTGAAGAGAGCATTGAGGAAAATGAAATTTGTGCAGTCTCGACTTCTCCACTGCAAACTGAGCAAATCAAGCAGCCGAGCAGTGAGAACAAAAAAGCACTCGAAGGTCTTTTGGAGAAGATTCGTCATCAGCGAGAAGAGCTGGACGTGAAGGCAAGTCGAATTAGAGAAGAGTACGACAACGAGGAAAGCAGCTGCACTCTGACTTCGCTCTCTGTGTCGTCCCTGACCCAAGCAGACAAATACGAAGAAAGCAAGGAACAGAGCGCGCATCAGACGTTCAGCTCCGAGCATATGTCAGAATACAGTGAGTCGAAGCCGTTCGGCCCCGTGTCTATTAAGAAAGTGATGATGTCAAGTCACAACGTGAGCTCAATCGATCCATATCAAAACGTCGACATTCGAACAGTGAACCAACGCTGCGTATTCACAAGAGCGAGCTCTCTTAACGTCTCACAAGACGTGATTGTCGGCGGATCTAACGAATTATTCAACAAACACGACGCCAAGACAGCAATTGAGCGCAAGCAAAGAGAGCTGGCCACTCATCAGCAAGAGCTGGAAAGAAAGCTCAGAGAGCTCGAAGAAGAAGAGGCACGAGTGGAGCGTTGCAGGCAGCGTCAGGCAAAAGACGCGGAAGGTTCAAGCACGGCCAGATCGGAGACTACGGCTCGAAATGGACCGACCGACAGTGGCAATGATCACGAGTATTCAAGCGAATCTACAAACGCCTCGTTGAGTTCATTGAGTGCCGATGAGCAGCGACGACTCGAATATCAAAATGCAATTCTGTCTCGTTCGCTAAACCCGAGCAATCGGGTCGAAACAAGCCAGCTCATAGAAGAGCGCAAGCGACAACTGTTGCGCGAGAAAGGCGAGAGACCCGGCCTCGGGGACTCTGGAATAAGCTCGACTGGTCACGACAGGCCTTCGAGTGGATCTACTCTAGGCTCGAGACGTCATGTACTGAGTCAATGGAGCGAGTGCGATGAAACTGATGCTCTCGTGTCGAGCGAGTCAAGTGCGTCCAATAGCCGACCGATCAAGCCAAACAGCGCCAACTGCGCAGAGTCTGCGCAACTTGCAAGATCAGAAGTCGAATGCGGCAAGGAAGAGCAATGTTCATTTAACGAAGAAGCCACCTCGAATGAAGAAGAAGACTTTTCTTCGAGCGACGAAGCAATCGAGAGCCAACTTGATAAGTTGTGCAGTGCGAACCAAGCCAACTTGAACGCTAGGCGCGAATTGATTCAAGAACAACTGTCGATGATTCGCAAGCAGAAAGAGAGCCTCAATCTTCAGCAGCTTCGTAATCACAATCTCAGTGCTCGAATGGGAATGAACCGGCTCGATCTGAGTACGATCAAGGAAGTGGACACCCCTTGCAGTGAGAAGAATGCTCGCTTTATCAACAGAGCGCCGGCTGTCGAGTCAAACGAAGAGAAATTGTTCGAGGAAACAATAGAATCTCTTCAGGCTGACGAAGGCGAAAAGCCGGAGTTGGAAAACATCAACCAGCTAATTAAGCAAAAGTACACACAGCTGCTCAATATGTCTCTGTTCGATTCAAGTCTCTCTTTGAACTCTCTAACGTCGCCAGTGTTGCCTGAAAAGACTCTACTGGCTGATTCAATGGCACATCAGCAGAGCAACAGGGTTGAGTACGGAGCGCTCATATTTGATGCGATGCAAACCGCCAATCTCACTTGTTCGAGTCTGAGCTCAACTCGGCAAAATTTAACTTTGAGCAGTTCACATCAGTCCGCCACACCGTCGGCCTTCCAGAGCACTTCGCTAAGTGCTAGCTCGTCAATGCCCAAATGGTCGCAGATTCTTGCCATGTCTTCGACGCCGTTTACAAGTCGCTCGGACTCTTCGTCCCAACTCACCCAGTATCCAATTAGCGACGAAAGCGAGCAGGCCAAAAGCATTGAGCCGCCCGAACGAACTCTTCGTGCTTGCCAAGAGCCTTCTACCGACCGCTCTGGTCTATTCGAGCCATTCTTAAAAAGCCAATCGAACAACGAACCGACCGCCAGTATTTGGGACGAGCCAGAGATTTCCTTTGTTCAAAGCAGTACTCATGGATCTCCACCTACAAGTGCTCGCACACGATCTACCGTCAGCTCTTCGCGTGAATCGGCGTCCCTTTTAGAACGTCAAAAGCAGCAACTGAGCGACCAATTCGATCACGTCTCACCAATTGATGGCAGTAGACCTCAGATGGCCGTTGATGTTTCATTTGTTTCCTGTTCCAGTGCTCACTCCTCCATCATTCATCTCTCGCCCACCAAACTAAAATACGACCAGTCTGCTTTTCTCACTCAGGGTCTACTTGACGATGAGCAAAGTATTGGCGAGGAGGAGATAAGACAGTTTCTCGACGTTTCCTCCTCTTTGGACCAGAAGCGTTTCGCACTCAATGGTTGGACACCTCGCACAGGCTCTGGCCGAGTGACCAACTCAACGCCACAGACGAGCTTCTTGACCAGTCGCTCTTCAATAACCAACGTTACTAAGACTTCGATGACGAGCGAAGGTTCTGTTAGACCACAGACTTTGTCGGTAAGTAACCAATCCTTCAATTTCATGCACTCGGTAAGACCAAACAAGAACCTTTTAGTTAATGGAGAGCCTGCCTGTACTGGAAGAAGAATCCTAAATTTTCATATTTTTATTATTTTTTTTCAAATTCACTTGGACTTGATAAAATCAAAAATCTCATCAGCTTGGCTTAGAATAAAAAAATGAAATAAAAACGATTTGAAAGTGCAGCCACCAATCTGATCCGTTTAAGTTGCAGTCAGCTACCACTTTAGTTGGGGCAGAGAAACGCATTTCTCTTCGAGTTGATGTACTTGCGGCAATATTTGAGTGTGTGCGCATTCTGGCCAGTTGCTCCACAAACGGGACAGACATGCACCATAAGGAGGGGGCAAGTGACTCTGCCACTCAGGTCCTTGAGGGCATGCGACTTGTAAATGTCTTCACTCTCTCCGTTGTTTTTGCAAAAGATGCAGATTAAATTCTTCTTGCCGCTCTTGCTAGCACAGCTGTGAAGATCTACCAGAGCAGAATTGCGTTCAGAGGGCAGCTTTTTCTTGCCTCGAACAGCAGGAGCTTGGCCACAATCAACCGACGAGGTGGGAGATTGACTTATCTGGGACTCGTCCGAGCCCTCTTCATTTGATGAAATGGTCGAGTTCATCTCTTGCTTAAACTCGGTGGCCGGCTCGCACATTGATCCGCGAACTATCGCCCTCATAGGTTTGCTTGCTTGTTGTTCGCTGTTCCATTGTTGAACGAGTTGCTGAAAATGGGCGACCAAGGATACGCAGGGCTCTTCCATAAAGAATTCCATAGTTGGCTTCAAAGATTGACGGTGATTGATAATTGGCGAAAGAGGCAAGTTTGTGATTGACTTGAGCAGATCTTGGAGGGCTATTTATATGCTATTAGAGCAACAGAGAGCGGCACGTAATCAGAGCAGTGTAAAGGAAGCGCTTCTGCTCAAGAGAAGCGCAGCGGCCTCATGCACTCGAAAGCGCATCAAAAGCAAAAGGATTCAAACATTCTGCCTAACTTTCAATTAGAGACGGGGACATAATTGAAACATCTCGTCCCTAGGTGCTAAATGGGCGGTCTACTCACAGAGTTCTCGAGGAAAGGAAGTGAATGCGTTTTTGTCTGAGGCGATTAGACCGATTTGTTGAATCTTAGCTTTATTATGGCTTCTAAAGGAAAACGTTAATCAACTGATCTGATTATTCAACATATTATAAATAAGGAACAGCAACAAAAACAATAACAACAAGCAGTTAACAAAGGCCCAAGTTTATGCCCAAAGTTCTTCCTCGTCGTTGAGTTGACTTGCGCCCATCGGGGCTGAACCAATTGGATCCGAAACTGAAAGGGATCCCATGCCGCCTCTCAAGTCCTTCATACACGCTGTGCTTTGATAGGCGCTTCCGTATGAATTTTCGGCTGCCTCCTTCAGCCATTCGGGTATTTCTTGATTGGCCTGCTCTAAAATTTGAGTGAGCTGACGAGCCAGCTTTTGATCATTCTCCGACCTCTGATCAAAGAAGCTTATGGCCTGTCCAACGTTACCGCATCGACCTGTACGACCAATTCTGTGCACATACTCGTCCACTGTGCTGGGCAAGTCGTAGTTAATCACGTATCGAACCTGGTCGATGTCAAGTCCTCGAGCAGCCACCGATGTGCAGACGATAATCTTGCACTTGCCGCTCTTAAAATAGCTCAATGCTTCTTCTCGTTGACTTTGATGTCGATCTCCGTGAATTGTAGTCACTTTGTAGCCAATTTGACTCAAAAAGAATCCAATCACATCAGTGAACTTTTTGTTCTCGATGAAGACCATCACCTTCTCGTCGCCAATCTCCTTGAGAAGCTCTAGCAACTTTTCTCGCTTGTCGTCTCGACCGGCCTGATAAAAAGTTTGCTTAACGTCAGTATTGGCACCGCCAACCATTCCAACAGCCAAGAATAGATAATCATTGAGGAAGTCTTGAGCTAGCTCTTGAATCTCGCGCGGAAAAGTGGCACTGAACATCAGCGTGATTCGATCGGCTTTGAGTGGCACTGAGCCTGCCTTCATTATCTCTCGAATGCTCGACTCGAATCCCATGTCCAACATTCTATCGGCTTCATCCAGCACAAGATATTTGATTTTTGCCAGACTGATTTGATTTCTCTGAACCAAGTCGAGCAATCGACCCGGCGTGGCCACGAGGATGTTGCATCCTTTTCTCAGTTGACTAAGCTGATGCGAGACCATCACACCACCGTAAACCACTTGTGATTTGATGATGCTATTGAAGCCGAACTTGATGCATTGCTGCCAAGTCTGTATGGCGAGCTCGCGAGTTGGGCACAGAATTAGCGCCTGCGGTTCTTGAATCGAAGAGAATTCGCTCGATTGGATGCCGTCGTGTAAAATGTTGGTCATAATTGGCAGAACAAAGGCAGCGGTCTTTCCAGAACCAGTTTGGGCACAGGCCATCAAGTCTCGACGCTTTAGAATTATCGGAATCGCGTATCTCTGTACAGGCGTTGGGATATCATAATTGCTCTTTTTAATGTTGTCCAGTAACAGCTCGGATAGAGAAGCATCAGTGAAAGCTTCGATCGGCTGGATCTCATCAGAAGCATTTCCGCTCAGCTTGACAGGAATTTCATTTTGCTTTTTAAAGTTGATACCAACTGTCACACTTCGGAATACGTTTTCCTCGTTAAGCTCATACTCCTCAGGAACATAAGTGACTTTTTGCCTCTCGCCGTTTGCTTCTCGATTGTCGTCTCTTGAATCACCGCGACGTTCATAATCCTTTCGAAAGCCGAAACTCTTTTCATCATCAAAGCCTCGATCTCTTCCCTGAGATCGGCCCTGTGAGAAATTCGACCTCTCTTGAGACTCGTCGCCGAAATCATCACGTCCTCGACTAAAGCCTCCTCTGCCGAAACTTCTGCCTTCATCGCGCGAGCCGGAAAAATTGCCGCCACGGCCTCTAGATCCCGAAAAGCCATCGCGTGATCTACCAAAGCCTCCGGACTCTTCTCGTCGGTTGGAGTCACCGAAAGAGCGTCCAAATCCATCTTCGTCTCGATTTCGATCTGACCGATTTCCAAAGCCTCCGGATTCTTCTCGTCTGTTTGAGTCACCGAAAGAGCGTCCAAATCCATCTTCGTCTCGATTTCGATCTGACCGATTTCCAAAGCCTCCGGACTCTTCTCGTCGGTTGTAGTTGCCAAAAGAGCGTCCAAATCCACCTTCGTCTCGATTTCGGTTACCAAAACCTCCTCTGCCGCCGCCACCACCGCCTGAGAATCCGCCGCGAGAGGAAAACCCTCTTCTTTCGCCGTTGAACTCGCGACTCTGGCTTCTGGGCCTTGAACTGAAGCCGCTTGAACCGAAACTGGGTTTTCCTCGGTTATCGTCGTCTAGAAAACCTCCAGAGCTGGCCTGTGTATTCCATTCGTCGCCGAATGATGATGACGAAGCATTGTTTGTGGCCTTGTTTTCTTGGATGAAAACTGGTTCTAAGCCGTCTAGTTTTGTAGGCACAACTGGGGTGCTCTCAATCTCATCGTCCCAGTTTTCGTCGCTCATTTGAATTGAGAACCGTTCAGCGATCTATTAAATGAGATTTAGGATGATTGAAATTCGCGTAGATCAAATAAAAGGAAAATTCAGGCCGATTCAAAATGAATGGCGATTGCCGCGTAAAACTTCGAATTGCGTTCACTCCTCGTTCAGCCGCTTACAGGATTGTCTGAATGAGAGTGATCGACTGAACTCTCAATGGCCTGCTCGCTTCCCGCTCTCTCTCTCTCTTGCCTCTCGTCTTGTCCCTTCCCTCCTTTTTTTTTATTCTGCTCTGACCTCGCGTTTTTTCGGAATCATTAGCAGTTATTTGTGTTAAAAACACAGAGAACAAAATTCGTAGGCGGGATTTTGTTTTGAATTGCGCTCTATGAAAACATCTGATTGGCGCCACTTATTTAGAAATCTTTGAACAACACAATCAGAAAAATGATGAACAAAACAAGAGAAAGGATTGGAAAGAACAAAATGAGAAGCATGTTGACTGTTGGCCAATTTATGCTCTGATTTCAGTTGCGTTGAACGATCTCTTGCGCCTATCCTCTGTGTCTAGCAGACGATCGTCGAGTTCAATTTGAGTTCCTTTGAACAATCTGACTTGTCTGCCCTTGAACGAATGAGAAGATTTTTTTGGCCCCTGTTTTACTTTTATCGCTCAAGTCGGCTTTGGGAACCACAAATTGGACCACATGTTTAAAAATATTCTTTTCTGAGAAAGAGACATTATTTCCCGGTCCATGCTTAAGCTTATTAATGCATCTTAAGCAAAGAGGCAGACTACCAGGGCGCAGGAATTCATTTTCAGATTAAGAAGCCAGTAGACCACACTTAGCTTTCCGTTATATTTTTAGCCTTAATTAAATATGAAATGATTCATTCATCGGTGAACACGACGTAGTTTGTCTGCTGCTCAAATCTCTGTAGCCACCGAGCGAACGATTGGCATAAATCAATATGATGCTCACTCAAATGCTTATAAATAATCGAATAAGAGACACCTAATCAAAGTCCGTTCGTAATCATTATGTGCTCATCCCTCCTTGCTCTAAATAGGTTTAAAAGACAATTTATTTTTTCGATTAAAATAGACGAAAATGCTGGATGATTTGGGATGAGAGAATAATGCCTGGAAACAAGTCGACACAATTGCTTGAATTGAAAGCCAAAGTCAATGCTGGTGTTCAGCTTGACGAGCGAATAACAAGTGATAAAGAGTCATTTCACCATCTTCTCTGATCAGCATCTAAGCGACTGAAACGAATCAAAGTTTTTAGAGAAATAGCTTCAGTAAATTGGAGTTTTTTTTAAAGGCGTCATAAGATGAGGAAAAAAACGATGATAAGGATGTTGTTGACTACAGCTTTAGAGTGGGCATTAAAGCGTTCACGCACTCTGATTGCGGCCAGTCGAACTCTCACTTGCTGTAGTAGACTCGGTAGTAGAGAGTCTTTGAGCGCCAGAGGGAGTAAGAGTTGTCGAATTTTAGCAAGTAAACGCCCCGGCCCGGGTACAAGTGATTGCCCGCATAGACTTCTTCGTGGCAATCGCGGCGGAATATGGGAATTATTTCGTCACAAGGTGGTTTGTTTTCTTTGGCGCGTGCACCTTTACTGCCTTTTTCAACATCGTCGCGCTTCTCGCCGTCCTCGTCTTCGGCCTCTTCTTCATCTTCGCTCGAGTCGCTCACGTGCACAGTGACGTTGTTAGATGGCGAAATGGTCCACTCGAAGTACAGACCGAATCCGATGTCATAATAGTCAGTGGCGAACTCCCAGTAGATTAGACGTCCGTCCTCGTGAGTCGGCACTCGAACCTTGAACACCAAAATTTGAACAAATTCAAAGTCGAAAAGAGTTGATTGGCATTACGGACCGTCACTGTCTCTCCGCTGCCCACTTTGATGATGGCATCGTTTTCTTTGCGAATGCTAGCCTTGAACTCTTTTATGTCCTTTCTTGTGAACATATTCGCGGCTGATATCGGCGGTAGTTCGACTAATTTATGAATTAATTAAAATTGATCCGTTCAAGATCAATTGTCAAAGTGGATTCAATTTACTTTCTTCGTCATCGTCTGCATCGTCATCGGCTAAACTCTGGCTTACGACCGGCTCACTGTGAGCGCTAGTCTCTACTTTCACCTGAGCCGTGTCAGCACCGGTCTCCAGACTAAGATTCACCGACTCCTCGGAAATTGGTGCATGGCTCGAGCGATTTGAAGCGCTCTCGTTTGTGGTGTTGGCGTTCGAATCGTTTGCGCTTATTGACAGCTTCTTCAACTGGTCTTCAGTCAGCTGTTCTTGTCTTTTTTGAGCTCTCTGAGCAAATTTTTAAAAAATTAGTCAACACAATTTTGGCAATCATTATAATCATGCGGCTTTTTAATTACTCTCATGGCTTTTAGCTGTTCTGCCTGCTGCTGCTGATGAAGCAGCTGCTGCTGATAGACCTGATTCATGTACTGTTCGAAATGCTGCTCTTGCAGCTGCTTAATAAGCTCCTCTTGCTGGAAAATGAAATAATCGAAATCGCGATTAAATCATTTGTTGTAGGTGGACGTTCATTGAATGAACAATCATCTTACCGCCATCTTGTTATTAGGATGCTGTTGTTCCGCATAGGCCTTGAAATGAGGATAGGTTTGCTGGTTGAGGGCTTCTTGAATCTGTTTTCTGTCGGTTATTCGGTGTTCAATCAAGTCTTTTAGTTTTGATTGCTCATGTTCAAATAGAAATGTCCGGCTCACCTTTGCATTTCCTCTCGCCTTTTCCGGTCCTCTTCCATCAGCTTGAGATCCTCTTCGCGAATCTTTTTCTCTCTTTGCTCGGCCATCTCTTTTAGTTTGCGTTCTTCTTCTTCTGCCTGTCTACAATCCATTTCAAATAAAAGAAAAATGAATTTGGATGATTTGGGAGACAACTGTTGGTACTGGGCGCATTAGACACATGATCCCTTAAGAGACTTGGGGTTTAATTCTCAAATAGGTTGAGCGTCACATAATATTGGCAAATGCCGTACACATATTCGAATGCATCGATTTTCTTGCAATAGTAATAATTCCGCTTGAATGGAAAGCCTGCGCTAATTATGCGCATCCAAAAAGCAGCTTCTTCAAATAGACAACGCAGAGCATGATTTCAAGCGCCTTAATTATCCTAATCTTCTTCTGCTTCTTTTTTTTCGGACGCCTCCATCATAAATCAGTCAGATTATGCTTTTTTAGTTCTGGGCCGATTACGAATTTTTATCGTTTTGGCAGCAAGTCCATTCATCCAGTACCAACCGATTAGAGATGTCGTGTTCTGCTGAATACCTTTGTTTTTCGCATTCCGCTTCCTCCACTTGCTTTTTATGAGCCTCAAAGTGTGGCACAAACAGCGGGCACGTTCGAGCGACACAATCAATATAACGCGTCATCGCTTCTTCTTTGCTAAGTTCGCCCAGGCCTTTCCATATGTTTCTTCAAAAGCAAAAAGAGTCTAGACCAAAAAGAATAGCCAGATAGATGAGTTGACGAAACTCACAAGCGGTCATGGCCGACTAAATCGAGAAATCCGACTTTTTCTCGCTCTTCCTCATACTTGAAACCGTTAATAATTCGATTGAGCACGTTCAGAAGATTTCGATCATGGTAGCTCAGTTGAATAGCCTTCGTGCCTTCTTTGGCTGCCAAAGACAATCAAATAGCCGTGATGTTTAGGAGAGAAGAAAAGTGTGATGTTTACATTTTAGAAATTGCCGCGCAATCGTGTAAGCGTCTTGAACTTGGATCATACCAAGGTCTAAACCGGTCGAACTATTGTCTCCTTGAACTTGACCAATCTGCTCTTCAGATTTGTTTTCTTCAGCCATCTCTGTTGTTTCACTTGAATCAGGCAAGTTATAGCATAGCCCTAGGCCTTAAATACACACACTGCCCGTTGGAGAGACGATCGGCTGAAATGTTGAGACAGAATTTGCTTTCAATTTGGCCTTTCTCTTTAGTGAAGACGTGTAATTTTTAGGTCCATATGTTTCGCCGAGTGAAGAATGAATAATGTCGGAATAATAAATTTTAATTATAATCGAAGCTCTAGAGCGTCAAAAATCAAATATACGAGAGTAAAGAGATTGAATCGGGATGAGTAGGAATGAGCCCGAGATCGAATTCCCATCCCCGTCCATTAGGAGGCTTATTCGAGAGACGGACACTAGAAAACGAGGTCTATGATCGCTTTTATTTTACAAAAAATTATGCGCCATAAATATCTAGGAAGAACACAGCACGGTCTATTGTTTCATGTTTATAATCGTTGCAAGTTGTGAAAAATAAGACAAGAAAGGAGGGAGGGAGCAGAGCTCAGGTTTCTGGGCAGATCAATTAAGGCAGACAACATTTTCGACTTTTATTTACCTCAAATCGCATTTGAATTAAAATATACCAAGGCGACGCTGTTTGTCTGTAGCACATGAATTCTACGCTCTACGCTCGCGTTCCAGCATTCAATATTACGTAATAGGGAACAGGTCGGTCCTATCGAATAACCGGCTGCGTGAGGTTGAAAATGAAAAACATTTGCGCTCAACAAACGCTTATGCAATCCTGACGCCGCATGCATAATCCTGGCCACCACTCAGCCCCTAACCTCACTCTAGCACCTTCAGCTACGCCACCAACTCACGGCCGTTTCATTAATCAGTCTTATTTTTTCCTTTGTTCTTAATTTACTTATGCGGCTTGCACAACTGATTGGCCAAGTTATTGTTCCATTTTTGGCTCTCTTTCGCCCTTATTAGCTTCTTGTTGGCCATTTAGAGCTTGCTGAGCGTGCGATTGAGCTTCGGGCGTGCCAGGGCGGGCCTCAACCTATTTTGCTAGCGTACTCGTTAAAGTGCTTGATGAGATTGTTGTCTTAAGATAAATATTTACGTCTATCACACCCACAGTGATTCTTGTTGCGATTGTCGCCGTGTGAGCGCGTGGCTACCTCAAGGTGCCCAACTCTCATGCATACACCCATACTATTATAGCCAGAGTGAAGCAAAAAAGCAAAAGCTTTGGGTTCAATCTTTTCAATTTTTTCTCTAACACACTTGCTTCTTGTTATGATCGCAATTTGAGAGACTTGTCCAATCAATTTAGAAAAAACCTTCATTGGGGCCAAATGAGCGCCTCGGTAAAGCAAGTGGACGAAACAGTTGACCGTGAACTTTGCAAGAATCAATGCTCCCACGCTTCCAACGAACCAGTTGAGAAAAATTCGAAGCGCAAGAATTGCAAGAACGAAGACCAATGCACTCTTGAATCAAACGCCATCCATCCCAACTCTACTATAGTCGAACGTCTTTCGAAGCTCTGTCTCAGCGAAGTGATGGCCGACGTGTACTTCTGGGCCAGAAAAGCAGCGGATGAAGCAAGCGGCGACGACGACGACGACGACTACTGGGAGAAAATTCCAGCTCACAAGTTTATGCTCAGCGCAGCCAGCTCAGTGTTCATGTCCATGTTCTTCGGATCGGGAGCGAGCATGGCGCCATCAGATTCGATCCGTCTTGTGGACGTGGAAGCCGAGCCATTCAAAAAAGCCCTCCGATATCTCTACACCGACCAGCTGCACATTGAGGCAGAAGACGTGATGAGCTTACTGTACATTGGCAAAAAGTATGCCATTCTTGGCCTAGAGCAAGCGTGTGTTGCATTTTTGGGTTCAAATCTGCGTGCGGACAATGCGTTTCTTCTGCTACAGCAAGCAAGTTTGTTTGACGAGAGAAAGCTAGCCGAAGAATGTCTCCAAATGATTGATAAGAAAACATTGGAAGCGTTCGCCTCGGAGTTTTTCGTTAATATCGACTCGCCTACTCTTGTGGAAATTTTGAAAAGAGATTCGCTGGGCATACGCGAGACTCACCTATTCGAGTTCATTCTTAAATGGGCCGAGAATCAATGTAGACAGCGAAATTTAGAATTGAACCGTGAAAATATGAGTCAGATTTCGTCCGACGCAGCCCGTTTCATTCGATTTCCTCTCATGTCAAAGGAAGAGTTCGCTTTGGCGATGAGCAAGGAGCGAAATCGGATTATTGACGATGCATCAATCATTGACCTATTCGTTCGTCTCACTCTTGCTGACGCCTCTCCGGAGCTCGGCGCTATTTGCCAAGCCAAAATCAAATTCGACTCCACACCTCGCAGCTCCCTTAGTGGCCAAGAAATGACCGTCAACCGGTTTTTACAAGTTGAGTCGCGCTGGGGTTACTCAGGAAGCTCAGACCGCATTCGCTTCTCAGTAGACAAACCCATATTCGTGTCCGGTTTCGGTCTGTACGGCTCAATTTACGGAAAATGTGAATACCAGGCTGTGATTCAGCTCATTCATTTCGACTCATGCAAGACTTGCGCTCAACATACGACTTCGTTCACTTGCGACGGAAGCAACTCAACTTTCAAGGTCTTATTCAAAGAGCCTGTCAAAATCGAGGCGGACACAGTTTACATCGCTAGTGCCACAATTCGAGGTATTGAATAGCTTTCTAGTCAGAAACCAGCTTCCGCGCGTTTAGTAATTTTTTTGTCCAGGACCCGACTCGTTCTACGGCACTAAAGGTATGCGAACGGTGGCCGGTGAGCTCACTTCAGTCGACCAAGTGACGTTCCACTTCCAGTACGCCAGCGGAAGTAACAATGGCACAAGTGTAGAGGACGGACAAATACCCGAAATCATATTCATCTACCCGACTGGTTGAGCCAGGCTAAGTTGCATCGCCAGCAAAATTTTGAACCGCTCCGCCTCTAATTCGTACTTTGAATATTTTCGTTTTTATTTCTCAATCCGATAATAATAAAACGCGCCATTATGTCTGAGTCACGAAGAAATTTTGGGGGCACAGCATTCGCAGCTTACTTGGCACTATTTCTGCAGTATGGATTCGCTCTTTCTTAAAGCAAGGCCGGTCGACACCCTGAGAAAACGGTTTGAACTCACTTAATAATAGGAGACGATTTTGTTTGGTCTTATGATCAATATTTGGCTTCGAATAAAGCTGCATTATTCAGATCGCCAACTCTTTCGATCATTTCGCCAAGGACGACGGCATTCAACGACTACCCAGCAATGTTAAAAATGAGCTGCTTCAAGTGCTGAGTCAAAGAGGACTCATCACTGATGAGAACATATTCAAGGTTGGAGCTGCCTTGGTAATCGTCAGAATAAACCATTCATGTTTGTGCGGCATTCAAGTTTTTATCGGAAAATACGCGAGTTCTCGAGCTGAGCGAATGTGATCGCTTGAGCGATAGAGCCCTGCTGCAAATATGCCAGTGCAAGCATCTTGTCAAGCTTGATCTAAATTCGAACAACATGGACCGCAGTCGAATCAGTAATAAAGGTTTAACTTGATAAGCGGAAGATAAGCATTTCGGCCTTAAACCGTCTTCACATAGGGCTTAAAGCGATCGCAAAAAATTGCCACTTTCTTAAGATGGTGCTACTGCGTCGCTGTTTGAACATCGGAGACAGCTGCATTGAGCAGTTTGCCATCAATTGCCCCTCGCTTACTTCGATCAGCATAGCAAATTGCCCCCTCGTCACCGACGCCGCACTCGTTTCGTTGGGCAAATTTTGCAAACTACTCAAATCGATCAACATGACAGGCACTCAGGTAAGGAGTAGCGAGAAGTAGGAAATATCGATTTGGGCGCGTGAATTTAAGAGCAACGCTCATCTGAAGATTACCGACCAGGGCGTTTTTGCTTTGATGAGCGGCGCCGTTTCTCAGTCGATTGAGGAAATGCACATTTCACACTGCAAGCTGATAAGTGATGACGCGATCATTTGTGTGCTCGACTCTGCCAGAAAACTCAAATACTTACTTTTCCACGCGTGTCCCAAAGTGACAGGTAAGTAGCAGGAGCTAAAAGCTTCAAGTCTATCCAAGCACATTTAAAAATAACTTTGATCGCAGAGCAATCAAGGCTCGCATTAGAAGCGTACATGAGCAGCAATCCGGATAAGAAAATGAAGCATTTGACTTGGACCGTCTATTGACGTAACCAATTTGATTTGCATGTCTGCGCAGCTTTTATCCGCCTTTTTCCTCTTTAATATATTTTCTTACTTGGACGAGAATGACGATGAATAAAATTCTTTTCTTAATTCGTTCTTCATCTCAACTCGGCACCTGTTTTCACGTCTAAAGCATTCTACCCTCAAGACGTGAATTGAATCATTCACGTCTTGGTTCAGTCCCAAGAATACTTCTCAGCATTCTTGGCTTTGACGTGTGCGTTTGTGTGTATTTCTCTATTCATTTGAAGAATAAGTTTATAGAACCGGCTCATTTCAGCGGCTTTCCAGTGAAGCATACACTCAGCCAGCTGCGGCACTCCTAACATAATTTTAATTTAATAATAACTCGGTAACAGTTTAAGACAAGAGCGCTAATGTATCAGCCAGTTCTTCAGCCCAAGCGCAACAAATACGGATTCTTAAAGCCGCCTGGTGAGAGACGGGTTCTTTTTCAGCCGTCTCGAGTCGAATGCAAAGCAAGTTCAAAAGAGAATTTGAAATCTTTATCGGAACTCAGAATCGGCCAGGAACTAATTGAGTCGAACGAATCGAAAAAGACGACTAGGATACACGGACCATCGCTCAGACAACGGCATATTGTCATTGCTATGCGAGCCAAGTCTGTTTCTGGACTCGAAAATCTGGAAAACGCCAGCGCTAAATTCTCTTCCAACTCCAGTTATCTTTCATCTAAACTTGAGCCTTGTCTCGTATGTACTAGGAGCGGAGGCGAAAAGCAAAAGCGCGCCGGTAGATAGAATAAACCAACTAGCCAAAAGCTATTTGCTTACTTGGTCGTTTGATTAAGGGAAATAGGCAAGTTTGCAAAACGGAATCCAACACTTATAAACAAAAGTTTTTTGATCAAGTTCTAGCGCGATAAACACCAATCGATGCAATTCAAGTTCTTGTCTTTAAGGCAAAGGCGAGCGGGAAAAAAGACTCACAGACAGCTATACAGGCAGACAAGCAGGCATGCAGGCAGGCAGGCGGGAAAGTAAGAAGGCAGTTGGCCTGCCGGGTCTTAGTGTCGATTTAATTAGAAAAGCGAGTGCATTAAGTGTATAAGACAGTGTCCCTGGGCACTCAGAGGCCCTAACTCTTTCCGATTCAAAACTAATTAAACGCTGACCGACGACTTGGTTGACTGTTTATACCGCAGGCCTCTCGCCCAGGCTTCAATTGGGTGTGCAGTTTTGATGATAAATAGTAACAGAACAACAACAATGAGCGCGATAGTTCTAAATTGTAATTTGCACTAGAATGTGCTTTTCGAATAAACGATCTGTTGGCGGCGGCGGCGCCGCCGCGTCTGCATTGGCTAATTATCTGCCCAGCAATACAATAACAACAAAGAAGAAAAGATGAGGCATCGCTAACAAGCGAGAATGCAATCGAGAGCGCGGGAAAAAGGCGGACAACAGCAACGTGAGCAGAAGCCCAAGCGTCTAATTTTCATTCAACTTATTGTTTCTTTTCAACGATTGTGGCGATTGTTGAAAGGCCTCTTATTCAATCCAGGGTCTGATTGTATGCGCTCAGACGCAACATGGCTCTAATAACCGATTAAAGCCCTCCGGCCCATTTAAAACACTTACGAATCATGCGTGCAATTGAGCAATATTAAGCAGAGCCGTCCGTTTCTATTTCACTCATTCATGCCGCGTCACTTTTGTTGCCCGACAGAACTGGTCCGTTCGAGTTGGCTCATTCAATCTGGCGGCCTGAAAATTTTTAACCAAGCAACGTTCTTGACATATGCTCGTCTCTGGGTGTTTGTGTGTCTTTACTAGGCTTTGCAGAATCGTAACCATCTCTTTTTAATTACGATGCCCGTGATGTAAACTTGGCTAAAAGCAAGCAAGAGGCTTCTTGCTGATTGGCGTTCCAATTTGTGCGTTTGTTTTATTTTCACACGAATTATTTATTCTGTCCGCCTTCAATTTAGGTTGGCCAAAAAACAAGTTGCCCAATAATCAAGTAAGAGGTTGAATAGTTTGAAAGACAGCCTGAGTCGGACAGAGGTGATTTGAAAATGCTTTATTCGATGAATAAGCGAATGGCACATATTCAGCGACTAGCGATGACGCACGGTAGCTGCAATTGCCGCGTTAGTTCAATCAGGGGTCTTCTCAAGTTTGAAACGAATTTAATGGAGACCAAATGGGCCAACACAAATAGGCTAGTTGGTTTAAAATATTGACATTTATGAGAACCCGCCGTGTGTTTAACAGGCGATCACAGCGGTTGGCTCTGAGATGGCCTCGTTAGTCAATGATTAGTGCAAGCTAGGCCCGATAATGGCCCAACGAGCGCTATTAAATCGCACCCCGATCCAGAAAAGGTGTGTATGTGACAAAGCCTTCACGTTTTGACTCAATTCTTTTATTTCGATTAAGTTTGTGACCTCGGCAAGTTTGCACTCTGTCTGCTCAGTCTAAATAGGCAGCCGCAAGAACCATAAGAAAGAACAATTTAGAGCGCATAAGCTGAAAATCAGAGCGAGAATTAAAAAGAGAGAGAGAGAGAGAGAAAGAGCGCGCACTAGAGACAGGCCGACAGAGAGGCACAAAGAAAGGCAACAAGAAAAGAGGAAAGAATGAATGAGATCGCATCAGAAAGATATTACAAGTAGAATGAATGAATGACAGTGCTCTAGCATCAGGCGATTGAGAAAGCAATAAGATATTGAAGAGAGAGAGAGAGCAATTTTTGACGCGTGCCGGAAAATAGTCTAGATCTCGTGAGCGCAAAAGGACGCATCTGAGCAATAAAATTTTTAAGCATTTGCTCACATCCTAATCGGACGTCAATGACATCATGAGATACGATTGTGTCGATCTCATTTCATTTTTCAAATTAGTGCTCGTCGAGATCAAGGAGCTTTATGTAAACATTGGCAGTGACAGTTGCACTACTCAACTCGACTAGCGACGATTGGAAACTAGTTTGCCGCCGCCGCTTCTTTTCCGAGTCCAGATTTCTCATTCGGTTTCTAATTGCGCGCTCGATGACAAAGACGCCTGCAAGCTTGTCTAACGATGCTGACCTGTCAATGAGATGTGTCTCAATAGTATGATCCATATCCGTCCGTGTCCAATTTCATATGGACACAAAATCTAATTAGAACTCGGACCGCATGCTTCTCGCGTTGCCCAATACGACGCTGCAGAGGCAACTTGCGACTATTTAATATCGAACGCGCGCACTCTCGCACACTAAAACCCTCTGTGTTTGCAATTTTACACACACACACACACACACGGCCTAGTAGCTGCGATCGCGACAATTTTGGTCAGTTGGTGCTCAGGCAAAGCGCAGCGCTCGTACTCAGCCTGCATCGCCGCCGTTGCCGCCAGTCGAGGTCAAATTCACACGGATTAGACTATTTGTAATAAAAATCAATCAAGCGTTTTAGGCAGATCGTTTTTCACGCGTGCGCGTGATCAACACAAGCAGTGTCGCACCTTGACTCAACTGTTTTTGAATTAGGCCCTAATTTCTAGCTCGACAGGGGCAAAATCGTCGAATTGCTGGAGGAAGCTGGACGGCTAAGAGGCTCTCCAGAAAATGCTGACCTAGATTTAGTGAGCGCAGTTGCCCCTAAACGCTTCTTATGAAATCGATCATTCGCATCGGATTGTAAACAAAAACACGAACGAACAAATAATTGAGTGGGCAGAGCGATTTGTTCGAGCTTCTCAAGAGGCTGCGCGCGCGATTAGCCTCAAGCCTATTCGCACTTCCGATATTCACATGCATACAAGTCACCTTACAATTCATGCATCTCACCAAACAGGCAGGGCCTTCTGCCAAGATAATTAATCAAGCAAACCGCACACAAACATTAATGCCGTCAAGAGAAAAAAGAAGAAGACAGAGAGCGGTGGCAGCAGGGCCGAGTAACAAAGGCATCAATGAAAGAGAGAGGGAATGAGAGCGAGAAAAAATTAGAAAGGCGTCAGTTTTCATCTTCACATGCATGGATGCAGCAATCGCTCGCATTAGCTCAACGCTCAAAGAGCTGCTTCGCGTTTTCAATAGCAGGCGCGGCGACTCACACATTCGCCATCTCTTGAAGGACTTCGCTTGCACGCTAATCTACTCAGCGCAGTGCTTTCTCATCAAACCGCTCTTATCTATGGTCTCTCTATTTTTCTCCTCCCAATCTTATTCTCTTTTGGCCCTGGGACTCGTGAATATCTTTCAATTTGAATTCACACTGCTCGCTTCCGTGTTTATTTTGCTATGTGAGTTTGTTTTCCTCTGCTTGCTCTTTCATCTCTGCGCTCGGCCAAGTCCATCATCATCATTCGTCTTAATTTATATCTTATCACTCTAGGTCAGCAGTGATTTTCCACTTGAATTTTTCTGCCTCTGTGTATCGATTAGCGTTTTGTTTTTTATTTTATTTCAATTCTTCACTCGCCTTTATGTGTCTTTACTGCGGAATATCTTGGCCTTCCGACCGGCAGCTCAATTCACAACACACAGCGATCCGGTCGCTCTCAACCCTCTGCATTCTCCTTTTGACCGGAATAGATTTCGACGTAAAAGTCACAAGCGACTTACTCAATCTTTGTTCTAAATTCCAATCATTTTTCTTTATTCACTCAAAGCGCCTTTCTTTCGCTCAGTTTTGTAACCATTTGCCTTCGGCCGCACTTTTTCCTATTCATTTCAATTTTCAGCTAGACGCGCCGTCGTGCATTGGGTTTTTGGGTTATAGGACGAGACGCGGATTAAAAATCGAAACATCCAGCCTCAACACATCTATCTGCTCTGCGTGTAGGATCGTGTTACTCAAAACTCAATCCCGATACGAGTCAATTGTTTTGATGTCAAGCAGCGTGTGTGTGTGTGTGCTGCTGTGCGTGCATTTTGGTTTATTCTGAGATTAGGCCTCGTCAATAAATCGCTCGCCTCGATAAGATGTATTGATTGCTTTCTAAATTCAATTTAAATCTCGCATGTGTACACGAAACGCTGCACAGGCGCCCGTTCTAGTTTGAGTGATAGTTTCATCACATCATCTCGCGCGCAACGATAAGCCGATACCTAAAGCAGAAGCACTGAAGAGTCGAACTGCCCTTCCAGCATTTGAGTCTGTCCGCGCATGCGCCCAGTTGTTAGAGCAGCTAGGCGCTAATAGGCAGATTTGATAAGCTAATCGACAAGGACGGAGTCCGTCATCACTTGCACCCAACTAGAAATGCTCTTTATTTGCCTTGAAGCATTCATCTAAAATTGACTTTGCAAAGCGATCATTCGTGTCTAACACCTGCGGGCGCGTGCGGCAAACTTTCAACTCATCAACCGCTTCGAATCAAAGTCGCATCGCTTTAATTTAACTTTCTTTTATTTAGATTTATTTCAATTGAAATTTCGCTCTCATTTCGTTTGCCCTACTAAAAAGAGCGAACAAGACAGACAATTCTTTTCTTACGGGAGCACTTTGAAAATGTCAATTCAATGCCATTTGCTGGCCGTCTGTTTAACGCTTGCGTTCATTTCGGGTAAGTTGAATAGCTTTAGAATCTAGTCTCTTCAGCCGCTCCATCATTGTCTAGTTCATTGTCGGTTGACGAATAACTTTCGCTCGAGTCTATAAATTTCATCGCCGCCCTCTGCTCGTCGTATGAATCGATCTGAAAAAATAGCGATTTGAATCGCTCTTGGCTCAGAGTGGCCGGGATAGCATCAGTATTGGTCGGAATTGAACAAATCTCTTTGAACTCGTAATTCACACCCGGCTGCAAAAGCAGCCGATTCATTAGGTCTAAAGCTCGATTAAAATCCACGCGGCCGCTGTTTTGATAGTCCAGCACTTGGAATATCAAATCAACAAGCGAGCCGTATGGATCTTCCAGATCGGCTTCTGCCTCGCAGCGTTCATCTTTCTGATGGTCTTCGTCATCAGAATTCTGGTCAATTATTTGAAGAGACGCGTTTTTGATTTTGTTACCGTTAGCGTGTGCCTTGGATTTATCATTCACTTGCGTTGCGTCAAATATTCGGGTTTGATACGAATAATAGTCGAATTGCCTTGAGTCTGGCTGTAAAATGGCCACCGTGCCCAAAGCGTTTGAGTTCACATAGTTAGAGCAAGAAAAGAGTGTTAGGCAGCGGCCGTGATGGCTCAGCAAATGACCATCGTCAATTAGCTGATTGCCTCGAACAACACAGTCAACCTGTGCTTTTTCGCAGAACAGTGCAGTTGTTTTGCCGCCAAACAGTTTGCCAATCAGCGTTGTGTTATTGAAGTAGCAGCCGTCTCCATTCGGTATGATGCATGAGAGCTGATTGTGTGGAAGGATGGCATGTGACCAGAGTAAATCACCAACTCTTTCGTTCTCAGCCCTTTTGATAACGCCGCAGTTCGAGAATAGGCTGGCCCATGTGAATCGGTCGATTGAACTTTGTATGCTGGCGATGTCTAGTTTATCATTCACGCCTCCGTGGACAGCCAAGCATCGAAGTCCTCCGTTATCATTTACCAGCGTGGCGAGTGGAATGACGGAAAAAAGTTCGGCAAAGGCTTGCCACATTCTTAGGCAAAGAGCATCGAATTTGGCGCGCAGGTGCGAGAAGAGGCAATGGTCCGAGTGCTGATTCAGGGTCATGCAGAGCTCTTCGTAATTACCTCGACTTATGAATACTTGATGTGGCCGGAGCACAAAGGCGTAGAGCACCAGGCAAATGCATTCGACTTGCTGTTCGTTAGGACCAATCAGATTGCCCATGAACAAGAATTTTCTACTTTTGCCTGGAAGGTCAAATTTGTTCCACAAGTGATACAGATCGTCAAAGCTTCCCATTAAATCACCGACAAACACCAGGCTCTGATCATTCAAGTCACATTGGCGAACGTTAGGCTCCGATTTCAGAATTGCTGAGGCTCGTTTGATGATATTGAGTATTGTCTCGGCCGGAATTGGCTGTTTTCTCTTGACCGCATCTACAAGTTTCTCGAGTTTTTCATCGCTGAACGAGCTCTCGTCGATCGTATTGGACGCTGCTGGTTGATTCTGGGCCAGAAGATAGTCAACGAGGGTCGCTTGGATGTCTACATCTGCTGCGAATCGACGGAGCTTCTCCGTCTCGGCAAAACGAGCCGAATCTATTGAGCTAGGTGGAGTTTCCTCCGCCATAGTTTCATTTGTTATCAAGCAACCGTCGACCCTACCTTCGAGTCGTATCTCTTTATCAGGCATTCTACTCAGATGACGTAGACGTCTAGCAAGTCGTCTATCTTCACCCGCTCGCTCCCGATATTTTATTTGTTCTCTTCTGTGTGCAGTGCAGAGTTCACTGGCCAAATAGCTGCGAGCTCTGGTCGAGCACCGCTTGGTTGCTTACTTAGAAATAATTAAAATTCTAAACTCTGCCTGCGCACCACCTAGGGAGCGTTCACCATCATTTTACTATCAAATAGCCGGTCATCCCGACTCCCTCTTTCTGACTCGCTCTTAATTTCTTTTTCTCTACACGCAGAACTGGTGATAAAACTTTCTTGTTGTAAGGCATCCGGGCAACAACTAGCAATGAGGAGTTTTTGCATTTGATTAAAAGAGGCCGTGATGAGTACGTGGTCGCTTCGGGCCGAGCTAGCCGGCGAATATCCTCTTCCGAGCCGTCCATCTTAACTCGTGAGGTGCGACTCCGTGCTTTTGAGCATCAAACTATAATTTTACCGTGCGAGATTGCAAATCTTCCAAATGGCATGCACGTAAGCATAAAAAAAGCTAATTTTCAAACGATTCGCGCCGCTCAAGCTGCTTGTTTGCCTTTGAATAGATTATTTGGCAGTACGGAAGACACGGAGAACAAAATCAGACAGTCTTGACCATAGGCAGGACCCAGATCGAGCACAACTATCGCCTCCGAGTAATATCCAACGCGACAAATGAGGTCAACGGCCAGTTCCGAGTCTACTCAGCTCGAAGTTCTGAACTTGATTCGATAAGCTCGAACAACGAGCCCAAGATAACCACAAACAATCTGGAAATTCGCAAACTTGAACTAAACGACGCCGGCTGGTACGAGTGTCAGCTTCCTACCAAACCCACTCAAAAGCACTACGTTCATTTGGAGGTGATTGGCTTTCCGGCCATCAATCATTCACCTCCAGCCCCTGTAGGCGGCCGAAGCTTCCAAATCACTTGCAGAGCAAAGGGACTACCAGCAGGTCGTTCGCTAGAATGGTGGTTCAACGGAAAACGTATAATCGCTGAGACGATTGAAACAAGCGGCGAATTTCTCAGACGACTACGACGACGAAGCATTCTAGCCGATTCAGTAGAACAACAGCTCGTCAACTCGTTTAGAATAATACATGGCCGAATAAAGAACACGAGTGTATCGAAGCTTGAAATAAACAAACTAGCCCAATTTCACAAGGGTCTCTACGAATGCAAATACGAGCAAGCGATTGTCGAATACCGACTCGACTTTAACGGTAATTTTTGTCTCAATCGAACAGAGCGCGTCTGCTCTTATCAAGCTTTCTTTCATCTAGGAATGGTTAAGAGCCAACTGCAAATCTATGACCATTACTATTCGTCAGCGTTGACTCCTTTCGGACAGTCAACGGCCGTGCTACTAATTCTCAATGGTCTAGTCAACATGCTTGTCTAATCAAGTTCAATTTGTCTGATTGTTATTTGTATACAATGCTTACAGTGTCCGTCAGTTCAATCTCTCTCTATATATCTTTCTATCTATTTATCTTAACTCTCAATTCGACTTTGTTCATTCTGTTGGTCAATTAAGGCGAGCGCCTTTATTTTGTATGATCATCTGGCGTCAGAGGCGTCTTTTCGCGCCCATGTGCTTAATATTAATGAGCCAAATGTGTTCAATAAAGTGTCAAGCATAAACCTTAACACTTTTGACCTTCAGGCTTTCGAATAACCCATCTCAAATGACCGCCAAGTAGAGTGCTCAAGCGTGAAAGCGCAATAAATTATATTTGTTTTCCTTTTTCCTCGCCCACTCACTTTCCTTCCTGTCTGGCACTTACGTCCAACTTTCATGGTTCAATGCTATCACGCACTGAATTCGACCTCTGCATGTGAACATGTGCTTTCTGATTTGTTATAAATAGGCGCGGTCTGGCGGGCATTCACAATTCGCTCAAACATGCAGCATAAACCAATTTTTTTCCTCATGCTTCTGACGCCCTTGTTCAGCCTGGGCCAGTCGGATTGCTTATTCGAAGGCTGTCGTTGCATTCAAGCGTTCGGAGAGCGGTATGACATTCTGTGCATCTCAAACGCCCCATACAATCAGCCGGCCAATTTTCCGAATCGCTCAACGGACTCAAACATTACGAACATAAACACTTTACTGATCAAGAAGTACGCGTTCGAGACAATACCGGATGACGTGTTCACAGGACTGAACATCAAGAGTCTTGTAATAGGCGAGAACAAGTTGAAAAATTTGACCCTAAATGCTTTTCGCGGCGTAAGATCGCTTGATCTGCTTCGAATAATCGAAGAGGATTTCGAATTCATCGAACCAAACTCTTTTCAATGGTTGAACGAATCACTGCGAGAGCTGGGCATCTGGCAGATCAATTTCATGAGCGACTACATCGACTCGTTTTTCGCAGAGCTGCGCAAGATCTCAAGCTTAAGAGTGCTGAAACTCATGGGCTATGAGCTGGTCGATTTCAAGCAAGACTGGATCAATTTGTTTGAGAATCTCACTTCACTGAGTCTGGCGGCCAACCAGCTGACCACTGTGCAGGAGAATCTGTTCAAGTTTAGCAAATCGCTTTCCTCAGTCGACCTGAGTGAGAACATGCTGACCGACATGGAAGAGACTCTGAATGCGGTATCAACCCTAAAGGATACGCTAAAGGAACTCAGACTGCAATCGAACAACTTCCAACGCCTAAGCAAATTTCCAAAATTTCGACAGCTAGAGATACTCGACTTGTCCAAGAACAAGATCCGTGAACTTGATGATTCAGCATTTTTAAACTTGAGACGATTGACTCATTTATACTTGTCGGAGAATGAGCTCAAAGTCATTTCGCCGAACGCCTTTAGAGCACAGCGCGGTCTTCTTGTCCTTCTTCTCAACAACAATTACTTGTCACAGGTGCCCAAAATCGAGACCTCGTTCAATTTGCAAATACTGGATTTATCTAATCAAAATGGAGAGCTCACAGAAATTGATAATTATTCTTTTAGCCGAAAAGGAACGCCCTTTAACTCGCTCATGGTCAATTTGGTGGCTAATCAAATAGAAGTGTTTGGAAACAAAAGCTTCTGTTCACAATATTCCGGCACAAGCGAAATCGGAAGCTTAGACCTGACTGCATTCTCACTCAAAAACTTGCCAAAATGCGTACTCAAGCAACTGAATTCAATTATAAGCCCTCAAGTCACTCTAAAGATTGTAAAAGATGCCCTCAACACGACCAGCACGGATCAAGTTTGTGACTGCGGCTTGCGTGAGTTTGCCAAGGAAAACAAAATATTGCTAGCTGGCGACTGCGGTTCGTTGAGCGACATCTGCGACGAAAAGGACATTGAAAATATAACGTGCGATCAGCAAGTTCAATTTGAATGCGACTAAAGCATTCGCAAAAGTCGATTTGACAACTCTTTCAGCGCATCAAGTCTTGCTGTTTTGTCACTTCCTTTTATTAAAGCTTTTCTATCAAATCGGCTTGGTGGAAGCCTTTAAATAATAATTATAATAGAAACGGTTGATTTGAGACGGTTTTAAGAGGATTAAAATTAAAAATGAAATAAAGAAGATTATGCGATCATCATTGAGTGTATTCATTCAGGAGTCGTACTCGGATGATCGATTGTGTAGTGCGTGTACAAAACACTCTTTTCGATCTTCTTCACAGTGTAGCTGACTGTTTGCAAGCCTTCTTTGTGCTCCTTTGATTTGAGGTTTTTACGACTTTGCTTTAGTTGCTTATGTCTTAGAAAACGTATTTAAGTGCAACTCTTAACTTGACCGCAGTATGAGACTCATTTACCTGTCTTTGTTGACCTTTTGTGCTTTGTGGCCGGCCATAAAATAGCGACCTATATGCGCCGGTATTCGCTTGTACTTTGGATAGACTTTTAGGGTCCTAGTTTACACCAAACAGAAGAATTGTAAATCAAGCTAATTAGAGTGTGTTTAAAGGTGCATGCCCACCTCGATCTCAAGTCGTCGTCTTCAAGTTTTCCGGTACAAACATTGTTAGATTTGTTAGTGATTGCAGTTTGAAGTTCGATTTAGGTCAATTACCTTCAGCTCCCCAACCGAAAAATGAATTGGAAAAACCGTTGATTTTTTCATACTGTTCGCGAGTAAAAGCGTTTATGCCGCCGTAATAAATCGCAAAATATCCTGTGGTTCTGAAATTCAAGCATTTGTAAGCTGCGAGGTTTGATTGAAAAGTGGAAAAAGCGGACGTTACTTGTAACCAAACTTGCTGACGGCCACCGCGTAATGCACCGGCATCTCTTTATCGCACTGGTAAATGTTTCTCAAGTCTTCGGGAATCATGTCGACGTCGTGGAAGAAAAAACAATCCCAATGATTGTTTGAATCGTTTAAGGCTAACTGAAAGCCGGCGTTCATGAGAAGGCCCCGGTTGAATTTGAGATGTGGCAGCGGCTCTATGAGGTAGATGCCGTATTCTATGCGTTGACGAATGAAGAACGGATGCATATTAATAAGAAACGTTTTGAGATTGGCGAGACGATCCCTGTAAGGCACAATAAACGCGATCTTGAACTGGGGCTCGCAATCGTCCGGTGCCCATCTGCCACCGATTTGAACAGACAAGTTTGTTAGAGTCGTCTCGATTTCAAACAGGGAGTACTCCTTTTTATCAATTTGGTACAAGTAATCTAATTCGAATTTTCGTTTTTAAATCGATTAGTGCTGGTAGTGGGAAATCGTTCTCACACTGACCTGTTGTGTTTGTTTGGTTGAGATCGGCCAGCGTGTATTCAGATTCACAGGCGTCTGGATTATCAGGCTGGGAATCAATGTCCATTCTGACTACCACCATTGGCTTCTCTTGATCAATGCTCTCCGGTACTGAATAAAAATGGGTCGAACGGGACTTGTGTTTGACCAGCGTTGTGAAGCTTATCGTGAGCAGAACAACACAGGCGAAGCCCAGAAGACGAAACAAATTCTCTTTTTTACGAACAAACCGCATTCTCTGGCTCACACGAACATTTCTCAGATTGAAAACGATCTAAAAGCGACTATAAGTCAATTTATGCATTAGCAAATATACCCTGGCCTAGGCGCGGGATATCACCGGCGCAACCACTTCGTCGCCTTTTAACTTATCAATCTGAATTATGTTAATGAACGGTATGCGTCCAACCAACGTAAATAACGATAATGCAGTTATATATTTTTTTTTCAAATAATTCAGTTTCTTGCCAGAGTGAGGGAATTATGATTCTAGAAATAATTTAGACTCACCCGTGAACGCAGGGCTAGTTTCGGAGCTGAAATATTCAAAAATATTACCGGTCCCTTTTAGTCCCTTTCTCTCTCTCTTTGTTGCTACTCCATCCACTCCTTCTCTCTGACCTTTGTCTATTGTTTAAAGCTCAATCAACTCAAATCCACACAACCCTGCTTTCAAACGAACCAACAGGGCGACCAATTAGAACCAAGACTTAATTGTCTAGTTTTGTTAATCTAAAATTAATCAACGCTCGGCTCAAACACACAGAAGCAAAAAAAAATAATTCAAGTCGTCTGGCAAGGAAACTTCAAATAAAGGCGCATATCAGTTTCGCTCGGTTCTTGTTTTAATTGCCCGACTTCGACATATGTAGCCTATTTGCTTGTAAATTTGGACGCTCTTGTGTCTGCGTAGGCTTTAATCTTGGGGAAAAGGAAGCCGGCCAAACGGCAGCTTTTCATATGAAATCGAGCGTGTGAATAACTCAGTTGCCTTATCTCCTAGAGCTCTTATCGGCAAATTGGCTTCACGTCGCCGTGTTTGTGAAAACGTGAAGTGAAAATTAATTCTATCGCGAACTTATCAAAACGAGTTAATGAGCTCGCATGCTTGCCGAAGAACGACCAAGACACTCATTTGATAAAATTTTGTTTATAAAACGTGGCAATATGCCAGCAGCTGAACTACTTTTATACTGACGGTAATAAGCGATCACATTCACTCTTCGCTCACTTTGCTTGGATGAATAAATTAAATCATCAATTTGGGTAAACTGTAAAATCGAAACGTTCGAAAAAGCTTTGAAATTATGTTGAACATTTCTCTGGCTCTGAGCTAACTTTTGGACTAAGCCTTCAAAACTGCATGCTATCTCTCATCTGAGTGTTGCCTCTCTAAACGGCACGTTGGGGATCTATTCTTCTTAAATGAGAGGGAGTGAAACACTCACTAAAACACTAAATTGGTTGTGGCATTTTGCTAAAAGACCATTTGCTGAGTAGGAAGAAAAGAATCAGATGCGCTATTCGGTGAAATTGAAACTCGATGAGACGAGAGCTAATTTATTCAATTCAGAAAAGCAAATTCAAAAAATAAAGAAAAAGATGAAATTGAAGCATATGGTGATCGTTTTGCTCGAGATAAGAATTGTGGAAAAAAAAACACAAGACTCAGTATGCTAAAAGATTAGCTCCGTTCGGTCTTTATTTCATTTTTACAAATATTTTTTTATTGTTCAGCAGTTTCACTCTTTATTTGACCAAGAGAAGAGTCAAGCTCGCCATTTTGAGCCGGCTTCTCAACCACTGCCTCAACCTCTTCACTTAAGCGTTCACGAAGGCTGTTCAGCTGAGAAGAAACCAAGTGAAGCTGCATTTTGCTTAGCTCATAATCTTTGCGAGCGCCGTAAATGGATCCTTCATGCGGGTGGCCAGTAGATGCGATGTTGAGCTGTCCGATTTCGCCCAGCAAATCGATCTCTATCTTTTTCAAATACTTTAGCCCTTCTTCGAATATGCCTTTGTTCTGTTTGAGTTTGTTGGCCGCCTGCTTTTCTTTTGTAATCTCGTCGAAATAATGGACCAATGTCTGCAGCATTCTGCTTATCGAGGTGTTTATTTCATCCAATCTCTTGAGTTTCATGAAACTCTCTTCTCGGATAACTTGCTGCTGATGGTTCTGCTGTTGAATGAGAGGATGAAGCGCACTGGCGCCCATCATGTTACTCGGCACTGGTGCACTCGGAGTTGGAGGATTGGCCGCATTCATTGTCTCCACAATCTCTTTTCTAAATCAATTCACTTCAAATAAGTGCAAATGTAAGCCCACTTCCCCTACATCACAGACACACAAGTTTAAGAAATTTTATGATAAACAAGTTTTGCATCCATTTAGCTTGCAACCATGAACTCAGTATTTCAGCTCAGATTCATAAGGTCGCTTTAGATGAGCTCGGTGAATCGATGAAAAAATCTTGCAAATATTTTTCGAATTTTAAATATAGCTTCTTTATGGTTATTCAGCTTAAACAACATGGTTGTTCAACAGAAAGGTGAAAACAATAATAATAAAGTAAAATCAACAAGAAATAAAAGATGTGTAATTATTGCTTTAATTGACGGCAACCAGTTCGATGTCAAACTCGAGAGTGCTGTTGGGTGGAATGTCACGGCCAGCGCCTCGTTTTCCATACGCCAGATGCGGTGGAATAGTGAGAGTGCGCTTGCCACCCACACGCATTCCATCCACTCCCAAATCCCATCCCTTGATCACTTGTCCAGCGCCGATTTTGAACTTGAAAGGCTTTCCCTTGATGCAAGAATCGAATTTTTTGCCATTCTTTAGGCGGCCGACGTAATAGACATGGGCGAATTTGCCTCTAGTAGCCTGAGGCCCGCGTCCTTCTTTGGTTTCTTTAGCTAGCAGACCGCCTGCTAACTTTTTCACTTGTGGCTCCTATTCATTTTGTTGTCAAATACGGCTAATAAGACAGACTATTCGAGTTGCTTACAATTGGAACCAGAGTTGGAACCTTTTCTTCTTGTTTTTTTTGGTCAAGTTTTCTCTTTTTAGTGGGCATCTCAATTTCTTCATTTTCGCTTTCCTCTTCTTCGTCGCTTTCATCTTCTTCATAGTCTTCGTCTCCTTCTGGATCCTCCTCTTCGTCCTCTTCATCACTCTCTTCCTGATCATCGTCTTCTTCCTCGTCCTCCTCATCATCTTCTTCCTCACTATCTTCATCAAGCTCCAGCGAATCCATTTCACTTCCTTCTTCTACTTGATCTTCAAATTCGTTTGCATCTTCCTCTTTAAAGAGCCACAATTAAATTGATTCATTTCGTTTAAATAGAGCAAATAGAATAGTATCAAATAGGGCGTACCATCGTCTTCTTCGGAACCTTCGATCGGTTGATCTTCATTTAAGAAATAGCCGCTGATGTGAACGCTGCCTTTTTCTGAGCCCAGCGAGAATTTCACAGTCTCGCCCGCGTTCAACAAGAGCTGAACTGGCTGCTGTAAGACATTCTTCTTGCTGAGTGTGCACAATATGATCTTCTTCGAGTTGGCCAGCTCAGCCACCACTGGAACGAACTCACCACCTTGGCAAAATTTTTATACTTTTGGTTTAAATGAAGGATTTATCCAAATTACTTGGCTCCGACGTGTCCAATGCCACCATTGTTATATTCAGGACTCGCGCGTGTTTAGTTTGCTCAACAATGTCGTCGCCATTCACAACAATACCTTTATTGGAAGAAAATCGATGAGATGAGATTCGCAGGAGCTAATTTTTCGATGGTGTTCAGTTTTCCTTACCCCAAAGAGTGTCTGTTAGTTCGCTGAGGACAACCATTATTCAAATTGATTCATATGATCTAAATTGATTTTACAGTTTGAGTATGAAAATCGAATAAAAAATATTCGAACTTGAGTAGGAAGGTCACTCTACCTATTCCACGAGTTTGAAAAAAATCGTTGCACGCACGAGGCACAGCCAATGACAGAACAAAATTTACAGCGAGCAGATTTTTCAGTCCAAAATTCAAGTCGTGTCTGGTTGAAACACAGAGGTGCTCGCTCGAGATGTGCTTGTAGAAGCGATCAGAAAGTGGTAGCCATCACATAGATGCGAAATGTCAAATAAAGCAGGTGATGAAGCAATCAGTGTTCAGGGCAAGAAAGCGGTGGCGTTGTACAATTATCAAGCCAGCATGAACGACGAGGTTCTAATTTGTCTCTCAGCAGAAAGCGAATGTCTTTGATCTAATTCAAATGAATTAAGCTGAATTTGAAAGAAAAAGACGTCATTACACTGACGCAAAGTTCAGAGGACGAGACTTGGTACGAGGGAACTTTGAATGGCAAAACTGGCTGGTTTCCAAGCAACCATGTTGTCTTGCTCCACTCTGACAGCGGCGGTCAAGAGCAAACTACGAGAAGCGTTGACGAGAGCACTTGCCGAATTATGGTTAGTAGCATTGGTCTCTAACTCATCTGCCGATGCCTCTCGAATTTGCTCCCTCGACGCAGCATTTAAACGAAATGAAACGCAATCAGCAAGTCTTTGTCGAAGAGCTGTGCCGATTTGTCAAAAAGTTTCTCATTCCTCTTCAAAGCAGTTCGGACATGTAAATAAGACCTGAGCGATCACTTGCTCGCCGACTCTAATCAAAAGCGTCCGTTCAGATTTCGACCAAGACTTAACGAGCAAATAAATTTGAGTGTCGATCAAATGATCACTTTGCATCAAGAAGTCAACCAACGCCTTCAGTCTATTCCTAAGTATGATCTTATCAAGTTTACCTCTCATCTTCTAGTCTTCTGAAACATCTGAAAATTAAAGCGAACTAGACGGACGAGTGGGACATTTGTTTATCGCCTTGGGGCCGAACTTTAAAAGCATTTATGAGCTTTATTCGCGAGTTAGCCCCGAAATCATCATACGGCTCAATCAAGAAACGTAATAGGAGATTCTTTCCCATCGCATGAATGCCGATCTATTCTGGCAATTTGTTTCAGAGAACTCTTGACCCAACTTTTCTCCAAGGCAGAACTAAGCTCTCCCTTGGTTTCGCTCAATAGCCTAAATGGTCAAATCAGTTTGTTCATAACCAAGCTTCTTGTAGCTCCTTTCAAGCAGCTCGAGTACTTTATCAAAATGCTCAAAGAGATAGAGAGATTCACAGAGGATCATCACATCGATCGAGGCGATGTGCAGCGGTCGATTGATTTCTACTCTGATTTGTTGGTGGGTGCAAAAGGCATCTCATCCTTATTTTGCTTTTTTATTTCTTAAATTATCCAACAAAACCGTAGACTGACATAATCGAACTACGCAAGAGAAAGGAGTACGAGCTGGACATCAAGGCGGGCCAAGTCAGCAATTTACCAGACGTTTGTCCTTTTCCATGTCACAGTCTGTGAGTGGGCCAACTAAACTTGCTTTAATCTGAAGGATAAACTGAACTCAGACGAGTGTATTTTTGTTTCGCCAGTTACGATTCTGAATGAGAAATGCGAGCAGTTCGAGCGAATAATGCTTTTGCTACCCGATCAGCTCATGTTACTGAGCAAGAAGGCTGACAGTACCAACCAGTTCGTGCATGAAAGTCGCATTCCGCTTTTGGATGCATCAAAGCTCCTTCAGTTCGCTCGTGTGCATTCAATAGACATCATCAACCCGTTTTATGGTGGCAAGCTCTCTGAAAACAAGTTCATTGTGAGCAAGTACTCATTCGAAATTCTCGGGGCGCACGGCCCGAATTCTCGCTTGCTGGTCATATGCTCAAATTCATTTGATCATAAAATGTGGCTCAGTTCTCTGGACCGAGTAAATCAGCAGATGAGAGCTATACTTAAATCAAAGCCCGAGTTTCCAACTACTCCGAGCAAACAGCAAAAGTCTCCGAGCAAGCTCGGCAAAATGTCCTCTTTCGATTCTATTAGTCGCTCGAATAAGACCTTGTCGCCCAGTTTGAGTTCGCCAAGTGTCAACAAACAAAAGCCCCGCCTATTTTCCCTGAGGCCTCATACTCCGCTTATTCCTCAGTTTCAACTTCCTCACGACTCGCATCAACATGATCCGAATTCAACTTTACGACGCTTCATGTACAAAAAAACCAAGTACACTGTTGGCAAATGTAGGTCTCTGCTACAGATGAAAATATTCTTCAAGACTTAAACATTCGCCAAGATCATGGAGCAGACGATGACCTCAAGTTATTAAATGTCATTGATTCATTCAACGCGGTCAAAAGTGACACCAAAAAGCGAGTGGCTGGAATAGCCAAAAATAGCGAAATGCCGAACTCGAGTGTCGAGAAAACGAACGGCAGTGAAGAACTTGCACGCACAGCCCGCGTCACTGAAATCAGCAATGCAGATGGAAAGCATGTTCAAAAGTATTTGGCGAAACTTCTTGAAGAGAACATGTATGGCCAACGGCCGATTGCGAATTTCTTAATAACTTGCCTGTTGAACTCAATTCCTTTATTTAAGGCGTCTGGAATCAAATGTAAACTCATTGGCAAACGAGCTGAGTGAATCGAGAAAACTGAACAAGGAGTACAAGCTGGTAGGGAGCTTCGCTTTTCAAGAATGCTTTCCGATTACCGAATCTAGTTTTTCACACCATGCAGATCGTATCAAGTTTGCAGAAGCAACTTGAACATGAGAAGCAATCAAGGCGCAAGTTGGACACTTTTATTCGAAAGCAAATGAAAAATGGAAACCAAGCAAGTGAATTGCTCTTGCCCAATATAGAACATGAGTCATCAATTTGAATCTTTGGCCAAATCATCTCAATCAAATTTGGCGTTTGCAATAGAATTTTTTCATCTCGTTTGAAGCTAATTATTCTTCTAATAAATAAAAAAAACTTTGAATTTTCTTCTTGCTCGTGCTCCGATAAGTCCGAGTCGAGTTGACTCTCGACACTTCGGCTCCTTGTTCTTTACTTTTTTTTATAGATCCTTTTATTTAGATGCACTCGGTTAGTAATCTTTTAAAGCTCAATCAGCCAGGTTCATTGACGCCTGATTACCAAAAAATGAGTGTGCCCGAGCTTAAGCAAAATTTGACGAAAATTGAGCAAATGCTTTCCAACAAAAAGCTTTTGCAGGTTTTAAGTGACAAAGGTGATAAGTTAAAGAAACAAAAAGAAAGCTTAGAGCAGCTAATAGTGAGGCATGAATCGGGCCAGGCGAATCTAGAAAAGGAGGCAACCAGTGCTGAGAGCGCTTCGCAGGCGATTGTGGACGGACAAGAGATACTCAGCAACATTTTAGATCAGTTTGAAAGCCTTAGGGTAGAACGGCCCAGTGCTCAAAGGCACCAAGCAAAAGAAAATGAATCGAAGGGCAATTATTTTGGCAAAGTCGTTCAAAAAAGCGATAAACTGGTGGATATGGAAAAGCTGAAAAAAGTTCGAGAGAAAATCATGAACGGCGAAAACTTTTTGAAAACAAAACACGCAGCTAAAATGATTCCAGTCGACGAATGCTTCCAGATACTGAAAGAACACGAGGAGCGAATTAAGGTTCGATAGCTCGCTTCTCATTTGCTTGTTGCTGGCTTCTATTCCAAGTTTATCCTAAAGGAAGCGCAAATCAAACATGCAGCAGAACGACTGATTAAAGGACAATCGGTGAAATACGATTATTCCCTTTTAGATAAAGAAGATCTTTCTCATCTCAGGTAAGCGCATCTTTCCCGTTTCATTCGAATTTAACCGATTAAATTTTTTTATTTAAGATACCGCGAGACTAAAGAATCAAACGACGAAAGCGACTCAGATAGCGAGCCACATGATTGGGCTGACCCTCTGGACACAGTTGACTAATGATCTGAGATTCGGAAATAAGTGATTGTAAATTTTTGCTCAAAATTGAATTATTTTTGCATTTTATGAACAGGCGTGAATAAATTTCCTTCGAAAAAAATGGAAATTACGAACCGAAAAGATCGAGATAAGGTCTCGCACACAAATTAAGATAAACGAAAAAGATTATCATGGCCCAACGAGTTGGATAAAAATTAACCACGCAAGAATCTATGAAAGTAATTAATTGAAACCTGATCCGAGCGTTATAATTAGTCTGCGCTTTTCTTTACTTGATAGAGCGAAATCGGAAAGATGCATGAAAAAGAAATGCCAGCGATGCGCGTTTTGGTGTCGATTACATTCGCGTTGGCCCTTTCATAAATCGTCATTCACCAACAACTTTATCATTTTCCTCCGCACCTTTTATCGAGCTTTGTTAATCAAAGTGAAAAAACAACATCCTCCCCTAAATACATGCTTGATCTTTTTTTCTATTGTTATTCGTTCGAAGTTTCTATTCTTTTATAAAGGAAAGCTGTAATCAAAATTAGGCTACTTCTAATCCTCTTCACCTTTTTCTTGGCCGCTTGAAATTAGTAGTTCATTGGTCGAAACCTTTTCCTTTAGGTTTTTTTACATTCGAAAAAGTTCCACCAAATTCAATTTTTACAAGATAGGACCGATTGAAAAGTGTGAAAGGCAAAACTGTAGCCATAATGAGCAGAGCGCAGTTTGCCCGCTATGTTGGCCACAACAACGCCAAGCATCTGGGAGCAACTAAAAACATTCAGACAAACATGAATCAAACAAGTTTAGCGTCCGGCTCGGTTTATTCAAACCAATTCATTTTAGCTCTAGCCTGTCTTTTGATTCTTCAGTGCTTTATAACAGTGGCTAGCTTCTGTATACACTATCGAATCGCCAATGAGCAGCAACAGAATCTGGACTCTCAAGTTCAAAAATTGGTTTTGAAATACTTAAACGCCGATCAAGACAAAGAGATTGGAATTTTTCAGCGAGTTCACTCTCAGCTTTTGGTCAACCTTACCAATAACTCGAGTACCGAATTTCCAAGTGTGTGGATGAATGCCAATAGATCAGGTGCAACACGCCACAAAAGACAAGCAGAGGCCCAGAAAGCCAATTCAAGCTCTTCGCTTCTTTCAGAGGCAGCGACCAATCCTGACGAGCATTTCTATATACAGGCGTACACTAAACTATCGGCTTCTACATTGTCTAAGTATTGTGCGGCGATGAAAGATTACTGTCCACCTGGTCCCCAAGGAAAGCCAGGACCTCCAGGATTTCCGGGTCCTAAGGGCGATCCCGGTCCGCAAGGAGAAAAAGGAGACCCAGGACCGCCAGGCCCAGCCGGCGATCCAGGTATCAAAGGCGATGTAGGCCCTCCTGGTCCTCAAGGTTTGATTTATTTATTCATTTACCTTCAAGACATTAAACTTACTCTTAATAAGGTCCTCCGGGAGAGCCCGGACCACCTGGTCAGTAATCGTATTCTTATTTATTCTTACCACTGTTGATCAAGTTCTTTGAATAGGTCCGCCAGGTATCTGCAACGTTACAGGCCTTACAAATGTTTCATCACTTCTACCAAATGGTAAGGAAATTGAAGCTTTTAGGAATCGCGCATAGTTTGCCTCATTCTATTAGCTTCTGCTTAGTATGCTTAGACCTGATTGCTAGGAAATACTTTTAGTCTTTAAGCTTCTGTGTCCCCGCTCTTGAATAAACTGAGTTCTAGCGGAATAGAAGATACTTCGTAGTAGGCTTCTGTTGGTTGTGAACAAGGCATTCACGTTTAAATTGTTTAAAGTTTCCTCAATCAAACCTGTTCCAAATGCTTTTGTAAGACCAAGCATTAAAGTCGAGTATAACGAGTATCGTCGTAAGCAGCAGGGCCTTATTTTGCTATTGCAGACAAAATCCTACTTATTGCTTTGTCGTATTTAGGGTGCAGCAGTGGACAGCAAATCTACTCTAATTCAATACCCAATTTGGAAAGTAAATGACGAAATTCTTTGATTAGAAATCACACATGAGATTCAGTCGCCAATTTGAAAAAAGCTTGCAAACTTACCAGAGTCGGAATTCCCCTTTACAATGCGATGGTCAAAGGAGTAAGCTATGGCGCTTACCTTAAAGATCCGATGCCTCGACGCAAAGGCTTTGCTGAGAAAATTTGGATTACTAAAGGATATCACAGTAAGACGGAATTGCAAGCTAATGAATACTCTTCTAAAATCTAGCTTCTAGACCATACCCTGGTGGAGTACGATAGCTTGGAGAAACTGAACACAGACAGGCCGTCGGCAATCTATCACTTGCCTCAGAGCTACTATGGAACTGGTCACGTTGTTTATCAAGGCTCATTCTTTTACCATTCGTACAACACCGATGTCCTAGTTAGGTATGACCTGCATCTGAAACGCGTGGTCAGTGAAATATCTCTCAATCTTCCGGCTAACGACACCCGAGAGCAGTACTGCCGGGTGTACAGTGATCATCGTGAGCACGTGGGCTGTTTTGATTTCAACGTTGATGAGAATGGCGTTTGGGTGGTCTACAGAAACGGCTCGCGGGAAAACATTTACGTGTCTAAGCTAAATGCCGATGACATGAGCATTCAAAAAACAGTGATCATTAAATTTACACAAGAGAACTTCAGACGCAAGCGGACTAGTATAGCTGAGCGAGCCCAGCAGTCCTGGTCGCTTACGTCAAGCTTAAACGAAATATTGAACGGATTCATCATCTGCGGCAAGATATATTTCCTGCAGTATCGAGGAACGCAGACCACTGTTATTCGGCTCATGTTCGATCTTTACCATTTGGACAGCAGGTTCTCGTATTTGCAGTCAATTGATTTCATCCAGCCCTATAAAAAGAATACTCAACTTTCTTACAATCCTTACGATCAAAGGCTCTACGCTTGGGATGCCGAACACCTAGTTACCTACTCACTTGAGTTGGTAACTTAGTTGATTTGATTTAGGGACAACTAAGCATCACGATCGATTACCACCAAAGTGATCTTCTTGCTTGCTCTCTGGCGTTAAGTATTACATTTCCAGATCTAAGCCCTAATAAACTTGAAGAAGCTTTAATTCAAAATCATTGGCGAGTGACGATTAAAAACTCTTTGAACAATAAAGTCTTTATAATTCTGCTCTATCTAGTTTAATCAACTTTTAGTATCATTTTAAACCGATTTCTTAATATTTATTTATTCGTCATATTCTTCAAACGAGTCTACGTTGTCTTGAGGCGCATTGACCTGAAATCTTTGAGTTCTGAAGAACAAATCAACGAGACTGAAGTGTTCATTCTCAAACCCATCCGACTCGGGTTCACCCATGGTCATCTCGCTCATAATTGATTTCAGCCGGCTTTTACTTTTTCAGGTATTAACTTGGTAAAAGTTTCGAAAAACTAAAAACAAAATATACTGACTCGAACTTTCGATAAGTCTTCCTATCCTTATTCTCAGCGATCAGTTCGTCTATTTCACGCTGGCGTGCATTCTTAGCAATAACTAATCCTCTTGCAAAGAGCTGGCTAAAGTTTCCGGCTCTGTATTGCTCTTCGCGATGAAGTTTGCCTTGATGAATGAGGTTTTTTTTGCGTCAGAGCATTCGAATTGCTAAATTGCCTCTGAAAGTAGAGTTACATTTTATGAGATCGAGCTTGAGCTGATTGGTCGCAACCATCTCGTCAAACGAGTCCAGGAAATAGAAATTATCCTCATAATAGATTTTCATCAATGCACTGATCGAAATTGCTAAATTAAACACTAAACAAGCATATAAACAAGCCGAAGGGAAGTCAAAAGAGCTGTTGAATTACGCTTCTCGTTATTATCGCACTCGTGGCGAGTTATGTTGCTCAGCTTCGAGTGGACGAAGCGCAAATTTAAAAAGTGTTCACGTTGCCGTTCGTCGAGGAATTTTCGCACTCGCTGTATGTACCAGTCCTTGTTGTTCAGACGCCTAAATCGATCACGCGCCGTGCCTATTAGCCAGTGAATAGCCCTTATTAGGCTGCGTTGATTGATTGGCCTAGTGAGCCAATCTAACCTTCAATATCCTGAAGAAGGCGCACATTGAGCGGGTGAATGTATTCTAGATCGTTTCGGGAATAAATGGATAGATCAGCACCGAATTTCTCTTGCAGTTGCTCGATCAAAAACTTTTGGAAGCGCTGGTCAATCGCTGGCGGCAGTTCTATTGATAGAGAGCGTTTCTTAATTTTCCGATAAGCCTTTTTTACTCACGCAGAGGGCTGGCGTTATCATCATCTATCAGCTGCGGTAATGGCTGAATAACAATCGTTTCGGCTAGACAGCAGTCAACTTTTCTCAGCAATCAGTTATAAAAAGAATCAATTGACCAACTTTTCAGTTTGGGCTCTTCATTTATGTCGGTTCCATCTTTTACTATTTTAATTACTGAGCAATAATTGTGTGACAAAGGCCAATGACGATCGATTACATGAGTCGGACGCTTGACTGGTGGCTGCGATTGAAAGCGCTTTAGCTTTAAAAGAGTTCGATAGACCAAGTGAAATCTTGACCTACTTGGTTGCTCACAGGAAGACGATTGATTCAATTCATTTCTTTTTCTACGAGACGATCGGGTCTTTTTATTGTAAGAACTTAGTGCCGGACTACGCTGAGCTTTACGTCGGTTCTCATCAAAATCTGAGTCTGAATTTGAGCTCAAGTCGCGCTTTTTAGTTTGGTCCATTTCAAGTGAATTTGATTTGGATCGCAGAGTGTGTTATGATGTAATTAGCCAGCATTTTGGCAGTTTTTATTGCGAATTGACAGAAGCATCGCATAGATACTTGAGATTGAGCAATCAGTCATGGTTGGCAGGCATTCAATGAAACCGTGGCTACTGCATCAGACAAAAACGCGTCAAAACCAACAGTCAGACAGCAATTATTTTTCGGCCGTTTGCCTAGTTTGCGGCTCTCGTTGCCTCTTATGATGTCCCTTATTCTTTTTTCTCTTTATATGCTCCATCAGCTCAATTGGCTCTCTTATTTGGCTTTACGTAATATGAGAAGTTGATGATGTCATATTTGAATGAAAGACAGAGGGCGAACTTTAAATGGCTTTGGCTAAATAGACCCACGGGGCCGCACAAACAAGCAGCGTTCATAAGGAGCGAGAGAGAAAGGCACAATTTAATTAAGCCGCATCATTTTTGATGAATAAGCCGTTCGACGTTGAAAGGCTGGCCTGGCGTCAATAAATTGGCAGGCCTTTTAGCTCCTATGCAATCAAAAGCAGGATAGGGACATGGAAAACGAGTATAAGAGGGAAGGGAATGACGAAAATTAGATGGACAAATATGCGACCTAATAGACATTCAAAGCCAAGCAAGCATGCATTATCCTTTCTAGCAGACGCTCATCGTTTACAAGCCGATTGAATTAAAATGCCTAGGAGAGTTCCAATTTTTTTTTCTTTTGAATAAATTCATATCCGTCAGCTTGCAGTCTAACCTTATTAAATATTGCCTTTTAACAGGCGCCATTGTGTACGCTTTCACTTTGTTCGAGCCGAGCCTTTTTCGTCTGCAGCGCGCATTTCCTCGCCATCAGCCAGTTTGAACATCTCAGCACACATCCGTTTGAAATCGCTTATTGTTTTTCGTGCTGCTGCCTGTGTGGGCCATTGTGCATCTGCAGATTTCTCCTGCCGACCGTTCGGACAATTCATTAATAATGGCCAACCTTCGCTGATCAGACGGATTATTAACTTGAGCAGCTTTTTTTTATTTAGTTTCTCACTGCAGCCTCGATTCTAAGCGGCTTTGATGTTTTCCAGATTAGTTCCACTCTAACTAGTTAATTTGCTCAGGCCGAGACGTCGTCACACTTTTACTCTCGCCTCCGAGTTAATTAGTTTTTTTTTCTGGAAGCAAGTCTGCAGCAAAGTGGGCAACGGTGAATATTGAATGCGCGTGAATACTTCACGTCCAAACAAATTTCTTTCGATTTGAACGTTTTCAATTATATCGGTTCCCAAATGGGAATGCAAAGTTATGCAACAGCGAGTGAGCGCTCTCGATTAGCTATCCCTTTTGCTGCTTAAAGGGAAGGTCTTGCCTAAAGGAGTCTGCGTCGCGGGTGCGTGAAATTTGATGCCCGGCGTCGGCCAATGGCGGACAGGATGCAAAAGTTGATTAAAGTCCGGAAGTATGAAAATGGCCAACTCTGCCAAATGCCTAGTAAATCGTTTTTCGGCACCCTCTACAAGTTTTATGTTTCATTAGTGCCGCTTGTAGATTTGGCAATTCGTCTACAATTGCACGCTCATAACGCGTCGATCATGCAAGTTTCCCTTTTGCTGAGTTCTAATCTGAGGCAATAACTGAATAGAAGTGCAGATCGCCCAGTGGCTATTTGCATGTCGCAGTTTACATTTTATTTGCTTGCCGTATCAAGAGGGCTACTGCGTAGTCCAGTGTAAATAAACGGAAAAATTCATCACGCTTATTTAGGCGATGCATCATAATTCCATTTGAAATAATTGTCTACTACTAAATCGCATTAATTAGCAGGACAGCTATTGTCCGAATAGATTTTTAAGCCTGGGTGAAAGCAACATGAAACCGAGCAAGAGCAAACGATTCGATCAGTCCACTTACAATCACAAAATGAAAACAGTCGCAGTAGCCGAGGAAGTCGATAAAATCAAGTATAAGGACTTGATTGTTTCAACTGTAGCCGGCTCGCCTGTCACCTACCAAGTCGATACGTCACTTTCGTCTGCGAACGCTTCTTCTCAAAGCTTATTGCAGACAAATGAAGGGTTTTACTCTCAGACTATATCAGGCAACATTTCAGTTCAGCCCTGTTCTGGGCGCAGCGTTTGCTTCAAGCCCGCTGGAACGAATTTTAAGAAGCGTCGCAAGGGCAACCTTTTCTGTGTTGGGTTTAATTTCTGCATTGTCTACATTCTTTTATGCGCATTGCTTTTAGCAGGCTTGTTTACCGCAAACTATTTACAACATGATTTCAGCATAAAACTACAACAACTTGAGCTCTACAGGTCTGCTTTACCTGACCGTCTACAGCTCTTTTACACAGGCAGCGAAAGCAAACTCAATAATGCTCTAACAGTGTTTCCACCTAGCGCTCTACCTCATCAGTCGAAGAATAAAATACTTAAGAGCATTATGCTCAACAACTCAATCACTCTTCTGTCAACACCAACACAGTTTCAAACAACACCAGACCAGCCACTTTCGTCAACATGCTGCTTTCACACAACTCAAACGTCCACAACGGTTTGCTTTTTTGTCTAATGCTTTTCGTCATTGTCCATTTTAAAAGAGAAATTCCTGACTTCCAATCAGGTATCATTCAAGCCGGAACTGGCTGAATTTCCAAATTTTCCCGAATTTGAGCCACCTAATGAAAATATCAAGTTTCAAGACTTGACGACAAGCGAAAACGACCATAAAGACGAAATGCATGCACAAAACGAGCAACGACACTTAGTTGATCGTCCCGGCAGTCTGAAACCAACAAGTCAAAGTACTGCAGATGCAGAAGCTAGCACCAGCCCTGAAATGGAAGAAGTCGAACCAGCGAATGCGCCACAGAATAGAATAGGGTCGATTCAAGAGAGGAGACGAGCTAGGATTAGATTTCGTAAGAGGAAAAACCAGCTTCTGGGCATTGAATCTATTTCGACGGCCGAAAGCGCAACAATTACCCAAACTTACATCACAGAGCCGATGGGCAAGAATGAATTCACTAAAAGGTGTTCAATCCTATTTGTCAACACCAGGCCAGTTCATCTTGCCTTTATTGGCGTATTCCACTCAACTTGGTCACCGAACATTGCCTACAATGACACAAGACATTTCTTAGCCAAAAGTTACCAAGGTTTGTGCTCTAGCCTTTTTCAGCATCATTAGCGGTTTATTGACAAAAATTTGCTTCAAGGATCGTCATTGAGTGTGTGCCAAAATATGGCCGACCTTAGAATGAACCGCTGCTACGATCATGTAGCCCTTCCATTCGCTTATTACGGAACGGGCGGTATAGTTTATAAAAACTATTTCTTTTATCATCGAGACGCGAGTAGGGAGCTAGTTGCCTACAGCCTCGAGACTGGCTCGGTTCAGATTAGTCCAGCTCCTCAAGAAGCGTCATGTTTTGAATCGCTAACTGATTTGTACAGTGTGAGAAGAAGCGGCTATTTTGACTTTGAGGTGGATGAAAATGGGCTTTGGTTAATCTACGAGCAAAAAACTTCAAACACAAACACGGAAATGGTATTTTATGTGGTCGCTAAAGTTGATGAAGAACATTTGCCGTACATACGCTTGCAATCGAAGCGTTTGATCACAGAGAAACGAGAAAATGTGGCCAACATGTTCATAGCGTGTGGGAAGTTGTATGCGCTAGAAAACGCCAAACAGACCCCAGCAAGGATCACTCAGCTTTGCGACTTAAGCAGCTCAGATAGCTGTTCACTCGAGCCTAATTCTAGTCACTATTTCAATGTGACCATTTCTAGCCGCCAGCTAACCTCAATAATTTACAATCCAAACGAGCAGGTCCTGTATATGGTCGATGGTGGTAGCTTTTTCTATTACAGCATGCGAGTTGAATAGACTTCAATAACTTCAAGACTTGAATGGACTTATTAATGTGATGTTGACTTCAATCGATGCTTTAGATTAGAGGATGACCAAGCAAAGCTTGCAAGCGTCAGTTGGCAGTCTCTTTTATGAAATTTTTAGTTGTTTTATGCATCATCTGTCTTTGTGAATAAAATGTGTTTGTCAAGATCGTGACCATTTAAAGGATTCTTTTTGCTTCAAGTCAAATATTTTTACTTTCACGTGCAATTGTGGCCCGCTAGACGCTGACTCGATAATGGGTAGTTATGAAAATTTCAAGCGATTGATAAATCGCTGCAGCCAGTTAGAAATATCTGCACGTTCAATTAGATTAAAAGCGAATGCACGAATTGCGTTTGAGGAAAAGCTTAATTAATCGCTTGATGCTTCAGTTTCAGTATTTTAGCGCGATTTGACATGCGCTTTCATGAATAAAAATGCACTCTCAGTCGGCGTGCTCATTACCCATAAGGCCTTCAATTTGGCTTTTTAATCCATTTATGAATGTGAATTACGATGATTAAAGATTCATAGAACATGGACGCTCAATATTGTTAAGCAGTTGATCGTAACAGGTCGCACAGTATCTCCTCGCTTTGGCTCGACAGTGACGAAATTTCCATCAAATTCTCTCTTATTTCGGCAAATTTCATCTCTAAACTTTTTTTCAATTCCCCGATCTGAATGGCTAATTGGCCAGAAATGGCCTGAATGGAAGAGCTTCTTCTTCCTCTCGTTTCATTATTTTCCAGTTTTTCTATTATCGTACTAAATCGATTAGAGTAAGCCTTAAAGAGCCCTAAAAACTCTTTAAGATTTTGCTCGCTTGAATCGTCCCTCATATTCCAGAACTTGTTGACTAACACCTTGAGAGGCTTCGTCAAATCTTCTCGGATTTCCGACTCAATTTCGTCCCAAGTCGACTTGAACAGTTTGATGGCTAAGTCGACGTGAGTAGCTTGCGTGCTGGCACTGGCTCGGAAAAATCTTATCTCCTCTCCAAGTGCCATGCACTCTAGGCTCTTCATGTGCAGACGGTAATTACCAGCAATGTAAAGAGCTTTCAGTAGTGATTCCACTTGGACTTGTTTCGGTTTTGGCAAGCCAATCATCTTCAGCTTCTGCAGGATAGCTCTCTCGTTCACTTCTTCTATTTGACAATTTCTGATCGACCGCTGTCAGTTATTGGGCATGTCGCAGCAAACAAATCAGTTACAAAGATAGTTAAAAATCTATGCATATTCGCATTTTGTCATTCTATACCCAAGGCGCAGATGGAACCAGTAGCGCCAAATCCAATAGCTCATTGCAACAGTTGACTACGCTCTTCTCGCATTCGGCTAGTTGTGAGCTTGGATCGATTGAATCAATCAGAAAAACGGGCTCTCTTCCATTGTCACTGTAAGCACACTTGAATGACGCCAGATTTTCTCTCAGGCTATGAAGCTGCTTGTAAAGCTTTGCCAGCATTTCTTCAAGCACGGCCTTCAGTTGCGCCACAGATTTTTCTTTATTTACTTGATCCAAATAGTTGCATCACGTGTGATGACGCTTACCACATGTTGAAGGTTTATATGACGCAGGTCGCCCGAGCAAACGTCGATCAGGTTTGCTCTTTCTTGTTTGCCGTAGCGAGAAGCGAACAGGCTTGCAATTCCAATCTCGGTGGGTTCAACTTCGTTCTAGAGCATGCAGATTCAGTGTTAAATACTAGACACATATTATTGTGCATTTTGCATCTACTTCTGATTTAACTAATTTAGATCGAGATGATTCAGCAGTTTCTAGCCAGTAATTAAGCTCCTCGAGCTGAATTTCAATCTGTTTATGTTGTCCTTTTTCGGCCTTTTCTATCTTTATTCTTCATTTGCAATATGTCGAATCTATTAGAACTCTGAATCATTCAATTAATGGCAGAGAGAAGATGTGAGAATCTATTCTAGGTTGGTGGCAGGCTGACGCGAATCCGTTTCGTTTCACACCCATTTCCGCCCATCAAGCGAGAGTGCTCGTGTCAGAGACGAATGTCGGTGCCCGCTTTCTTCACTCTCATTTCCTCGCCAGCAAGCATAGACGCGTGTAAATGCAAATGTGTGATCAATTTACCGAAGAGCGTCTGAGATTGTTGTGAGCGCATGTATTGCGTCTGTGTGAGCGGTCTTTCTGAAAACCAAGAGCGACGACATTACGTTTATCTAAGTGCATCGGTGATTCAATTTATTCAGCCGAATTCGATTTATTTATGCTTATTTTTACTTGTTTCTCTAGCTGATAAGCTTGACATTTCAGTATCAGAACGCGTCTAGCATCAACGTCATTAGTTCCTTTCTCTTCTTGAATCAAACCCCTAATCAAAATTAACGTTTTTGGATCAAGTTTTTAGGATTCATATGAATTTGCATTTTTTCCCACAGCCATGCCACTCGCTGCCGTCTTATCGTGTTTCTATTTTTTCCTCCGCCTCCGCGATTGGCTTCATTTGTGTGTGCGTGTTTTGCCGCTTTATTTCAAACAAGTTGATGCGGGGCCACTTGGTAATTCGAGAAAACCAGCATATCGCTTCTTCGCCCGCTCTCTTTAAATCAAATATGCATACATCAAAATAGATTTTTAAAAGCGGCAACATTCCTTCATCGCTTTGGCAGGAAATCATAAACCTAATGACGGCGGCTGATTGGCATGAGAAGAAATTCTGCAAGCGGCAAGCAGCTTCCTCTTGATCACGCATCTCTCTCACTCAATAAGAGAAAAAATTGAAAGGCATCGGCCCTTCTGAGCAAGCATTTACCTCAATACGCTATTTTCCTCCTCGAGCTCCCGATTTCGTGCCAGCAAATCCTAAATTTTAATACCATTAGTAAGCGATTCTGTTTTATTTTGTTTGTTTTCAAATTCACAGAGATTCAATTCACGATTTTCTTACATTACCTCAATCTGCGTAAGCACTGTTGCTTCGTTTCGCGAGGAGCCTTTTCCACTTTCCAATCGACCAGAGAGTGTGTTTAACTTTGGTTTAGGTAGAGTGCTCGATATTGATTTGTTTGTGTTTGTCTTGGGACCTGATGCAGAGCAACAAGAAGACGCTAAAGCTGGATTTTCTTTGTCCTTATGCTGCGGGGCAATTTTATCTCGAGCACCAGTGCCGAGTGATGATAGAGAATTTTTTCTTTGAGCCATTCTGACTACTTGATTTCGGCAAGAAGCTATATTTCGTTAGTCGCGCCAACTTATGCTAATTATTTCCTCTATTGCTCTCTCTCTCTCTCTCCCTCCCATCTTTTTCTCACTTTAAGCCGCCACACTTACGGAGGCGAAAGAGGAGAGGAAAATTTCAATTGTATGAGCAAGCTTTTCATGATGTTAATCCAAAAGCGCCTCTCGACCCGCAGCTCATTGTCTCCTTGTGATTAAAATGCTGTTGAAATATTCCGACACGCAATTATTCAGGTTGGTAGGAATATAGCTACGTCAACGACTGCGTCAGCACCTTGAAAGTAAAAAATCCTTAGCAGGAGGCATCTGTGTGATCAAGTCACTGCACGCAAATTTGCGCAGCATCTCGTGTGCTCGCTTGATAATTAAGAAAGAAATGACTTTCATTGATTCGAGCAGAATTAGAGCCTTTCTCCACCAAGCCGAAGTGTTCTTTATGCCCTTTTCAGGTGTGCATGCCAAACAAGACAAGAACCAAATACCCGTATTTGATGCGCTCACTAATAATAAACCGCTGCTCACAATTATTCACTTCCCATTTGTAAATTGAACGGTTTAGCGAAGCACTAAGTGTCGATGAGCGTAACGCTTAAATGAAAGATGAATGAGAGACTCTGAATTTATTGAGCACTTGATACTAATTAACAGTCTTTGGCTCTAAATGGAATCGTTTTAAGAGCATGTAACCGACGGTAGCGAATGCGTCGTTCGAGTGAATTTTCGTCTCATATTCATCTATCACTATTCGCTTTTTGAACAGAGGACAGTCAAGCGTGAGCGTTTCGTATTCGCCCCCTTCTCCGCAGACGTTTGCTCCAAATTTATCAGCGATTGCAATCAGATGGGGTTTCATTTTTTCAATCGTTTGGCCCAAATGCTTAGATGGTTCGAGTCCTTGACACGCCACCTTGATGAGGATGGCATTTATGCCGGAGTCAATCATGCTGCTCAGCAAGCTGGCTTGCTCTCGCGCCCATAAATAAGCGAGCGATGTCATGCCTAGCCGCTTGCAAATATTTTCCACTCGATTTTTCTGATATGTCGATAAGATGGCGCCGGAAGATACGCCTTCTATTTTAATCGAGTGCTTGTCTTCTAGCTCTTCCTTAGCCTGCTTTATAAGCCGATAAAGGTCTTCAACCTCATCGCCTTCTTCGCTTGGCTCGTACTCAAGCTCTGTGTTAAGTACCGAGCCGGTAATGAATGCGCGATAGAGCGGCAAATCCATGGCCTCCGAGTATAAATCAATTATTTCGTTTCCTACCGACTGGTACATGTAACTGTCTAACTCGTGGCGACCTTGGCCATCAGCTGAGATCGGAGGGCGCAGATTCAAAAGGGCTACTATTTCATGTCCATTTCTGATGCATTCCATCATGTTAAATGTACTGTCTTTTCCGCCGCTTATTAAAGCAATTACTTTCATTTTTGAAGGAAATCTTGATTCAAATTTCTTAAACAATTTAGAGCTGTTGTTTGCTATGTTATTCTCAAATACGCTTTAATGCGCATCACTTGTAATTTCCGAGCGTGCATAAATCAATGCCTCTTTCTTTGTCCGTTCTTGATATCATTTGCTTTTTAAATTCTTTTTTATTTTGTGAGTATTTGCAAACAAAGGATGAAATGGTCAAGAGTAACAGTTTTTATTTCAATTATTACCTATGACACATTCGAGAACGCACTATTACAAATGGGACGCCTGATAGGTTGGATTTCCCACAAAATCTATGAGCCAACATTCTGCGTTTGCCGGCAAAAAAGCCGAATGAATAGCTTGGTGGAATATGAGAAGTCTTGATATGAATTCAGCAATAGAGAGTCTCATATTTTCCAGAGCCAGCTTATTCTAAAAAGCAAATAAATGTCTTAATGGGTGCTGAAAGCGGATATGACGCTTGCATTATTCAAGTGCCAGCAGCTCGTTCAAGAGGAAATGGATTTGCTTTTGATAATAAATCGCCAATCTGAAGCTCTGGTCTAGATTAAAATCAATCGAAGCGCAACAGAATAATTGAGCCTTCATTACTCAGTTTTGCTGAAAATTAAGCGCTGATGGCACATTAAAATTTTTTGTTTGGACGTGCTTTCTTTTGTCATCGCGAGTTGGTTAATTTCCTAAACTCACACATAGGCATGCAAACCGGCTCACGCCAATATTAGTACACACTTCCAACCGTCTAGATGGTTTTTGATTGAAAATCAGATCTGGATGTGTCATAGCGGAAGAGAATTATGAATTGTGGAAATTAATTTTCTCAAACCAAGTCTCAAGCCTAAAGCTTGCGCGTTTCAGCTAAAATACAAGAGGAAAAATAGAGTGAAAAGTAGAGAGCGAGAGTGAAATAGCACAATCTGAAAGTTATCGATTTTAACAGTTTGACATTTACTTGGCATCTCTTTATTCAGAATTAAGACGCTCTAATGGTTTGAAAACGTCGTAATGCTCATATCCAAATTGTATAATCGTTCATCGAGGCAGGAGCCAGGTGCAAACGATCCCCGAGTTATAACACCTTCTTCAATACCAATCTTCATCTTACCGCCGAAACTCGACTCAGTCGGCGGTGCGAACAAATCAGACGTAAGCGGTAGGTAGCGAATGAATTCTTGTCTAATAAAGACCGTCTTTTTATCTTTCCCTTATTGACTAGACAATTATGACTGCCATAGCCTTGCCGGGGATGACAGCCTCAATCCATCATATAATCGCAACGATTTGAGTGTATCCAACCGGAGTCGGCAATCTTCCTTACTTAATATAAACCAGATCGAGCAGAATGAAAATCGATTGAACCCGAATAGAGGACAGAAAAATTTCGCATCAATGGAAAACCTGATTCCCGACCGATCGGGAAATAGGAAGAGTGTAGAAGGCTCTTGCTGGCTTGATGCTAGTGATTCACAAAGCACCTGTGGCAGCAAGCCTCGCTCATTTGTCAAAACGCTATTTAGAAACGGTTTGCTAAACCTTCATCCGGTAACAAATGAGAACGATCAGCTTAAGGCAAAAGAGAACTATTGCAATCTATGGCTGCTTCATCATGGCGACAGGGTCGATAATAGCTTGAGTCGGCAGACTAGTCGCTCATCAACAGACATAAACAGAAATTTAGCAGCTTCTGTTAGAGCAGCCACTAATTTAAAGCCCGCAGAGCAATATGAAAAGCTTAAATCGGATGATGAAAATGCTAGTAGTAGAGAAGAACGCCTCCAGCGAGAATATCTTATTAATCTGCTGATGCAGCAGTTAGACGAACAGGATGACGCACTAAATGGCAAAGGTGCTGCTTGTCGGAAAGAAAAAAGATCCAAAAGCGAAACTCTCGTCACATTAAACTCTCTATTGCGCAGTTTGTCAAGCCAAGAGGAGGCTGCAGCAGCGGGTCAAATTCGCAAGGAATCTTCTCGCTTCGAAAATCTCAAAGCAATGCTAAACCGAAGCAACTCAAAAAGCTCGAGCCGGCATAACTACGATAATGATTCTGAGGATCGAGCGTTTTCTTTGAGAAAGCTTTTCAATCGATCGAATGTTTTCAGCCGGAAACGAGGCGGCTCCTCTCGCGCTCATTCGCCTCACATTCACTCACCAAGTTCCGTTAGAGCTAGAACACGCCAAAGTTCAAGTAACTCATCAAACGACATGCACAATCAACAGCTTATTGGTGAGCAAATATGCCGATCGACCCAAAGATTGTCTAACGAGCAGGCCAAAGATTATAAATTAAGCGAGAGAACAAATTCAAATCACCTGCAAGTCGATGTGGATGTGCACAAGAGACGGTCTATGAAATTGAACAGTAAATGTCGAAGTTCTGCATTAGATTTTGATAACCTAAAGCGATCAGCTGAAGACTTGCATATTCGAGCTGAGATAAAGCGTGCCTGCAGTAGTTCATCGAGTTCTGAAGAAGATGAGGAGTTTGATATTGACAAAGCGTTCGACGATTATACTCATACCAAAGAGCAGTTTGGTGATGTGGCCAACAATTTCGAAACTCAAAACGATAATCGTAGCCATTTTAAAAGGAAATTCTTCTCCAACCTTTTTGGTCGACGTAAATCAAAACCAGACGGCTTCGATTTTGGACCGAGACGTTCAAATACACTGGGCGCCAGCTCCAAAGGAAATTTAAAGTTCTTTCAGAACAGAAAAAGCTCGTTCGGCGTGGACGACGATTCCGGCTTAGAAATAACATCAAGCGAAAATCTCAGGAATAACGATCGCTTTAATTTGGATGTATTGTTCAAGAGCAACTTGGAAGTAGATTTGTTCTCTAAACGCAAGAAACTTGAAAATCGAAGCTCGTCTCTCAAGTCGCAAGCTTCCATATACGTTGAGATGGATACAGTATTTAAGAAAAAAGGCGAGGACTCCCGCAGCAACAGCAAAGAAAAACTGTCAGGCTTAAATCTAAAAGCGAATAACCTCACTACGAAACGAACTGTGATCAGAGCGGATCTTGTGGTCACGATTGAGAAACTTCAACAGACTTTGAGTGGACATGTGCTCTCCATAAGCATAAAAGACATTCGAACAGAGCCACTCATTGAGATCAATCATATAAAGGCTCGGCTTACTTATTTGCTTATCGATGCCGACGGCGATATGAGAAAAAGTTCATCCGGCCACAGCCAGTCAAATAGAATGGCAAAGATCGAAATAATAAAAAGCCGCAAGTGTAAATTTGAGAACAATCTGAAAAAGTTCAGCAAACCGCTAGAATTTGACCTTAATACCGATCATTTCATGAGTGTTACCGAAGAGGCGACACACCAGCAAATGCGCAAGTACAGTGGAAGTGAGTCCATGTTCGGCGATGATAAAAGACCGCCCAAAGTGAGCTCTAAAAGCTACTTGTTTTTGTTCACCATTGAAATGCACTCATACATACCGGTGAGTCGAAAAATACTCGCGTCCACGTTTCGCAAAAAGAAACGCATATTTAGAGGTCAATGTCAAATTTATGAGAATTTCATTAGCTCGACCGAAATTAAAAAGTCGTTTCTAATGCACGAGCTCTAGGCTTAGCTTGGCCGAGATGTGCATAATCGAGCAGATTTCGCCTCGACAAGATCCTCTGGGCGCCCAAAGTTCAATGTTCGTTCCAAGAGTCAATAAATAATATTAAAATCTAAATAGCCAAGTTCTGTCTTTTTTTAACTTCGAACGTAACCTCTTAATTAGAAAAGATAGCAAATAGTGTAGAGTAAAAGATGCAGGTTCTGAAAAACGAGGTTTGTTTCTGGAGTTTATTTTACAGCGATCGAATTTTGAAGAGGAAAAACAAGCATTCGCTTGAGCATCTAAGCAATCTAAGCAGGAGGGAAAATAATTTTAAATACGTCATCATAAGAGCGCGCAAAATGAACTTGAATGCCCTCTTTGATAAAATCTTGCAGCTCGTTGTAGTCTTTTAGATTCTCATCTGGCAGAATGACTGTTTTGATTCCTCCTCTCTTGGCCTGAAACGTTTTTAGAGCTGAGTTAAGCGTTAAGCGTTTTAGATTGTATTTACCGCTATCACTTTTTCTTTGATTCCGCCCACTGGCAGAATTTTGCCAGTCAGTGAAACCTCACCAGTCATTGCGACGTCTTTGACCAGCGGTCGATTTAGTGCGAGAGAAAGCAAGGCACTGACAACTGTGCACCCCGCTGAGGGGCCGTCTTTTGGAGTGGCTCCCTCAGGCACATGTACATGGAGATGTGATCGATGTAGATAATTGTTTTCTGGGTGATTTTTCATCATGAAGGCCTTGGCGTATGTGTACGCAATTTGAATGCTCTCTTTCATGACATCTCCTAGATGACCAGTCATCATCAAACTGCCATTTTCTTTACTCTCATTTGCAGTGTCAACAGGGCGTGTGACAGTGGCCTCTATAAAAATCATCGAGCCTCCCATGCTTGTCCAAGCAAGGCCGGTTACTACGCCAATTGGTGTTTCGGTATACATTCGGTCGCTGGTGAATATCGGTTTTCCGACGAACTCATTTAGATTCTCATCAGTTATATTTACAGCCGTTTGCTGGTCGTTGACGAGCTTGAACGCAGTTTTTCTATATAATTTCTCGATGTGCTTTTTAAGATTGCGTACGCCGCTCTCTCTGCAATAATACTTGATCAGTTTATTAAGGGCGTCGTCGCTTATTTGAATTTGCTCTGAGCTGACTCCTGTATGCTCAGACGCTTGAGGCATAAGATACTGTTTGGCGATGGCCAGCTTTTCTTCAGCAACGTAGCCTGAAACTTCGATCATTTCCATACGATCACGCAATGGTTCAGGAATAGTATCGGTTACATTTGCTGTACAGACAAACAACACCTTTGACAAGTCGACGGGCACATCGAGGTAATGATCCAAAAAGTTAGCATTCTGCTCTGGATCGAGCAGCTCAAGTAGCGCAGATGAAGGATCTCCTTGGTAACCTCCACGACCGATTTTATCAACCTGGTAAAATAGAAACGTGCTTGTTTGAGTTTTTGAATCAGGATAGGTTTTCTTTTTTTTCTTACTTCATCAATAAGCACAAGGGGATTCTCTGTTTTGGTTTTTTTCAAGCATTGAATTACTTTTCCTGGCATTGCTCCGATATAAGTTCGCCGGTGTCCCTTTATTTCGGAAACATCCGTCATTCCGCCCACACTAAACCGGAAATACTTAAAAAAGAGAATGAAAGCGAATCTCTTTGTTTTGGCTAAGATCAGCTAAAAGTTACTTCTCGTTGAAGGGCGCGAGCAATCGATCTCGCAATAGAGGTCTTGCCTACACCTGGAGGACCAACAAAGCAGAGTATCTTTCCGTGTGTGGTGCCTTTCAATTTACTGACAGAAATAAATTCCTTCACGGTTTTAAGTTTGCTATAAACTGCGAATTCATGATCCATTTTAGAGTCTTACCAGAATTCGTTTCTTCACATCGTCAAGGCCATAGTGATCTTCATCTAAAATGGCTTTTGCTCTTTGAATATCTAAACATTCTTCGGAAGTTATGCCCCATGGCAGGTTGGTAAGCCAGTCCAGATAGTTGCGCGACACGCTTAAATTGAATATGAAAAAGCGAGTTGATTACGTAAATTTTCTTTCAATTGCTTACTTAAATTCAGCCGAATGGTGATCAAGAAAGCTTAGTTTTTTCAATTCCTCGTCAATTACTTCCATGACGTGTTTTGGAATGTTTCGATTCTTGATGCGCTCGCGAAACTTCTCTTCAATAGCGTCTTTGTCGTCTTTCTCAATACCCAACTCTTTCTTTATAACTTTCATCTGTTCTTGCAGCATGTAGCGTCGATGCTGCTGCTTCACTTTATCCTCGACTTCTTTGCTGATTTTTTGCTGAAGTTTGCTCATTTCCAGCTCTTTTTTCAGTAGCTTCAGAGAATGCATTAGCCTGTTGGGAATCTATTTAAGTTCAAGGCATAAGTCGTGAGTTAAAAAAGCGTTTGCCGATAAAATTTCGCTAACATTCATTTCTTCGAGAACTTCTTGCTGCTCTGCAGGCTCAGCATTCGTCAGAGCAGCGCCTTGATCAAGCAAACATAGTCAAATGTTTGAATGACTGAAATGTCGAAAAGAAACACTCACCAAGGTCGCTCAAGTACACTGGATTGTCAACAACTCGCTGGCCTCCCTGAAGAAGCAATGAAATCGATTCCCGATAAATTGGATTGAGCGCAATTATGTCTCTAATGGTCTTGATTATCTCGTTTGACAGAGCCTAAATAAATCTTTTTGATTAAAACTTTGAAACTCCGCCGCCTACAAATACAGGTACCTTAATTTCTTGATTCGATTCATATTCTTCATGATTCAGGTTACTTGTGTCGACCATAAGAATTTGTTCAGTCTTCGGCTTTGCTTCTTGAGTTAGTTTGGAATCGTTATTGATCTGCTCCATCGAATCCTGATTCGCTATTTTCTTTCTTCTCCTAAGCCCATTTTTAATTGGCTTTGCTTTCATTGATCCGTGAAATAAAAGCACGCAAGCAGCTGTAGAAACTGTTTCTACCTTCTGAAAGCTCTGGTGGAACCAGATTGTCTTCTTCAATGTCATTTGCGATCCCGTCGATTCGGATCCTTCGATGTCCCATTACTACCATCCGAATCTTATCTCCTAGGTCTTGAACTTCGTGTATTTGAGTGAAAGTTCCGACAGGATGAACTTCGTCCAAAGACTTGATAACGTCATCATCCCTGTGGATTTTTGGATAAACGCTTAAGATAATGCTTTTTTTTTGGAAGCAAAAACTTACTTTTCCTCCTTTCTCATAAATACACCGATAAATGGCATGTTCAAGTGAACTTTGCGCCGAATTAAATCCATTAAATTTTTGTCGGAGATCTAGCCGATTTGTTTAAAAAAAGTAAACTTGTTCGTTTAATATTTTCATACTTCGATCATTTTGATGAATCGTGGGAAAAGTGGATTCCTCGATATGGCAACCAGTGGTACTTTTGGAAAGAAATCGGGGACTTGGATCGGAGCAAGCGCGTTCATTGATGGTATTGGAAGGGGCATGTTTGGTGGATCCCTCTCATTTTTTTCTTTGACTATATTCTCATCGTCATTGTTTTTCTCATCGCGCTCAAAAAGCCGAGTTGATGTATGAATCTGGCATCGAACCGGTAATGCAAATGGCCTCGTTCTCCATTCCTGTAGAACACAAGATTGTCTCAGAATGAGTGAATTGGATACTTTCGGTCTAGCAAGCCTGATCGCTGAAGCGATACTTCTATGCTTAACAAGTTTGCAGGCGTTGCTTACCAGCACCTGGGACATGCTTTTGTCTAGTCTTAGTTTCTATAGTCTGAATTTAAAAAAAAAATAGTTAAATGGCCTGATTACATAAGGACCGTCAGAAATTTTGCATCATCTACTTGAGAATCGTACGCGGGAAATGCGATTTGCATCTGTTGAAGCTGAATCTAGTTATTTGGAAAATTTTAGAACGTTCCATTTGTTTGCAAAACTAGCCTCACAAAATGAGTTGAAATGGATTTTTGATACAGAACCCAAGATAATTTCAATTTAAGTGCTTCAGTTCAATCAAAAAGCAATCTTAAATGCGTTATGCTTTAAAATCCTTGTAATTACTGCAGCTCTTAGCAACCAATAGCTATCGAAAAAAAATAGATTAAGAAAGATCAATCTGCCTTCAATTCTTGAAGCCTTAAATAACCTCATTTTATTTATTTAATCAAAACTGAAAAATGTTCTACGGGATGCAAATACAACAAAATTTCAAACGTTTCCAAGTTATTTTGCATCTTCTTTTCAAATTGTTTCTTAGTTTAAGCGCAGCCAGCTTCTTTTCGGAGCTGATTCTGATCATTTCTCAAGCCTATTCAAAAAATCAATCGACCAGCAGCCCGATATTTTTTTTTCTCTTGTTCGTCTTGATATTCGTCGCATTCTTGCTACAGTATACTCCTTTTCAATGCACTTTATGTCTTTCTCTTCCATTTGTGGCCTCAAATAGAGGTCGAGGAGTTTTAACCCTAAAACTTTACCTCATTACCGTGTCAAAAATAGTCCCGAATCTGCTTGCTAATATTCATTCGCTACTTCGCTCTGTGCAATGCAATAAGCTTCTACTTGAGAAGAAACTGAGTGGTATTTTGGTCAATAATAAAATGGTCAAGTGGTTTAACACGGTGGCGCTTGATCTTCACTCATCCAAAGTCAAGTTGGAAAAGAAAATCACTTCAGCCAGAAACCGAGTTAAGGATATTCTTAGTCAAATGCGTAACGTTCTAAGCGGATTGCAGGATGCATCCGTCGAATGTCAGACTGTTTTCCGCCGTATGGACCTCTTATGCAATTCAATGGTACACCGGGCCTATCATAGGAACAGCAATAATCTGTATGGAACTGCAATAAGCATGTTTTATGCTGCTTGTTCTTCAGTCAGGTCAATTGACCAGATCTGCGATTCAGCGCCTTACTCCTTTACATTTTTAGCCTCAACTCTACGTGATTTGACAAAAGAAAACTGGGAGAGGATTGTCGACGCTTTATTTGATGATTTGTTTGCTCAATTCGATTTCAATGCTTCTCATAGAGCTGAAGTAGAGAAAAAGTTTTCACCCGACAAAAATTTCAATATTCTCCTCCTGGAAATTTCAAATATGTATTTTGAAAAAATGTCTCGATTGAGTTTTGTCGTAAATATCATTGAGCTCTTGTTACCCGTCTCTTTTCTAGTAATATTTCTTAGCGCCGCTTGCTACCTGAGACGGTACTTAGAAAGCAATTCATTTGCCAATTACGTCCTTATGCCGAGTTTTTTCGAACTTGACGACAGAAGAAAGAAGCAAAATCTTCCAACTGTTCTGCGATTTAACCACAATTTGAAAGAAAAGTATGTTCGGCCTTTTGAAAGTTGCTTTTCTGCCAAAGAGCGTATGATGGTCAAAATTTCCATCCTTCTATGTCTGATGTCGGTGGCACCTTGCCTTTTGATCCTGCTTGTCGATCATCTTATGCAAAAGTTCAATCGTTTTGCTCTTGAACATACTAGAATAAGAGTTGAGTTCAATTCAGCCGAAAAAATTCACACTCACGTGTCGGGACAAAGTCTTTTAGCCGAGTTGTATCAAAAGCTTTTTAAAGCCATCGACGATGCTGGTGCGCAGAAAGAACTGTTCGAAAACCACGAATGTCTGCCTGAGATATTTCCAACTGATTCGGCAGCCAAACTCAGTATAATATCTTTATGCTTATTTTTGGTTGTTCTTACAGCTTTCCAGCCATACACAAAGCGTTTATTGCCGCTTATTGCCGGCTCCTGGTATCCAGAACGTAAAAAAGAGCGAACAGCATGGCTCTATCATAAGTTGTTGATTGAAAATGAACCTTTTCAAAACCTTAAGGTGATAAACGGCTCAGACTCAGCCAAGCGAAAAGGATTTAATTTTTCAAATTTTATTTGTTGGTTTTCGTGCTTTCCTTTAAAACTTGGTCACGAAGTTCTTTGCTTAGTTTGTTTCTATCCTGATTTCAAAGCTATCTTAAGACCTTTTTTTCGACTTTTTTCCAATCTGAAACGAAAAAGATGTTGCAATTGTGGAGAGCCGTGTCTTGAGCTGCTAATTAACTGCCCGATCCCAAAATGTAAAGCTCTTCACTGCAACCAATGTATCTCTAATCACCGGCTCAGTTGTTCCTTGTGCCAATTTTCATTTGTTTTTGCTAATCCGTCAACAATTCACTCAAACATCACTTAACTTAAACCAACTGTTTGTGGAAATTGTCGGTATAAATATTTGATTCACTATCACCAATTGAAGCTTAATGATTTTGTACTGCGAAAACCTGACTTCGCACACAGGAAATAATAAAATTTTATGGGAATCTTTGAGGAATCAAGAAGGCTTGCAGACAAATTCTTAGATGAAGGATTTTTGGAAATGGAAGCTAATCACGATGATCTGGATTCAGTTATGACTTATGTTATGAAATGACTGATATATTTCCTTAATTTTGATTTCCAGCCTGGCAAGTTCAAAATTGATATGGTTTGTGCAAAAGTGCACCGGAACGAACTTAACCCGCATTTTTAAAGCGGTTTTAAGATTAGAGACAAGATGTGACTCTATTCCAAGAAAATATTCATTCTCACGGCTAGATCGAAATTGAATCTTTATGTGTTCTTCTGGTTGCTCGCTGGCTGATAGATTAAATGATGCTAAATTTGCTTTTAATTCGATTGACAACGATTGTAATATTCTCGCTCCTTTCAGGGGCCGATTGCTTAAAAGCATTATTATTGGATTATAAACAACAGCACTAAATGTTGTGTTGAGTCGATTTCAATCACGGCCGTTTAGATAATATGATTTTTGTTGATAAATGAGAAATAGGTAAATTTCTTGTTTAAAAGTGGTGCTTTATGGATCGTCATAAACTATAGAAAGTTCTGCCACTCGATCGGCTATAATGCGCAACAAAGAGCGATACGTTGAGTGTTAAGGCTTTAGTCGCAGCTAAAACATCATTAATATTATGAAATCCATAATTTGGGACCGTTTTGAAATAAAGGGACCATTAAGCGCCCGTTGGACCCCAATCTGGACCTACTTGATAGTTTTGATTTAGAATTATGAGCAGGGATAGACTCGGATCGCCCAAGGTATGCATGACGCTGAATCACATGAACGTGCAAGCCAATCATCAAGGAAACAACAACACAATGAGCTCTGCTGCAGGCCTAAACGAAATTTGGGAGGATCTGAAGATGGGCATCGAAAACGCTTATGAACAGCGAACAATGACCACTGCCCGCTACATGACGCTTTACTCGTAATGCTTCAGGCGTTTGGTTAATATTTGAATTATATTAAAAAACTCCGTTAAATCTCAAATAGACAAGTGTACAATCACTGTACGAGCTCGAGTGGAAAGTCATCCGTCGGCCCGCTGACAGTTCGTAATAGTTCTAAAACCACCATAGCCTCCAAAAAAGGTCAAATGAGCTCCAGTGCCAACGAGGGAGCTCAGGTGATCGGCAGCGAGCTTTATCTGAAGCTTCAAAGCTTCCTTCAAACTTACTTGACCAATTTGAGAACAAACGGGGCCGAACTCATGGATGAAGATGTGCTCAAATTCTATACAAAAAAATGGGAAGACTTTCAATTTTCGAGCAAAGTCCTAAACGGATTTTGCACTTATTTAAACCGACACTGGGTTAAACGCGAAAACGACAGTGGCAATAATAACGTTTATGAAATCTACAATGTAGGCAATTTATTACGAGAGTTGACATTGTTTAACTTTGAATTTAAACATTTCGAAATAGCTGGCACTCGTTACTTGGCGCGAAATCTTCTTTAAGTTTTTTTCAAAAAAAGTTACCAACGCTGTGCTCAAATTGATCGAGCGGGAACGAAACGGTGAACCAATCAACTCGAGGCTTATATCTGGAGTAGCAGAGTGTTATGGTAAGAAGAAATTAGAATTTTTTTTGATGATATTTGCTCTCATGTGAAAACTTAGTCGCTCTGGGCTTGAATGAAACCGAGGCAAAGCAGTGTACTGAGCCGACTTTGAAAATTTACCAGGAGTTTTTAGAAAGCCCTTTCCTGAGCGACTCTGAGAATTACTACAGCCGAGAGAGCTCTGAATTCTTACGTCATAATCCGATCACAGAATATATAAAAAAAGTCGAACAAAGGCTTGAGGAAGAGAAGAAGAGAGTTCGTCTGTATTTGCACGAAAGTACCGAGGAAATTTTGATGAGAAAATGCGAAGAAGTGCTTATTAAGCGTCACCTCGATCTATTTTACACGGAGTTCCAAAATTTGCTCGAAGACGGCAAGAACGAAGGCATGTTGACTTAAAAATCCCAAATCGAACTTTTCTCAATGTTTCTCTCTGACAGACTTGGCCAGGATGTATGATCTCGTGGCGAAGATTCCAGATGGACTCACAGAGCTCAAACGCAGTTTAGAGCTGTTCATTTACAACCAAGGCATGAGCGCGATTGAAAAATGTGCTGATGCTGCATTAAACGTGAGTCCAACCTTTTGCGCATCTCGAATAGCTTAGATTTTGTACTCTCAACGGTCTTATTTTGCCAGGATCCAAAAATATATGTCCAAACAATTTTGGAAGTTCATAGAAAATACGATTTGCTGGTATTGGGCTCGTTTCATAACGATAAAGGCTTTGTTGCCGCACTTGACAAGGCTTGCGGTCGCTTTATAAACTCCAATGCGGTCACCAAGAGAGTTAACAATTCTTCCAAGTCGCCTGAGCTTTTGGCAAGATACTGCGACTTGCTGCTTAAAAAGAGCACCAAAAATGTCGAGGAAGCAGAACTGGAGGAAGCATTAAACGAAGTTATGGTTGTATTCACTTATATAGAGGACAAAGATGTATTTCAGAAGTTCTACAGCAAATGGCTCGCCAAACGACTGGTCCATCAGTCTTCGGCATCTGATGACGCAGAATCAACCATGATTTCAAAATTGAAAACCGCGTGCGGATTCGAATACACTTCAAAACTGCAGCGAATGTTCTTGGACATTGGAGTTAGCAAGGACTTGAATGAAGGCTTCAAACGGTTTCTAGATTCTAAGGATCAAAAGATAAACAGTAAGCTTGAGTTTTAGCTTAGAAGCAGAAAAAGTTCTTATTGAAGACTGCGAATTGTTTTCAAGTCGATTTTTACATAATGGTACTAAGTTCAGGATCTTGGCCATTTAACGCATCGCTTTCTCTCAGTCTACCGCCAGAAGTGGGTCAAAGTCTGAATTGTGCTTCTCCTTCCAATTAAACATTTTTTTTTATTCAGCTTGAAAAATGCTATTTGCGTTTCATGGAATTTTACGGTAGTCATCATAATGGAAGAAAGCTTAGTTGGATCTATGCGCAGTCGAAAGGCGAGCTGGTCACTAATTGCTTCAAAAATCGTCACACTTTGCAGGTTCGCACAATTTTTCTTACCAAATAGAAGCATCAAGATATCGAGAAAGAATTCAATAATCGTTTAGGCATCAACCTTTCAAATAGTTATTCTCTTGCTCTTCAATGAGAAAACCGAATACACTGTTAAAGAGATCGTTGAGCTTACGCAAATCAAGCTTGAGCTCCTGGTTCAAGTTCTCTATGTTCTTTTCAAATCTAAACTATTGGTGAGCGACAAGGAGGAAATGGAAGAGAACGAAATCAATATGAGCACGATAGTTCGACTGTTCCTCAACTACAAAAAGTAATTTCGTCGAAATCGCAAATTTTTAAATGAATTTTATCTAAAATGAAATTGAAGCAAAAAGATACGAATAAACATCAACGCGCCAATTAGATCCGATGTCAAGCAAGAAGACGAAAAAACTCATAAGAATATCGAAGAAGACAGGAAACTACATATCCAGGTAAGCCAAACAGGTCATCAAAGCTGTATCTTTGATTTGTCTAATTGTTTGAATTCGAAACTAGGCTGCAATCGTTCGAATTATGAAAATGCGCAAACAGCTTAAACACACTCAGCTTATAAACGAAGTGCTCACTCAGCTTTCGCCTCGATTCAAGCCCAAAGTTCCAGTCATAAAGGTACACCTGTTTTTTCTCGTTTCCTAAGATAGCTGGTTTGTAATCGGAACTTTTCTTTAGAAATGTATCGACATTCTTATTGAGAAAGAGTACCTGGAACGATGCGAAAACGAAAAAGACTCCTATCGTTATTTAGCCTAAAAATCAATATTCTTCTCGGTCAAGCCTTTCAAAATCGAATCCATCCAAGCCGAAAACCAATCGCCCTAACATATCGCCGGCCCAGAGGCGTTATATTCGAAACAGATGAACCATCCACCGGATTGATTCTTATATTTTTGTACTTAAAGCGACAAAAAATTCTCAGCCTAATCATTGAGTGCTTATTTAGCGATTCGCCACGCAAACCAAATTTCTAAAAGCACTTAAATAAATATTCTCAGCAAAACGCAATTGTTTTCCCAACAGATTCTAACACTAATTTTGCTGTGGACAGAGGTCGCGAGGTGGGAAATTTTCTGTTAACCTTGTGAGAATAAAACCAAGCTGCATTATACTTCGCTCGTTCAGTTTTCTCTTTTTCTCCATTGCTTCTGACCAATTACGTTAGATTTCATTTTACGTTCGCTTTATCAACAAACTACATCCAAGTTAATCGACGCTGCTAAGCCTCTATTCTAGCGTTTGAAATTAACGCGTGGCCACGCTCAGACCGATCATTTGACCCGAGCGCACACACACACAGACGAGCGAAGAAGAGCGATAAGATTAAGCTTGCTCTTTTGGTTGTTCGTTCACCGTTTTTTTTTATTTAGTTTGATTATATTTGCCACTCGATCAAACTCGGAGACAGTGCACTTTTCATTTGCCGAAATGTCTACTGATACTCGAGCAAATATTAAATAGAGTTTCAAGCTAGAAGCATTAATTTTGGTTTTTTAGTATATGCACAGGCCATGCACATTCATACATCAAAGACAGTTCGGCTGAGTGAGCCAAGTTCAATCGTTTGCCAATGAGCAGACAAATCTGAGACAACGTCCGCGTTGACACCATGTCTGCAGCCATCTTTATTCTATTAGTTTTAGTCTTCTTGTTTTTCTATTGAGTAGAGAGCGCCGACTATATCTAGCCGACGATTGGCTGAGCTTTTACACAGGCTGGGTCTTGAAATAAGCTTCTAACTCAGTGACGAAACATTGATTGGCTTACGAATAAGCTTATGTATAAATAAGAACATGAATCATCCGCTCTTCAACTTCTTTGTTTCATTCGCTGCGCGAGTTGTTTGCTAGTGCATCTAATAGCAACCTTCGCTTTCGAAGATCGAAAACATCTCATCAAAAGTTCGGATTGCATCAACGCTCTCAGGCGACATTTATTACTTTTTCTTCTTGGTTACCTTGGACTCGGTATCGGTTGCTGCCTTACTTAGCCGCCTCTCGAGATTACTCGGCTCCGTTTAATTGGCCAGAAGGCTTCTTATCCCTCACTCACCTCATTATTACGCTGAGCCACTTTCAGTTACTATTTTGTTGCTTAGTAAGCCAAACATTCGCGACCCTTATTAACCAAGCTCTCACCTCGGTAGATTGCCTAGCAACCGCCAGCAACCAATAGCAATCGTCATAATTCAACAACAAAATGCCGTCGCACTCTCAGCCAACTGCTATTTAAAGATTTTTCTCCGTGTCACTCACCATCCATTTTTTTTCATTTAATACGCAAAGCCTACGCGACTTAGTATTCAAATAGTAATTTAAGCCTATCCTCCATTTAATTTAGACTTTTCTGCCCAAACTCGACTTTCAATACAAAATGAGAGAAATCGTGCACATTCAGGCCGGCCAGTGCGGTAACCAGATCGGCGCCAAGTTCTGGGAAGTTATCTCCGACGAGCACGGCATCGACCCGACCGGAACCTACCACGGAGACTCTGATCTTCAGCTTGAGCGCATCAACGTCTACTACAATGAGGCCACCGGAGGCAAATATGTGCCCCGGGCTGTTTTGGTCGATCTTGAGCCAGGTACCATGGATTCAGTTCGATCTGGACCTTTTGGACAAATCTTCCGACCTGACAACTTCGTCTTCGGCCAGTCTGGAGCCGGAAACAACTGGGCCAAGGGACACTACACCGAGGGCGCTGAGCTCGTCGACTCTGTTCTCGATGTTGTTCGTAAGGAGGCTGAGTCGTGCGATTGTCTGCAAGGATTCCAGCTCACCCACTCGCTTGGAGGCGGTACTGGCTCTGGTATGGGCACCCTGTTGATCTCCAAAATCCGAGAGGAGTACCCCGACCGTATCATGAACACCTTCTCGGTTGTCCCCTCGCCCAAGGTCAGCGACACCGTCGTCGAGCCCTACAACGCCACGCTCTCAGTGCACCAGCTTGTCGAGAACACCGACGAGACCTACTGCATTGACAACGAGGCTCTCTACGATATCTGCTTCCGAACCCTGAAGCTGACCACCCCGACCTACGGTGACTTGAACCATTTGGTCTCGGCCACCATGTCGGGTGTGACCACCTGCTTGCGATTCCCTGGTCAGTTGAACGCTGACTTGAGAAAGCTGGCCGTCAACATGGTTCCTTTCCCGCGTCTGCACTTCTTCATGCCCGGCTTCGCTCCGCTTACCTCGCGAGGCAGCCAGCAGTATCGCGCCCTGACTGTGCCCGAGCTCACCCAGCAGATGTTCGACGCCAAGAACATGATGGCTGCCTGCGATCCTCGACACGGCCGATACCTGACTGTTGCCACCATCTTCCGTGGCCGCATGTCCATGAAGGAGGTTGACGAGCAGATGCTCAACGTTCAGAACAAGAACTCCTCATACTTCGTTGAATGGATCCCCAACAACGTCAAGACCGCCGTCTGCGATATCCCGCCCCGAGGTCTTAAGATGTCCGCCACCTTCATTGGCAACTCGACCGCCATCCAGGAGCTCTTCAAGCGTGTGAGCGAGCAGTTCACTGCTATGTTCAGACGCAAGGCTTTCTTGCATTGGTACACCGGCGAGGGTATGGACGAGATGGAGTTCACTGAGGCCGAGTCCAACATGAACGACTTGGTCAGCGAGTACCAGCAGTACCAGGATGCCACCGCCGAAGAGGAAGGCGAGAACGAGGGAGAGGAGGAGTTCGCTTAAGCAATTCTCCAAATCACAAACGGCTTTCCCCCTCTTTTTTACGGTCAACCTTTTAAATAGCGCTTCAATCACACTCTGTATTTTATAGACTCTCGCTGAGAGAATTCTAACCTCAAATCTTCTGCGGCACAATTCTCCCCTCTAGTTAAATGATTAAATCATTTCTCATCAACAAATAGAAGGCATTTTCTATTAGTTTCTAATAAGAGAGAAATCACATCAGCAAATAATTAGTTTTAAATAAATTACAAATCAATTCAGTGCAATAGACAATCAAACCCGTTTTACTCAAACTACTAACACTGGAGAATAATTTAGTTTTCATAAAATAACTTTAAAACAAGAGAAGATGTTTCTAGGGATAAAATAATTTCCCATCGGATTTTAGGACCAGTCTTGGGGTCTTGCTCGCAGGGCGATGAAGGTATTGGTTAGGCTCTCTAGAGATGATAATCTGTAATCACTCGTGGTCACGGATATCAATTATGAAGCCCAACTAGAGTTTGGTTGGCTGATTCAAGTACTCGCTTTAGCTCCAATATGCTGATGCACGGGTATTCTAGCGTATGGTGTAACTCAGGGACCATATTTAGGAGGTGCTTTCATAATCGACTACGCCCAGAGAAATAAAGGTCAACTTGTTTGACCGGAATAAATGGCGAATGCGAACTCCGAGACACTAGCAAACTTGACTTTATACTAAAGACTTCCACAATGAAACTGATACTGTTTATTTTCGTCAGCTTGGCAGGGCTGATCAAAGCTCAACTTGAAGAGGCACTTGTAGGCGATCTTCTTAAAACTGGATCCAATGTCCTTGATTCTTTGTCAAAAGCTGCACATGGTCAAGTCTATCAGGAATCGTTAATCGACCGCAAGAGGCGCCAATCACCTGAATGTAAACCAATTAACTCCTTGGTTTTTTCTTTCAATATGTAATTCATCAAATTCAAGTCATTCAATGCGATTACTACTTGGACACCAAGCTTCTTAGCTGCAATAAGTAAATAGTTTGTTTATTTGCCTTTTAGAACTTTTGATCACTTAATTCAACTCATAGTGGTTTGGTTGAATGTGAACAAACGGAATATAAATTCACAGGATATAAGGTAGAGGACCTGAAAAAGCTAGCATTGAGTTATTTGCCTAGTCAACGAAGAGTTCGCTTGCCTGAACTGATCAAGTTTTACATCTATCCGAAGGTGGTCGGAGACTACTATCAAAACTTTACTAAACAGGTGGACAACACCTTCTACCGATACTCGGTCTATTTTTCAGAAAATCATTTTGATGATGGTATTCGAGTGACCGATCTCAAATGCTACCAACGAGTTGTCGACTACTTTCGAAGCTTAGATTTGGACAAGCAAAAAGAGATCATAGTTCAAGACAGCAATGGAAAAGGAAATGTGACCATTTTCGGCTACATCGACCTGTATTAATCACTGGAATCTCTCAATCCTTGAGTCTGAATGAATCACAATGAATCCAAAATTTACAGCACAAAACTTAAAGGACTAGATCGAACTCAAACCTCTTAAAAATTTTCAAAGCTCAAAAACTAATAAAGTTTATCTTAATTGATATTTATTTCGATTTTCATATTGGGTTGAAGGGTTGAGTTATTTATAGCCTCTAATTATTTGCTTGGGCTATCAAGAGGCATGCATCAACACCGCTTTTCGCTTAGAGTCTTAAAAACGGATGAACTTAAGTTTCATTGTTCCTGGGCACTTGTTTTCTAAAGATACAAGCCTTCAGGAACTCCCTCGCTCTTTCTGTATAATACATTCTCCTTGGACTTTTTGAAATCATCACTGGTCACTTTCATACGTCTTTCTCGCAGAGCCATTAAGCCGGCTTCGGTGCAGATTGCTTTAATGTCTGCCCCAGACAAGTCGTCTTTTGACATAATTAACTCTTCCAAATTTACATCATCGGCCAGAGTCATTTTGCCCGTGTGAATTTTAAAGATCATACGCTTGGTCTTTTCATTTGGCAAGGGAAACTCAATCTTGCGATCAATTCGACCTGGTCTAATCAAAGCAGGATCCAAGCTGTCTATTCGATTAGTGGCCATGATTACTTTGACGTCACCTCTTGAGTCGAAGCCGTCGAGCTGATTGAGAAGTTCCAACATAGTTCGTTGAATCTCTCTTTCACCGCCGGAGTTTGAATCGTAGCGCTTTGTTCCAACTGCATCGATTTCGTCTATAAACACAATTGAAGGAGAATGCTCCTCGGCGACCCGAAATAATTCACGAACCAACTTAGGACCATCGCCCAAATACTTTTGAATCAGCTCTGAGCCAACCACTCGAAGAAAGGTAGCAGAAGTTTGATTGGCAACAGCTTTGGCCAAGAGGGTTTTTCCTGTTCCTGGAGGCCCATAGAGGATAACTCCTTTCGGAGGTTTGATACCCATTTCTTCGTAGTATTCTGGGTGAGTGAGCGGAAGCTCAACCGACTCTTTGATTTCTTGGATCTGCTGATCTAAACCTCCGATGTCTGCATAGGTCTCTTGAGGAGCCTTTTCGAGTTTCATCACCGTAACCATTGGGTCGGTGTCATCGGCTAAAACGCCAATCACGGCATGTACTTTGTGATTTAGAAGGACGGTACAACCCGGCTCGAGAGCATCTTTGTCTACAAACGATAAAATGCTGACGTAATGCTCAGATCCAACTGAGGTCGAAACGATAGCGTGGTTGTCATCAATAATTTCTTCCAGAGTTCCAACTGCCATTGGAGAACCACGCAGGTCGTCTACTTTGGATCTCTCTTCTTCGTGTCTCTCTTCTTGAGGCCTGAGGCGCTCTTGATTTTTTATATATTCTTCTTCCATCAACAAGTAATCTTTAATTCTTTCGAATCGAAGAAGCTTGAGTCGACATCGAGTGTAGGGAAGAACAGGCGGCAGTTTGTCAATCGCCTCTGGGCCCTTTGTCTTCTTCTTTTTCTTGCCGATGCGAGTCGGGACTGGAGGCTCATATTTCTTCTTTTTGTCTTTGTCATCTTTTTTGTCGCCTAGGTCACGACCCATTCCAGCAGAGCGGTTGCCCATCTTTTATGTTCGGCTCTGAAACTTAAATCAGTGGTGATTGCGCTTAGCCTTTCTTTATGAATATAAACACGAAATGCGATGCTTCACTATTTGAATTTGCTATCGTCACTGTTCACTTGATGAAACAATGCTGTGTACTTGTTTGAGCGTTAGACAGTGCGCTCTAGTTTGGCTTTCGAGTTTATTTAGTGAAAGTTTCCATCAAGTTTAAGCCTTTTGGAGTTAAAATTACATGAATCAAAGAGTAACCTTGAGCTTCATTTATATAAGTTGTAACTTTTGAAAGGTCAAATCTAAAAAAAATAAAGCACTTGATTGGGAGCGCTAATTTATTCATTTCTCTTTCCAAATCACTTTTCTTTAAAAAATTATTTATCTTTTTTCTAACAGCTTGATGCTTTTTTCAATTATAACTTGAGTGATATGGATATCACAAAGGTTTATTAAGCAGAGAAAGTGATCCCAATATACGCCTAACTGATTTCCCGATGTTATGTTAGATTTGCGCACGTTTGGGTCTTGATGTCATGATTAAATTAATGGTGGCCGAGAGGGGCCAAGTTAAACAAGGCGCACAAATATTCAGCCATGAAGACGTACGGAGAAAGGCCCGTGCCTCTTACTTTTACGTTGGAAGCCATAGAAGGTGATGCCGGCAGTGGTGGACAGCCAGAACGTTATTATATTGGTTCAGAAGTAAGCTAGGCTAAGTGTTTTGCTCTATTCTGTTTGAGTTATTCCTTAAAACAAATAGGTTGGCGCCTATTTGCGTTTGGTTCGAGGAACTTTGTATAAAAAGTATCCATCGTTATGGAAGCGCAATCTCACACACGAGGAAAGAAGACGGCTGGTGCAAATGGGATGCGCAGATCAGGCCCTTCCTACCAATATCACGTTGATCAAGGCCAGCGAAGCAGATGAAATCATGGACGGAGAAGACCAAAAGTACAGAGCGATGGTTGTAAGCTCTGAGCCCAGCATACCAAGACCGTAAAAATGACCTAATTTTTGGCAATTCATCATCAAACTAACTTTGATAATTCATTGAAGTGAACGCAACAAGAGAACGTCAACTTGGAGCCAACCTATTAGAACTGAACAACACTTGGACGCCGTACCGGCTCCAACGCCGATCAATCGCAATAGAATAGTTCCTCGTCGCCGGACTTATCCATTGTGGTAGGTTCACTTAATATATTGCCAAATCAGCGTTTATGTACAAATCGTTTAACCCCGTTTGTTAATAGTTTTGACGATTTGGAACCAGAGTCAATGGCAGAAAATGCTCATCAACCTGATATCTTGGTCCCAATTCGTATTGACCTCGAGCTTGAAGGCCAAAAACTTCGCGATACATTTACGTGGAACAAAAATGAGCAACTCATTTCACCCGAAATGTTTGCTGAAATCCTTTGCGATGACCTTGATCTCAATCCTTCGGTATTTGTACCTGCAGTGGCCCAATGCATTCGCCAGCAGCTTGAGTCTCATCCGTCAGACAACCTAATTGAGGAGAGTACCGATCAAAGAGTTTTAATCAAATTAAACATCCATGTCGGAAACGTGTCCTTGGTGGACCAGTTCGAATGGGACATGTCGGAGCCAGACAACAGTCCAGAAGAATTTGCCAAAAAGTTAGCAGCTGAGCTTGGTCTCGGTGGAGAGTTTGTCACTTCGATTGCGTACAGTATCAGAGGTCAGCTGGCCTGGCATCAGAAAACTTTTGCGGTAATCGAGTCACCAATGCCGGTTGTGGACTGCATCGTGAGACCACTCAATGAGGCGGACCAATGGTGCCCTATCCTTGAGACGTTAACTGACGCCGAAATGGAAAAGAAAATTCGCGATCAAGACAGAAACACTCGAAGAATAAGACGGCTGGCCAATGCAGCGCCCGGATGGTAAAAAGCATTAGAGGGTGCCTCAGATTATTGAACATATTCATTCAATTTCGATCTAAAATTCTGTAAAAATAAAATTGGTCAAATTTATTCGAAATTTTTTAAACCAAAAGATGAAATAATGTTTTTTTTTTAAATATTAGGCCAGGCGTAGTTTCAGTTGAAGAACCACAAATCCTAGAACACGTAACACGACCAAAATGGCCCCCATTATTGCGTAATTACGAATCAAATTGGATTCATTGAAAGAGAAAGCACTCAAGACTGCATCTCCGTTTGAGAAACACAATTCAGTGTTGCTGGTAGTGCACGAGATTGAGTCGACATCACGCCACACAAGTATATTTAGATTTTCAAAGCTATAGTAGAACCAGGAGATATATTTGATCCATATGAAGTAGTCGGGCGCAGAGCTTGAAGAGCAGAAATCTTGAAATATATAAAGCTTTGACTTTCTCTAATCCAAACTACTTACTCTGAGTTGAGGAAGAAGCCTCCAAATACTATAAGGGGCATCAAAATTGGTACTACGATCGCTAGAGCAAAGTCAATATTTGGTGAAACAATTGATACAAGACTTCCTTTAAGTCGCAATGATAACACTTCAAATATGCAATTCACTGAGGGCTCATTTACCTGCAGCTATTGCAATTTGAACCACAAAGAGATAAGTCAACAGAACAGAGATAAAGACTCCAAAATCATCTCTTAAGCCACTCATCCAGTAGGTTATAGAAACTAAAACAACCGGAATAAGGAGAAATCGAGGAATCTAAAGAATCAAAGTTTTTTTTTCATAGAATTTTTAGTCTTAATCAAATCGTATTTGCCTCCGAGAAAAGTTTGACTAAATAATATGGTGTGATTGAATAGACCCGGGATTTGCTTTCTCTGTAAACCAAAGGCAGATCGAATGGAAAAGTCTAGTTAGATTTATGCATCAATAGTTCATATTTGTTAAGAGGAATTCTTTCCTTAATTACATTCAAGACTGAGTAAATGTATCCAAAATTAGACTGCATCAACAGTATAAACATGAAACCCAATCGATTTTGAACACCAGTTTGGTCGTTGTCCAGTCGAAGGAAGATCAGTCCAATAAAAGTGCCAATAATCTGAAAGAAAATGTAATCCTCAGTAAGAGTTGCAAAGAAAATTTCGGCTCAAATTTATACAAATGATTGCATAGCCAAAATCAAAGTTGCTTCAGGAGTTCGAATGTCCATACGAACTTGACGCCACATGAGCCAAGCAAATTGATTGATATAGCCCGAATTATATCTGAAGAAAAAAATACACCAAGCAAGGTGCAAATAGATTTTAGAAAATGCTTACTTCGGTCCTTCGCTATCCAATGGCAATGCAGAACTTTCAGCTTGCTGAAGCTCTCCCATCGCTTTCATATTCAGATGGCTATTTGCGAATCCAGTTGTGAACATCTTTTGAAAAGTAAGGAGTGTTTTTTAACTGATAATTATGAGTTTAGATAAATGGTAACCTTGACTTTTTGTAGAGAAGCCTCTCGATTATTTTTATCAATTGCTAAGCTTTGCACATAGTGATCAGCAGGATTAAATAGAGGCGGGACCGGATTTCCTTGCCTGAACAAGATTTTAATAAGAAGGTGTTTCAATCAAAAATTCGATTAGTAATTTACATAGCAAAATATTGGCTGGCTTCTTTTGTAGGACCGAAGTATGCTAATCTGCCTTCCGCTAGCAAGTAGAGAGTATCAAACTTTTCAAAAATTTGACTTGATGGCTGATGAATGGTGCAAACAACTGTTTTTCCTCGCTTTGCTAGTTTTTCGATGGCTTCAACCAATGTCAGCGCCAGGAAAGAATCTTGAGTTATTTAATAATAGAATCAGAAGTGGCGATTCGTTTTTTAAAAATGTTGTTTACCCAATCCACTGGTGGGCTCATCACAAAATACTAAAATCTTTAGTTTTCTAGATTTAAAAAAATCCTAACCAACTCATCTTACGTAACGGAGGATTCGTCAGTATCTTTAAGGTCCAATTCTAGTAATTAAATAAAATTTATGATCAACGAATATTTGAAAGCTTACCTCTGTTGCAAAGGCAAGGCGTCTTTTTTCTCCACCTGAAATTCCTTTCATTTTATCGCCCATTCCTATTCGAGTGTTTTCTGACTTGTCTAGATTAAGCTGTGCCCGGATTTAAAAAGTTATATTAGTTGATAGTCTCAAATGAAGCCTTACATCACCAATCACTTCATCGACTCTTCGATACTTCTCCTCTCGAGAGAGCGAAGAGTCTAAACGAGTCATTGCCTATTGAATCAGTAGAATGAAGAATTTGAAAAGAACAAGAAAAGAATTTTACATGAAATAACAAGTGTTCACGGACAGTTAATGATCCGAAGAATAGATCGTCTTGCTGAACATAGCCTGAATTGCGAGATATCAAATCCCATGTCGCTGGCTGCCCGTTCAGCATCACTTGACCCTCCGACTTTAATTTACTCGTTTTTCGAAAATTAAGTATGTTGAGAAGAGTCGTCTTTCCTGCTCCACTTTAGTAATTTCTAAGATGCTATTTTGAATCTAAACACTAGCGCACATGTTACCTTGCTCCCATAATAGCGCAACTCTGGCCCGGCTTGACAAGGCCAGACACTTTTCATATTAGTCCAGACAAAGGTATTTGAATTACAGTCAACGAAAAATCTTTTCCAACAAAAATTACCGTTTTCGAGAACTTTTTTAAATCTCTTATCCTCAGGCTCTTTGCCGTAATAGTAGTACTGATAGAGCTCCATTTCATCAAGTGGTTCAGGGCGAATTTTGTTTTTAATTCTTTTGAAAGGGCTCTCAGGCAATCTGACTGTGGCCGAGATGTTGCGCCATGAAAGGGTTACAGGTGGTTTATCGTTCACTCCATTGATTGCATTCTGGCTCACTGGCTGATAGATTTGACCAGGATTGAAAGAATAGTTATACTTAAGTCGGGGTATACAAAGAAGATATAGAAATATAACTCGATAATTCAAGAAGTAAAATTTTAACTTACGGGGTACATTGATCTCTAAGGTTATTTTTTGTTGTATCTGGAAAAGCTAAAATTTTTGCTTTTACTGCCGGTTAAATAAGACACAGATTGGAACTAGTCATGCTTGACCATTATAAAATTTTTACCCTTAAAAATTCGAAACTCAATATTTCCGAACTTAAACCCAATAATCTAGCACAAGCGAGATAATTTACTGGTCATGGATCAGAGAAGCAAAACAAAAGAAAATTTAGTCATGTAAACAGACTGAATCGCTGGAGGGCTTAGCGAAAATTACTTATGAGTAAAGCCTTCTCAACTGCAATACTTGACAAGGGTATTTAAAGATTGATAAGCTCGGCAAATGACAAAGAAAAACACAAAATGGTAAAAAAAATATCTCTTTTTATTTTTGTAAACCGTTGATAAAATTTGCTTGGAAGTTTCAGCAGGGCAACCAATATCCCGGCCTCTATTATGACAGCGGCTATCCATATTTTGACTCAAATGAGCAAAAACGAAAGTTAACGCTTTCATGGAATCTCAGTGCTTATGCAAAGCCGAAATTGAGCTTGGCAAAAAAATTCAAGAGACTTTTTAAACCTTCAGAAGACGAGCAGTACCCTCGAATTCTGAATGAAGTAAATGGGATCGTCAAGCCCGGCCAACTTTGTGCGATAATGGGTGCCAGGTAATCATTGGCTTTTTCAAATAGTTTTAAATAATCTCTTTTTATTGGTCTCATTGTTTAAGTGGCGCAGGAAAAACTACACTCTTAAACATTATCTCTTTTCGTAATAGAAACCGACTAATTGTTGAGGGAGATGTTAAAGTCAATGGAAAAAGTGTTGATCTCAATGATTTAAATCAATATTCAGGCTATGTGCAACAAACGGATCTATTTATTGAGACTTTGACCGTGAGAGAACATCTCGCCTTTTTGGTACCTTTTCACGGAAACAAAAGATTTAATGACGTATATCCATTCATAATTTGATAGGCTAGAATCAAAATGTCAAGAGACTACACTAAAGAAGACATCAAAGCGCGAGTTGAACAAGTCATCCAACAGGTAATGCAAGCTTTGGAAAATAATTTTCTCTGATACTTTATAAATAGAAATAATAATAGGTTAATTTGGTTAAAGTACGAGATAATAAAATCGGAGGAGCCGATAAGAAAAAAGGACTCTCAGGCGGCGAAAAACGAAGACTCGCATTTGCCTCTGAGGTAAATTAAGCAATTTAAATTTTTAGAATTAAATATTAGTTTTTAAGAATTCTTGATGATTTTAATAATTTATCAATTCAAGATCATAACAAATCCTTCACTATGTAAACAAACTGAATGATAAAATCAAACGATGCTCAGTCTTTGTTTAAACTTGAAGTTTTTCTTTAGTATTCTGCGATGAGCCGACCAGTGGACTTGGTAAATTAATTACCAAAAGATTCTCCTACCTAGATTTAAGAAGCTTCTTTTTTTAGATGCCTACATGGCTATCGGAATTGTTGAAATTATGAAAGAGTTGGCTCAACAAGGAAAAACCATTATTTGCACCATACACCAGCCATCAACGCAAATCTTTGAGAAATTTGACACGTAATTTTCTTGAGAATGACCTCACTTTGTTTTGACGAAAAAGCTGATCGAAATATTGCAGCCTTTGCTTATTATCAGAAGGAAGATTAGCATATTTTGGTCCTCGTCAAGAAGCTCAGAACTTTTTCCAGAGGTAGGACTTGAAGAATAAAATAGTTAATCAGAATATGTCATATGAACTAAATTATTTAAGCATGGGCCGAGTTAATCCCCAAAATTACAATCCTTCAGACTTTTACATTGAACAACTGGCAGTGGTTCCGAACAAAAGACAGGAGTCTTTAGCCAAAGCGAATGTGAATTTTTTTTCTTTCTCAATTTTTCGACGGCAAAATGTAGTTAAATTTTCAGTTCATTTGCGACCGCTATCGCCAATCTCACTATCAACGAGAAATATTCAATAGCATTGCAACAGTTGAAAGTATGGGTCTGTATGAGCCAGAACAACCGCCTTTTAGGTTTTAACTTATTCACTCATTTCAATCAAGCATGATTATTAAATTTTTTCTCACTCTATAGATACGGTGCAAATTTCTTTCAGCAGAGTCGCTGGTTATTATGGCGAAACTTTATATCGGACATCCGTAGTCCGGTCACTACCATCGCTCTTATTATGCAGACACTTGTAAGCATTTAATAAAAGAACAGTATTGGAAAAGTTTTTGAAGAATCATAAAAAAGGTCATTTCTCTATTTTTCGGCCTTATTTATCTACAACTAGATTACGACGAGACTGGCGTGACCGATAGGAATGGCTTGCTATTCATTCTTCTAATGAATACTGCATTTATCTTCTTGTTTCCAATTCTGACGGTACTTTATATTTTTCTCATCTTTTGCCAACCTTACTTACCCAATTTAAGTCTTTCGCTGGACAGATGCCTATCTTCTACCGAGAACAAAAAGCACGCCTCTATTCAGTTGTAATCTACTACTGTAGCAAACAAATAGCCGAGGTGAGCAAATGATCTGGAAATTCTATTTGCCTAATCATAATTGCCATAATAGTTCCCAAAATTTCTGGTTCTTGGAATGACGATGATTTCGATAATCTATTGGATGGCTGATATTGATGACCGTGTCAATGTTTTTTTCCAAATTTTATTCACCTTTATTCTTTCAATGCAAGCTAGTGCTGCTCTGGGTAATAGCCCGTTTTTTCAACCAGCATCGCATTTGAGAAAATTGATTTACTCTGAATTTTCAGGATATCTACTCTCGGTGATAACCTCGGATGTTAACATCGGAACGGCTCTAGCTGCCCCTATCCTCATTCCTCTGATTTTATTTGCCGGCTTTTTTTTAAACAATGAGTGAGAATTCAACGATAACTGTGAATTTAATTTGTTGAAATTTAACTCAATTTTATGGTTCTTAGCTCCACGCCTGTCTATTTCATTTGGTTAAAATATATATCCTGGCTTTATTACACATTCCATGCTGTCATGATTGAGCTCTGGGATGGAGTGAATTCCATACCCTGTACGAACTCCACTGCATCCAGGTGCTTTGATAATGGTCAAGAAGTACTCGATTCTCTGTCAGTCAACCCGGTAATGAAACGTTATTTTATTTTAATTTGATCATCTTTATAAAGAATTCAAAGGACAATTTGGCTCGAGATCTCATTTTGATTTTTGTCATCAATATAGTAATGAGGAGCCTAGCGTATATAATTTTACGACTGAAAGTAAAATTAAATAAATGAAGATAATTACAAGCCCCGCCCTTCTCAAACTTACAATAAAAAATCGTTTACGGTAAATAAAAGTTTAAGAATCTTTTTATAATTTTTCGACAACGTTCCGTTCTCAGCCTGTAGGTTGATAGAATTGTATTTTTCTAATAAACTCTGGGAGGTCATAAAGAAGATATTACAAAAGCTACATAATTGGTTGGCCAAGATCGACAGACAACTTTGAAGACAGTGTCTTAATAGGATATGCAAAATCGTAATAATGTACTCCAATGAGCTCTGAGCAATATGATGGAAGAGCATCCTCATGTATAGAAAGCCGTTTGAACAATTTGAGGAAACTATTCACATGCCAATTTTTACCGAGTCTGCCTACTAATCTCAAGATAACTTTTACTTATCCGGCCAGTATGCCGGTTCGTGTCAATTAACAATAGAATGACAACGGCTAATCAAAACGAAAACCGGAATAAAAAAGGCGAGAAAGCATTGCCCGCTCAAGAGGCTCCCTCGAATACCCAGATCTCAATCGCAAACGTCATGGAAGAAGATGAAAAAACTAGGCAAAGTCGATTCTTGTTCAACAAGCGGCTTATCCAATTTCATCGGAATCGAGTAGTCGGCAGCCAGATGCGAGACTGGCCCACGATCAATGGCCATCCTTTAGACTTATATACCCTACTCAAACTTGTCATTTCCCTAGGAGGATGGGAAAAGGTCTGTGAGAAGGAAAAGTGGACGGACATTGCTCTGGAGTTAAACTCCAAAATGTTCAATGCTTGTACTAACTCTGAATATGTTCTCAAGCTCATTTACGTTCGCTACTTATCGAAATTCGAACGAGTTATTACCGCCAGCTCCCAAGACCTGGATAACGCCCTCACCTCAGAGATAGTGTTTGATCCTGCGAGTATCAAACATGTCCTCAGCCAACAGACGCTCACACTCGGATCAAGTCTCTCCAATCTTGATGACAAAGAAGCAGATTCCGACTTGGGGATCGGACGACGAAAGTTTAGCTACATCCTTGACCTAGTGCCTCTTTCATACAACCACGACCACCATCTTATGTATACTTCACAAAATCGAACTTTCAATCCCTACGAGCGAATGCAGATATCACTAAGTACAGGAATGCCAAACGAAGTTGATTTTGTCCTAAATACCATGCTTCTGATGACTAGCGACGAGACACTTTGCTTCCAAATCGGCTCAAGTCCTCGACTTATTCCTTTGATGCTCGCTCAAGTCGGCTTTTTTGGATCCCAGGACCGTTTCAAGCTTCGAAAACTCTACGATCAAGTTTGGCAAAAATCTTTAGATGATTACAATCAAAAGATAGAGAAACACGGTGATCAATCAAGTCTCGATGATAATTACAACAAAGAGCTGCTTTGCGGACTCAAGCAAGCTAAACCGCGCAAATTCATTGAGTTTTGGAGCTTTATGGTGCAACCATGTACTGAGCCTGTAAATACCCTTCTAACGCCAATAATGCCTGTTAATTATCAACAAAGATGGACTCCAGGTAAGATTCAATTTAATCCTGAAATTGCTTTTCTTTTTACCCAAAAATTTTAGACTATCGAATTCCAGAAGCGTTAGTTCATGACCAATCTCTATTGATTCGAGACGAGTTCGAAGTTGAGCTAATCCGCATTGAACAAATACTTACGATACTGAATAACTTATCGTTTGAAGAAGAAAACTCCCAGTTCATGGCAAACGAGAGTCCGCTCTTACTCGAATTTCTGCTTTTATGTGTGCATCTGAAAAACAAAGAATGCGATGAACTACGTACGAGAGCGATCGAGACCCTGGCTAATCTGAGTCGAAACCTCAAGCTTGTGACGATCTCCGACTCGATGCTTATTCTTTTACTTGATAGTATTCTCAGCGAATTGATCGGCGAAGATCTCACTCGCACTCTTCGGGCACTGGACATATTGGCGAATTTGTGTTCACAGCCACCAGATGTTGACCCAGAAAAAAGTAATCAGTTTATTTTGGCCAGTTCCCCGGCTGACTGCCCGGGTGAATTCATCTTAAAAACCATGGGCCTGATCAGACCTCTTTTGGCAACACATGACGTGATGATTCTCAACGGTGCTCTGGAGTCTCTTTACAACACAAGTTTATTTAGTAAATGGCTCTGCGAGAAAATGATGGAGTCAGATCAGAGCGAGCAGATACTTGATCAACTAACTGGTCTCTTAACTAGCCAAATCGAAGATTTTGATTGTGACGATACAAAGGCGTCGTTGAAGCTGTATAAAATCGGTAACAAGCCAATTCAAAAGCCACCGGTGACCATTCCTCAAACATCGGCTAGCCAAATTAATCCAAAGATCATTCTTCAACCTACGTTAAAATGTCAAACCACGAGCAACAATAAGATAAATGATTTTTTACAGCACTCCAATTCAGCACCCATGGCTATTCCCATAAACAAAAAATACGAGGCAGCGTCCAAAGAAGACGAGTCTGCAAAAAATCTTCTTTGCAACTGGCTCATTACCTGTTTCCAATCAGACAGCAACTCGGAGTTGTCCAAATCACAACTTTATCCGTATTACCAGCAGATAGCCAAGTTGAATGGATGGCCTACTCTGTCTATTCCAACGTTTTTCGAAGTCTTTCATGCAACATTTCCGAATCTAAAGAACAACGAAAACGCCAACAAAATAATCGGATTGAAATTAGTATTAAACGTCAAGCAGCAGCTTCAACTACGGAATCAGCAAATCCTCTGTAATAGCTCAAAAAGCGTCAAGCCAACTACGGCTGATGGAAAGGAAAATCAAAATTCTAAAAGCGAGTCGCCACCGCCAAATGCTCCAATCACAATATCTATGCCTCAAATTCCCCTCCTGTCTCCTCCTAGTTCTCCCAACAAACCGAGTAAAGAAATAACCTGCAACGGTCACGCAGAGTCTAACTCAGATACGACGCAGCAGAACAATTCGCTCATCAACGGCCATTCTGATCTTTCCGAGCATTTTTCGGAATCAGACTCAGAGATAAAAAGAAAACTCATGGAGAATGTTAATAACAAAACGGCGAAAAAACTCCGTCCTGACGAATCATTAGCATCCAGTCCTTTTACCGCGTCATCGTCAAGCGGACCTTCTTCAGTTGAGTCGGCAACCACAAATGGTGATTACATGTGTGAGTGGGCAAGCTGTGGGCGGACTTTCAATTCCGCCAAGGCGGTCTACTCTCACGCGTGTTTGAGTCACTTGAGCAAGTTAAGCGACCCAGAAGGCTTTCTCTGTCTATGGCCTAACTGTGACAACATCAAAAGAAAGAGATGGTCTCTGGTCAATCATTTACTGGTAAATGCCCTTTCATCGGCCTTCTAGATAATGAGTTCCTGAAATAATTCTTCTTACAAAGGAACGTCATTGTACCGAAAGTGCTTTAAAAGCAGCTCATGTATGTCGACAGCGAGGAATAGTTCCTGCGAAGATCACATCCAACATCATGCCACCAGATCTTCATGATGCCGCTTATTTTGCAATTAAAAGACACAATCAACTTAAACCAGAAGATTTCATGGTAAGAATTCGTAACTAACAAAATTAGCATAATAGCTTCTCTAAATTTACAATTCAAGACATTCGAGGACGGTCCAATAACAAAAAGCATTCGTTTACTGGCAGCTCTTTGTTTAAGAAACTTTGCTCGCTTCTCTGATCGAGCCAAATTGTAAGCTTTTAAATGGATCTAGTTGAAACAAAGGTAGTTTATTAAACATTATCTTTAAGACATCTCAAAAAGCATGAATGGCGGCTTGCTGAAATTGCATTCGACTCGCTCGAATCATCGAAAATAGTCGCTAATTGCTTGTGGAATATTTCCAACTGATAACTTTACAAGTCTCCTACAAACCATTCGTGCTCGCTTCGCTTGTAAATTTCGATATCCCGAAACTCATTCTCAAAACTTATGTTTTTCAATTTATCTCTCCTTTCACTTTTTTGATCGATAAACTCGTAAGATCGCAGATTAAATTTAGAAACAAAAAGATCATGGTGACATCCCACAACTATGTGGCTATGTATCATTAAAGTTCTCAGAATTCATTATAGGAATTCATTTTTATTTCTCAATTTGTTACTTAAGTTCTTCGTCATCATAAGCTTTTAATAATAAAGCATGAATCAAAATATTTGCTCTAAAATGACATTCTTACAATTAAATTTGGTAGTCCGGTTGAATTGACACAGACGTGTAGGAGATCGGCTCGCCGATCATTTTTTTTTATCTCTTTGATCTAATATTGTTGCAGATTTAAGGTTTTTTGAGAGCAAGACAACTTTTGCCACTTTGACCAGATTTGAAACCAGCTCTATAAAATCAACTCTCGTGGTTCTTTTCATCTCACTTGTAAAGACTTAAAAAAGTCCTTTTATCATCCGAATCAATGGGCTTAAACAAATCCAGACCTCCGAGAACCGCACTGGCCTCAGGCATGCCTTATTACGAGCAGGCTGTTTATGTGCCACCGCAACCGCTGGTACCCCAGCAGCCTATAATGATGCAATCTGGATTTGGACCAGGGTTTGCGTCTATGCAGCCAATGCAACAAATGCCCCCGATGGCTCCGATGGCTCAGCCTATGGGGATGCAGTCGCAAGGGATCCAGCTTCCTGTCATTCCGGTTGCAATGCAGCCTCTGCCAATGCAGCAGCAGCCTCAAAACTACGAATATTATAGTGGAGCCGGTGGTTTTCCAAATTATCAACAGAGTCAACAAATGCAGCCTATGGCCGCATATATTCCACCTCCCCCTGGACCCCCTCATGGCCCACCAGAGCAGCAAGGTCAGACCATGAGCCAGCATTATGGCAATAGGAGTGCATCGGGGGCTTGGCAAAGTCATCAGCCTCCCCCTCGCATTAAAGTGATCAATTATCCTCCAGTACCCCGCTACCAATAGCTTCAGTCTCTTAATCGTGTCTTAAGTATGGGCTTGGTCGTATAATCGTTTTGTTTCTTTGGATAGCCTAAAGCATTATTGTGATTTATGAGAATAAAAGCCCAATTTCTCGTATATTTAGTTTTGATAGATTTCGCTTGGGTCAGCAGTCGAGCCGTCGGGTCCACTGAATTTAATGGTTCACTAATTAAAAAAATTCTCGTGCTTTTATGGTATAAATTCTGCAAACTAATAGAAATTTAAATTCTCTCAAAGTATCGAATTTTTGATGAAATTTACTTTCAAATCGCACGATGGGAAACCGACGATCTAGGATCGATACTCCATACTATGATAGATATTTTGGCGAAAATTATTGGAGGACGGTCGGTGACTCGCTTGGAGATTATGGCCGCTACAGAATTTCTGATTGTTGCTACCAGGCTTGCCAACCAATACAAAATCCATGTCAGCCTCTAAATAATCCCTGCAATCAAGTTGCTTCATATGCCAATCAATATTTCAATCATCATTATACAAATCCTCAGATGATGCGTGCCGGCTATCGTGCTTCTCAAGCTCGCCAAAAACAAGAATATTCAGAAGTCAAAAATCAAAATGCCTTTCTACCTCAGCTGCCTTTTAAGCCTTACTAAAATGTTTCTAAATTATTCTTATGATGGTTAACTTAAGTGAATTCTATAAATAAATTGTCGGCCCAATAATTAGGGGAAGATTGTTTTGAGTTTTTGTCCTTTATGTAATATACATCAGCAGTCGGAGCTTATATCGGACATAATCATTCAAAAGAATCAAGTTACTCATATTGCTCACGCGCATTTTCTTCTAAACTTCTAAACTAAATAACCTTTGAGAGGGATCATTTAGAGTCTTATATTTTAATTTATTTTAAACCGGTGGGAAGGAATGGAAGATCGAGAGTTCATTTTAATGCATCCGCTTGCTCAAAACTTGGGTCAGCTTGTCAACATAAAATATTCTGACCTGCTAAGCATGATAACCGAACTGAACTCTGTCGCCGAATATTTTGTGGATGACCAAGGATATCGGCTTTGGTTTAGCATCGAAAAAGGTTCCGATCTTACATTCTTGTGGAAACTAACTGCAAGAATCGAATGCTCAAAAGTAGGTTAGACCAACAATTCAAAAATTTCTGAACTATAGAGGCGCATTCTTCTAGCTTAAAGTCGGAGAAAGTGACATTAAAAGTTACCGGACCATTCGTTTGAATCAGTTTATTAACATTTATAAACACATTAAGTCACAATTAGAAACTCTGGAACTTTTCAATCCATACCAGGGCGAACAAGCAGAATCAATTGAACCATCGACATCGCAGGAAATCAATCAAAACGGTGCAAGAGCAACTTCAATCGAATCTAAACCAAATTTGTTTGACAAAATTCAGCATATGTCAATGAGCGAATCCTTTTTAGATGTCGAAGATACTTGCATTATTTGCATGGATTCGAAAGCTAATCTTATATTATCTTGTACACATAGTTACTGCGAAAAGTGTATTAAAGAATGGAGTGTGACAAGTAACACGTGTCCGATCTGCCGCAGTATTTCAGAAGAAAGAGACGGGTTTATTCTTGCCGAGAAGCCGGATTATTACAATATTCAAGAGGATATATCGAAGACTCTATTTGAACTGACCGATAAACCATTGACTTCATCCCAGACTTCGAGAGAATCATCCAATGTAGACAGCCTTCACTTTCACTAGTTCACATAAGTCATTCATTTAAATTCTGTAAATTATTCCAGACGTTTCCCTATTTACCCAAAAATCTTGATTTCCTAACCGTTGATTCGATAACCACATGATTTGGTTTTTAGGAATGTAAAAATAGAAGATTTTGTAATGGTTCAAAAGTTTCTTTAATTCTCGCTTGAGTTTTCATTTTGATGTGTTTTCAGATAGATAAATGCCAAAATAATCTTAGATCTTATTAACAAAAGAGAAAACAGAAGGGAACTTGAGAAGATCAGTGGCAAGGCATTGGTCTTGGAGCTTGGTGACAATAACTTGGTCTCGGTGCACAGCTTGTCATCGGAATGCAGGGAATGAATGGCATGCACTCAAGGCTAGGCCTTGGTGGCGGCGGAGGTGGTGGAGGAGGGGTTGGCATCTGGCATACAAGTGGAATCGATATAGGTACAGAAAACTGTGGCATCGGAACTTGCTGCGGCATCCTTTCTGCATCCTTCACTGAGACACAATACAGCTTTTCGCGTCCTCCGCATTTCATAACTTGAGGCATTGACGCTATTGCAAGAGGTGGACACATCGGATGCTCTCCATACTCGCGGCGTGATGAACTACCTCCCATCTTCTAAAAGATCAACGAGCAGGTTTTCAACAGGTTTTTGTATGAAAATCACGCAAATTACGAATGAAGCTGGTTTAATTTGTTTTTAAACAGTTTCAAAAAAAGGTGTTAAAGACTAGCTCCAAGGGAATTCTTTGTAATCTGCTTTACCCTAGAAAAAATGTATCAAATTTAGAACTCGCTCGAAAAGTAAACTTCTCAAATTAGAGGCCGTAGCGTCAATTCAAGCCACAGCCACGCGCTATATCAAATGAGTTTGGTCGTTTTAGAATATCTTAAGCTTGTTTTAGAAAAAACTTCATGCTTGAATTCTTAGCATTTTCTTTGCGAGGAATTCTCTAAAATTCTGTCTAAGGGAAGAAATAGCCGCAAAAACCTTATTTCTATTTTCTTCTGCTTTATCTCAATTATGCTAATGTTCGTTTTTGTTTGAAAGTTATGCAATTTATTTTTATATCTATATTAGCAAGAGTCAAAGAAGGCGAGTGTCGAGCATGAAATATGTTTCTAACAACTAAATTTGGTCAAGTCTTCTTATTAGATAAACGAACCTTGTTTTGGTACATTTCAACATTCGGAAAGCTCCAAGTAATAGTTTGATAAAATTCATGCGAAATAAATTAAGCGATAATCATAAAAAGCTTGACAGTGTAAGAATGAATAAGATAAGCCTTTATACTTTTTAATTTTCGAACGTTCTTGAATTTATTCATCGTTTACTCTTTTAAGAATCTCTTTTATTTAAAAACTCGTTCAAACAAGCATAGAAGGGTGTATCAAATGGCTGAAATCGTATCCACCGATTCGGGACTTCGCTCTGTTTCCCAAGAAGAAAACTTGCGTAGATTAAGAGAAAGTGAAAAAGAAATCGAGGAGAATTTACTAAATTCATTGACGTTTTATACTGCAAGATCAATCGTATCATCAATATCATCAATCATACCATCATCAACAATGGGGTTCACAATCAATGAGGGCTGTCAAAAGGCTAATGCCACTTTCAATGTCGCATCAGAAACGATATCTGAAAATGAAACGTATACTTTGTTGCAATTAATAGGTCGTGAACTAGGAAGAAATACAGATATGGCAAACGAGCTGGCATCATTTGGCAACGTCTTAGAACGCCAATATAAAGAAGATGAGTTAACCCTAAGGAATGTAGAAGTATTTGTCAGTTCTATCATCAATTATATATGCTATGTTAATGGAATCGGATTAATAGACCCCATCGCCATAAAAACAAGCCTCATTACTTTATTGCAGGATAGCATACGTTCAAGGAGAAATCAAATTAACGATAAGCGAGTTGAGGTTATTTACAAACGTGAGCAACAAGGAAACGAAGAAATCCACCCTCTTATTGGAGTTTTAAGAATTGAATTGAGCGGAACTCTGGAATTTGAATCAAACTGCTTTTCTTCTTATAACCATGCTTCAATCAATGTGAAAGCATACCAGCTTACCTTCTCAAATCAAAGAGAACTTATAAGAATACTAAGAGATTTCCAGTCATACAGGAGAATACCAAGCAGCCATATGTTTTCGGGTGTAATCGGAAGGTTAAGAATTTTTGCCGTAAATCCAGGTTGGTTTAAAGATTCTTTTTATTCGAAAAAAAGGAAAACTGTTTAAGTTTAAAACACGTTTTAGGCCATAACTAAGGATAGTTATAACAACTTAGGGCAGTGGCCTGGAAGATTTTTTACCATCTTTCTTCTTTTCTCTGTTCTATTTTGCAATAAATATTTTTCTCTATTTTACAGAATATTTATTTCAATTTCTAATGGCAAGTTTTGAGTTATTTCATTTGGTTTCTTTTTTGTTAAGAACTTTTTTATTGAAGTTATTTGTTTTTTTACTAATTTCAGGGTATCATTCATTGGAAATCGATTTTTAGAAAAAAAGGTAGACGCTTTCAGCGATTCTATCATGATTGTCTGCTGTGCTCAAGGACTGTATTAACCCAACTGCGATTAGAGCAACCATTTCTAGTTTTTTGAAGGAAAAATACGGTAGAAGCATTATCGAAATGAAACATGCACCTGAGGTTTTTTAAAAAAGTGAGAGACAAGGAAATCAAGAAATCTATCCCAAATCTTGTAGCTCAAATATAAAGCCTACTCAGTTTGAAAAATATCGCAGCAATTATATTATTTCTGGGCCAATTAAACTGCCAGAAAAAATGATGCCAGTCGTGGCTTCCCTGTACCATTAGTCCTTTTCTCGTCTTATCCTTCTCTTTTTATGCTCCTTATGTATGAATAGTTTTGCAATAGAATAGTAATATATATTAAATTAAGAATTAAAGATTTTTCTTAAATGTCTCGAGGAGCAACAAAAGAAAAGAAGTTACTTAAAAGAACATAAATTTAAAATAAAAAAATATATTTGATTTTTTGTTAAACGTGTTTCAAGGTTTATTTTAAGCTTGTTGTAGACAAGAAGCCGGGCCGTATTAAAATTTTTGTTAATTTAACAGCTACTGATTAAACAAGCGCGCTTAAATACCCAGAGCTAGATTTTAGAATACATGCGAGTTCACTGTGTCAGCTGGTTTTGCGTCGAATGTGTTCTATCTATCAAAAGCTGAATAAAACGGAAAAAAGACAAATAGACCTTTTTGGTTTAGAAATGTTTCTTTCCTTCAAAATTATAACTAATCTGATGCGCGTATTTAATTAATAATTATTATAATCTTTAACTCAAATGATTTTCAAACGCATAGAAAGGCGCAAGTAAAAGAAGATGATGTTGATGATTGCGGGTCATACAGCAAGAGCTCGAATTCCAAATTACTCTGTCTTGGCGGCTTGCTCCTCTTCGCGCTCGTTGTTCTCGCCCTCTAATGCCTGCTCGCTTTGCTCCCTGTTTTCTTCTTGCTTTCCTTGTTGCGGATTACCATCATTGTTATTGTTATCACTGTTTCCTTCTTCGTTGTTGCTTTGGTGATTGGTTTCTTCCGTCACAGTAATTGATTGATCGGCTCCCAGAGTCACCGTGGTGGTTGTTACTTGAACGTCTTCTTCATAGTTCTGCTCGGTCAAGCGAACAGCAGGCGGGTCAATATCCAAGCCATTGAAAGCGCTGTGACTATGCTCGGTGTAGACGACAGCTGGTTCAGTGGCCACCGACAGAATAGCGTCGTGAGCTTCGCTTGAATTAGCAAAGATAGAATCAACGAACAGGCGTTTGAGCTGCTCATCATTATTGCAGGCTTCGATAAACTGATCGCGAGTGATGAAAGTTGGTGGCTTGGGTTTCTTGGCCTTCTTCTTCTTCTTTGGGTCCTCTGGTTCAGGCTCAGCAGGAAGCGAATATGTAGCATTTATAGCCTTGATGATGTCGTCTACTTTCTTGGCGGGTGCGTTGTCCTTCTTTCGGTCAGTGATTCCGCTCAAGTCATAAAGAGCAGTGAGAACACTAGTCATCTCTTTTTTGGATATTTTACCATCTTTGTCTAAATCATATAGCCTAAAGGCAAAGTCGCACTTTTGCTTGAAGTCACCGTCAGACGTAAGACTGAAGCAAAGAACAAAGTCCTGGAACGATATGTAGCCGGCATTGTCACGATCAATGACCTTAAAAACATATTCGCAGAATTTATCGGCCTTCTCCTTCTTGTTCTCAGACGGGTGAACTTCTTTGAACAGCTTGATGAAATCTTTCTTGGTTAGCTTGCCAGTTGGGCATTCATTCAAGAAGTTCTTGTGCAAGGCAATAATTTGTGCGCGAGTGAGGCGGGTGTTGTTCAGCAACAGCTTAATCTCGTCCTCGGTCAATACCTTTGGGTCTTTTTTCGACCCCTTTCCGCCGACACAGTTTCCCATTTTCTAGCTCTTATTCGATCAGGCTTAGTCTAATCTCTAAATTTTATAAAATATTTCAGATTTAAATGATAAAGTCTTAGCTCCAGTGTTAAAATAAGAAATTTTTCTTAGAACCGAAAAAGGCCAAACTTAATGAGATTTGAGAATACACCAAGAAATTTCAAGAAAAAATCATTCTTGGCTAAGTTTCGGCAAAAAGAGAAAATTCGAAAAATTCGGTGCATAGATATATTGAAGCCATTTAGCTTTAAATTGTCAATTGAGAAACTGAAATATAGGGCGTCCAATGAGGCAGCGGCGGCGGAAACGAGATGCAAAATGAGAAAAAAAGAAAAATGGAAAATAAATTAACGAGCTTCGTTCATGAAATAAATAGATGATGATTTCGCTGGGCAAAATAAAAGAGGAGGCAGACTGAACAAGCAAGCGCAAAACAAAGTATTTTAATTGAATTTATGGTATAGCGAGTTAATGAATTAGAATTGAATGGAGCGGTGAAGGCAAAAATAGAGAAAACGCTCAGAGGGAAGTCACTCAAGCCAAACGACGATAGAAATGAAGATCACGGCGAAAACATAGAGAAAGATTTTCTTCATAATGATTTATGTGCTTCTCTACAAATCGTTGACTTGAATACGCAATAATGTTGACTGACTTGTCTCGTAAAATATTTTACCATTTATTGCAACATACTCCCGTCTGCTCACCAATCGAAGAGAATTGAGTTTCAGAATTCACGAGTGAGCTAAAACACAATAGCAAGTGGAGAGAGCTCATGCGCATCGTTACGTGAGTGCTTGCTTACGTACTACGCCCACCAACAATTTTCGTAAAATGACTTGCTTTGGTCAATATTAACAGCATGTCCACTACATTTAAATCTTTTTAGAGCAAAAATAAACTAAATAAATGCAAAACGGCTGCCTAATTGACACGATGATATTTTATGTCCAAATGCATCGCCTCTTAGCCCTCATTAACTTATTCACTAGGCTCACATGTGCTTTGGCATCTCACATGAACCAGCGACTTAAGTTCTGCCCAATTAAGCTAATTTCCAATACTGAAATGAGAAGAGGTACCGTTTAGTTTTGCTTTATATAACTTGATCGCGGTCGAGCGAGAGAGAGGCTAGTGAAACAAACAACAACAATTACCGCTACAAGACGATCACACGTAGAGAAAGATGCAGGCCTGTCTTATCAAGAATGATCAATGGGCTTCATTTCTGACCTTTTTGTGATGCCGCGTTTCAACACTCATGAGAGAAAAGAGAAACGATGCGCTTGGTAGCCATGCTTGATTAGAGCAAAGATAAATGGATTTGCTTATCGCATAACGCTTAAAACCGTTCGCTCGCCCGCTCATTCACTCACTGGCTTGTTTGCATAGTTAAAATGCGCTGAAATCGGTGAGGGCACAGGCGGTTGCCTATGCCGATGCGCTTGGGATTGTAATAATTACATAACTTGAAGAAATGATAAATCAATGCGAGCTGAATCACCTCCGATGCAAATTGCCCTATTTTGATCGAACGGAGATAAAGCCCTTCCCCCGCTGCCTTGCGTCTAATTCACCGATCGAACTAGGCGTTCTCATAAGAATTAATAATCTTAGATAAACAACAAATAGAAGAGGCTATGCTTTCAAGTCTTCATTCGTAATAGGAATTGAGGAACTCGACATTCGCTGCGATTCGCCTCGCGAACCGCACCTCGAGCTGAATCCATTATGAATGATCGACCCAGTTGAGCGCTTGAGATATAGCCGTAGCACAGAGAGCTCGTATTGATGATAATTAAAACTTGGTTGCTTAAGATAATATTTAATGCATAAAATTCTGGCTCTAATTTGGAATCGCACGCTGCGCTTAGTTAAGTGTAACCGCCTGGCGAAGAGCTTTTCTGGATGGTTAAGTGGCTCGGACCTGGCTTAGTGGGCTCCAAATTAGGACCATCAAATACTTGGCCGAGTAATTTTAAACACGACAGGGAAGCATACAGGGCTGGTGCTAATATAGCCGATAGTTCAGTCCAACCCATTGGCTTTCTGAAGCCAACGATAGGGTATTGGGCTGCCTCAACCGAGAATGATTTTACTTCTGAGTTAATTTAGTATGTTGGTATTAAGTGCAAACATGATGCTCTAAATTGCTTAAGCATATTTGTCCATAAAATTTGGAGTGTCCTTTAGCTCAAATGCAGCATAGTTTACAAGAAAAGTAAACAAATGAAAGATGAGCACTGAAATGAGAATAAAATGAAATCGGAAAGCGTGTGATTCCGGAGATAATGAATATCCTAAAGTAATGGCTAGGCTGAATTCGCGTGAACTATACTATGCTGGTCGGAGTATAGCATAAACGATGCATCAATCGGCACTCGTTTTGCGGTTTTAGTGCTTACGAGGCTTTTGTAATGGAAACTCATCATTAGAGAGTAAAGCAAGCGAATTTGAACTCAGTGATGAATGAATTGAATTAAGGCGGCCACATTATATGGTCATTAGAGAAGAGTTCGACTCCAGGCCGGCTGGCTGGCACGAATCGACTTGCGTAAATTATTGCCCTTAGTGTCTGAGTCAGAGACCCGATTGGGTCGTATTTCAAGTCACGTCTGGCATCCACTTAGATTAGTTAGTTAGATAGAAAAACTAAACGAATACAATAATATTTAAACGAGAAAGAGGAGCAGGAGAGTAGAGTGAAATATGTTTCAATCGGTTCAAATTTGTGCGCAACGAAATCAGCATGCTCGCGACATGTTTGGAAATAAAAACCTACTCAGCAGCGCCATAAGTCTCACATACGAGGTATTGTCAAAACTTGAAAATGAACCAAGTTGAATAAACTTTAAGTTGAGCGTATACGTTTGGCGGGCAGAGGTAGTTTGAAAAGAAGAAAGGTTCTCAAGTCAAATAAATTCAAATTTACATTTCAAAAGAATCGAAATTTAAACGGATCCGACCAATCAAGTAATTATCTATTTGCTCGAGCGGACTGTATTCAAATGTTGCTTTTCTATTCACTCACTCGCTCACAACCTATTCAGCGCAGTGTTTGATCACTAGCTCGCTTGTCACTACTAGCCTAGAAAATATTTACGTTTGCGGCCGAGTTCTGTTTTCAATTCAGTCATCACATAGATTTAAAGTTGCACAATCGGCCGTCTCGGCATTCATGTGCAATGTGTATGTGTGTGTATGTAAGCGTGCCAAATATGGTTTTTGTGTGTGTGTATACCTTACTAGTAGGTTATTGTTGAGGTGATAAACAAGAAAGTAAGAGCGACCATTTGAAACAAAAATAAAAAAGAAAATAAAGAAATGAAGAAACGAAGTAATTGCCACAAAAAAAAAACAAAAAGAATTTCATTTTTTGACAAGTGAGCGAGCAAGCAACTTATTAGCTGCACCCGAAACGAAAGTAATTTCATCTAAAAGGCTCATATGAGCTAACTTCTCTGCCAAGCAACTTAACTAAATTGACAGCTTGGCTCCTCAATAATGCTTCAAAGCATTGAATCTAATACAATGTGTCTTGACACAGGCTCAGTTAGTAATAAAAAAACAAGTTAAAGCAGCAGACTCGCAATACTTTTCTTATTTAAAACTCAAGCAAGCAAGCAAAAGTAGGTTGAGAGAAAAATGGCCGATGTAAACATGAATTATGCAACCGATCGAGCGTTTCCCATCTAACCAAGACCTATTGAAAACATTTAAGAATGAACGAGAGAAAAAAAGATAATGGAAGCTAAATCGAAATGAGCAAACTGACTACTTGAATTGATCTCATGAGTTCTTACGTCAATACAACCTATACAATGTTGTTTGAACCAAAACGTCAGCGCCCACTCAAATACGCTCCATCTTTTGAGAAGAACCATATATTAGGATAAAAATTTAAAGCTCTCGGCGGTTTTGACTTGTTTTGAGCATGATTTTAGAGGGTTGAGCAAGAGAAAGCAATTGCCAGGCGAGCTATTAATCAAACTATGTTCCAGCTTTGCTTTTATGATGCCAATTAAAAGCCGAATTCCTAAGCCAATTCAAAGCATCTGCATAAAATAAAACATGAACTGGAACTAGATGAATTCAACTAGTGGAACACAGTTTAAATCCCGAACATTCAATGAATCATTTCAAGCCTTCAATCATATAGTTATAAATAGCTTGCTTCTTTACTCTGACTAAAAATGATTGCTGACTTGCTTGCATTTTGATGAACATCTAGCCATTAGAACAGCTTTTAGAAACTCAAAAAGAGATGGCTAGCGTTGAAAAGGCCTTGATCACAATGAAATAGCACAATAAATACAGCCCGGTTAACATTTAATAAAACTATTAGGACCATGAAATTTACATTCGAGATGAAGTAATAAACAAGTAATTAGAATTGCTTAAATTGAGTTACTCTTTGAGCTTGACATTATAGTCTTTGGATTTTATGTTGAATCCTAACCCAGAAAAGAGTAAGGCAGCCTTTTCACATTTTCAAATCATGAGCGTGCCTAAACTGGCTATAAATCATCGTCGCTAGATATTTTTCTTAATCTGCGTTCTTTGAAATTCGAAACCGAAAATTCTTTATAAATCGTACAAATTTCATAAAAAACTGCATAATCGACTTGTCTGATTTGTCAATAAAAGCAGAACTGCTTGAGTAAAATACGGTGTGCCGAAGGTTTTGATGACGGGCTCAGAAATTTTAATCAAGCTACTTCCAAGCTGCGCCAAGCAAATAAAGTATTTTCTATTCTAATAAAGTTATCCGAGCTGTACAGTGAAAAGATGCGTTTACAGCACTAACAAAGATGCCAGAATACGTTATATACTTGGTGGCAATAAAATTTGCCTACCTCGACATGAATCCATTACAGGGATATTCTCAGGCAGCGGTAAAAATGTATGTATTGAAATATTTTGGATGGGTTTGGAATGATCTTTTGATTGCCAACAAATGAGAAATTAAAGGCATTTCAACGCAAGCTAACAATGTCGCACTTTTAAGACAAGCGCTTCTTTCGATCCTATGAGCGGCTCAGTTTGGCTCGAATCTATTCAATCAAAGAGCAAAGAACAATCCAAAACGGTATAGGCCTAAAATCCTTAAAAACTACAACACACAAACACAATCATACATATACAAAGCGCTGAAATTGTAATTAGCCTCAAAAAATAATTGGACGTTTAGGCGATCGAATTACGAGTCAAATGCAAGCTTTTGCTTGTGAATAGGGAGGCCAAAAATGTGTCAGTATAGCTTAAATAGCGCTAAACGAAAGAGAAGAGAGAACGACCTATGAGTTCGTTGATTGCACCTCATCATCGACCTCATCCACTCCCCGTTGATTGTCAACGAACAAGTTTCACTGAACCAGTTACTCACTTAGAGTCCTGTTGGCCGTTTATTATTCAGAGTCGCTTGTTTCAAATTCGACAAAACCATAATCGAATGAGGAAAACAACCATGTTCCTCCGACTAATGAACATACGGCAGAAATATGCTGAATTAAAGAAGCGAGCGTGTAGCCTTCATCCCTTAACCATTTTACCTCAGCAAGCAATTGTTTTATGGCTCAAAGTTGTTTATAAATCCGACCAAGTTGAATCGCAAAAGTATACTTGGCCAAGCATGCAAGATAGATGAAGAGTGATGCGAAGTTATGTAATTTAACTCGTATTTCAGTTTTTCGGCCATAAAATAATACAAAGCAAACCAGATGACAGTAAATGCGTTCTTAAATGGCTTCCTCAAACGGATTAAGGTTTCTCAAGGTGAATAAAGTCCTAAGGTTATGACACTCGTTTATGTGAGCTCGGCCAAAGCCTGCATACACAATCAACACCGAATTTGGCTGGCAAATTGTCTCACCGCCACGAAATATAGCTCAACTTTCGCTGTTTGATTGTAGGATGAAAGAATAAGAAAGTACACGAAGAGAACTCGAATTAAACCGTTTGTTCATTTGATCCAGATTTCGTCGAAAAAATTTGCTTAAAACTAAATTTAAAATCAAAAACCAAAAAGCAGATGACAAAGCAAAGATAAGCTTTCGATAAGCATTTGAATTAAATTGAAATATTTAATTGGAATCGTTAGCTAGCGGTTAAACTTTGAGGTGTAGATGATACTTCTTGTGAGTTTTCGGGATTCACTATACGCGTCAGACTGCCAGTACGATATTTAGGCCACAAGCCTACGCAGGTAAAGAATCAACAAATCCTATTGTCGAGGCCAGTAGCGAGTAATTGTGGTATTCATTATGAAGGGGTCGGAAAGGTTCTACGTTACTTACACACAACCGCGCGCATGGCCTCCTTGAATCGAATTAGCCCCTAGGTTGCGCAAATACGGTTATTAGAGAGGGTGCAGATTAGATCGAATTGTCGAATTTATCTAACGAACAACCAAGAGAGCAAATTCAAAACGAACTAGTTTGCTCATGGCTATTGTTAGCCATCTTAATCTTCACTCAGCTCTGAATTATCCTTAAAAGACCATTGGTAGCTTGAGGCTAGATTCAAGGTAACCTCTTCATTAATAACGTGGGCTCACTGATAGACCAAAGCTTTGAGCTTAACTATTTAGCTTCACTTTCATTTATTGCGTAATTATTTCATTTAGCAATTCTTTTTAATGGTGCAGAATTCGGGCAACAGGCTCAACTTCTGAATTGAAAACACCTTAAAAATGCAGTTCTAATTAGAAATATATGTTGTGTGTAAAGTCAAACCTTTTTCTAAAGTGATATTCATAGATTTTTAGCTTTGCCATTTCTTGATATTTGCTGCTTCAAAGCAATCACTTTAAAAAAAAAAGATGAGAGTCGGACTTACTCGTATCCCTTCATTTCACTTTTATATTGAAACTCAAGTAAATCTCTAATATTCGAATAGTCTCGAATCATTAAATATTTACTGATTCGCCTTTGAATTTTTTAAGAAATATTGCTTTAAAGGCCGAAATTCTGTCTAGAAATTACCATTCGACGACTTTTTGAAAGTGCTCAGAGAACACATTATGCACCAGCCAAAACCAAGTGGCTCCAATGAACGATCCGACCAGCGAGCCAACAACCACTTGCTCGATTGTATGATATTCCAAATAAATTCTTAGAGTTTGAATCATTTGAGAATTAGTAACGCATAAAAGTGCTAAAATATAACAGCAAACCGGCTAAAAGCAACCACAAAAGCAATAAGTAACGCCGAAAATATTAAAACCCCTTTGTATAATCTGGTCTGAAAAATTGATTTGGTTATCGAATGCCTATGAGCAAGTCTTAACTCCGATTCTTAGTTAGCATGTGGAAAATGGAAAGTTTACCGGAAAATAATAAACAGGCTGAAAAAAGTAGCGCAATAAAAGGCAATTTGTGAATGATCAGAGGGCATCCCATATTTACTAAAAGATCCTACACTCCTTTGAACATCTGGAAGAGTGTACTTTAGTTCAAACCGATACACAAGAAAATCTTTTAATATTTACTCAGGGAGGGACGTGGTTGTTTCAGCCAGTTTTTAAGCAAATTGTTTGCCAATTCGGTGAAAAGAAAACCGATCGAATAAAACATCTTTAAATCTGTGGATTAAGTAACCAGTGCCTGGAAGTATTAGTTATTTACATACAGTCATAAGATCACGGCGAAAGAAAATCAAAGTGAGCAAAACCACAAAGTAGAGAACAGGGATCATACTCGCCCAAGCGAGCAAAAACCCCAAAAAGTCACCTGTTACGAAAATGCAATCTTCTACCTAATCACAACTCTGAAGCTTGTATCACCTGATTTGTATTCCACTAGCAATAGTGTCAATGGTTTGTATCTTCCTTCTTCAGTCATTATTTCCTATTTTCTTGCAGCATTCAACTTAGTTGAATAAAGACTATATTATGATAGCTTATGATTAAACTGCAACTTGAGAGTATCAATCAAGTCGCGCGGCCCAAGCTTATATTACTAAACAAATACCCAGCCGATTCAAATGTTTTGGTTATTTGAGCAACAGGAAAATTGTCTTTATTCTGTGATCTTTAGTCAGGTTTTCAACCCTGAGTGATGGCGGTGAGAGCCTGGGTAAGCTGCTGAGCAGAGATTCCAAAGTTTTGGAGAAGCTGCTGGACCATCGAGGTAATGTTAAAAATACCAGAAGTTGAGATGGTGGAAGCCAAGCTGTTCAAAGCGTTCTGAATAGACTGGTTGAAGTTTCCGATCAAATCACGGATCTTGAAAAAAACGGCATTGCCCTGGATGCTTCCAAACAAGTTCTGAAGCAGGTTATAGAGGCTCTGGAGAAGAGTGAAGGCCTCCAAATTAAGCTTTTCGCTGGCGTCAGTAATTGAGCTGACCATGGAGATTTTCATTTGAGAATTATTGTTCAGAAGGAACTGAGCAAGCTGTTTGATAATTGCAACAATCTTGTCTTTGTATTGATTGAAGATAGAAGCAGCCTGCTGAACAATCTGTAGGGTGGAAATAGCGTTCAAGTCACGCTTTCCGAAGAGCGATCCAAGTTGGCCTATCAAAAAGTTGATAAAACCGCTGCCGAGTTGAGACACGGCCGGGCTAACAATATTGTCAATGAGGAAATCAACGCCAATATTTTGGGCGAAAGTAGAGCTAATGCTGCATACAAGCAGGGCAACGACGAAGAATTTCATTTTTTCAATTGTCTCTTCAAATTTGGATCCAATTTATTGAAAAGTCTAGTCAATGGTCGGGCTTTTTATACACCGACAATTATTTGATTCCGTTTGTTCTTTTCCCACACCAACATCCTACGCCATTGAATGAATGAATAGGAAAACGCTCGCCCCATACGATCAATTCTAACGATAAGAGACCTAATGCACAATACGTGAATGTGGGCGTAGTTTTATCTTAGATTGCTACATTTTCTTGCATTTTCCAGAATTTTTCGTAAAAATTGTTGCTTCAATCAAGATCGCTCTGTAACCTATCATCAAAAGACATAATCAAAGAACATAAGTTAACAGACAATTTTTGGACATTAAATTTTAATTTTCTTTCTGTAGGCTCTAAATCCCCTGTTTACCTTTCAAATATCATTTATACAAGGTTTAAATTATAATAGTAGAAAGCAAGCATTCAACTAAAAGCTTTTTTAATAAATTCGCAAATGATGCAAATCACCCTTTTATTTGATCAATTTTAAAAGAATTCAAGTAAACCGTCAATTAAGTAAGCAACACATATAAAGACGGTTTTTAGGACCTGCAATTTCAGTTAGACTGAATATTACAGGCAAAAGAATGCAAAGAGGGATTGTCTTGTTTCTCGTGATTTGCATTGGTTAGTTATCTAAACAATACAAGCCGAGGATTAAAGCTTATTCTTTTTCAAGTTCTTAATAGTCGCCCGAGCAACGCGGCTAGCAGGTGCTATGCCTGTGCCAGCCCTGAATGCGCAGGTGAAGAGCAAGCATGTCCGAACAGTTTGAGCTTTTGTCAGGTTGGTTCTCGGTTCTTATAAATTAAACAAAAACAAAATATTTTATGGGTTTATAACATAGAAAATCACCACTCAAACGGCAGGAGTCGCAGTTATTGTAAAGGGTTGTGCTGATGCATGTGTAGATGGCTACACGCAAACGTTCGGACCAACAACCATCAGCTATCGGTGCTGTACAACAGATTTATGCAATTTCTCCCCCACTTCTTTCAATTTAAGTGTTTTGGGAGTTTTTCTTACCATATTTTTCTCTATTATTAATTTAAATTTTCTGAGTTAGTTTAAGTTTGAAATCAATTCATTCGGTTGCATGGTTATTAATAAAATGGAACAAAACTCGTTAAGTTGGTTTACAGCTAATCCCAATCAGCAAATATTTGCACACTGATCTAAATATACTAATTTAAGCGATAGAATTCGAAATTTCTGGACATAGATTATATAAAATGGATGACATTCAGATTAATCTGAAGATTTTAATCCTTAATCAACCAGCAATGAAAGTCTTTACTACAGGGGTTCTTCTTTTCTTGGGTAGACGTAAATTTCCAATTAGTTTGCAAATCTTAATCAGTTTTAATTAGTACTCGTCGAAATTGATTGTGCCAGGCAGTGTCATTATTGTGCCGGGACCAATTGTGATCAGTTACAGGTTGAGCAATGTAGTAGCGATCGTCATCAGTGCCAGGTAAGATTTTTTTTCTCACATCAAAAAGGCTCAAAATTAAGTTGAGATAGAAAATGATCACAAAAACCGGTTCATACAGTGTTGTAGTTAAAGGTTGCTCTGATCAGTGTATTAACCTTCGACAAGTTACATTTGCTGCTACTACGATGTATTACTTTTGTTGCAAGGACGACTTGTGCAACAGCACTCACGCAGCCGAACCCGGCAAAAAAGCCTTGGTTTTCTTACTCTGCTGGTGCTTAATTACCCGAGTATTTAAATAGCCATAAGCAATGAATCCTCTACTATGAGTGAATATCAAAGTGCGGGCTCTCTTCCTTTGTTTTATTTTTATCTTTATAATGAAAATTTATTGAAAAGTTGTTTTATTCATAATTGTTTAGGCTTGCAAGAGTTTATTAAAAAAATGAAGACATTTCAAAGGCTAAATTTGCCATGGAAGCAGATTAATCCAAAAAAAGTATGCTAAGTCCCATAGCTATACAGCATAGGGAAACAAAAGGGCTCTTTCGCTCGCCTATTCTCGCACATTTCCAAAATATTCCTCTAAATCTTTTTTAAGCTTAATTTATAGCTATTAGATTTCTTATAATCAACTCGTCTACCCCGTCTTGTGTTTGTCTAGCCAAGAAGGTATGAATGATCGCAGATAAGTACAAGTACAGATTAGAAGAAGGATTACAGTCAATAGACTCTGAAAATTAAATAAAGCCGACTATAGAACATTTGTAAAAGGTCTTAAATCTCAGTTTCGTTATCGCTTATAGAGTAGCTTGCTTTACCATAGTTTTTTAGATCCCCTTTGGCCCCAAATCAATTCTCCTTTGTATTTTTTAGTTAGTATAAATTTTGAATGCTACTCAAAAGCTTACTAAGGCTTTTTGATCAATTGAATTATTGTTTTTGAAAAAGTTCAATTTATTCTGTCAGTAATATTATTATCACCTAGTAGTCATTCTAATTTTCTTTTATTTTGCTATCTAAATGTTTCCAAAGCTCTTTGCAATACTTTGTCCTGCTACTAGCCAAATACCAAGCCGTAAAGCAGCCTTTTAATTTTTTTACAATTAAAATTGGCTGCTTGGAAAAAAGATTCAAGAGATTCTGGGCCATCCTTACCGACTAAGAGACTTCCGAGGAAACGATACTTGAGCTCAATAGGCTTGAACTGTTTGACGTTGAGTACTGCGAACGTTAGGCCCGATACTTGATGAGTTGAAAGATAAACCTCAGGATGAACTGTCTAATTATGAAAAACTTTAATACCTGCCAATAGACTAAGTGAAGAATAAGTAAAAGCGGCTGATTGACATTTTGTAAACTCTGCGATTCCCCCTCCCTTTTTTGACTCTTCCCTAACTACTTGGCCCCAAGTTGTTCCCATTCTCCAAAAGATAAAACAAAACCTTCTGGATAGTTATAAGCCTGTTAATGATTGCGTGTATTTCAAGATTCAATTCAAAATAAACTGAACTCAGATTTTTATTGTCCGAATAGCTTTCAATCTTCCTTATAATTAAACCGCATTTTGGGCAAAGTTTCTCAGGCTGCTTACTTATTTCCTTAGAAATACACACGAAGCAAAAAATATGTGTACACTCGGCTTGGACTGATGCATGCAAAATAATTTGGGCATTGACAGGCTCGTTTTTGCAGATAATGCACAAGAATTTATTTTTTAAAGGTTCTTGCTCTTGCTTTAAACTATCCTTCCAGTAAAATTTGAAATAGTCTCCAAAAACTAACTGAATTAGTCTAAAGGTTGAAAAATATGTCTTCCAAAGTTCCTCGCGCTGGCTCAGTTGGTAATCTATTGGACGGATGAATGAACTTTTTTGATAATATGCTTCAAGTTTCAGCAGTCTTGCATAAATATTCAAGTATTTTCCGTTGAAAATAAAAATGCAAAAATGCACATATGATAATGCTTTGAAAAGTAATGAAACCTTTGACTGAATTCTCTTTAGTTTAGCTTCTATTCTCGTTGTATTTTGTATTGCAAACCTATTCTTGATAAGAAAATAGGCTCTCATCAATAAAAACTCAAGTCTTTCGACAACCCAATCATCAAGGCAAAAGATCAGCGCATGAGCCAGTTTGAAGATGAATCGTGGTTCTCGACCGCTTCGAATATAACTCCAATCGAACACTTCTTGACCAGGCGTCACTCCTCTCCGATTGAAAGTATAGAACCACAGGATAAATTTAACTGCTGCAACTGCTTCTGGGTAGAAAGTCTGTGGCCATGAACTGCGTATATATTTACAAAAGTGAGTGGTCAGCCAACTCTTTACTTCATATAAAATAAGCTTGTCAAGTTGGCTGGTCTCCAATTGTTCAACACGAAGAACAGGACTGCGTAGGACTTTGTCATCCATCTTATTTTTATTTTAAGTTTTCATATCCAAATTATGATTCTTAAAAATGCTTTGAATTTATTTCCAAAGCTCAAGTAGAATCAAAGCAAAACTTTATCATCTTAATAAGCTGCTCTCAATCTGGATAAGTTTCCAAAAAAGAACAAAAATTTCTTGCTGCATGAGAAATAATCGTTTTCTTTATTTAAATTACTTGCGAGAATATAAACTCTTACATAAATGGAAGAATTAATACCCTAAGACTTTAATTATAGCCTAAAGGTCTTTTTGACTCGAAGATAATGATCGTGCACATCTAAAAATCTGGATGACTAATTTTGATTTGAGTTGGCTTATAATATTGAGCCTTAGAGTAAGCAAAGCGTGAAGAAATATGAACCAAGCATTTTAATTATGCAAACGAGTTTCTTGGGTATCGCCGGGTTAAATTTAGAAAGACATTTATTTTCGGGCACATTAGAATGGTCAAAGACAGACTCTCTGAGTTGCGCAGAGTAGGCTTACTAACTGGTTCGAATTCTTTTGAGAAACAAAACATTTTTTAATATTCAGAACCAAGTGCATGTTGAAAACGAAGAATCGCCAATTAATTTGGTGAAACCGGTAATAATGCAAGAGTTTTTCGATCAGATCGAAGAGACACAGCTCGATATCAAAAATATCCAAGGATATGTTCGCGACGTCAAGAAACTTCAGAGCACGATTCTCACTTCTCCTGCTCAAGAAGAGAGTAAGCTGAGCTTATCACCTCTAGAACGACCCACCATTTCTTGTCTTTGTTTAAAGTGTTAAAAGCCGAGCTGGATCAGAAAATATCCGAAATAAAAGCTCTCTCGGAAAAAGTAAGAAGAAGTCTGAAGGGTAACTTAAAAAAATTAAGCAAAGAGTTTTATGAAAAACTTAACAATTCTATGATAGAAATGGAGATCCTTATCAAAAAACTTCAGAGCACTAAAAAATTGAACTCTGCAGAACTAAGAATACGAAGATCACAAGTAATTAATGTTTCTAAAAGCGCTCAAAAATCAAAAGCTTCATGGGTTTGATAATTCTAGTTTTTCAATTTATCCGTCATGTTCAAAGATGTTATGAGTGACTATAACAATCTCAAGCTAGATTACAGGGAAAAATGCAAAATTCAACTAAAACGCCAACTGGAAATAAGTATTTAAATATAAAAATTTGTTTTTCTTTTATTTCAGAACCATTCAAATTCACTCAAAGCCGGCAAATTCGCCACAGATCAAGAAATAGAGGATATGATCTCCTCTGGAAGAAGCAAAATATTTATTGGAGATGTAAGCTTCAGAGTTAAGATGTGGAAATTTTGTTCTAGATTCTTGCTGAATACAGGTTTTATCTGAAACGAATATCGCCAAGAAAACTCTGGATGATATTGAAGCTAGACAGAGAGATTTATTGCAGTTAGAAGTTAGCCTTAAAGAACTGCACGAGATGTTTATTGACCTATCTCAGCTGATTGAATCGCAAGTCTGCTTTGGTCTAAGACCGTCTTATTTTTATCATGATTTTTATGATGATGATTATGATTATCTTGCCGTTAGGGTGAGATGGTCGATAACATCGAGCAAAATGTGAACAGTATAACAGACCATGTCGAAGAGGCAAAAGTTCAGACAACTCAAGCAGTCCAGTACAAGAGGAAGACCCGAAAAGTAATTAGGTTAATGTCGGCTTTTTCTGCAAGATCTAAACTTTTGGTATAGAAAAAGATAATTGTGGCAATAATCATAGCCATAATTCTTATCATTCTGATTATCATTGGAATAGTTCTGGGAGTTGTCCTTACCAGGCGTCCCTCAGTTTAGTCTAAATCAAAACGGTTAATCCAAACTAAAAATAAAGATATGCTCACTATTTTGAACTTATTGCTTGCTTTACTGGGACACAATCAACTTCATCACGAGCCGAAGGTCTGTATTTTTGTAATTTATTGGGAAAGTCATTTTGGGCAATGGTTCACCTGTAGAACACCTGCAGACCACTGTCGATTCCCGCAAACGGTTTTTTTTTGGGATCATGTTCTAATGAGGTTGGCAGTGCTTGTGCTATCAGCTGTAACACTGGTTATGGTCTTACCGGTTCCTCAATAAGAATATGCCAAAAGCAAGCGAACAAATCAGACCCAATCTGGTCAGGCGAGGAATGGAATTGCAATGGTTAACCTTTTATTATTCTATTTTCTATTTTCAATTGACTCTTTACTATTTAACCTATTCAGTCAACCACTGCCCGGCGATTCGAGTGCATTCACCAATAAAATCTAACTGTTCTGATAATGACACAAAATATTCAACACACTGCTTGTTTTGGTGTGATGGACATTATCGTCTAATTGGACAAAACTTACGAATATGTTTGCCGGTATCAGAGTGGTCAGGTACTCAAGTAAACTGTAGGAAGAAAATAATCCAACCGCAGAATATGGTTAATAATTTGACCAATGTGTCAAATCGAGGAGTCGCCGGGTCATTTGATATGAAGATGCGACTTTTTGATTCATATGATCATCATTTGAATTCAAAATTCAAAGGTTTGTGTATTTTTTTCAAAAAATCTCGAAATTTAAGAATTCAATTAAAAACTTAAGATATGAGTGGCTTATCATTCGTATTCAGCTATTCGTCTAGAGCAGTCAGCTTAAATTTAGCTCTCAGCTCATCTGAAAATACTTTCGCATTTTGGCTCAAGTCCAAATTTACGAGTAACAAGCTTATCTTGAATATTCTTAAAAAATGTGATCATTTAAGACTGGTTACAGATAAAACAAGCCGGTGAGTAGAATTTTCAACTGTGGAAATCAATACTTTTTGGATTTAAACAAATTTTCAGACTTCAAATTCAAGCAAACAACAAATTAATCGACTTGAATACCCAACTTCGTTTCAATCGATGGATTTCGATTGTTCTAACGTCATACTCCAACGAAACGAGATTTTATATCGATGGCCGATTTAAAAATGCCTTTTTATATTCAAAATTCAAATGTGACGATAATGAGTCTCTAGGTAATTTTAAAAACAAATCCCTTGAAGGCCAATTATTTAATAAAATAAAAATTAGAGAGTCGCTTTGAGATTGTTGAAAAATCCAAGTTAATCACTAATATGGAACCAATACGCGCAGAAATAACTCGAGTCTTCCTTTTCAAAGAAATCTTGAACACCAGTCAAATTGAAGCCGATTTATACGATTGTAATCCGTGGAAGGACGTGATTGCCTTGGCTACTCCTTTATTTAATTGGATGAATCTTAGTAATTATTTGTCTTGGGCGAATTTCAAAACAAGAAAGACTTCATTTTGTTCTCGATGCCCAATTCCTAAACCAAATTCTAATGTTCGAATGCTATTCAGAGGAGTTGAAGCTGGCAATGTTGTTGAATTCTTCTGTAATGAAGGTTATCACCTGAGAGGAGCTGCAACTAGCATTTGTGAGGTGACTGGGAAATGGAGTAATCCAGCACCATTATGCATTGCAATCGATTGAATGAATGATTTTCAAGACAAAATAAAGAGCTCCTTAAAATCAAAAAGAAACATGCGTACGTGTGTTAGAATTCAGATTGCTTAACTAGATTTTATAAGAAAATAAAATATCTTCTTTGATTCTAATATATTGACGAGGGAAAATGGCTAGCTTTCAAAATCTGCTCCAAGATGCAGAGGAAATGGCAGCACAGATTGATAAAGAAAACCTAGGACTGCCAAGGCTACAACGAACTCTGCCTCAACTTCTGGAGTCACATCAGAAAAAATTATCCAAGGCGGGTGTAGGACCGACTGAAGCCAGCGAGATAAATGCTTCGATTCTTTTCGCTTCAAGAGGTATAGATGCCCCGCGTCTGTCGCAGAACATTGATCGAATGAGTGCGCGTTCAGCTACGGACTCTTCCATGATGGACTCTACTTCAGAGTCAATTAATATAGATAAATTAGTGAATGTCCAGCAATTACGTGAAATGGACCTTAATACTTTTTTAAAAACAGAGCGTGAGACTGCTCTTATGAGTCTGATAGATGAGATGAACGAGAAGACCAAGACCGATGTAGAGGAATCGTTTGCCAAGAGCCAAGAAATTGAATGGAATAAACAAAAGCAAAAAATAATGCAGTCCCTGTTGGGTTCTTTTAACCCTGAATTTGCCTTGTCCTCAACCGTGAATAGTAACTATTTGGGCCCAAGAGACATATCATTTAACCAAGCAAGAACAGTTATGAGTGATATTGAAATTGAGTTTGCCAAAGAAATATATTCATTCAACCAAACTAAAGATACTTCTTCAAAACGATCACTCATGAATTCTTTAAGTAAGCTTATTCAACAATTTAATGACAAAAATCTGTCTAGCGCCTGGGAGACACTAGAAATACTCACTGATACCAAGTCGAGTTGTTTCCCGATTGATCGAATCTCCGAAAAGCCGGAGGCAAAAATTAAATGTGAAATGTTTTTTGTCAATCAAGCTATTTACTATCTTCAAAAGCTATTCACAGATTGTATCAAGAAAATAGTGAATTCGAATCTTAAAGAAGCACGTCCTGGCGGTACATTAGGAACGTTACCTCTGATAAGCGCATTTCTTCGTCTAAGTCATTTCGATAAATATCGACGTCTAAGTCAAGAATTCTTGAGAGATGGCCAACCTGTATGGCCATCAATTTTCTTATGCATCAGAATTGGTGATTTTGAGGCCGCTAAATCAATCGCTCTGGACGCAAATAAAGAAGACGTTGTAAGCTACTTGAACGAAATCATCACCAACAAACAAAAGGAAAAAAATGCTAGAGGTTATCTGTCAACCGAAAGTGAAAATAAGCTCAAAATTGAGTTCAAGAGTAGAATAAAGCGTAATGACGATCCTTATAAAAAGGCAGTATTCTGTTACTTGTGTCGCCACTCAGAAGAAGAAGAGCAGTTAAGAGATGTTTTAGACAATGTAGACGACTTTCTCTGGTTCAATTTGTGTAGCATTAATTTCGTCCAAGAACACTCTGAAACATCTTTAATCAGCCGAAGTCAACTAGCGTCCGACAAGCAACTTACTTTTTCAAAACTACAAAGCAAGCTCTCTACGGAATATGGGGAGAAGCACTTTGTCAAAAACGGCAATCCATTCAACTACCTTCATGTACTTATTCTCACTGCCCAGTTTGAATCGGCTATCCAGTTCCTTCTAAAATATGACTCAATGGTGGTTCATGCCGTGCACATGGCGATTGCCCTGCATGAACTTGGCATGCTGCGTACAGCAAACAATGCCGCCGCTTCGCAATTAATTCTTACTGACGGAATTGATGAATCTAGATGTAGTCGACAGGTTAATTATCCAAGTCTCATTAAGAATTATACATGCAAATTTGAATGTACGGATCCAAGAGAAGCACTCGAATATTACTTTTTGTTGAAAAATCTCACGATCGGAACAAGCGAGATATCTTATTTTGCTCGTTTTACAGCTGAGCTCGCAATCAAAACCCGAGAATTTGAGCTTTTATTCGGAAAGCTTGATAAGAGTGCTGTTCGACGACCTGGCATTATTGATAAATACGCCGGTGATCAAGAAATTAATAAGATAATTGAGCTTGTTGCTTTTGAAATGGAGAGTCAGGGGCTTATTGAAGAAGCTATAAAATTATTTGACTTGTGCAGACACCACCATCAAGTATTAGACCTATGTAATAAACTTATGAGCCAATCAGTGAGCGAGAATGTTCAGACCAATCCGAACAGAGAACGAATCAAGAAGATGATGGTATCCATCGCTGGCCGATATACTGGCATTGATATTGGAAACAGCGTGGTGATCAAGAGTACCCGAACAACCTTTTTCTTGCTCACAGATCTCATGACCCTTTTTGACTTGTACTATGCGGAAAACTGGGCTCTGGCGTATGAAACTCTGAACCGTCTATCCCTACTACCTTCGAATTCTGCCGGTGTGGACTGCAAAGTTCGCGAATTTGCCGAGTTAAGTGAAGAGGTAAAATTTTCGTCGATTGTTATTTGAACGCTCTCTTCCAGACAAAAGCATTAAATAAAGGTAAAACGCAACTTCCCCGATATCATCTTGACATCGATGACCATAATCAACAAATTATACGAATCGATTAGTCGGTAAGTGTTCCAACAGAAAAATATTATTGGCTATTTGACTTCGATAACGATTTGACATTATAGCCAGCTGGCATGTCAATCTCCCTACCAAACACTGAACAGCAGTGCATTTGGAGATGACCACGCACAGAGAATGGTGAGCTGTTGAAATCCTTGCTTTCACTCAGTATTTTTCAGCTATTCCTTTCTTTTAAGTTCCTTAAGCAGCTCAAAGAGCACGCTAAAGCCCTTATTAAGTTCGTGGGTTGCATTCCCTATAGACTCTCAGGAGACATAAACGCTCGATTACTTCAGCTCGAAGTTACCATGAATTAAGAGTTCCGAGTTAAAAAAAAACTCAACATCTACGCTATACCTAGCCTACATTTTACAAATAAACTGAATTCGAACTTTGACAGATTAACTGTCCGTTTCTTCAACCTGTTTCCACTTGTTCCATTCGAATGCTCAACTACGAGCTCTATCAAACAGCGGTGAAGTGAGAATTCCATGCTGTGCTTATAATAACACGAGCTTATCAAGATTTTGCTATTCACGGAGGGGTTCAATCTTGAGTTTTGACAGTCACATCGCAGTCAAGATTTGTTCACTCATGCGACACTCACCGTGCGCACAAACCATAATTGCCTATCTTGATCAGCAACGCGATGTTGAACAGTCTTCAGACTATCAGCGGTAAGAAGGTTGAAACGTTGAAACACTAAATAAAAGCTGTACTAATAGGGATTAAAACTGAACGACCAAAGGTGAAATAATCGAAAGTCGTTTTTCCAGTTTTCTTTCGGTTGCTCCATCATTAATAATTCATGCAGACAAACATTTCATCGGCGAAAAGGCTAACTGCTGTGCACAATGTGGGCAAAAGGAGAGTATTTAAAGAAAAGCTAGACGACTCAACTCTCTTCTCATATGCCTTAATTAATTAATTGCTTTTGGTTATTTTAGTTTAATTGAGCACGCTTCTGTCGCTGCGGCGCTTATTTCAAAAGGAAATCATCCATTTTCTTCGTATGCGCTAACTCACCTTGTCAACTGTCTCAATTAAATAGACGTTTAGATAGATTTGATTGTCATATGTTTCTGTTCACTGGGAATAAAACAAAAAGAGCAATAAGAGCAACTGAGGAATAAAATATCATCCGTTTAATTTGAATTTTGCAAAATACCAAAATTGGCCCATTTTCTGACAAAATGTTTCAGGGACCCAGCTATTCTTCATACCGATACTCGTCAAACTATCTCGGAATCGATTGTAACTACTACCCGTCCTGGTGGGGACAGTCTTCAAGCAATGGCTCATCTGTCAATAGCTTTAAGAATTTGGCCCATATTGAGGCTCAACTAAATAGTACTTTTTCGTCTTCTACCAGCTTCGATAACAGCGAATTTGAAGGCAATATTGATGATCAACATCAGGCTGACATAAACGAATGTTTGATAAAAAGTCGAGGAAGAAAACCAAGGCATGTAAGTGGGGAAAAGACTTGTCACGAAGATGAAGTCTGCGAATCCCTTTATAAGTCCTATCAGCAAGGTCTTCTACCAAAAGCACGCTATAAACGTCTTATTGCCAACGAACGCGAGAGAAAAAGAATGCATGGATTGAACGAGGCTTTTGAAAAGCTTAGAGCCGTTCTACCTTCTCTTGGCTCTTCTAAACAATTTTCAAAGTACGAAACTTTGCAGATGGCGAAACGATACATCATAGCATTGAACGAAATACTAGCCTCTGACGACGATCTTGACTCTAGAATTTCTGTCAAACCTTATCAAAATCAATTCGCACCTTTTACAAAGAATCAAAAAAATCAATTAAACTCTCAACCATGGTTTATTTAGAATTTTAGTTTTATGCTTGCTTCATTCATGTTGTGTGTGCATTTTGTAGACGGAATTGTTTCGTCAAATTTTAATTTTCACTAGAGACAATCCAAAGCTTGAAATACTAGTAAATTAACAAATTATAAGCAAATTTTGGTCTTTTCATTTCGATTTTGATTTAATTCGACTAGAACTTACTCAACTTCTACAACTCTAATTTCGCTTCGGATCGGGCATTTTAAACATTCTTATATGCTCATCGGCTCTTAATGACCTTTTTGCGAACCTTTGACTTAAAATCAAAAGAATTAATTTTAGGTCTCAAACTTACCCCATTTCTTGAGGGGTAAGAAAAACGTATTGTCCACTCTGATTCTCTTTAGCGGCACTTACAATGAGTTCCATTGCGAAATTTCGATTTATTTGATCCTTTTTTCAATTCAACAAAAATAATTTGATTTCTCGTTTTTTATAACTTACCATAAAAACATCAAACTCATCAAGAAACAAAATGGGAGACTCAACTATTGACCAAAGGGCCAAAAGAAAAGCCACGGTGCTAAAAGAGCGTTCACCTCCCGATAGTGACTTTAAATCTTTTGACTCCTTCTTTTCGTGTGATTTGTTTGGCTGTACGATAATCTCAAGAGTCTGGTTCAAATGGTCAAACAAGAGCTTTCCGGTATAGTTTCGGCTGCTTAAATATTGACTGAAATCAATTGAGCAACGAACTCCTTTGCCTTGGATAAAGTTATGAGTTGCTGCTTGTCTATCTTTCAAAGCCGAGTCCAGCCTCTAATTAAGGGATCAAGAATCTTTAGCAAAATATATGCAATAACAATGTTACCTTGAGAAAACGTGTTTGCTTTTTTATGTCTTCTTTTATCCTATTGTACTTTTCTCTCATGCTCAAATATCTTTGAGTTATCTCAGCCTCATTTCCATGTCTAAAAATTGAATAAATTTTTGCTTTAAAAGGACTCGGTGGGGTTTTCACTTTACATTGATTCAGTTTGTTCTATCTGCTTTTTCACTGATTGTATCTCATTGTCAATTGACTGGCAGCTACGTTTGGTTTCTATTCGTTTCGAAAGTGTTGAAGCCATGATGCTCTTAGTTTAATTCATTATGCTAGCGAATGTTAAAATGAGAAGCATTTTTATAGATTGGTTACATCCAATTGCTTCTTTTCTCCCTGTATTTTCTGTTCCAAATGTTTCTCTTTTTTCACAATTTCGTTCAAGAGCTTTTTATAGTGATTCAACGCTTCTTTGTGAGTTGTACAAGCTGATTCAAGTTCGTTGTAACTCTGTTTCAAATACTCTATCCTATCAAAGTGAATTTTCATTTTGGATTCGTATTCGCTAAACTCTTCTTGAGCTTTTTCATGTTCGGCTCGTAAGTCTTTAGAACTCGATTCAATTCTTTCGATTTGCTCTTGAGTTTGCTTCATATCCTGTTCTATTTTAGTAATGTCCTCCTCAAGAAATTTTAAATCAACAGGTTCAGGTATATTTATCGCCTCTACGTCTTTGATTTTCTACAAAATAAATTGTTGCATATTTTTCAACATTATCTGCCTATCTTGGAATTGATAAAAGGGAAATTACTTACATAGTTTAGCTGATTTATAGACCGCTTTAAATTGTCTAGTTGTTTATCAAACATAATTTTGGAAATTTTCGCCTCCCCGATTCGTTCATTTAGGGCCGTTATCTCATTTTTTACCCTTTCAAGATGAATTTTAGACTTTTCTATTTCTTCTAATTTTTGCTTAATCAAGTGCTCGGCATTGTCAACAAAGAAGCGAGCCTGTTTTGCCTCACAAGAATACATTCGAAACGAAGGTTTTCCAATTAGTTGATCACCATTCATGAGGAAAGCTTCGCCGCAGTTATCTATGTTGCTGCGTTCGATAAGCTGACGACCAATCTCTCTATTCGGTAATAATAGAATTGATTCAATTTTTCGTTGATCGAACAATGTGTTTGCCACTAATGTTTCTTTTATTTCCAGCATTTCATAAACTGTTGGGTATTTGTCAACTGCCGGACGGTAGCTGTTTACATCATAGAGTGAAGCATTGAAATCGGCCACTATTACTCTAGGTCTTCGATGAGCAACTCGAATGTTCTTGGCTATAAGCTCGTGAAGAAGTTTTTCGTCATCATAATTTGCGCAAACAAATGCAATAAGGAGTTTTCCCAAGCACTGCTCGATTGCTAATGCCCATTCACTTCGTTTAGGCTGAATATACATTCCAAGTGGGCCTCGGGGCTTTAGTTTAAATTTTCCATTCTTGTAGAATTTTTCGACGTCACTGGCAAGATTCGCTATATCGTCACCAAACCGATATATCTGATTTCTTTTTGCATTATTTAAATTCTGTATATCCAATTGGAGATTTTTTATTTGGCTATCAAAACCTTTTTGATCCACTGTTTTATCTCGTATAGCCCGAGTATCTCGTTCAGTAGATTCAGTTAACTGCTGAATTTCATTCATGGCTGAAGATTCATCTTTGTTCAATTTGCTTAAAATTTCTTTTAAATCATTTAATTTTTTTTCTTTCTGGCGTCTTTCTTCTTCATGATCTACTTGAGAATTCTTCTTCTCTTCTTTTAACTTATTTAAAAGCTGTTCTCTTTCTCGGCATTTTTTTTCTAGATGTGATCTCAGTTTTTTTATCTCTATTTTCACCGATTGATAGTTTCCCGCAGCTTCTTTTAGGCTCTTCATTATCTGTTCTCTTTCTTCATCTTCCTTCAGAAGCTTAGATAAATCTTGAATTTCATGTTTTACTTTTTCAAATGCTGATACTGAGCTGTCGAGTTTTCCCTGTGACTCTTCAACTTTAGCTTCATGCTTCTGTTTTGATTTGCACAAAAGTGAATATTCTGCTTCAGATGCATGGAGACTCTTTTCCCAGTCGATCACTCCAGCCCACGAAAATTCTTGCATCAACAAAGAGATTTTCTGTCTAAGTTTTTCAACCGATTGACATCGTTTATATTTTTCTTCCCACTTAAAAAGCTCTTCCTCTAATTTTGGCAAATAGCTTTGCTTATCTTGTATTAGCTCTTGAGATACTTTTCTTTCGTGTTCTATTTGAGCTTGTAGTAATTTCATTGATTCGAGTTGGGAGGCTCGCATAAATAATTTGTATTTGTCTGATTTGTTCGAAGAATTCAAAAAGTGTTTACTCGTTTCTTGATTCAGAAAGCATACTGGATTCTCAACTTGAATGTTAAATTGTTCGACAATATTTTCCAACTCTTGCTTCTTGTTAGAAATCAGTTTATTTGACTCGTTCCAGATTTTGTACTGTGATAGTCCATCCCTGGTAATTCGTCTCTCTATTATGATTTTACAGCCGTAAATATGAGGTTTGTATGCCTCTTCGCCTTCATTAGTTAGTGTCACACTTAGCTCGGCTTTGCTAGAAAATTTTAAGTCGAATTAGAAACTCAATGGTGATTGAAAATAAAATATTACTCGCAGTTGTTTTTTATAAATGTTTTCGCACTTGCTTGTCGTCCTGTATAGTTCGTTCGACCACCTAAGGCCAGAATTACTGCATCCATTACAGCACTTTTTCCGCCTTAAGTTTGAGTGTTTAAAAGAATTCTTTTGGGTTAATTCTTCATGAATAAAAACTCACTTCCGTTACATCCAAGAATGAAATTAATTGAGTGATGGAGATTAAACTCAAGATAAGAGTGACATTTGAAATTTTTCAGACAAACTCTTTCAATAATTCCACTTCTACGTCCCCGCTTTAATAAGAGAAATTGGTTACGAAATACAAAATTCAAATAGAAAACTATTCGGAATTACAAATCCACTGCTTAGACTTTGACTTGATAGATCACCCATTCGAAGAATCTGTGAATCGTTGGTCGATAGTTTTTTACGCTTTTCGTCCGATCTATTTTCACCTGGAGATGAGAAGGCCAATTTGCGTTTATGATTTTGCATTTCTGAAATTTAGGAGGCACATAAGTCACTAATACTTTTTTTACGAGAATGGCAATCATTTGGGTCTTGATTTTCTTTGACTGAATAAGATTCCAATCTCTTTATTTCGTCATGTGCTTTTCTCTTAGACATCTTAAACTAAAAAATAAGTAGATTAAAATCAACCTTAAATTTTAACTCATTCTTATTGATAAATCAGCACATAACTGAATGTACACTTGATTAATTTAACGAATGGCACAACTTTATTTAAAATTGATCAGAAAATATAAAAAAATATAAGTTTATGCGCTGATATTTTTATTTTTGGTCAACTTTGTTTATAAAACTAGAGTATATTGGAGGCAGGGTTTTCAAAAACTCTTCTTCTTCCTTGGTGTTTTCTCTTCCTAAAACTATGTTACGATAAGGATAACGATCAAAGCGACTCAAGATATCGAAATGTTCTCTACAAAAATTATAGCTTTGTTCATAATCTGATTTAAATCGCTCTGGTGCTAAGCTGGCTATTTTTTTAAATCCGTTGAGGCACTTAGAGACATCATCGATGTTTTCAGAGTGCATGTAAGGCATGTAAATAAAAAGCCGCTCTGGAAGCGCGAATTCATCAAGATCGGGTGAAATGAGAAATATTTCTTTTGATAACTCGAGAGCCTTTTGATCATTGGAAAACATTTTATTTGTCCCGCGGTAAATATTGCGAGAAAATTGATCCAAAACGATAATCAAAGCTAAAAGGCCATGTAATTCCGTTTTCCATTCGTCTAGCAAGCCCATTTCCGCATCAGATAGAGTTTGGCCAAATTTTTGCTTGATAACCTGGTCCATCTCTGGATTGACACCGAACCACAAGTCTTTGTTCAAGCTGAGCTGGTTCCACTCCGTTATATTCAGATCTCGAGCGAACCAAAAATTTAAAACCGATTTGTAAGAAATTTTAGGGGGCATTGTCTTATTCCTCAATATTAAATGACTTATTGCGTCTTTGAATCTACTGAACATACTTAATCGAAAAATAAATCACGCAGTATATGCTTGATTAATCAAATTTTTTATGTACCCAGTGAATAATTAACTTATTTTTGATGGAAAATTTTAATTCGTTGAAAAAACTCTTCTAACCATGCCCTTTACTCAATGATGAATAAGTACTCAAGGAGCCAGAGATTATTAAAAAAACAAGATACTGACTGAAATTTTATTCACTACTTATCTTGGTTCTTTGTCAAGCAGGTATAGTCTATTTTCTATTTGTCATCACAGTAAGATTTATAAGTTGAGCTGAAAATTGTTTAAATTCAAAATTGTTTTAAAATTTGTGAGAAAAAAGTTGAGGATTTGATTTTTAAAGAGCACAATCCGTGTGGAAAATTATTGTTTGGTTAAATAAATGCACATCCGGTTTCCTCTTTAAAGGGATTGTGCTTTTGTGACTTGAACCCGTGAACCAATACGTCGGATTTTTTATTAGCTTCACAATAAGTGACAAGCTCTTTGCAAACAACGCTGACTTTGGTCCTCTCGATTGCAGCTTCCCTGCGAAGCTGTTGAACGCTCTTTTTCATTTTGCTCACTTGTGCAGCTTGATTTGACATGGTTAGTTCTTGACGGTTAATGCTGCGGATAGTGTCTGTTTTGAAGAAACCAGTTATTTTTTAAACAGAAGGATCTCTATCGAGCTTTTATAGAAGCATGGCTGCTAAATCGATATTTTGGTCTCAACGGAACACTTGAGATGCTAGCGTTAGTGAAATATAAGGAGTGTAAGAGATGATATTTCTCAGATTGGAGGAACACAATATCATTTATTTGCACGAGTAAGAAACAGAATAATTTAATTGGTCGCATCTTTAAAGCATTCCTTAGCCACCTGATGGTCTCTAATACGACAATCATTTTGATGCATTAATAATTTCATCGAATTCTTAATTTTGGTGAGTCGCAAAATTGATTTTCCGGTCCTAAAATTTTTTCTCTTATCAAGTTTTTATTGTAATCTTATCAATTAATTTTCGATAAAAGTAATATGTAAGAAACGAGCTGACATTTTCTTATTATTGGGCCTATTTAAAGGGATGAAGTATTTTATTTCAATCAAATAACAAATATGAAGTTCTCTTTTATTCTTGTGGTCTTATCGGCGCTTTTTGCCGTTTCTTTTGGTCAGAAAGAAGCCATTAAAGGGTTCTGTCCGGCTCCTTTCTACGACACCTATCAAGGAAACAATTTCAATAACTGTTATTATTATCGTGGAGTCCAGGACACCTATCTTGGAGCCCTTCAAGCGTGTCAAAGTCTAGGTGCACCGCTTGTCACTCCAAAGGATGAGGCTACCAGATTAGATCTCTATAAACTTTACAAAGCTTTTCCTAACTACTATTTCTGGGTAAATGATGAAATTATCATTTGAGAAGGGTACGAGAAATAGTCTTTTTTCCAAAGATTGGAGCTACTGCATCAGAATTCAACCCCTACTATTTCCGATATCAGGATGGTACTCCTGTTGACCCAAGTGCTTGGTGCCCAGGCCATCCTGAGGGAGGAAAAAGCCTTTGCGCTTACTACTCTACTACTGCCATCATTGGACGCGATAAATGCATCAAGTCGGGCAAATGTGGCGGCAACTCATTCGATCATGGAGCCATTTGCCAATACAGGTTTTCAATTAGAAAATTTAATTTGTTTGCTAAATTATCAAAAAAATATTATGATCTTTTAGACCAAATATTCCCACAACTTTTTGGACTACTCCTTTCTGGACTACACCATGGGGAAAAAAATAAAGTTTTGAAAGTTCGCCTAATGAATAAATTTAAATAAAATCTTTTATTCTGCAGAATTTCTTTCATTTCAACATATTTTAAATGCAACAATACGCTTATGTATTCTTGAACATTATTCACGGAAAAAGACAAGCTTGAACTGATTTGCCCGTTTCATGTTGCCAATAATCATAAATAGAGGCCGCATTATCGTTGAAATGCGTATGCCAAGTCCCAGAAGAAGGATTTTATAAACCAAATCGAATGTCTAAAATAAAACAGTCTAGAAGAACCTTCCATCAGTAATGTTGGCCTATCAAAGCCAAAAATTTAACTGGAAAGAAGAATCTGCATTCTGAATAATCATACAATGTCAACTTTTTATGCTATGAAATGACCTAGATTAATACATTTGTGTGCCTATAGATGAACATTTGAGGTATTCTAGTTAAGCGTGAATAAAGACATGGTAGATCGGAATCTGAACGGAAAAGACAATTCACGTCTGAGAAATGATTCGATCACCTCTACTGTATCTTCAAGCGGCTTTTGCAATATGGCCAGTGATCCGTTTGCTCCACGTAGAGTACATATTGTCAAATCTGAGACTGGATTCGGGTTTAATGTTCGCGGACAAGTGAGTGAAGGCGGACAGCTCAAGAGTTACGGGGGTGTTTTCTATGCACCACTGCAGCAAGTTAGTGCTGTGCTTAATGGAGGAGCAGCTCAACTTGCAGGCCTTCGAAAAGGTGACCGAATTATTGAAGTTAATGGTATGAAGGTAGATGGCTCTACGCACAAACAAGTTGTCGATCTTATCAAATCTGGTGGAGATGAACTTACTTTACTGGTAATATCAGTAGTTAATGAAGAATTAAACAATCATCTCCACTCTGACGATTCGTCAACCACTTCACTCGACTATTCTGAACGCAATGGAGTCTCAGTGTCTATTCCAGATTATAACGAATTAAGAAATCAAAACGGAGATCGATATACAGTTTATAACATTCATATTGGGGCGAACTTTGTCTGTTCTCGTCGCTTCAAAGAATTTGATGCATTTCATCAAATGATGAAACAGGAGTTTTCAGATTTTAACTTCGCACCCTTACCACCCAAATGGCCTTTCAAGCTTACAAAAGGACAATTAGAGTCTCGTAGACAAGCCCTTGAAGCTTATCTGGCTAAAGGTTTGATAATTTAAGGCAATATTGGGCTTCTAAGTTCAATCAGTCTTTGCTAGTTTGTTCAATCCGAGTATTTTACGATTGTGAGCTTGTTCGCGACTTTTTGTGTTTGCCGACAAGAACTACAAATATGGTAAAAAAAGTATAAGATCTGAGGCTAATCCATAAATTAAACAAACTCATTTATTTGAATGACGAAGAATGACACAAATCGAGTTAAGTCGGATGCTAAAGAGGAGACAAACGCAGCCAATAGAGACCGTGTGGCAAATCTTAGCATAACAGACTCCAATGATTCACAGAGCTATAACGATTCCAAGCAAATAGAAACCGATGGCGAAAAAGAAGTCAATTTAAAGGTAAAAAATCTGATTTGATTTTCAAAAAATCCGATTTCCCGACGAGATCTGTTTTATAAAAATTCCCAAGATTTACCTTCCGGATAAGACTTTATGTAGCTTATCAATTCGCAAAGAAGCCAATGCCGACGATACATACCAAGTGAGCAGACCATGTCCTTTCTTTTTACTTTCAACATTAATGAATCCAAACTTAGCTCTTGGTCAACCAAATCAAATTAGAGACTCAATTGAATCGGTTTTTTTACTTGTTCGAAATAATTGACCAATCTTTTGGTAGGAATAAGTTTCAAATTTAAAATTTAAAAAAAATTAATAGTTTTCCAGAACGAAAGCTAAGGTCTGAAGAGAAACCTCACATAATTTACGTACAAAATTCGTCAGAAAACTTTTTAACATGTATTTCAATGCGAAAGTGGTATTTTGATCCAAGATGCGAAACCTATCTGTCAAAAAACAAACAGACCCTTAGCTATCTTTTCCATCAAGTAAAATTGAAGCATTATTTGATATTCAAAGAAGTAATAATTTTCTAAGGCAATAGACGAATGGAATCGAGGACAGATTAAACTAACCGAGAAGAATGAAAATTTTTTTCACGATTTAATTGAGAAAAAACGCGAGTTAGATTTCCTTAAAGAGATACACAAATTCGACGGCTACGGTGACGTGGTTTTTCCGCATTGCCCATGCGATTCTCGCAAACATGGACATGTGATTGTGGCTGTTTCTTACGGTGGCTTAAAGCTGAAAGCTTGCTCTCGGGAAGGAGAGCCTGAAACCCAACAAGTTAATTTCTTGTATGAAGAAATCGATACTATAAGCGTGGATCATGACGAAATGGCCTTTATACTTAAGATAATCAAAAAGCCTAACAAACAAATCAAGATCTACACTGGCTTTGTAAGTGGACTTGAATTAAAAAGCTAACTCTGATCAAATTAGCATGTAGACATTATTTTAGTATCTATTTCTGCATGAATGCATCCAAAAAGCCATCCAAGATCATCGAACTGAGGAAAATCTCAACGAAAACTAAATCGTGCATTGATAAAAGCAAATATTCTCGAAAGCTTTTAACCTTCACCCTTTTATAGAATCAGTCTCTGAAATCACAAGGCAGCGCGCTATTCTTTATTCCCTTTAATTAACTGCAGTTAAAACGCAAAAGCGCAATATGTTTGTATATTTATTGGTCAAAAATAAACGTTTCATTAAATGAGCCTAGACAATTGAAATAAGGGTTAAATGAAAATGAGTACAGCAAGACTAAACCAAGCAATTTGTATTATCAATGAATCACTGAATAATCTTATTTTATTTTCAAACTCAAATGATTTCAAAGTGAGAGTTCTAGGTATTCTCTCAGCGGGCAATGATAGTGAGCTCTTATTAAGACTCAAAGCTCTGCTTGAATGCTTTGAGAAGCAACTATTAAAGACAGATAAAAAAGATTCCAATTATTTGATTGATTTTTCAGCTCAAGATTTATTCGACAACTTGAAAGAATCCAGCTTCGAGCAACTTGCTCAAATAAAATATGAAGATATTGAAAAGCAAGTTCCTGAGCATTTCCTTGCAGATCGGGAAGCACAAAGTCTCTTCCCTGATGATTTTGAGAGCAAACTCAAGTCGCTTAGCAACGAAGATGCTTTTAAGAACGATTCGTTTGACTCATTAAAGTGTTTTATATAATAAATTTCAAACTTTATTTAAGCCTTTTTATTTAAATATCATAAAAAGAGAGAGGATTCTTTAATCTGTATTTATCTGAAGGGTCTAAACCGTATCTTTTTATTATTACAAATGGTTTGTTAAAGACTCAAATAAAAAAAAAGGATTTGGCGTAATCAACTGCACTTAAAACAATTTTTAAATGATTTGGGTTTGTTTCAAGACCACAGAGGGATGCTATCTGTTCAGGAGCAAGTTCCAAAAAATGATTGATTTTCAAATCATGCGAGCCATTCTTCTGAGCAGCATCGACGTACATTGGCAAGCCTAGCTTGATAAAAAAAGTTTCCATAGAACTTATGTCGATGTCGCATTTACAAATTGTGCATTTTTCTAGCTCATCTTTTTTTTTATGATAACAATTACAACTTACATACAAAAAATCATTTGGTATGCCAATTCTTCCTACTCTATGTAGCTGACATAAACGCTCACTTTCAAGGCCCTTTGCTATCTCAGCCAAGTCATGTCCCAATTCGCTTGAGTAACGCTTGACCAAAGCTAATGGTATTTTACAAAAGCCCATCTCATCTGTATATGGTGGGTTTATAAGTTCGATACCTTCGGATAGAAGTTTTGCAGCTAATAGATCAATAAGTTTCGAATTCTTTGAGGAATTATTATGGTTTTTAGTATTCTTAGGATTTGCAAGGTTTCCAGATGTGCTAGAACCAATGGACCGCTTGCTCCAGAGGAATAGTTGACTTCCTTTACGCATAATACTAGGTACTAGTTTTATCACTTTTTTATGTTTCTCTTCAGGAGCGGAATTTTTCTTCTGACGTTGAGATTTGCAGCTTTCATTCGAGATGCTAAAACGACCAATTGTTCGTGAACGAATGTCTTTCGCTGCTGTTTCTCCTTGATCGAAGTTTAAATTTACAGAATCATTCGATTTGAGAGTTTTGTTGTCAGAAGGAGGCTTGAATTGGATCTTTGATAATGCTATGTTTTCTAATCGCGATTCAATCGGCTGACGACCCAATCTGTCTGAAAGATTTAGGATTTGATTTAACTGGTCACATAAGATTTGAGCTTTTCTTCTACAATCGTCTTTGAAAGGTGTGATGGGAAAACTAGTTTTTTCTTGTCTTTTGAACTCATCAAGAAAAAAACTTGAATCAGATGATGAAGATTGAATGACAGAATCACAGACTGAATGGCGTTTTAGAATAGTTATATTTGGCCATTCAATATGGCCTTTTGTTTCTGAAGCTATAAGCTCATTCTTCGCACTGCCCAAACAGTTTTTTTGATTGCTCTGAGGTTCAAAATTAAATGTAGCCGAAGACATACTGTTCGTTGAAAGGTGATCCAAATCGTAGGAAGAAAAGCCAGAATCATTTGAAGCTGCTGAATCTGAATTTGGCTTTGATGATGCTGCTGATCCGGAACAAGATTTTATTCCTTTTTTTTCTTTGTCTCTAAAGTCGCTCTTTCTTGAAGGAATGCTTGAGCGACTTAATTTTTGTCCCATATCTGAATTCAATACAGGACAAGATATCGCTGCGATTTGGTTCGGTAGTGGTAAGTCTTGGTTTGTGTTTCCGGACAGACCTAGCCAATTTTTTCGTTGAAGTTTTTTTTAGTTCTACATTCGTTCAAGATTTAAGAAATCAGATAGGAAAATTATTCTTTCAATCAAAGTGTATCATACATATAGTTTATTATTCAGGTGAAATACTTCCTAATGACTTAAAACATCGTTAATTTAATTTAACTTGCGACGGCATAAATCCGTTGGGTACTCTAATGCTATGCTTTGATCGACGAAATTCGAATGACAGTTAAACCTTTAGATTAAGCATAGTTTATGAATGGGTCTCGGATAAAAATTTTTTTAAGTTGCCATACATTCAAACTAATATCTTTTTTCGAAACGACCGATATTTAACTTATGGTCTATTCAATGGTCATTTTTTGGCGTTCATTTTAATATGCCAAGCTTGTGCTTTCCTGAATCATGATATCAAGAATGGCTTCTCTAGATCTAGACGAGTTATAGTAAAAGTGGTGCGAGCCTAACGAGCCTCGTCATTACTCATTTTTTTAAATTCTCATTTTCAAGCAGCTATATCCTTATCTAATGAGATTGCAAGCTTTAATTTTAGTCAATTAGTTGAATTAAACCATAATTCTATATTTAAAGCAATATTGAGCTCACTCTTAACAATTATATTTCTGCCCAACTCGATAAAAATCGATCAATGAAGTGAAATATTAGTTTGCTTAATAACCAGCAAAGCTCGGCTTTCTAATTATAAATTTCTTCAATCAGATTGGAAAAGCAGGCTGGCTATCTGATTTCGGGAAACGCCTTTCTTCTTAAGCGACTGACTAGACAAAGAGTCAGTTATCAAAAAGCGAATTGAGTTTAATTGCATATGTTTGGCAGAAAATATTGAAAGCTCCCTTATATGAAATGAACCATCATGACTGAGCTTATCACTCAAAACAATTAAAATTGATAATAGATACTAATAAGGTTGAGAAAAAAATTTCGAAAGTACTTGAACATCAGCAATATAGTGAAAACGTGCTATCTGAATATTTGATTGGTTTGAACAACGGATCGGCAGCTTTTGTAATCATTCTAGATTTTGCATCGCGGTGAAAGCTTTCCACCCAATTTTGCCTGCCCTTATTAATGCGAATGATCTTCTTTTTTATTTATAGCTCTCTTTCTAAGTCAATCAAAAATAGGAAAAAAGAATCAAAAATCCATAATTTCGCTGCCGTTATGATCTTATCCACATCGTGACCCATAATTCCCGCTGAAATAAGTTTACCCGACTAATCGAACTAGCTTAAGTGAACTCATTTAGCGTCAATAGGCGCCTTAGAGATGATCATGATAACGAATACCTCGGGGTCAAAATCGTTCATCTGCTTATCGTTCTGCTGCTGCCATTGAATGAGTTTTTGTTGGCATTTAATCTTATTTCACAAATTATAAGACAAAACAACAATATGAACTCGCTAGGCGATATGTTTGCTAAGGATGATTGTAAATATTTGCTCTGATAATTAAGTAATTTCAGTTTAATAGGCAATTTTTTATGCGACTAATAGAGAAAGGAAAATAGAGGAATATAACAGAATAGAACCAGTCATTTACAGAATAATTTTAGGTACAATAGGGTACAAAAAACTCGAAATTCCTTACCTGAATGCGAGATGAACAATGATCGAATTATTTTCTTTTCATGGCATTCAAGATATTGATTCCTGATAGATTTTTTTGATTCTATTAATTTGCTTATTTCGGAACTGAGCTCCGATTTTGTCCAGTCGTTATCTCTTTCAACCGAATTATTGGCTTTGACTCTTTCAAAAAATGCCTAAAAAGTATTTAATTTGTGATCTTGAAATTTGAGACGGTCTAAGTCAAAATTATCATGGCCAAAAGTAATTAATGTTGAAAATAAGATTCTTTTCTTGTTTTTGAGTTTCGAGCCATAGTTCAATCATATATCAATCGAGGCATCTTATTTATGTGTTTAGTTTTCAGCAAAGCTGATCAATAATAAATTGCGATCAACCCTTTTTCAAGAGAACATGATTACAATATTTCAGGCTCTGGACCCGCCCTTTTTACTGTTTAATGAGATACTGCCACTAAGCTTCACGGAAAAGAACGCTATGCTTTCATAAATACTGGCTATTATGATTGACCTAATCGCACTTAAATATTTTTCCAATGGCTTTTCTTGGAGAAATGAATAAGTAAATTTTTTTTGGTAAACTGCCAACGACGCTTTTTATTTGCTTTAAACTAATAATGACTAACAAGTCTGGCCTAGTTCAAATTGCTCTAATTTCAACTATTGACCGTTGCAAATAAAGTGAGCGCATAGCAAGTGCATGTCGTCCCTACAAAAGAGCTTTGATGGATATTTATTTTCTTTAGTTTCTGTTAAGCTTTCTGTTAAGAATATTAATTCAATCTTACTTCTTACTTTCTTGCTTCACTCTTATTAGGCTCAAATATACTAAGACTTGTTAATATTTAACGTAACACACTTTCCTAGAATTCAATAATAATAGCGCGTTTCTAGTTTAAGACCTCTGATTTATACGAACAAAGCCATACATGTTAATTATTTACACTATCCGTTTTTCTCACATCCTCGATGATTAGTACGCACTAAAACGGCGCATAAAAAGTAGCCGCCCTAAATTAGTCATGAGATTTTGAGAGTTGCAATAAGGACATGCATGGCCGTGAATATAAAGAAGCTGATTATTAGAATTAAAGATTTGCATTTACCCCTAGACTACATGAATTCCGATCGATATGTGTACGAATCAGCTCTTTTTGAGTATTAGTAGAAGAAATAGACGATTTTGATGTTTCTTTCGTAAAAACACGATTCAAAGTTGGGAAAATGATCGGCAGAGAAGAGTGTCTTTTGTTCTCTAAAACAGAAATGTCATTGGTATCAACTATAGATAAGGATCTGGTACTGGGTAAGGAAGGTTTTCGGTTTTCTGATGGCTTCTTCGTCTGACTAGTACACATCATATTCAATAGGGAAACATGAATAAATTTAAAAGTCCCCATTTTGTTTTCCTTGATTCCAGTCCAGGTACCTGTTTCACTCATATCTAACACGTCAATAAAATCTCCAATCTTTAAAACTTTTTTTTAAGATTAATAAGAATTTGAATAAAATCTAAAACAACCTTCAATAATAGTGAGTTCTTGTCATAGGGACTTGGTGTGAATTCCTTAATAACGATAGCTCTACCAAGGATGGTTTCGTAGCGATTTGTTTCAAGTTTTTTGCTTTGTCGAGAATGAAAGTGATTGAATACAGTTTCTTCTTGTTCGACTATTTCTCGATGCTTCAAGTCCTTTTAAATGGTCAGTAAATTAAAGAAGTCAGTGTTAAAATCTACCTACAGTATTTGATTCATGGTTGTTTCTTTTTGCCTTAATAACTGACAATCTGTTGTTCAAAATGACTATTTTTTGCTTGATTGAAGACGATAGCTTTTTTGGCTTGGGTTGGTTGATTTCCTCTTCTCGGGTATTCTGCGAGTTATTCAAATTTTAAAATCAAGCAATAATATTATGGCGAAATATCAATGCATCAAAAATTAACTGGCTTACTGATGTAGATTCTTCGGTAATCAATATTTTTGTTTGGGGAGATGACATGAAACATTGATTATTAAGTTTTCTGTTTAATGGTCGGGTCTCGTCAATCTGGCTATCAACTTTTTGTTTCCTCTTATTTGTCAAGTTCTCATGCATGCATAGTGAATTTTGAGTTGAATACGATTTGCTTTCACCATTAAAATGTTGAATTTGATATGCATTGATAAATGAATGAGAGTATGGAAGGCCGAGTTTCGTATGTGTATTCGAAATTGAGTAATATGAAGATATCCTTGGAACAAAGCCGTCTAATAATCTACAAGATTTCATTATCTTAAAAGGCTTAAATGTTGATCTAGTTATATACGGATCTAAGATTTCATTAAGATGCCCTTCGGAAAATGGATGACTATCTTTGAAGACAACAGTATGGAAATCGGGTTCGTATTGATATTGAAAGCTCCTTTTTTTTTTGCATGTAACATATTTTTCCTTGGCTAATTGTGAACCTTAGCAGTTATAAATGTTTCGTCTTACATAAAGAAAGAAATTTCGTAGGTAGGCTGGTAATCGAGCGTTCAGACGTTTTTCATTCAATTAGTTTTAGAGTTATTGCTAGTTAGTAAAGCGAAATCTGCTTTCTAGAATTAATAAATCGTTTTGATAACAAGTGAAATGCTATTCATTCAAGCTTAGTCAAAGCAAAAAACCTTGGTAAGCAAAACTGAGCATATTATCTATTAATGGAAATCATATAAATTAAATCAGTGACTGAAAGTAGTAAGTTGAGAGCAACTTTCTCTAATCACGGAGTAGAATCTGAAGGGTCAGTTTCATAACGGAAAATGCGTATATGGAAATTAGAAATAAATCTTAATTATAGCTTGTTGCTGATCATTTAACTTAATTGAGTAGGTTTAAACAAGAATCAGCAGGAAAACTAATTGATGATCAACTAGCATGAAATCGAATCATAGGCATATATTTTGGGAATTAAGCTGTTTGTTTTTTTAATGTTTAAAGAGATCTAGGACTTACTTAATGCTGAAAAAGGTTCCGAAATATTTTCTTTGATGTCACAGGTTTTAATTTGACCTTTGCTTCTCCAAATCTTTGTTAAGTTAATTGTAAAAATTAAAATATTGTCATTGCAGTAGAATTAATATAATTAAAAAGAAATTTATAGTTTGAAAAAACTTACATAATGACCTCCGGTATTTTTTTGAACTAAAAACTCTCTTCGATTTAAACTGTTGTTTTGAAAGGTAAATTCAGTTTCAGAAGTCCTCTTTTTATTTAAATTCTGGTAGGATTTTTTCTCTTTGTAACAAGTGAGGATAGAACATTCTTCTTGCACCAAGTTGCAATGTGAAAAATTAATTTTGGTATCTGGTATTTGATTGGTTTCAAATAGTGATTTGAATGATTTGGTGAATTGTCTGAAGGGTTTTAATATAGGTAAGACCATCTGTCTTTTATGGTGAATCGAATATTCTGGAAAATGAACTTGGAATTGCAATTTCCAGGCACAGCTATATCTATCTTTAACAAAAAAGCCTGATTTTTGGAAATTTGCGTCAGATTTTGTTTTTTGAAAGTTCTTTCTAATTGGATCAAGTTTACGATAATTTTTAGACCCGAATTTATGAAGGGTCCTCGAGCTACGTGTTTTCACTCGATTCTCTTGTTCTAGTTCCATCCGAATATATTCATAGAAAAGTCTCATCGATTAATTTATACTCTGGGCATAAGAAGAATCTAGAGGTGTGAGATCTAATGCAAGAACGTTTTTGCTGCTTTGAGTTTTTGATTATTGGAGTCCGCAGATTGCAACTTAAGCTTAAATTAATATCAAAAAGATAAGAAACTAAAGATGATTTAAAAATTATTTTTATAAAAAAAGCTTTCCTACACTTAATTCTTACAATTGAATTAAAAGTAATCCCAATTGAGAATATTGACTATTGATAAAAGCCAATCGATATGTTTGCTGGTGCTGATTACTGCATTCAATTACTCGAGCGATGGAAGTATTAGTCGTAAATAAATAAATTAGCAGATAAGCATTATAAGGAGTTTGAGCTCTCAAATCAGCACTTGGGCAGTTTCTAACCAAATAATTCCCAGAATTATTAAATTAAAAATAAATACCCACTTTGATATGACCCAATTAAAGAGAAGAAGGTAATGCAACCAAGACAACACGATAGACTAAAGAACTTGGTTGTTGTTTTGATTAAATATCACTTTTTCTTCCTAAAAAGTTTTAAATAAAATGAAAACCGTGCATTCAATGCACTTGCAGAGTTTTTGAAAACCAAAAGTGCTAGTATATGATGTATTGAAAATGCCGATTTTGCTTTTAATGCGAGTTTTATGGAACAGACCTTTTTGCTGTTGGTTTTTAAATCTAAGACCTGTTTATTGGTGTGAGTTTATTTGATAAAAATCATCTAACAATCAACAACTTGATAAATTTTGTATTCGGCGGGCTGAAACGCATATTTTATCGACTAGCCAGCCGATGAGAATCAAATATTTTCCCTAATTAGAAACCCAAAAATCTTAGATCATTGAGTAGTTTATAATTCTTTGATTTGATTGATGTAAATAGGCAGGCTTCATGAAAAAAAAAGTGTAAATAAGCTCTAGCGAATTTTGCCAACGACCCTCTTATCATGGCGAAAATTACTTTCAACCATTTTTCATCAAATTATCTCGAAATAAAAAATAGAGAACCCTTTGAACTAAATTAGAATGGTCTATGCTGTAAGTTTAAGATATGTGGTAAATTTATTTTATGGTAGAAGCCTAAGCTATTTCTATTATTTTAAAGGGTGCTTAATGAATTCGAATTTTTTTAAACCGAATCAAGAATACGCAGACATAAATGACAGGCAGGCATATGTTGAAGTAGTATAGAATAAGGCAATCAAGTCGATTTTTGGTCTTATACTCCTACAAAGGCTTCAATTGACACAGTTTTACCTAAAAGACCCGCTAACTGTTATTTTAGACCTGATATTCTTTTTCGCTCAGGCATTTATAATTTTTTATTTTATACGCCTCGGGCTTGAGCTACTTAAACAACTTTTTCAAAAAATCTTGTTCAAAATAATATTCCTCAAACTGATTGCCCGATGAATCAACCAAATTCAATTCTATATCATCATAATAATGGTTATAATCTCATCCTTACAATCCTCTCTGATTGAAATCAATCATTTTGAATATAAGCAAGTATTTTCCCTTCTAAGATGCAAATATCATCTACTAATACTTCTATCGCTGGAGTAAACGATAGCTCTTTAAACTTTATCTCAAGTATTCATTATTGAATAGAAAAAAAAGGTTTCAAATAATTTTTAACTAGATAATGACTCGATGAATGGTTCATTATTAATAGTCGTTAAATCACTCTGTCCTATGCTTGGATCAAATCGATTAATACAAAATTGTTTTCAAACAAATAAATCGTTGTTTTTTTTCTAAGTTAGATTTTAATTTAATAATTAAAGAAAATAAAGATAAATAAGGCATAACAGTTAAAAACATCATTTAAGGAAGGAGCTCATCAAGATTTACTCCGTTAAAATTAAGAAGACAACACAGCTCCTGGCATTTGTTGCCGCCACTCCCACTCTGGTCTATAGGAGCTAAGTTTGAACTCTGATTTGGCAGTAAATTATCACTTTTTGGTAAAAAACTGAAAGTTTCTTCCAGGCCGTCATTTAGCGATGCAAAACTTTCACGGGGTATAGTAAGCTCGATCGAATTGTTTAATACGTTTAGTTCTCCTGAATTATTTTCGTTGAATCTAACTGGTTGATTGGTTTCTAAAGAGAGTAAAGTTCCATTATCGCTAGGTATGAGCGTATCTATCAGATCAGCAGGAAAATTCGATAGATTCTGACCATCATTACTATTGGAGTTTGAAGCATCATTCGAATTTAACGAGTACATAGCTTCGGTGTTAAATTCAAGTTCTGCTTTGAAGCTTGAGACAGATGTACCCCCTTCTTCAAAGGAGAATTGCGAGATAGTATGATTATCATGATGACTATAATCCGGGTTTGAACTACCTATCCTTTTCTAGATTTTTAATCGATTAAGAAGACTACAGAAATTATAGATGAAACAAATTATTTTTCCTTACCAATCGATGTTGATTTCTTATATGATTTGATAAGCTTGATGTAGACTTAAACTTTTTGTCACATTCCTCCTCCGAACATTTGAAAGGTTTTTCACCTTAGATGTAAAAAGATTTCAATGCGACTCCAACTTAAAAAAAAAAACTAAAATAAATCTTACTGTTATGAGTTGAAAAATGGTTCCTCAAATGTTGGCTAGAAGAAAATGATTTGTTGCAATTGTTAACCGAACATCTTAAGCGATATGGTCATTAGAATAAAAAAAAAAATTAGGCAAGCATCAAGTCATACTTAAAGGGCCTTTCTCCAGTATGGACACGCAAATGTTTCCGCAAGTCACTCCTAGTGGTAAATTCTTTTCCACAATTGTTACAGTCAAATGTATCGCCACTATGAAGCCTAAGATGGGCTCGAAGTCTGTATAGAGTGTTGAAGCGTTTCGAGCATTGGCTCATTTCACACATGTAAGGTCGCTCTTTAGTATGAATGCGACGATGGATTTTCAGGGCGTAAGATGTCAAAAACCCTTTGTGACAGCTATTTTCATCGCAAGTAAAAACGAATTCGCCTAAGATAGTATGTATTCAATAAAAAGTCTCAACCTATTTGAAACCTGGTTTACCTTTGTGCGTCTTTAAGTGAGTCTTGAGATTACCAGCCGTTGTATAACTTCTAGCGCAGCCTTTGTACTCGCAAACGTACTTTTTGCGCTCGATTTCACCATAACTCGGAGCACTCATTGCTCAACCGTTTTAATTTCATCTGAGCGAGCTGAAAAAAAGAGTTAAAAGATGTTCAATCGTTCAATAAGTTTTCTCTTAGCAAAGCTATAGTTAAAATCCACATTCGTATAAACACGCAACTTTATTTCAAATCAATCCGAACTATTTCGTCTTAATTTCATTCGCGGCTTCATTATTTCTCGCATTTTTTCGAGACCTCTATAATTATTATAATCACGCTCAGGCAGAGATAAATGGCTATCATCGAATCAGGCCAGATAAGTTGAATCGGATTATGCTCACCTAAGAACCGACCAAGGGTTCAAGATCTGCATTATTCAGCTCTAACAGCGTCTGGGCTAACATCGAACTGATTAAATATTCGCTACCATGATTTTGCTTACTTCGGACAGTTTCTATAATTGATACACAACGCCTGAATTGCGTTCTTTTACTGCGTCCTATTCCAAGATAGCCTCAGACAGCTGCAGTATAGTATTCATTAATGAGACTTAACTAACCAAAATATCCTTAGTTAAGATAAACATTATGGTTAATAAATGATATTATTTGAAAGCAGATCGAAAAAAGCGACAATTTATCAAAGTTTTGTATTGATGCGATTCATCAATATTGGCTGTCTAGCGTCCTGCTTGCTTCGAAGCATGAACGCATACGGTTTTTTTCACACGGTATGGGTCCATTTATCTTTGAGTGAATTAAAACGTTTGCTGATAAGAAATGAATCGAAAGTTTTGGTATATTTAAAAAAAAACTTGAAAATTGAGGCAAGCATCGATTGAACAGTCAAATAAGAATTAAATAAAAAGAAATCTAGGAAATGGAGATTTGGTTATGTTGAACCTAGTCCGAGCATAATTATTGTCTGCCACAAAACATGCATCGACCAATCATTTATACGTATTTTCCGCCACGCCGATGCTGTATTATGAACGCGCGGTCTACTCCGTTGGCCGGCTAATCAACATGTCAGTCCTACTTATTTTTCAGATTTTTGGTCAGATCATTTTCGTCATATTTAGACTATAGAATGACAGGAAAACTTTCGATCTCCTCGAATATGGTAAATATTATTGAGACCAGTTTATTTTATCGAGAAAGCATAATTCTTATTCCGACTGAACTATCCTTCGTTAGTCAAACGAGTCTAGTCAATCCTACGTTGGATTCGCCAATTTACCGAACCAAGTTCATCGGAAATTTGTCAAAAGAGGTTTTGAATTTACACTGATGGTACTGGGCCAATCAGGTCTTGGCAAGTCGACTCTAATCAACAGCCTGTTTCTAACTGACATATATTCTGGCCGCCGAGATAATAATGAAATTTCAAAAACGCTTGAGATAGAAGCCTCTACTGTTGAAATAGAAGAACGTGGTGTAAAACTACGATTAACGGTGGTTGATACTCCAGGTTTTGGTGACTCCATAGATTCTACCGATTGGTAAGGTTAACCAGTGGCGCCGATTATAGAAACTTGATTTCGAATTAAATACAAAAAGCTACCAACCAGTTCTCAAGTACATTGATGACCAATTTGAACGCTTTCTTGATGATGAGAGTGGATTAAATCGGCGAAACATTAATGACCATCGAATTCACTGCTGCTTCTATTTCATCTCACCATGGGGACATGGGTTAGTTTTTTCGTTGCATCAAGTTATTTTAAGAGGTTCTACTTATTAAGTTTTTAGACTAAAACCATTGGATATTGAATGTATGAAAGCCATACAATCAAAAGTAAACATTGTTCCAATTATAGCTAAAGCGGATACCTTGACCTCAGCTGAATGTAAAAGGCTTAAAAAAAGAGTAATAAATTTAAATTTATTAAAAATCTCGGCATTTAATATTTTTGTTAGATCATGAAAGAGCTAAGTGATAATCAAATACAAATATACAAAATACCAGATTGTGACTCTGATGAAGATGAAGAATTCAAGCAACAAAATTTAGAAATGAAGGTTTTGTCTTTTACTCAAATATATTGCTAGCCAGCCGATTAAGCTTTTAATCAAGGAATCCATACCATTTGCCGTTGTTGGTTCAAATCAAACGATTGAAATCAAAGGACGTCGGCTTAGAGGTCGGCAATACCCCTGGGGAGTGGTCGAAATTGAAAACCTGGAACACAATGATTTTGTTAAACTTCGAACAATGCTTATGTTCGTCATTTTAAATCGAATAATTTCGTTAATTTACTAATCAGTTATTTACAGAACTCACATGCAAGATTTCCAAGAGATCACTCATGAGGTTCATTATGAAAATTATCGCTCAGAACGTCTCGGGTCACGACGGCTTAAGTAAACTTGAGATGTAAATTATGATCATAACTCTCTGATGGAATTTAAAAAGAAATTCTGATGATCCGGATACCTCTTCTATTATGACTCCTCATGATCGAGATAGAATCCTTAAAGAAAAAGAAGAGGAAGTAAGAATATTACTTATGTCACTTGTTATATTAAAATTAAAATAAAACGCAAAATTTGCAGCTGCGTCGAATGCAAGAAATGGTTGCAAAAATGCAGGCTCAAATGATGCAAGCTCAGCTAGGAGAGCAGCACAAAGCAAAGGTCAACTAGTCAAGAAGAATTTACGCTAAAAAAGTATCAATTTGAAATAACGAAAATTTATTAAATGTACACTTAATAGACTTTAAAGCGAATCTTGTTTGAATTAAAATGTCTAAAAGACATAATGTGTGTGTTCTAATAAAAAAAGAGATTGATTTGTATGTTTTTCAAAATACGAAAATAAGCACAGATGTTAAAATAGTAACATTTGAGATATTCATCTAAGACAAAATACTTAGCGTGGTCTAGCCAGAAATATACGCAAAAGAGACAAACAGAAAAAACGTGAATTGAATTTATCGCCCTGTTTAAGTCATAAAATGGAATCAACCTGCAAGCCTGTTCAAGCTCTTGTCGTAGACTCCTCTGTTTTAATCAGAAGAGCCCCTCTTAAGGATATCACAGATACAGCCTATGCCACTCAAGGAGTAATTTCTGAGATAAAAGATGAAAACACCAGAACAAGTCTTCAAGTTCTACCATTTGATTTCATTATCAAAGAACCTAGTGCAGATTGTATTAAATTTGGTAATTGAAAAATTAAATTCAAAATTTAGAATTCTACAGTACTTGCTGAAATTTAGTTTCGAATTTTGCTCGAAAAACTGGAGACTATTCAAACCTCTCCACGGTCGATCTTTCATTGATCGCTTTGACCTACCAGTTATGTCAAGAACGCTTAAATACTGAGGAATTTGCTTGTTTGAAGCTTGAGCCTATTAAAACACATGCAAGTTATTATTTATCAGAACAAAAATCTAAATTCTTAACTCAGATTTTAGATTCATCCTGCAGTCGAAACTAAAAATTATCAGGGCTGGAATCAGGTTGTAAGCGTTGCTGGTTTTTATAATCCTAAGACTCAAACTGGGGCCAACCAAGGTAGGCAAGCTAAGACAACTGAATAAAATACATTATGCGATCTTTAACCAACTTAAACAAAATAGAAAAATCAGACCAGAATAACAACAAAAATAATGCCTCTCAGATTGCAAATGATGATCAAAACGAAAACTTTGGAAATGAGATAAATCAAGATGATGATAAAACGCTAGGAGATGAATCTGATGAAGAAGATGGCTGGATCAGGCCCTCTAATTTGGAAGAGATTCGGAAGAAATCACTATTGGATATGGATCAAGATCAGCTCTCAAGCTCAGCCAGTATAAAGGTAGCATGCATGACCGCTGATTTCTCGATGCAAGTAAGTAAAAAAATACCTTGCAAGTCAGAAGTAATCCTAATGCTTATTTAAATCGTTCTAGAACGTTTTGATACAAATAGGCATCCCGGTTTTGTCAGTGGATGGAATGTTGATAAAAAAAGCTCGCAGTTACGTGCTCAAATGTTACGCTTGTAACAAGTAAGCCATTAGTTAAATTTTTATTTTCCAAAAATTAAAGCATTTTCTCCAGAATCACAACTAACATGGAAAAAAAATTTTGTTCATATTGTGGTTACAAGACTCTAGAGCGTGTTATTGTAGCTATAGACTCGGAGGGAAACCGTATCTATCGGTCCAGGAATAAGCCAGCAAGTTCTAAAGGAACAAGAGTAAGGATTAAAAAAGAATATTCAATAGTTCTCACTTAATGTTTCTTCCTGCAAAGTTTTCCCTACCCACTCCGCATGGAGGAAAACATCCTACATTTCCAGTAGTCAGCGAATTTCAACCTAGAGCTCAAAACTTACCTTGCAAAAAATACCAAGTCAGCAACAACCCATTAGATCCTGATTACGTTTCTAGATCATCACCGTTTACAACTCGTGATGTTCATAGTAGAGCTTCACGCCTTGGCATTAAAGCCAATAAAATTGGCTTAAGGTTTAATAAAAGAAACTAAAAGAATTATTCTTTTATTCATCAAGTTTCTGTTAATTTGAAATTTATCTTCAAAATTATCTTAAGAACCAGTTCAATCAATTAATTAAGTTTAATTTCAATATTGCTTTCGCGTACCACTGACCATTTCAATCTTTGAAAAATGTCTGATAGTTGAGTTCAAAATAATAAGCGCCAATAAAATTTTATGGCTTCAAGTTCTATCTTCAAGTTAGAAGTTTTCCGATTCTAGAATCAGGCAACCAAAGTGAGAATATGATTCATTAAAATTAAACAATTTTCTTAAAACTTCTTAAGGATGTTTGAAATCGGATTTAGTGCACGTCAGTATTAAAAATTATAGGTTAAAATTAAGAATTTTCTATTTTCTGTATTCTTGATTCTCACTTGAATTGCCTGATTCTGAAACGAGGCATATTCTATCTCAAGGCAGAACATGGCTTAATATATAACCATCTTACTTTTGTTCTCTCCTTGCGCTCTTTCTCCTTTTTTGCCCATTCGGCCCGCTGTACTTCATCTAGCTCGTCATAAAATTTAAATCCATGTTCTCTGAGATTAACAATATACTGTTTCTCTTGCTTTAGTGAGTTAGTTCACACCAAAATCTAAAACTGGCTTTACATTTGGGAAGTTTGAGCCAAACTCATCTATTGCGTGTGCTTCTATCAATTTTTCATAAATTCCAGGGTTTTTGAAGCTCTTCTTCCGCTGTATGTCCTCATTAATTGAGTAATTAATTTTTTTCATCCTATCCAGTACTTGAACTATTTTGTTCTTAACCGAAGTACAAGTTAATTAAAAAATGAATAAGTTTGGTATTGAGCAAATAATCAACCTGTAAAATTTGCGAGCAAGGGGCTATTGGCTTGGATGGAAGTCGAATTCGATCGCAGCCTGGAGGAAATCCATTTTCTAGAGCTTACAATCTTTTTTACTAAATATTAATTTAATATTAATTTAAAAATCTTACTAAAGTCCGAATCTTTAAGCGAAAGTTCATTACTTCCTATCAAGGTGTCTTGGTAAAATTTGTCATCATAGGCCATATAGTTTTCTTGTGGACTCGAGTTTTGATTGTTTTTTTGGTTTTTTTCTGGAATATCTATCGTTCCTCCCTCTTGATCTTTGTAATCTGAATTTTCAGAGCTGTTGACACTCTCATCTTCATTTTGATTATCTGATTGACTTTGACTGTCTTCATTGCTCTGATCTTCGCTTTCAGCACCTGATTCATAGGCTGAGACTAATGATACTAGTCTTGGCTTTTTTGACTTTGACATTAGGGTTTTAAAATTTTTGCTTGCAAAATGTTTTATGTTCTAAGGGTCTGTATAACCAAATTTTGCAGATCTGCTTTTTTTCGATTGCCAAAATTAACTTAACAAAGTCACATAAAAATGGTGCCCAAAAATGAAATTAGTAATGCCAATTCTATAACTAATTGAGTCATCAATGGCTAAAGATTTTTTACTCTATAAAGATAAGTGAGATCATTATTAATTAATTTAAAATATCATGGCAGTGAGCGCCGAGTTTGTGGAAAACATATCTGCAAGTGAGCTTTTCGACATTGGGTGGCAATTACAAAGAGATTTAGAAAAAAATGACACTCAATCGGGACCGGATTTCGTGAGAAGCAGGTTGAAGGCAATTACTTTTCTTAAGCGAGCAGAGCAAATGATTGAAGAACTACACTTATTTAGCGAAAATGAAGATATAGACGAAGTTTCAACAAGTGAAATTAGATATTTTTGTATTCATGCTCTTCTAGGTTGGTTACATTTTAAAACAACATCATCTCAGCTAGAACAGAGAGCTGTAGATCTTAGATCTGCTCATGAATACTTTATTAAATTTTTGAACTTAACTAAGAGTTATGGATTTCATAAACTAAATCTTGAGCAGTTCCAAAAGTTCAAGCAACCTGAAAATGACTGCAAAAACACACAAGAAACTCTTGATTCAAGCTTAATAGCAAACGCTTATTCAAGAAACGAAAAAATCAAACGCTATAAAGAGCAGAAAGAATTTGAAACGAAAATCGACCAACTCAATATAATTAATAATTCAGATGATGACTATCGAAGAGAATTTCTTTCAAAGTATATTCAATATTGGATAAGCAAGGTTACTGATGATTTAAAGATGATTAGAGAAGAACTCAACATTTTAGAGTCACGAGAAAAATTTGTAACATCAGATGAGACAAAAAGTGTAACGCCAGTACAAAAACCTTATGTAATTACTAGAGATGCTCTTCAAGCCAAAGTCTTCGGTGCTGGTTATCCATCGCTTCCTGTTTACAGTATTGAGGAGTTTTATGATCAACTAGCAGATAAAGGCATTATGCCCCAAGCTTGTTCAGTACAACAGCAAAAAGAAACCGGACATCCAGTAAAGATTGGAGGAGGTGTCACTGATGCTCAAAAAGAAGAAGAAAAGGCTGAACTCGACCGTTTAAAGGATAATTATGACGAAAAGCAAATTAAGAAAGAACGACAATGGGACGAATTTAAAGACGAAAATAAGAGAGGTTCAGGAAACCGATCCAATCGAAGCTAATTTTTTTCTATGTTTCCACATTAATTAAAACAGGCTGCAAGGAAAAGCTTAGTCCTCCTCCACCTCATCTCTGTCTCTTCTCTTCTTCGGCTCAGCCGCCGTTTACATAAACACACGCTGCAGCGAGCGATGAGCAGTATTGATGTTTAGTGTTTAATAAAAACATGAGCTCAAATAACTGAATTATCTAAAAAGCCTATAAAATGAATTCCCGAAATATATTGAAAAGCGTTTATTTATTGAATGAAATCTGAGATATAAAAGTCAAATTACAAAAGGGCTAACAAATTAAATGAATTGTTACAATTTTCAATTTGTAAGATAAACTTAAGTTCGAATCGCTTTGAAGTGAATTTTTTAGCTAGTCGATTTGGTAGAGTTCTTCGTCGCTATCGTTCACCGTTGATTTTTTAGGCTTGAATATTTTTTGTACTTTTTGATTTGTTTTAAGAATTTTTTTTTTGGGCTTAGTTTTTGTGCTCATGCATTCAAAGTCTGAGTCACTTTCTTCATCAGAATCAAGAGCGATTAGATCATCCTCAACATTACTCGAATCAGAATCCTCTATAACTCTAGTTCTTTTCTTTTTGCTCTTGGCAATTTTCTCTCCTAGCTTAGGTTCCACATTTTCAGTTTTCTTTTTTGGCGGTTGGTTTTCAATACTTTCATTGTCAGACGTAATGATTCTTTTCGAACTTGATGAAGCTTTTGCAGAATTACTGTTCGTCTTGTTAACTTTCAAAACTTTTAGAAGCTTAGTTTGCTTTTCAACAGGGTTCTTTTTTAAATCTGTAAGTTCGGGCAACTTATTTTTTTTGTTTTTCCTGTAATTTTCTTCGAGAAGATCAGAGAATTCATCATTCGAATTGTCAGTTTCTGCTTGATTGAGCTTAGTCTCTCGATCACTCGAATCAGTTTGATCCAAGTTTTGGTAGTTAATGTTTTTTCGAGTTCTTGAGCTTGCCCGGGGTTCAATGGGACTAGATAAGATGCTGGAGTCGCTATTATCATGTATATCTGCTTTTTTAGTAAAAAAACTCTTGATATCTTTTCCTTTGGATCTACTTGGTTCCTTTTTATCTTTGACTTGGGTAATTTGCTCATCGACTTCTTCTTTAATCTTTTTAACGACAGGTTTTTTTTCTGGCTTTACTTCTTTTGCCTCCTTGGTACTTTTAGTCTTTTTTCCCATCTGTTTTAAATACTCATCAATTTCGCGATCAGTAAAATTTTTTGCTTCGCCATGGCCTGTTATTATATCCACTATGTTAAGTTCTTTCTTAACAGATATTTCTTTGTTTAAGTTTTCTTTTGGTAGTTTCGCGGTTAACGCCGGATCAATAACAGCAGGTACTCTCTCACCATCTTTAGATGGTAAATATTCTGTCTTTGAGACAGGTTTAGATGGTGGTTTCTTATTTCCTCTTGATGTTGATGCATTTGCTTTCGTATTTTTTAAGTTTATCGAGAGTTCTTCCTCTTTTTCTTTGGCTTCAAACTTGTCAAGCTCGATTAAAAACTCGTCCAAATCATCGAGCCAAAGTTGAGAAGAAGATTTTGCTCTCAATTTTGCGAGTTCATCCGCCTTTGATTTTTGTTGTTTCAATATTTCATCTTTTTTTTCCATAGTTAAGTTCCATATTGGCATTCCGAGAAGATAATCATAATCCTTTCTATCTTCACTCTCTTCTTCGTTGGAATCGAATGAGTCAACAGCCTCGTCTGTATCAATATTTTGCTCCTTCGCTGCTTTTTGTTTCCATTTTAGGATCGGATCTGGATGGTAGCCTCTTTCTTTGAGCATTTTGCATATGTCTAATTTTTTCAAATTTTCGACTTTTATTTTTCCTTCAATCTTTTCAAGAATAAATCGAGCAATATTATCAAGTTTACAGCTCTCAGCTCCCAAAAGTCCTTCCATGAAGGCTTTTCTTTTTTTGTAGATATCTGATCTGACTTGATGAAACTCGTATAAAATTTCTGTCACGTTATTATAGCGTCTAAGGCAACCGCTATGATCAAACAAGACCATACTATTTAAAGATAGAGTTTTTTGCAGTCTAAAAAATTTGTGTAAACCAGTATCATAAGCATTTTTGAACTGCTCAGGGGTCATCTTCACAACGAAGCGTACAGTGGTGTCCGTATGATATTCTTTATAATCTTGAATAGATGGAGCAGCCTTTTGTTCCTGGCCGTGCAAGTATACTTCAAGAACACTCTCTTTGTACTGCTGTGTCCAGGTTCCGATTGGAAGCTCAGTTATTTCAATCACGTTCTCTGCAATAATTGCAATTTCACCACTAGTGACAACGCGTGAATCATCTATCTGTTCGATTTCACCCCTGAAATTTTTGTAAAATGGTTTCATGAAGTTAACGTCCTTTCCGCTAATTATTCTTTTTAGGTTATCGATGATTTCTCGAGGATTGTAATTTGGCACTTTAGTTGACCAACCCGTACCAATACCTTCAGCGCCGTTAACTAGTATCATGGGAATGATTGGGCAGTACCATTCAGGTTCAACTTTTTGACCATCATCATTAAGATAGTTGAGTAGGGGGTCATCCTTTGGATTGAATATCAATCTTGTTAATGGACTCATTTGTGTGAAAATATAACGGGGGCTTGCTGCATCTTTTCCGCCATGAAGTCTAGTTCCGAACTGGCCGATAGGTAATAAAAGATTAATGTTGTTACTTCCTACGAAATTCTGGGCTAGGTTGATTATTGTGCTCATTAAGGATTGCTCTCCATGATGATAAGCACTAAGCTCGGCGACGGAACCAGCTAACTGGGCAACTTTGATTTCTTTTACCAAATTTCTCTTGATGCAACTAAATAAAACCTTGCGTTGACCTGGTTTAAATCCGTCGACAAGTGATGGAATCGAGCGTTCATTATCTAGATTGCTGAACAGCACCAATTCCTTATTGACAAAATCTGAGTAAGTTATTTGCTGGGTATCTTTTTGATACAAATAATTTTCAGTTGTCCTTGCTTGGCGGTGAGCTTTGCGCTCCTCCATATATCTGGTTAGCCAGTCTTTACGCTCGTCAATGTATTTTTTACTGAAAGCTAATTGAATTGCTAAGTCGTCCCGCTTGTTTGAATATTGAAATTTAATGCGATGTCTCTGCATGTCACTAAAATATTCTTTGGCCTCTTTGCTAGTTGAGGTCCCCAAACCTTTGTAGTATCTTTTAATTTCATCGATTAAAATTTGCGCAAAGGGATAAATGGTCCAGAATCTTACTTTATTTTCCATGTATGCCAGTTTTGAGTTTGCTGCTGCCACTCCTCAAACTCAGGCATAGAATAAAAGGAAAGCTCTTGACTACCTTTGGAAACCTTGACAATCGGAGTAATGAATTCTTCGACAAAGCCATGTTTAAGAAGATTTGGCCACTGGTTGTGGACAAAATTAATAATAAGACCTTTGATATGGGAGCCATCGTGATCTTGATCGGTCATAATCATGAGTTTGCCATAACGGAGCTGCTTAAGAGATTCGAGTGTTTCATACTTTTCTTTGAAATTTAGGCCAATTATCTTCAATAAACTTGATACTTCAGCATTATCCATTATCTGTTTGGCGGATGCTTCCCTGACATTAAGCATTTTTCCACGAAGAGGAAAAACTCCATATTTATCGCGGCCTATAACACCCAGACCAGCAACTGCCAAGGTCTTGGCACTGTCACCTTCGGTAAGGATGAGAGTGCAGTTCTGAGAATCACGGGTGCCTGCATCGTTAGCATCGTCTAATTTAGGAATGCCTTTGATTTTTGACACCTTGGATTTGGATCCAGCTTTTTCTAGATCAGCTCTTTCTTTGAAAGCCAGCCAATTCATTATTTTGTCTACAAGTCCATGCTTGGTAAGCTTTTTAATAAAATCTTCTGAGAGTGTGCAGGTTGAACCAAATTTTTTTGACTGCAGGGTCATGTTTTCTTTAGTTTGGGAGTCGAATGTGGGATTTTCAATCAAGCAGTTAATGAAAATCCACATGTGATTTTTGATTTGAAATGGTTTTACTTGACTTTTGTTTTTGTTTTTCTTATTAATAAGCTCTGTTAGACTTTTTACTATTTGATCCACTATATAATCCACATGGCGGCCGCCTTTGGAAGTTGAAATACTATTTACGAAAGACACTTGCTGAAAGCCTATATCTGAACACGAAACGGCTACCTCCCAGCGTTCATTTGATTTTTCGTAGATCAACTTGGGTGTTCCACCCATTTCGTCTGTTTCCTCAGTTAAATAAAGTTTGCAGTAGTCTTCGAATTTGTTGACTGGCAAACGTTTATCGTTTAAGTAAACTTTTATTCCAGACTTGCTGGCGGCAATATCATATGCTCTTCTTGCCAGGAGCGAAATAGTATCCTCGTCTAGGCAATCCATTTTGAACTTTTCTAAGTCAGGTACAAAAGTCACACAAGTGAAATCTTCATCTTTTGCCTCCCTAATGACAGGATCCTCGGCTTTAGTCATGTTATCAGTCCAAACTTGCTTGAAAGATTTTTTGTATTCTCGGCTTGAAGTTTCGATTATAAATTTCTTGCTAAAAATGTTGCAAAGTTTTGCGCCATAACCGTTTCGACCACCTGTAACTTTCCTCTCGTCATCATCATAATTGCTAGAAGTAAGTAAGTGCCCGAAAATCATAGTTGGAATTAAAAGCTTCTCTTCTTTGTGCTCTACCACAGGAATGCCTTTTCCGTTATTAAAAATTCTTACAGTATTCGTTTCCTTGTTTATATTGATTCGAATAAGTGACATGTTAGGGTCACGTTGTTTGTTGTCTGCTGCATTGACCAAAATCTCATCAAATATTTTGTAAAGCCCCGGAACAAATGTTATTTCCTTTTTGATCATTTTTTCCCGTTCAAAGTCCCAGATCCACATTTCTTGTTGAAGCGGCTCCACACTTCCTATGTAGGTATCAGGCCTGAGCAAAATATGCTCTAGCTGAGTCTTTTTTTGGTAAATTTTTTCGATTGCCGGTTGCGGCATGTTGAAAGACTTTTTTTGGAAACTTATACAAGAACTAATTTATAAAAAAAAAACAGGCTTAGGATTAAAAGCCAAACTTCTCAATTTGGTTGATTCGGAAAAGTTCCTTGAACTCATCAGCGGCTAAGGTCAGAACAAGTTATGAAGGTCTAGCGAGTATGTTAGAATAAACTAAACGAAAGCACAACCTTATTTCTAATGTTAAGTTACTTTTGCTAATTTAGAGTTTATATAAATATTCACAGAAACAAACTGATGAAATCTGAATCAACTAATGAAAAATGGATTGCCAAAGCAAGGTGAAAAGGTACGAGGAATTTGTAAATGATCGGCTAAAAACAGATCTCAAGAAAATTCAGCAAGACCTGGATACTCTCTACTCAGAAATAGCAGAGTATCTTCAGGTCAAAGACACTATTCAAAAATTTCAAAGTTTAAAGAAAGTATGTGGTAATTTAAAGCCTATTGAGAGTAAAGTTGATCTTGGATGTAATTTTTACGCCAATGCTGTTATCAATGAACCGAGCATGATTTTTATTGCAATTCATTATGGTTTCTATTTGGAATTAACCCAAGAAGAGGCTCTAAAGTTCATAGATAAGAAGATTCAAGTACTAAATGGCCACGTTGAAAATATAAAAGCCAAGGAAGCAGAAGTTAGAGCTAATATTCGTTTCGTATTAATGGGATTAAAAGAGATTCAGAACATTGAGATTGGGAGTGTTTCAAACCCACGGGGTCTATTTTTATAAGCCACGATTCATCTAAATGTAATCTTTATTTCATTCAGATAATGCTCAAAATAAAACGAATTAACGTGTCTCATCTTCCCCTTATTGGACGACATAGCGCTCTTTGGCCTGACAGAGCTGCGGGTCAACAAGCCATGAACTATTCATTCACAGAAAATAGCAAGTTTGAGGAACATCTAAGAACTAGAATAAAACTGAACGGACCAATCACCATTGCCGAATTTATGCGCGAGGCCTTAACTAATCCGATTTGGGTATGTTAAATGATATTATTGGTTAAATAGGTAATATTAGACGCTTTTAAGGGTTACTATTCCAAAAAAGACGTTTTTGGCAAAGATGGCGACTTCATTACGGCCCCAGAAGTCTCTCAGATGTTCGGAGAGGTTGGTTCAAACTTATAATAAAGGATGAAAATTACATTTCTCACCTCAATAAAGCTAGTCGGCGTTTGGCTTTTAAATGAGTGGTTCATTCTCAAACAACTATATGGAGATTACTTGCCCAAGGGTGTAGACATTGTTGAATTAGGTCCAGGACGAGGAACCCTGATAAGTGATGTTATTCGAGTAAACTTCAAACACTACTATTGGGTTGAATTATTATGCTTTGAGTTAGAATATTCCTCTTTCCAGAATCAGGCAATTCAAGTGAGAATCAAGAATACAGAATATAGAAAATTCTTAATTTCAAGCTATAATTTTTAATACTTACGTGCACTAAATTCGATTTCAAACATCCTTAAGATGATTTAAGAAACTCGGTTAATTTTTCATGAAACATATTCTTACTCTCGTTGCCTGATTCTAGAAACGGAAAAATTCTAACTTAAGGCAGCACAGAATATTTATTTATTGAACTTAAAAGGTTTGGATAAGAAATCCTGGTGCAAGTTCCCACCTACGTATAAATTTAATTGAAAAAAGTCCGCTTTTAAGAAGAATTCAAATGGAAAACCTTTGCGATCAACAATATATTCAAAAACTTGAATTGGATCAATGTTATCCATCAAAATACTCAAAGAAAATTCAGATAAAATGGCTCGAGGATTTATCTGAGCTATCTCACGAAGAAACACCCCTTTTCTTCCTGGCAAACGAGTTTTTTGATGCCCTGCCTATACAAAAGTTTCAGGTAAAATGTAGGGAATTGCTCAGTTTAAAAATTAAACATAAAAAGTATGAAGCGAACAAACGATGGATACAAAGAAATTCTTGTAGCATATAATGAAGGAAGAAAAAAGCTTGAATTCTTTTTAAGTCCGGTACCCACAGTTGGTTCTAGAATTTTGCCAACGGTAAGCGGAAATACCTTAGGGCTTTTAAAAACTAATTCTAAAATCCTAGCTATACCCTAATTTTAACAATTACGAGCACATTGAGTTAAGTACAGAGTCTGCTCGCTACATAGAACTAATGAGCACAAAGCTTTCTTCACGAAATGGGTCTGCTCTTATTATTGACTATGGCCATAATGGAAATCAAAAGGATTCTTTAAGAGTATTTTTTTTGTAATATCCAGCCTTTTCGTCAACCTTTTAACAGATAAATAACAAAAGGGATTCAGAGCCCACAAAATTGTTGATCCTCTTATTGAACCCGGAAACTGTGATATAACAGCCGATGTTGACTTCCAATTTTTGAGCCATATTGCGAAAAAGGCAAATGGTAAAATATTTTTATCTGATGAATTAATAAATTCATTAAAATATTTTCAGTCAAATGTTATGGTCCTATCGAACAAAAAGACTTTCTCACTCAGATGCAAATAGGAAAAAGGCTGAGTGTATTTTTGAATAACAGTTATCAGTTTTAAAAATATATTAATAGTTTTTATCCAAAGGTTCTTCTTAACAAGTGCACTAATGAGAAAGAACGCTCTAAGTTAATTTCTGACATAAATATGTTGATTGATGAAAAAAAAATGGGAAAACGTTTCTTATTCTTTGCTCTTCGCAAGTTTGACTACAAGATATGCCCACCAGGTTTTGCCACAAGTTTATAATGAATAAAAACTTAAAAGCGTAAAAGCGTGAATTATCTGGATTATACCAAGATCTGAAGGGATCTAAAAATAAACTTTATACTTAATATAGTATAATTCATTCGAAAAAACGCTTAGATATAAGTAATGTATAATTTGAGTTAGTTTTTAACGAGTTATAATTTTCAAAAATATTAATCGTTTTATTTTAACATCTCACAGCCTTTCATTTCTTGGCTTTTAGGAATAAAAATGAAACAGTATAAGGATAATTACAATATAACCAAACAATTGCCTCTGGCACACTTTTATAAATAAAATGCTTATCCGATTAAATTTTTCAGTGATAAAAAATTAAGTAATTAATTTCCGCATTAATTTCATTAATTAAATCATTTTTTTTGAGAAATAGCTGGTTTAACGAAAAGAAGTTGATTAAGGTTAACATCAAGAGAAAACAATTCGAGAAATTATGCATGAATGTGATTAATTATTCATTTGATTTATTTTAAGATTGCAATCTTTAAATTATTTTTCATTCAAGCGTTAACTTCTTACTTGAATTCGATCGCTCCAGAAATTAAGTTTCTTCTTTCGGACAAATTTTAAGTATGGAAATCCAGGACGCTGAATTTGATTTTATGTTTCGCGGTAATCAATTATTTTCCTTATTCAATCTGTTTTACCAATACAAGGCAATTCAGTGATTTTGTTGGGTGATTCTGGTGTTGGTAAAACAAACCTTCTTCTGCGTTTTACGAGAAACCAGTTTGATAAAAACAGCTTTTCAACGGTCGGGGTGGATTTCGCAACAAGGTTTTATATTTACAAGTTTCATTTTATTTCATTCTTTTTAAAAATTTCTTAATTCAGAACAATTCGTATGAATTCAAAACTAATCAAACTACAGATTTGGGACACAGCTGGCCAAGACCGATTCCGCTCGGTTTCCACAGCGTAATTTATTATCTTTTAATTTTCCTAGATAGCATTAACTCCTTTAATAACTTTTTTTTTAAAAAAAGCTATTATAGAGGATCTTCAGGAGCTCTTCTTGTTTATGATATAACAAATTATAATTCATTTTTGAATTTAACTCGATGGATTCAAGATTTAAAGAGGCATGCCGATCCGAATGCGGTTATAATGCTCATCGGAAACAAATGCGATTTGGAGCATTCTCGCAGAGTTAGTCAAGAAGAAGCAAGAAGTTTTGCAGGTATTTCAATCTAATCACGATTTTAGACTTGGTTTATTTTTATAATTAGCGAAGAAAAAAATTCTCTTTCGTTCCTCGAAACATCGGCTTTGAATACAACAAATGTTGAGATTGCATTTGAACATATTGTAAAAGGTTTATAGTAGTTTTTATATCTGTTTTACTTTTAATTTACTAACGGAAAGTTAGACATATATAGCATTTATTCTATGTTCAAGCAAGAACCGGTTATCGGTAATCAGACTTTAAGAGATAGGATAATTCTGGAAAAAGAAAAGGATGTTAAGAAAAAGGGCTGCTGTGAATAAGCTCTATCTTAATGCTTAAAAATATGATCGTATGCTAATAATTACGACCTAACCGATCTTTGTCAGTAAAAGCTTTTAAAATAATTAAGACACTTTTTATGTCCCCTTAAAATATTTTATATGCAAAATTTTACCGTTCCCAAAGTACGTATATATTTGAATGCTTTGTCATCAACTTCCAGCCCAGTCCGCAAAATTATAACTGAATCAATTCATTGAATGCTTTCTATGTTAAAGTTTTAGAACTTACACGTATCAAAAATCGTCTTAATTGTTAGTTATAGCAAGTTATAGTAGATTGAAAGTTTTAGACAAAAATGCGTCTTTTACCGCTATCGATGCTTTTTATGGCCATTTTAGGCCCTTCTTTTTCGCTTGGCACTGGTTTGATACCCGATGGACAGGGGAAAAGGATGCTTGCTTTGCTGGACAGCTATAGTCTCCGAGAAAGCCATTCAATATTTTTCAAATCTCTTCGAGATCGGGGTTTTCAAATAACATTCAAAGTCGCAGACGAACCTGACTTGGCTCTCTCAAAATATAACGAATATCTCTACGATCATATTATTCTTTTTTGTCCGAATGTTCTGGAATTCGGAGGGAACGTTACATCAAAATCAATTATTGATTTCATCGACGCAGGTGGCAACGTCCTTATCGCAGCTAGTCAACAAATAAGTGAGTTAGATTTTTCCTCTTATTTTCCTCTCTTAACCCCTTAGAATTCTAGCGGAACCGATAAAGGAAATAGCTGGCGAATGCGGTGTAGAATTCAGCGATGAAGGGACGTATGTGATTGACCGTTTTAATTCAGATGTGAAAGATGATGGAAGAGATACGCTGTTGGTATCAGACACAGCTAACCTGATAGATAACTCTTTGATTGTTGGAGACTCAAAATCAGGATCTCCCTTTCTCTTCAAAGGGATCGGGTGAGTCTTAAGAAAATTTTAAAATATTAAGTTGACTAATCTGTTACCAAAAATAAATCAAGAATAACCATGGATCCAGAAAATCCATTATTAATAAACATTCTCAAGGCATCAGAAACTGCATACACATACGAGCCAGATCAACCAATCATAGATGTAAGTTTTTTTATTCGATTCTTAAACATTTGACTGAAAATTTGGTCAAGTATCCTCATTCTACGGGGGCTGAAACAATACTTATTGGAGCCCTTCAGGCTCGAAACAATGCACGAGTCATCTTTTCCGGGTCAATCGAGTTTTTTTCCAATCATTTCTTTGAACAGGGAGTCCAAAAGTCTACACCTGATAGCAAGACTTACGAAAAGAGTGGAAATGAACATCTTTGTTCATTGTTGACAAAATGGCTATTCAAAGAACAAGGTGTCTTGCGTGTTGTTGAAACCAAGCATAATCGTGCCACTGAGGATAACTCTCCTGAAGCCTATACAATTAAACAAGAAATCGTATGGTCTTTTGGGAATATTTTTTCTTAACCTGTTTCATTAATTATTCATAAAAAACAAAAAGGTGTACACAATTGAAATTGAAGAGATGGTTAACGGGCGGTGGCAACCATTTAAAGGGCAAGATGTTCAATTAGAGCTTGTACGATTGGATCCTTTCATAAGAACTAAACTGCATAACAACAAAGGCAAATTAAGTGCACGGTTTAAATTGCCAGATGTTTATGGCATTTTCAAATTTGTTGTTGATTATAAGAGGATAGGATATACACACCTTTATTCATCAACTCAAGTATCTGTGCGGCCTTTGCAACACACCGAATACGAGAGATTCATTCCAGCTGCCTTTCCTTACTACACAAGCGCATTCTCTATGATGATTGCTGTATTTTTGTTTTCATTTATACAAATTTATCATAGTGATGAAGTCCGTAACTAATTCCAAACCCTTTATCTTTAAAAATCACATATTATCACAAACTTTAAAACCCAATATCGAAAATTCTAATAATAAACTTGAAGAACTTTAAAGATACAGCACACAAATTAAAATAGTTGTTTAAGTAAACCTAGTTCAATTCAATAAAAGCAGATAAGCTGTTATCAATGATGAATCGAGAGTTTATAATTGGGACTTCATTTTATTTTGGTTAAAATAAATCTTCTGCTAACCTAGTCAAATTGCTGCTTTAGATCTGAATTGGTCCATGTATGTTACCCTACTACAACTGAACTTAATTATGAAGGTTAGTCATATCGCGCCATGCACGCACATACACGCTTAATTCTTATTTGTTGTCAGCTTAATACATGGATTCGTCATCATTTCGCGTTGCTCACACTTACCATATACATCAACTAAAAGCTGTATTAGTTGAATTTGAAATTTTTTAATACACCAATAATCGTAGAAATTTTCTTGCTTTTATTCTGATCTGTCAAAAATCTTCTAATTCTGTGGGTTTCAATAGATTTATTTGCAAAATGAATCAGCGCGACGACGAATATGATTATCTATTTAAGGTCGTATTAATTGGCGATTCAGGAGTTGGGAAATCAAACTTATTGTCCCGCTTCACAAGAAATGAATTCAATCTTGAAAGCAAATCAACAATAGGAGTGGAATTTGCTACTCGCAGCATTCAAGTTGATAATAAGACAATTAAGGCCCAAATCTGGGACACAGCTGGCCAAGAAAGATATCGTGCCATCACAAGTGCGTAAGTATTCCTTTTTCTCATTCAAAAATAAAAAAAGGTTCATTTCAAACTTAAGGTATTATCGAGGAGCGGTTGGGGCCCTTTTAGTATACGATATTGCAAAGCATATCACTTATGAAAACACTGAAAAATGGCTTCGAGAACTACGCGATCACGCCGACAGCAATATAGTGATAATGCTTGTTGGAAACAAGAGTGACTTGAGACACTTACGCGCTGTTCCCACAGACGAAGCTAAGGCTTTTGCGGGTAATTTCAAAAATAAAATTAATTAATGCCTAACTTAAATAGAAAAAAAAAGAAAAAAACAATCTTTCATTTATTGAAACCTCTGCTCTCGATTCGACAAACGTAGAAACAGCATTCCAAAATATTCTCACAGGTATAAACAATCGACAATCGACTTATCATTGTTTGTAGTAAAAAAAAATCCCCACAAGATATCTACAAGATTGTGTCCCAACACAATGAAGTTCACGGAAATGCAGGAACCGCTCAATCCAAGAAGAGTGAAATCCGATCAATTGAGTTAAATAGTAACGATGCAAACAATGGTTCCAGAAAAGAAAAATGCTGCAGCGTCTAGAAGCTTTTAATTCTAAATCGAACTTTAACTTGCTTGATTTTTTCATAAGGCTGTCGGTTTTTTATGAAAGGCATTTTTCCAAGATTTTGATCACTAAATTAATTTTTTCAAGCACTAAGCTTCCACGAAGTGTTCATTAAACCTATGAGATTCGCAATCAATATCTTTCATTATAATATTATTTTCTCCAAGCAAAACTGTTCACCCTGGCGGGATTTCAAACCAAAGTCATTTGCTAAAACATTAATAACAGATAAAGCGAGACAACCATTTTATTTCAAAGAAAATAAAATATTTATCCATTGCAAAATAATTAATAAATTTGATGAGACAGTTTCGAAAATAGTTTCATTATTTGAGTTGATGCCCTATTTAAATCGGTTTAGATAACAAGTCAAATAAAAGACTTAAGCCAACCTTTTCAATACATTGAAACCGCATTGTTTGCTCTTGGCTTTTTAATTTTTTCCAAATTTTTCATTAAAATGTCATGAACAGTAGTCTTCAATTGAAATATAATTATTTGGTGGAATAAAAAAATTACCCAGACTTACATAGTGATTCCTCAGTTCAAGTGTAATAAGCCTTAGGGTCAAAAACATTTTTTCATCCAGCTCAGATACACTTTGGATATAGTCTTGCTTCAAGAGACTTAAAACTTATTCAATATATACGTTATAGGCAACATACAATAAAAGGGCACTTCAAAATTTTTCCTATCAATTTTCCACGAGTCGAGAAATATTTGAAAATATGATCAAGATAAGTGGCAACTTCTGTTTCAATAGCTCTTATTTCAGACAAAGTGTCTTCCTTTTCGAAAACAAAAAAGTTTAATACTTTTTAGAGGCAAAAAAGGGGTATAAGGCAAAGGGATATAAATGAATTGATCATTAGTATATATTTTGTTTAAAGTTAAGTAATCATATTCTTAACAAATTATAACAAGTTCTTACTTGTATTTGAAGTGAAAGCTCTGCTTTGAAATCTTCAACTTGCGGTATAAGTATTTGTATCCAAAGCTTGAGCTTTAAGGAAGTCGCTTAATTTCAAAATAAATTTAAATGAATGAACTCACTGTTGCCGAGGAATCAATAAAATGAATAGCATATGGTTTGATTAAATTGATAAGTTCCATTATTTTAATATTAGAAGCTATTGGGGTTTTTAAAATTACTCATTTATTTTACTTTGAAGTTTCGAAAGGTAATTTAAATACCTGTAAGTTTTGCGTTTTTGAAATCCGATGTATTTTTTTGCTCTGTTAAACCCTCCTTGAAAAAAGTAAGCAACCTTAGATATGAAATAAATGTTTAATTTATTACCACAAAAATCTGACGATCAATTAAAAACGGATTAGATTTTCTGTCGTCTGAATTTAAAATATTGCTTGTTGTAAAAGTATTGCTCTTTGATTTTATAATTTAAGAAAAAATCAAGATTGAGCTTAGTGCTCTTGAACATACATTAACCAGATGATCAAGCTCCAAGGCTTTATTTGGGAATATTTCTTTGATCAAAGATTCTGCCTCTAGCTTGATTCGTTCGACGTAAGCTTCCATCTTCTAAGTTGAAAAATATCAAAAAATAATAACGTGATTTTTACACCAATAGAAAAATCATATTTAAGGTTGCACGTTTAAGAAATAATTAAATAGTTATATAACTATATGTTTTAGAAATTTAGCAACAAATTAAGATCAAAACTAAATTACAAGTAAAATTTTCGGCTATCAAAGATCCAATTATGATATAAATGCTATATAAGCGATGTATTTCGAGTAAACTTCAAGCCCTACTTTTCGGTTTAATTGCTATTGCTTGAATTAGAATATGCCTCATTCCAGAATCAGGCAACTAAAGTAAGAATGAAGTATACAGAAAATAGAAAATTGTTAATTTCAACCTATAATTTTTAACAATGACTTGCACTAAATCCGATTTCAAACATCCTTAAGATGTTTTAAGAAACTCGGTTAATTTTTCATAAACCATATTCTTACTCTCGTTGCCTGATTCTAGAAACGGAAAAATTCTAAATTGAGGCAGCATAATTATACTCCGATATTTTAGCCAGATAAATAATTAACGAACACCACTTCATCGCAATCAATAAGTATCAATGAATAATATTATTAAAAGTTTACGCGCTTTTCGGTAGATATAACAACATACATTTAAAAAGTTTAGGGTTTGAAAATACAAATTACCAAGAAAGAAATCCGAATTTTGGTTATCCCTCAAGATGTCTCGCCGATTCTGGGAAATTGGGCACCGAACTAATTCATAAAAGATACAATATATTCTAGCTGCATTCAAATTTTAAAAAATTACTACAATTCAGACTCGGGCTGGAGTCGTATATTAAATTTAAAAAACAATTTTCTATAAGATCAATTTTTGTTCAATAAGCGTATGAAATCAAGCTGTGAATATCGTGTGAAATGCTTTTAAACTATAAAACAGACGTAATATTGTAAGTATGCGACAGGTATCAAATTAGTTTAAAAAAATCCCAAAAAGAGTATAAAAACAGTTACGGATCATGTTTTTTTTATCATATGACAAGTGTATGTCGCTACACTTAATAACTTGTATTTCGAAAAAGGTCTTCTTATCAAGAAGCTCTTATTTTTTATAAATGGTGGGAAAGGAATATGTCACGGAGCAAGTCCTACACAGCTAAGTCGCTCTTGTTATTTCGTAATTCCCCCACCATCCGCACATTACTTAAGTCCACCATCGATCATTTAATGTCACCCAGATGGAGTCGACATTGGGCCGCGCCACAGTGCTCGGCTAATGTTTTACCTATGTCCGATTCACCATCTTAACCATTATAACTATTCATTCGATTCTATAATTAAAATCATTGTTAATGTTTTAAATTTATTTGATGAAATATTTTATATAGAGCCTCGCTTCGGCGAAGGGCTCGAGTTTTAATATTCTCCGGTTTAATCAAAATAAAACTTATTAAAACCAAACTCTGACTCTCTCGGCACACAAGTACCCAACATTCTAAATCCCTTGGACGTAAAAAACACGGTTAGGAGGGATAATTCGACAGCTGAAGAGCTATCTTCAGATAAGGTGATATTTCATTAAGATCCTCTTATCAATCAGATCTACTTGACCCCTGTTACCTTAATCAACTAACGAGGAATGTTTGCATATTTGATTAAACATTCGTTGTCTGTTTTATTGATACCAACAAGGCCAATGCGAACGAGCGCTTCGTTAATGATGTTGAACTACTGTGTTCGTAGGAAAACAGCTTCACTTGTACCACACTCTGCAGTTCTTATCGAGTTTGAATCAAAAGGAAGTAGGACTCCTATTTCGTCATCATCGCAATTCATTTGAATTTCCTCCATAATTTCTTTGATCAGATATTTTCTGTCTATGGCGTGAAATATTTTGTAATGCCGAATTGATGCATTCTTCTCCGCCTAATTTATGCCTCAGATTGAATGGAACGAGCTTGGAACGGCGGATATCTCGACATGCAAGGGCGAGATAGAGAGGCGCTTTACTAAAACTCTTACGAATGAGGATCTTGTCCAGCTCGTGAGGGAGCCAACTTTCATGTTAACTCTAGCTAGCTACAGTGACTACAAAAAGTATTTGGATTTGGACGCTCTTTGACTCGAACTTCCACCTCTGACAGCTTCCTCTTAAAGGTAGCCCAGAGGTGCTCAATCGGATTGAGATCCGGACTTTGACTTGGCCATTCAAGAACTTCGATGTTGTCCGAGAACCACTTTTTGGCCTTTTTTTGATGTGTGTTTTGGGTCGTTGTCCTGTTGGAACACCCAATCACTATCAAATAGCCGTCCTGCCGTGCCTCTTACATGCTGACTCAGTATGTGAACATACTGATCAATGTGCAATCTGATCTTTCCTTGATCTTGGAATGGACAAGGGATTGGGGCCTCCAGCCCAACCTCAGTAAGTCGTTCGTGCTGCATTTCAGCAAGGACAGCGTGCGGCATGCCTACTACCTAACTGACCTAGAAGGGGAGCGGCAGTAAATTAAGGAGAGGGATCAAGTGAAGGCAAGTCAGTCACATTGAGAAGTGAATTGAGATGGAACTCGCAAGTAGACCAAGTTTGCGCCCGAGCAAATAGAATACTGGGTCGGTTGAAGAAGGCCTTCAGGTATAAGGACGCTCACATATGGACTAGACTGTATGCAGCCTATGTAAGCCTCACCTGGAATATGCGACTGCGATCTGGAACCCTCTTCCGAAGGGTGATATGCGAATGATCGAGAAAGTTCGAGTCGAGCTGAATCCATAAGAGCGAGCAACGAGAAGAAAGCGTATTCGGAGAGAGAGCTTTAAGGCGAAGATGACCCGCAAATTTTGTAGGTTCTGTAACTTCAGGCACCAATTCTTCGTGAATCGAGTGGTACCCAGGTGGAATACTCTTAATTGTGAGGAGATGATGCAAGAGGCTGGTGATGTGAATACGGTGAGGAGATTCAAGCTGGCACTCAGCAAGCGGGATTTCTCACTAACCCGTTTCTCTTTTCTTTTAGTTGTTGAATAGTCGCAGAAATATGAATTTTTAGCTAAATTGATTAATTTTAATGCAAATTATAAAATCTGATGACAACTGGTAACATAGGTTTGATCTAGCAAGTGGGCTACGCACTTATGTGCGCGAACCTGAATAAATCTAAATTAAATTTATAGTCTTTTATAAACGCATCACAGAGCTTAATGGAGTAAAATTTCAAAAAAGATTAATTTAGGATTCAGGTTTAGGAATAAAGTTTTACCCCTTTTTACCGCAATATATTTGGTTATATCAGTCGCATGTTGTAAGCCTTTAAAAATAACCCAGGTTACCTTGTAAATGCATTTCTGTTTTTAAATATTTTAAGGCGAATAAAAGGAGGATATTAGTATGTCTAAGCCAAAAAGAACAATTTTAACTTGTTCCTGTAAACCTCGGAGCAGACAAAATTAGTGTAAGGCCTCTATTTTCCGTTGTCTCTGGCTAGCAATTCCTATGTGCTTTATACAGAAAAAACCCTATGATTATTAATTGCAGAGCGCTGATCAGGCTTAGATGCTTTCAGGCATAGTAGAGCGCTGATCAGCCAACCGACTTTTTTGTGTTTTAAAGTTATTAGATAAGTGTTTATTATATAATAATAGTTGTTTGAAAAGTGATATTGCGAGTGTTGTTCTTGTCAGGAGGACGTTGTGCAGGATTATGTTAAGAGATTTAAGATAAAGTTAAGAAGCTTTGATAATTCTGAGTAGACCTTCTTTTGTATTACCTCTATATTGTTTGCTATGCTTTGGCCTTGGTCTTGGTTTACTTTGAAACTGTAAACTTCCTCTTTTATTGGTTGGAGTTGACTGGTCACTGGTGGATTTACTTAGTCTACTTGTGTATCTACTCGTGTTGTTGATTTTGTTCCATTCTGATATATTGAACCCAAAGAATGCGAAGTTTATATGTTTGTATCCTCTTACATCAGATAGAAATATTTTATTGCCGTCCTATAGCAAGAACTTTCCTTCTTGCTTAATTCTTATGATCTTGTTATTTTGATTGCATGATGTGACGGTTGATGTCATCCTTATTACTTTTTCTGCAATAAGGAATACGAAAATGGTTCAATTTTTTTTTATACTTCCACTTGTATATCTTTGAAGCAGTTAAAAGTTTCTTCGTTGACTTTTATTTTGTTGATTTCTTCGCATCTTGGAGCGAGAATTTTCGTTTGTATTTTTTAAAATTCTCGACATCATGTGTATTGATAAAATCTCTTTAAAATCCATCTCGGCTTTTAACAGCCTGTCGAGCGTTTTGATGTCTTGAGGTTGATGTGGCAGGTTTGCTACCTTGGGGTCTTCTGAGAGGAGAAGACCTTCGTTTGTGTTGATTACTTTTGCTACTTCGCAAATTTCTTTTCCATCGTGGATCTCGAACCTCAGTCCTTCTTTGTCTGCTAAAAATGCCGCTCTGTTTCTATGAAAATTGAATTGGTTAATTCTTGAGTACGGGCATTTATGTACTTAAGTCTTATCTGACACGATGATCCCGTCCTCAAATCTGCAGTTGAAGTGGTGTGCTTTGCATTCTGAAATCGTTTGAGCTTTTATGAGAATCGTTTCTTTTTTGTGCGGCTACGATGCTTATTTTTGGCACTTCGCAGAAGTCTTCGTCAGTTCTATGGTTACGACTATAGGAATTCGACGTTAAGTTGCTGATCGCTGACACAGAAACCGTCTGTACATACAATTATAATTAATGAATCACATCGCTTTGTGCGAATCTTTTATCAACAGTCTGCCTGAGTTTGTTCTTCATGTCTCTGGTGTGGTGCGTTTGAGTCGTCTGCTTTTTGGAGCAGAAAGGTTCTCCAGGTCTTTAATGTTTTCTCGATCACTGCATAGCCTTCTCATTCCTTGTACCTTATTTCTGGCTTATTATCCAGTATTCGCTGACGGCGTGAGGCTCGTCGTGTTTGTGGAAAGTGCAAATGTCAGGCATATCCCATAACACTTTACTATTTGATGACTCACAATTTGAATTTATCATTTATGATGAAGTATTTAACCGTTTATTCAGTCCATTATTGTACAGAGTGATAAAAAATTGTATTAACGATTTAAGGAGCCAACTTCATCGGCTTTATTGGCTTCATCGGTGGGATATACTTTCCATTTTATCATTTATTCGAACTTGTTTCTTATTTTTCCTGAATCGAGTATTTCCTTTATCTCTTATGATTCTTGTTCTTTAATGGCGTGTATTATTTTGATTCGGCTTTGGTGTACTGCTTGTTTAAATAGCTTTCCTTTTTCGTATTTAGGCCAGTAAATTTCTTTTGGCTGTGTTGCTCTCTACCGTTGCTATTCCGATGCATTTCGGAGCTGGTTTTGGTTTAAGTCCCATCGACTCCATAGTAACTTGGCTTCCAGTTGGGATTTCTTTTACTTTGATGATTTTCTTATTAATAATTTTTTCTTGGGGCGGCTGGTTTTCTTTGATTTTCACCACGGCTTTTTCATGCTTATTCTCTTCCTTATCTCTTCTTTCTATGGCCCTCTTTTCTAGTTCGGTACTGGATCGTAGGTTATCAAGTCAAGATAACAGTTATTTAACACTTTTCTTGCCGTGTTCCATTTATTAACACAAGTATTCGTTTTTAATTCTATACATTGTCGTTTGAACTTGAAAATGGCCTAAGAGATGTTCTTCATGTGCGATTTCTTCTCTTTGATCGACCACACGAAAACAAGATTGAATTCTTCATTCTCGCCTCCCGATGCCATATGGTTTGTTGATGGGTTGTCTGTTAAGTATCTAATGACATATTTTTGACGTCAGTGCTGCCTAAAGCAGGTTAAAAGCCTCCTCGTACCTTTCCGTCCAGTCAAATTTGACGCCTATTCGTAACAAGTCAAATTACAAGTCCGCAATTCGAGCATAATCTCAAATAAAATTTGGTTTGTTATTGGCTAGCCCAAAAAATCTTTGTAATGACTTGGCCTTGTTCCGCCGCTCCACCACGTCAACAGCTTCCGTTGATTTTTTGCCTGCCTTAAGCGTATGGCTTTTAATACTGCCCCAGGTACTCCATTGTAGGCTAAGCAAACTCGCATTTCTTCAATTTTACTTTAAGGTTCGCTTCTCTCAGCAACTCGACTACCTGTTTTACGTGATTGTAGTGTTGTACCGGTCGCACCTAGAAAATGATAATATCAACCAAAAAGACGAACGTAAACCAGTCAAGGACTCGCTCCGATACATCGTTCATCAACCTTTGGAAAGCCGCTACCGAGTTGGACATGCCCATTGGCATATCATTATATTCGAACAGGCCCGACTCGGTGATGAAGCCGTGGACTTTTTACTTTCTTCTTTTACGGGGCTTGGTAATAGCCTGATGACAGGTTCATCTTGGAAAACAGCCACGCCGACCTAAGTTTTGCTAACATGTGTTTTACGTTCGGGATGGAACCTGCATCCAAATAGAAGCATGGGTTTGCCCTGGAATAGTCAGGAGATTGTTTTTCTCGGTCCGGTTTCGCTACGAGATGAAGTGGCGCTCGAACGTGCAAGGTGCTTCTGCAGATTATGCCGCAGGGCAATTGTTCGTGTAAGTCGTCCTTAACTGCATTCTGCATGTTATAAGGTACGTACCTCATCTTTGAAACTAGGCGTTTTTTATCGGATTCTTTTAAACCTAACTTAAACTCAGCCAGATTCGTTCGGCCGAGCTCGTTTTCAGCGCTGTGTCACGGAGCAAGTCCTATACAGCTAAGTCGCTCTTGTTATTTCGTAATTACCCCACCATCCGCACATTATTATTGTCCACCCTCGATCATTTAATGTATTCCAGATAGAGTCGACATTGGGCCTCGCCACAGTGCTCGGCTAATGTTTTCCCTAAGTCCGATTCCCCATCCCAACCATTGTTGCCATTCATTTGATTCAATAATTAAATAATTAAAATCATTGTTAATGTTTTAAATTTATTTGGTGGAATACTTTATATAGAGTCCCGCTTCGGCGAAGGACTCGAGTTCTACAATTCTTAGTTAAATCGAAAATAAAATTGTAAAATCCTACACCGACTTTCTCTCGGCTAACAGCTGCTTGAGACTTGTTCCTGCAATTCGTTGACGAGAGAAATTATGTAGGCCGATTCACTTGGGCCAACCATGACTTCCTCATTAGCAACTACTTTCTCTTTTTGGGTCTTCTCAGTGCTATAAAGACCCTTGGTGCTTTGAATATCTGCTTAAAATCCATCACCGTCAGATTTAATAAATAAAGACTTCATGCATTAATGCCCAATTTGTTCGTTCTACGATCGTTGTCAAGAAATCTATGAAAAAAAGCCTGCGTTTTAACAAGCGATTGAAACTTGGTGCCAAATAAAGATGAAAAAGCTCTTCGAAAAAAAAGAATACCAGCCTTCTTACATGTGCAATTTTTAGTAAAGTCTTTTGTACAATTGCACTTTAGTCTGCCTTGGCCTCCTAGGCACGACGCCTTTCCAGCTGCTTCACGAAGGCAGATCAACATCGAAAAGTCCACCCATTCTCTTGAATGAAATTTCTGTTTCGAAATGTCGAAAGTCTGTGCGCGGTAAGCAGCCTTTAAGAACTCCATGATTGCAATCAAGCTGGTACATATCATCTTTGATATCCAATACCACTGCGATTAAGTTGGCCGGCGTAGTAGGTCCCCGATCAAATTTTTGTATAGAAACCACCACATTATCGTCGTCTTCGGCATTGATCAATAGTCGTTCAGCTCTTCTCACCATTCTTGAGGGCTGCTTTTCCATGTTGTCTCGACACTCCGAACGGGTAATCAATATTGAGCTTTAATTCGAGGTAATTGGCATAGCGACTCGTCGGAGACAAGTCGCATTCTTGGTCGCTTAAGATGAATAGACTCCACTATCGGCTTATCCTCCACAATCTCTGACTCTTTGGATTCCTCAGCCTCCAATGGCGTCTTACCAATAAGCTTATAAAGTGCCTCCTCTGTTGGCTCCACTAAAGCATCGATGAGATCGGTGGCTTAAGAAAGCGTCTTCCACTTACTAAATTGTTTAAAGACAGCAATCATACGAAGAGGTAAAAATCGAAATGGAAAAAAGAGTGAGTTTTATAAAAAACTTGTTATTATTCTTAGGGAGCTCAATCATATATGTGTCTTTTCCAACGAAAAAAAGAAATCGATTATTTTTTTATAAAACTTAAAGAACGTCAGGAGTCGGTTTAAAGAACGTCACCATTATTCCACTCCATCTCATCATAACTTGTGTAAAAACAAGGTCATATTTAAGCCCAAGACTTGGCCTAGAAGCATAAATCTTTCCACACAGAGAATTAAAAAGGGGTGGAAATTAAATATAAAAATAAAAATAAAAACAATTTTTCATGGGCCCACTGATGATAAAAACATAAAATTCAGAGCCTCCCTTCCATCGAAAGAATTCGCAAATCAAAAAGAAATGCACTTGAATTAACCGCGATAGCTAGATTAGGAGCAGATATTGTCAAACGTTTCTTTTTATAACCCTTGTAAACTTTAAAGCCGTGAGCACTCTTAAAATATCGAAAGCAGCGGTGACATACATAAATAAGAAAAAAGACTCAGAAAGCAATTGATCAAATAAGAAAATAAAACTTACAATCTGAATATGTCGAGACTTAAGCTCCACTGCAAGAGAAGCCAATTTGTCTTGCCGCGTACGAATTTTGTCTAATTCTCAGATGGCTTTGTGACAATGATAAGAAAAACACCGTCTTATAAAAAAAAACAAACTTGAATGATTTCGGGATCAATACAATGATCTTCCTCATCAACCTCAATTTCAAATAAAACATTCTTAAAAACGCAGACGTGTTTTTTAGTTTCAACTAGCTTATGAACCAGTTTTTCTAGGCGTGCTGTGCTTTCATACACCCTCGAGTGAGCAGCGTATAGTTCGCTTGGTAAATAAAAATTAGTAAGTTGAAACAAAGCTACCTGAAATTTATTCTTTTTATCCATGTTGCATTCTTAAATTTTCTTTTCGATTTTTTACTTGATGTTTTTCTTATTATTTTAGACATTAATGCAGTAAGAAATTTTATTTCTACTTTTTTCCAACTTTTCAAGCCGCTCTTCAACCCAAACTTTGATCTGTTGGAAGTACGTCAGTTGGAAGGCGTCCTCAACAATTAAAGACTTTCTTCGGTCTGGCTTCTCCTTGCAATGGTAGGTAAACTTAAAGTTTTCAGAATCATTTTTTATTTTTATTTTTGCCTTTTAAGGAAAATTATCAAGAAATCAAGTATTTTTATTTAATTTCAAATTCTTTCGCCCTTATGCACTTACACACCTGTTCTTCGTTAAATAGAGGAATCACTTTACTTGTACCAAAAGAAAATGCAAAACAAACACAACTTTGTGTTCATTGTATTAGAATTAAGTTCCACGAAAATTATCCCATCAGTATTCCGAACTTTTTAGATAAAACCTAATTTGATTTCTTCCACAATAGTTGCATTTCACAAAATAATCGGTAAATTTTTATTATTAATAAGTCATTAAATTTGATAATTGAAAACTAGCATTGACAATTTGACCATTTTGACCAAAAACTTGATTATGTCTGCCATATTCAAGCCACTTAAGCGGGTTTTTTCCGCCTGCTTGGTAATTAGGTCTCACGTATCCTCTCGCGTGTTTTCGCGGGTTCTGTCTCTCACTATACCGCTAATTCGACCGAATCCTTGAATTTCTTAAGAACCTTCAACGTTATATGTTCCTTAATCTACCGTACCTTGATTTTACGAATCAGGCTTTCTTCATAGCGGTATCTGCTTGGTCCTTAGAGACACCCTTCGTTAAACGCTCACTTATCGCTTTAAGCGAATTGGCGAAGCTAGTTATCGACTTATCGTTTGGCTGCTGTCTTTCGCTCATCATTACGATAGCGTGCAACGTTGCGTTGAATCCTCGGCCGAACAATCGGTTTATTGTTTCTCTAAGCCACTCATAATTGTTCAGATCATCATTGGTTTGCTTCTCACTGACTACACGATCTACAAAATCGATCAGCGCTGTGTCACGGAGCAAGTCCTATACAGCTAAGTCGCTCTTGTTATTTCGTAATTACCCCACCATCCGCACATTATTATTGTCCACCCTCGATCATTTAATGTATTCCAGATAGAGTCGACATTGGGCCTCGCCACAGTGCTCGGCTAATGTTTTCCCTAAGTCCGATTCCCCATCCCAACCATTGTTGCCATTCATTTGATTCAATAATTAAATAATTAAAATCATTGTTAATGTTTTAAATTTATTTGGTGGAATACTTTATATAGAGTCCCGCTTCGGCGAAGGACTCGAGTTCTACAATTCTTAGTTAAATCGAAAATAAAATTGTAAAATCCTACACCGACTTTCTCTCGGCTAACAAGTGGTAGCAGCGCTAAGATAAACCGACATAAGAAATAAGAAAAAATGAGTTCGGCCCAGACAAGGAGCATGGAAGCCGCTGAATTGGCAAATACAGCCATCAAAGGGATGGAGAAATTGGATGGAATTATTAAAGGGCTAAAGCAAGATATGGTTGCCCAACAAACCAAGCTCACGGAGAGCTTGGACAAACTAAGAGGAGAGGAACTCCAAGAGATGGTCGAGAGACTGGAGGAGAAGATACTGGAAGCCAGCCGTACATCCCAGCTCGCGAAAGAAGACTTCCAAATAGAAGTCGAAACAAGAATGCAAGTTTATAAGGAGAGACTAGAGCAGCTCCAGAATAAACTCGAAGAAAAAACGGAGGAAAACCACCGTAGGATGGAACAACTCCAAGAAAACATAAATGAGAAGTTTGAAAAAACAAATACGAAAATGGAACAAGCCCACAGTCAAACTAAGAAGGACGTGGAAGATAAACTCATTGGTATAGAGAGGAAGCTGGAAGCGATCCTAAACATAGCAAGAGGACCCTCGCAGGAGATAAGAAATGAGGAGGCGATAGAAGAAATAATAGCGGTGGACGAAAGACCCGTAAGGAAAAGGGCACCACTAAAACAAATTATATCACTAGATACCGAAGACTTCAGATTCAGCGGAGGCAAAGATGAAGACGTTGAACAATGGCTAAAAAAGTTAGAGAAAGCGATGAGGTACTACGAGTACAACAGAGGAGAATGGACAATTAATGCTGCGCTTAAACTCTCGGGCGACGCGAGGAAAGCCTTCGTGTGGCACTTTGACGGGAGAGACGAGGCAGAGATAACCTGGAGCGAATTCTCAAAATTCATGATAGACGAATTCGGCCAAACGTTCGAAATAATAAACATACACGCGAAACTAGAAGAGCTGAGTCACAAGGGCTCACTCCAGGACTTCATCCAAGAATTTAGGAGAATTGCCATCAACCTAAAAGGCCAGTTATCCGAGGAATGGATAACCACGTCATTCATAAGAAAGCTGAAACCTTACATAAGAGGTTACGTACAGCTTCAAAGACCAAAGAATCTACAAGAAGCGTTTCTCAAAGCAAGAGAAGCCGAAGCAAACGCAAAAATGAACTATAAGCAAAACACAATGCCAGCCCAGGAGAAGAAACCTCAACCACAAAGGAAAGAGGACACACCGGTTTGCATGCACTGCAAGAAAACAGGCCATAAAGAGGCTTCTTGCTGGATAGCTCATCCGGATCTAAGACCGAAGGCAACTGCACCGAACAAAGACAGACAAGCCCCTCAGGGAAAGAAAAAGAAAGAATCAGTGGAATTGAAGGCCACAAACGAGGTACATAACACCCCGCCGGACACGGTGAAAGTGAACTACGTGCAAGCGGAGGTAGGAGGAAAAGTGGTGACATGCATGATAGATCCAGGAGCTAGAAGAACAGTCATTCCACACGCCCTCGCAAAAGAATTAAAGCTCGAGTTAAAAAACATAAAAACAAGATGTTCACTTGGCGATGGAAGCATATGTGAAGCGAGTCACAGCGCAGAAGTCAAGATAACAGCATTTGGCAGGAGCACATTGCTCGACTGCCTGATACTAAGAACAAATGAGACCCTGCTAGGAAAAGATTGGCACGAAGCGACAAAAGCGATCGTGGACCATGGAAATAACACGATAAAATTCCCACAGGTGGAATTCGAACTCAACGGCTCACTTAGGCTCATCGAAGAAGACGAGGTAAGGAGACTTGATGAAACAGAAATAGACGAGGAGAGTCAAGAAGAAAGCTGGTCGACGACAAGCGTGAAGTCGATAGAATGGGAAGTCGAACACCTAGATGAAATCACGCAAGAAAAACTCAAACAGATCCTGGAGCAAAACAAGAAAGTGTTTGCAAAGGACATAAATGACCTGAAGGAACCAAGTAGAGTTCCAAAACAAAATATTAAGTTGACGGACAACACGCCAATAAGGGCGCCACAATACAGACGATCAATGTTCGAAAACAAAAAGCTCAGAGAAGAGATTCAAAAGATGAAGGAAGCGGGAATCGTTAGAGACTCGAAAAGCCCCTACGATCTCCCGATCTTCATACAAATCAAACCAAATGGAAGCGCAAGGTTCATAGAAGACCTTAGACAGCTAAACGCAAAAATGCAGTTAGACCCATATCCACAGCAGAGACCGGACGACATAAGAGACAGAATGGCAAAAAAGAGATTCTTTTCTTCACTCGATCTAAAATCGGGTTTCTGGCAAATAGAACTAGACGAGGAATCGATACCATACACGGCATTCTCCACACCAGACGGGCACTACGAATTCACGAGGTTGCCCTTCGGACTCAAAAAACGCACCAAGCATCTTCAATAGAGTGATGAAATTGGTGCTAGGACACTTAAAGTTCGTGGAGATCTACATAGACGACATATTCATTCACTCGGAAAGCTTAGCAGAGCACCTCGAACACATAAGGAAAGTGCTAGAAGTTCTAAGCGAGTGGAACTTGAAACTCTCGCCGGAGAAATGCAAGTGGATAGTGAGCGAGATAAACATACTCGGTTACATAATTTGTGACGGAGAAATAAAGATGGATAAGAGAAAGATAGAAACGATAAGCGAATGCAAGAGACCAAGGAAGGTCAAGGACATTCAAAGATTCCTAGGAATGTGTGGCTACTACAGAAAATTCATAAAAGGTTTCGCAGAACTCTCAGCGCCACTTTATAATTTGGTTAAAAAGGAAACCAAATGGACATGGACAGACGAATGCGAAGATGCATTCAAAAAACTCAAAGAAGCGCTGACTTCTTACCCTATCTTGAGGGAACCAGACTTCGAAAAGCCGTTCATACTGCACACGGATGCATGCGGACTGGCACTTGGAGCAATTTTGTCGCAAAAGGACGACGAAGGAACAGAGTACGTCATAGGATACTACTCCAGACTTCTCCAGGACAGGGAGAAGAACTACGGAATAACCGAAAAGGAATGCTTGGCTATAATAGCTGGCATAAATCACTTCAGAGTTTACCTTTACGGAACCACATTCACAGTGGTAACCGATCACTCAGCGCTCAAATGGCTCATGGGATTAAAGGAACCCACGGGAAGGCTAGCAAGATGGAGCTTGGTCCTGCAACAATACGACATGCAGATCATTCACAGAGCAGGGAAAAAGCACGACAATGCAGACTACGTGAGCAGAGCAATGGTAGAAGTGATGTTCACGGAAGAACTAGAGATGCCTGAAGATCAAGAAGAAAATAAGCAAGTAGACATCTGGGAGGACGATAACCTGCTAAACCTACTAAGGACAGGACGCCACTCACCAGGACTCCAAAGGAAACGAATAAATAGAATAAATCAAAAGGCAAAATCATATGCCTGGGAAAACGAAAAGGTATACCACATCAAGAAAGATGACGAAGGGTATAAGCGGGAAGTGCCGAAGATAGAGGACAGAACACGGATAGTAAAAGAAACGCACGCGATCGGACACTTCGGACTCGAAAAAACATACGAAAAGGTCAAAGAAAAATACTGGTGGAAAGGGATGTACATGCAATGCAAGAGAATAATCAATGGATGCCTCGTTTGCCTGAGATTCTCTAAAGCCACCAAAGAAGAACAAGCCGCTCAAGCTCTAAAGGTCACAGGAATATTTGACAGAATAGGAGTGGACCTCGTTTTCGGACTGCCAACGACAAGAGACGGATATAAGGGGTGCCTAGTGATAACAGAGTACCTCACTAAATACCCGTTCGTACTGCCGATCAAATCCAAGGCAGCTGGAGAGATAGCCTATTGTCTGTTCAAATATATATCTCTGTTCGGGCCACCGAAGGAAATCCTCTCGGATCAAGGCACCGAATTCGTTAACCAAATTATTAACGAAGTGAATAAGAAGTTTGGCGTGGTTCACAAGAAGACTTCAGCGTACCACCCGAGGACCAACGGATTGACAGAAAGATTCAACCAGTCGTTTATCAAAGCACTCGCTAAACAAACTGAGGGTGAAGGAACGAACTGGATAGACTCGATAGACGCCGTTTGCCTTGCGTTCAGGATAAATAAACAATCAAAGACACAACACACGCCGTACGAACTGATGTTCGGGCGAAAACCGAACGGCCTCGAAGATTGGACGATTGAGGAATCACAAGACACCCAAGCACAACTCTGGCAAAGAAGCCAAGAAATAAGAGAATGGTACGAAGAAACAATTCCGAAAACAATTGAGAAAATAGCAGAAGCGCAAGCGAGACAAAAGAGACACCAGGAGTCGAGATGCACGAAAATCTCAGAAGAACTCGCGGCCGGAACAGAGGTCATGATAAAGGTGCCTCAAATGTCCAACAAAATAGGAAATAAACTGAGACCGAAGAACACCGGACCATACACCATAACACAAGTCACACCTAAAGGAGTGTATAAACTCAAAAATAGGAAAGGAAAAGAGCTAAAGGGAACTTACCCAAGGTCTAGGCTCGTGGCGATAGAACATGTCAGCGAGGAGGAAGATGATGAACTGTTCGAAGTCGAAAAGATTCTCAAGCATAGGACGAGAAAAGGAAAGACACAGTACTTCGTAAAATGGAAAGGCTACCCAGAAGAAGATAACTCATGGGTAGACGAGGAAGACTTCACACATCAGGACATGATCAACGAATATTTCAACTCGATAGATGAGGAAATAACCCCAATCAAACTCGTGAGAGAAGTGAAGGGAGGAAACACTCACACAGGACTCACAGCAATACTGCTGATATGGTTACTCGCACCACTGGCGAAAGCACTAACACTAGAAGGAGAGTTTAAAGCTTGCAAAATAACGGATAAAGTGATAAACATCCAGGAGGAGTACTGCATGAAGATTGGAGGCGATCTAGGAGGCTTCGAAACGGACGTGGCACTACTGGAGAGAAGGATGTATGAAGTAGACGGAACCGCTTACTTTTGTAGGATTTCAGAGATCACCATAACCACCTACAAACCGTTTTTCGGCAAGTGGGAAAAATACAGGAACGAAGTGGTCATGGAACCGACAGAGGGGGATTGCTGGTCCCTGATAATAGCTGGAAGATGCGGAAAAGAGGCGATGAAGTGCGACGAGGAGTACTGTAGCTACGAGGAAGACCCAAGCGTCGATTTCGAGCTCTGGACAACCAAAGTCTTCAAAAAACTCAACTGCAGAACTAGGAAGACGTCGGTCAAAGGCAAATACAAGGATAAACCGATCCATTTCGGAAGAAACGCATACTGCAGAGCGGATAGACTCTTCTGCAAGACAGAAGAAGGGCTGTTCGTTTGGAAAAAGGAAATAATAAAGAACTGCAGCTTCACGAAAATAGCCGAAAGGAGGATGAAGCAATACAACGACCTGTGGATTGACCAGGACTACCTCATCAGGAGAACCCAGAAGATCAACGCATGCGGCGTCGAAGGATGGAACTCGACAGAAGGGGTCGTGGTGGTCAACAAGTCAGAAGCAAAAAACATGGAGACGCACGTAAACCAAGACTCGGTTAACACACTAACAATAATGAGCATAGATGCAGCGACATTCCACCTGGAAGAAAGAAACAGAAGAAGATGGCAGGCGCTGTCAGAAGAAATGTGCAGATTAGCAGAAACTGTACTGCGCCTTACTTCTAGCAGCTTTAATGGATTTATAGAAAACATCCTTAAAGACTGGGTAGTTTACTCTGAAGCGGGAGAGATGTTCAAAGCGGAATGCACGGACGCCAAAGAAGTGACGATCCTGAACAACTCACTCTGCACGAGAGAAGCATTTGTCTCTTTTAAAAGCGGCAAGGCCAACCAAACAGGCTGGCTTACAGACGGGAATTTTATAACTCAGAAAAGCACACCAAAGAGATGCGACGAAATGAATTTCATTAACGTAAAGAATGGAACAGTGCTTTCGAACGTTGGAAGGAAAATCAACATAATCAGGACGAAGATGGAAGGACGCGAGTCATTTAATTACGCGTCGCATAATTTTAAAGAACTCAACGACTTTAAACACTCGCTCGTCAAACATATAGAAGACGTGAACGAGGGAGTGAAAGAGACGCTGTCAGAAAAGATAAGAGAACAGCTAGTAGACGACGAAGTCCAAAGCACAGCAGACTTCGCAGAGGTCGTCGAGAAAATAATAGGATACAGAACGGCGCTCGTTCTTGGAACGGGAATGATTATGATAGCGCTCTTAGCAATCTTAGTCAAGCGTCTCGCAAAATGCAGACGGGAGCCGAGAACGAACGACTTGGAGCTGATAGAAAAGCCGAGAAGTCGGGCCCAGGACCTCATAAACAGGCTTGGCCAATACTAAAAGAAACTCACTTAACCATTCAAATATTTAAGGATATCTTAAAAAAAAAAAAAAAAAAAAAAAAAAAAGATGAACACCTACGAAAAGAAAATCAACCAGCAGACAATGGAACGGATGATGGATCGACTGGGAGCAAAGCAAGACCGGGTTTGGGAACGACTGGACTACCTAGCCATCGTTCACCCAAGATCAGTCAACTTCTATCTGGTGGCAATGCTGGAATATATCACTTATGATCAGGACATTATAATGACCGAAGAATTCTTCTACTTCGAACCGGACGGCGGAGTCAGAGCCAACGGAGAAACAATTACACCCCCGGAGGCGGGAATCTGGCTCAGCGAAGCCGAAATCAAGGGTAAATATTCCCTTATAGACCAGGTCCAAAAGGGACGGACGGACCGGACGGTGGCCAAAATAAAGGTCACGGAGGACGGAGAGGTCACCCAGGACGGGGAAAGAGTGGACCGTTGCCGATACCTCAGTCGGCCAAAGCCCTAAGGACCGTGGACGATCCTCAGTCGGAGGGGGGGACTTGTCACGGAGCAAGTCCTATACAGCTAAGTCGCTCTTGTTATTTCGTAATTACCCCACCATCCGCACATTATTATTGTCCACCCTCGATCATTTAATGTATTCCAGATAGAGTCGACATTGGGCCTCGCCACAGTGCTCGGCTAATGTTTTCCCTAAGTCCGATTCCCCATCCCAACCATTGTTGCCATTCATTTGATTCAATAATTAAATAATTAAAATCATTGTTAATGTTTTAAATTTATTTGGTGGAATACTTTATATAGAGTCCCGCTTCGGCGAAGGACTCGAGTTCTACAATTCTTAGTTAAATCGAAAATAAAATTGTAAAATCCTACACCGACTTTCTCTCGGCTAACAAGTGGTAGCAGCGCTAAGATAAACCGACATAAGAAATAAGAAAAAATGAGTTCGGCCCAGACAAGGAGCATGGAAGCCGCTGAATTGGCAAATACAGCCATCAAAGGGATGGAGAAATTGGATGGAATTATTAAAGGGCTAAAGCAAGATATGGTTGCCCAACAAACCAAGCTCACGGAGAGCTTGGACAAACTAAGAGGAGAGGAACTCCAAGAGATGGTCGAGAGACTGGAGGAGAAGATACTGGAAGCCAGCCGTACATCCCAGCTCGCGAAAGAAGACTTCCAAATAGAAGTCGAAACAAGAATGCAAGTTTATAAGGAGAGACTAGAGCAGCTCCAGAATAAACTCGAAGAAAAAACGGAGGAAAACCACCGTAGGATGGAACAACTCCAAGAAAACATAAATGAGAAGTTTGAAAAAACAAATACGAAAATGGAACAAGCCCACAGTCAAACTAAGAAGGACGTGGAAGATAAACTCATTGGTATAGAGAGGAAGCTGGAAGCGATCCTAAACATAGCAAGAGGACCCTCGCAGGAGATAAGAAATGAGGAGGCGATAGAAGAAATAATAGCGGTGGACGAAAGACCCGTAAGGAAAAGGGCACCACTAAAACAAATTATATCACTAGATACCGAAGACTTCAGATTCAGCGGAGGCAAAGATGAAGACGTTGAACAATGGCTAAAAAAGTTAGAGAAAGCGATGAGGTACTACGAGTACAACAGAGGAGAATGGACAATTAATGCTGCGCTTAAAACTCTCGGGCGACGCGAGGAAAGCCTTCGTGTGGCACTTTGACGGGAGAGACGAGGCAGAGATAACCTGGAGCGAATTCTCAAAATTCATGATAGACGAATTCGGCCAAACGTTCGAAATAATAAACATACACGCGAAACTAGAAGAGCTGAGTCACAAGGGCTCACTCCAGGACTTCATCCAAGAATTTAGGAGAATTGCCATCAACCTAAAAGGCCAGTTATCCGAGGAATGGATAACCACGTCATTCATAAGAAAGCTGAAACCTTACATAAGAGGTTACGTACAGCTTCAAAGACCAAAGAATCTACAAGAAGCGTTTCTCAAAGCAAGAGAAGCCGAAGCAAACGCAAAAATGAACTATAAGCAAAACACAATGCCAGCCCAGGAGAAGAAACCTCAACCACAAAGGAAAGAGGACACACCGGTTTGCATGCACTGCAAGAAAACAGGCCATAAAGAGGCTTCTTGCTGGATAGCTCATCCGGATCTAAGACCGAAGGCAACTGCACCGAACAAAGACAGACAAGCCCCTCAGGGAAAGAAAAAGAAAGAATCAGTGGAATTGAAGGCCACAAACGAGGTACATAACACCCCGCCGGACACGGTGAAAGTGAACTACGTGCAAGCGGAGGTAGGAGGAAAAGTGGTGACATGCATGATAGATCCAGGAGCTAGAAGAACAGTCATTCCACACGCCCTCGCAAAAGAATTAAAGCTCGAGTTAAAAAACATAAAAACAAGATGTTCACTTGGCGATGGAAGCATATGTGAAGCGAGTCACAGCGCCAGAAGTCAAGATAACAGCATTTGGCAGGAGCACATTGCTCGACTGCCTGATACTAAGAACAAATGAGACCCTGCTAGGAAAAGATTGGCACGAAGCGACAAAAGCGATCGTGGACCATGGAAATAACACGATAAAATTCCCACAGGTGGAATTCGAACTCAACGGCTCACTTAGGCTCATCGAAGAAGACGAGGTAAGGAGACTTGATGAAACAGAAATAGACGAGGAGAGTCAAGAAGAAAGCTGGTCGACGACAAGCGTGAAGTCGATAGAATGGGAAGTCGAACACCTAGATGAAATCACGCAAGAAAAACTCAAACAGATCCTGGAGCAAAACAAGAAAGTGTTTGCAAAGGACATAAATGACCTGAAGGAACCAAGTAGAGTTCCAAAACAAAATATTAAGTTGACGGACAACACGCCAATAAGGGCGCCACAATACAGACGATCAATGTTCGAAAACAAAAAGCTCAGAGAAGAGATTCAAAAGATGAAGGAAGCGGGAATCGTTAGAGACTCGAAAAGCCCCTACGATCTCCCGATCTTCATACAAATCAAACCAAATGGAAGCGCAAGGTTCATAGAAGACCTTAGACAGCTAAACGCAAAAATGCAGTTAGACCCATATCCACAGCAGAGACCGGACGACATAGAGACAGAATGGCAAAAAAGAGATTCTTTTCTTCACTCGATCTAAAATCGGGTTTCTGGCAAATAGAACTAGACGAGGAATCGATACCATACACGGCATTCTCCACACCAGACGGGCACTACGAATTCACGAGGTTGCCCTTCGGACTCAAAAACGCACCAAGCATCTTCAATAGAGTGATGAAATTGGTGCTAGGACACTTAAAGTTCGTGGAGATCTACATAGACGACATATTCATTCACTCGGAAAGCTTAGCAGAGCACCTCGAACACATAAGGAAAGTGCTAGAAGTTCTAAGCGAGTGGAACTTGAAACTCTCGCCGGAGAAATGCAAGTGGATAGTGAGCGAGATAAACATACTCGGTTACATAATTTGTGACGGAGAAATAAAGATGGATAAGAGAAAGATAGAAACGATAAGCGAATGCAAGAGACCAAGGAAGGTCAAGGACATTCAAAGATTCCTAGGAATGTGTGGCTACTACAGAAAATTCATAAAAGGTTTCGCAGAACTCTCAGCGCCACTTTATAATTTGGTTTAAAAAGGAAACCAAATGGACATGGACAGACGAATGCGAAGATGCATTCAAAAAACTCAAAGAAGCGCTGACTTCTTACCCTATCTTGAGGGAACCAGACTTCGAAAAGCCGTTCATACTGCACACGGATGCATGCGGACTGGCACTTGGAGCAATTTTGTCGCAAAAGGACGACGAAGGAACAGAGTACGTCATAGGATACTACTCCAGACTTCTCCAGGACAGGGAGAAGAACTACGGAATAACCGAAAAGGAATGCTTGGCTATAATAGCTGGCATAAATCACTTCAGAGTTTACCTTTACGGAACCACATTCACAGTGGTAACCGATCACTCAGCGCTCAAATGGCTCATGGGATTAAAGGAACCCACGGGAAGGCTAGCAAGATGGAGCTTGGTCCTGCAACAATACGACATGCAGATCATTCACAGAGCAGGGAAAAAGCACGACAATGCAGACTACGTGAGCAGAGCAATGGTAGAAGTGATGTTCACGGAAGAACTAGAGATGCCTGAAGATCAAGAAGAAAATAAGCAAGTAGACATCTGGGAGGACGATAACCTGCTAAACCTACTAAGGACAGGACGCCACTCACCAGGACTCCAAAGGAAACGAATAAATAGAATAAATCAAAAGGCAAAATCATATGCCTGGGAAAACGAAAAGGTATACCACATCAAGAAAGATGACGAAGGGTATAAGCGGGAAGTGCCGAAGATAGAGGACAGAACACGGATAGTAAAAGAAACGCACGCGATCGGACACTTCGGACTCGAAAAAACATACGAAAAGGTCAAAGAAAAATACTGGTGGAAAGGGATGTACATGCAATGCAAGAGAATAATCAATGGATGCCTCGTTTGCCTGAGATTCTCTAAAGCCACCAAAGAAGAACAAGCCGCTCAAGCTCTAAAGGTCACAGGAATATTTGACAGAATAGGAGTGGACCTCGTTTTCGGACTGCCAACGACAAGAGACGGATATAAGGGGTGCCTAGTGATAACAGAGTACCTCACTAAATACCCGTTCGTACTGCCGATCAAATCCAAGGCAGCTGGAGAGATAGCCTATTGTCTGTTCAAATATATATCTCTGTTCGGGCCACCGAAGGAAATCCTCTCGGATCAAGGCACCGAATTCGTTAACCAAATTATTAACGAAGTGAATAAGAAGTTTGGCGTGGTTCACAAGAAGACTTCAGCGTACCACCCGAGGACCAACGGATTGACAGAAAGATTCAACCAGTCGTTTATCAAAGCACTCGCTAAACAAACTGAGGGTGAAGGAACGAACTGGATAGACTCGATAGACGCCGTTTGCCTTGCGTTCAGGATAAATAAACAATCAAAGACACAACACACGCCGTACGAACTGATGTTCGGGCGAAAACCGAACGGCCTCGAAGATTGGACGATTGAGGAATCACAAGACACCCAAGCACAACTCTGGCAAAGAAGCCAAGAAATAAGAGAATGGTACGAAGAAACAATTCCGAAAACAATTGAGAAAATAGCAGAAGCGCAAGCGAGACAAAAGAGACACCAGGAGTCGAGATGCACGAAAATCTCAGAAGAACTCGCGGCCGGAACAGAGGTCATGATAAAGGTGCCTCAAATGTCCAACAAAATAGGAAATAAACTGAGACCGAAGAACACCGGACCATACACCATAACACAAGTCACACCTAAAGGAGTGTATAAACTCAAAAATAGGAAAGGAAAAGAGCTAAAGGGAACTTACCCAAGGTCTAGGCTCGTGGCGATAGAACATGTCAGCGAGGAGGAAGATGATGAACTGTTCGAAGTCGAAAAGATTCTCAAGCATAGGACGAGAAAAGGAAAGACACAGTACTTCGTAAAATGGAAAGGCTACCCAGAAGAAGATAACTCATGGGTAGACGAGGAAGACTTCACACATCAGGACATGATCAACGAATATTTCAACTCGATAGATGAGGAAATAACCCCA